>CM056565.1:23427946-24030446 GCA_029721515.1 Synanceia verrucosa | reverse complement strand
ATCCACAAGGAGTTTGAGTTTGAATTAACCTGTATTACATTTTACAACTTTACTTGTGGCATGTTAATCCAGACTACAGCCGGTAGCTGAGCCATGTACGAGGTGTGTGATGTCCGTGGGTCAGGGTCAGGTCCATATGTCAGCATGTTTTTTCATTTTACATACACGTCTTATCTCAAGTTTCAGCCTGTTGTGGCAGAAACAACAACATGACACTCAACATTCAAGCATCAATAAGAAAACTGTCAAACAGCTGAACCATCATCTGGCGGGGAGATCTGTGGCATATGGTGAATCTGTCACTGTTGTTACATGCACAATATATGTCATGACAAAATGCTGTCAGTGTTATCATCCATAGTTAACAGGTCTTATTGTGCAAAAAAAATAGCTTACCTGGATCTTGAGAAATGCACAACATGAAGATTTTTTTCGGGCCATTTCTTTGAAGTCAGCAAATTGATTCTGAGCTGCAAACAAACATTAAGCATGTTGGATCACACTTTTCACTCTTTCTCTTCTTATAGTCTGTGTATATTTTGTTATATTTGTATTTTTTATTTAAATCTCTGGTAAAGAATAATTGAATACTTTATATAAGGATGAAACAAATATATGCAGAGTGAATAGGTGATATTTCAGTGTGTCGGTGGTTTCATTGGGTTTACCCTGGAAAAAAATAGCCGAAATGACCCTTTAACGGTTTAACCCATCAACGGCCCGCCCAGGTACGCCCACTCCCAGGTACGCCCACTCCCAGGTGGACTGACGCTGCCGGCCGGTTGTTGGCAACATGCTCACTCTTAAGAACAAACAAACAATTTTACAGTAGTAAAATTGGTAAAATTAGCGACTAAGATAGCTGAATGTGCTAAATATCCAGATCCAAATATGGCGGACGGACGCGAAAATACTCGAGTTCACTCCGCCTCGGCTTAGCCGCTTAGCTTCCTTAGCTTAGCCTCGCGATGCTAACGCTACTGCTGCCGCTCATATTCATTCAAACAAGCTAACGTTAGCATGCTAACTGTTTGTTTCAGGGAGGAAAAGATGCTAGGCGACCGTCAGGCCCTAACCGTCACTTCCAGCCAGAAGTTTCCTCTTTGCTCCTGAAAACTTCACATCACAGAGCTTCTGAACTGTAAGTATTAGCTGCTAACATGCTAATTTGTGTTTAAATCTGGCCGTGAAGTTGTCTGTTTGCTCTTCACTATGTGCAGGATTTGCATCAGAAGTAGCTGTGTTCATTTTTCCCCGCTGGCATGTGTGATATGATGTTTTCATGTAGGGCTAAACCAATTACAGAATATACCTGTTAGTGTTTCCCAAAGCCTCAAATTGTCTGGTTTTGTCACCAACTGAAATATGTTCAGTTTAACATCATAGAGGAGTAAACCCAGAAAATATTCACATATAACAAGAAGGAATAAGAGATTTTTACTATATTTTTTTAAATAATCAAACAGATTACCATATATTTGCTTATTAAATTACTAGTTAACAGTTAATAAGTTTTAATTTTTAGCTGGATTTGTATTACCGTTTTCCATTTGCTTTGGTATGTGTGATATGATGCATTCATGTGCTTGGTTTACAGTTATGGGCTGAATTAAATTAGTGGCATAATTGTTTTGGATATTTCTCAGCTCAAACTCAACATGGCTTTTCTTACATGTATTGTGAGTCAACACTTTTCACACACCTAGTGAGGTACTAAATCAATATATCAATCAAAGCAGTGAGTTTTTGTCTATCTTGCTGCTGTGATGATGCTGCACGGCTAACATCGGGAAGGTTCCTGGGTCTACATTTCCAGACTACCTCCCATTAGAAATTAAATTTTATTCCCTGTAATGGTTGTGAAAGGCCACACGGTGCATAGTGTTCTTCCCTCACATGCAGTAGTAGACTGATAATAATTGGAGCCCTGCTCTGTATGTGAGTTTTGGCTGGTAGGCTGTTTATTAAGGTCACTCCACAGCCCCTGCTGTGTCCAGGCTGGTGTTTGCTTGCGGGGAGTGACAAGGTTAGAGCGCTGTGCACTTTGACTGGAATATTTTCCACATGATATTGAAGAAGTCTCATCAAATTTTGCCGTTCAGACTGCTTCTTTTTAAACTTCAGTCTCAGATTGTGTTTCATCAAAAATACCTTTTACGGAAGCTAGGCCAGTCTGTTTTTCTCCTGCTGTCTCTCCATCTCTTTCACCTTTTCTTTTCAGATCCTCTCTGTCATTACAGTATGAAGCCAGTTTAGCAGAAGCTGTAATAATGTATTGAGGTAAAACCTGTGATTTAGCACTTCATCCACTACCTCTAAAAGCTTGCCAGCTTTAATTGTAAAGTAGAAGTCTTTTTTTCCACAGTGAACCAATTTGGAGATGGAGCACAGACCTATTCAAGTTTGGAATCCAAAGCTCAGTATTTTGCATAAAATCGACAGATTGCGGGATAGCGTATGAGCAGAGATTCCTAAATTAGTGGTTCTCCGGAAATTGCATACTATGCACTGCATACTCAATATGTGTGCTCTTGTTCACCATGCTAATCAACTGTAGTATGTGTTTTTTCAGATGCACTGAACCTTGTTTGCTCCTCCTCCTTGCTGGTTGGAGACATGGCATAACCATGGTAACTTGTACCAAATGATGATTTGTAAGAGTCGTAAAGGCCGAACTTAAAAACGTTATTATGGTGGAATCATATTCGTCCACATAAATTGAAGAAATATTGATGTTACAGAGCTGTCTGCTACGAATGCTGTTAGTACAGAATTTTAATGTGGGACATTACTGCTGGTGATGTGCCCAGTTTGTAATATTTTTCCGTAAAATTATGCAGTTTGCATACTATTGCAGGGTTCCCCTGCGTCCTGGAAAAAAATTCACCAATTTTCCAATTCATAGAAAACATATGGAAAATGAGAAAAAAGGTCAAATGTCCTGGAAGCGGTTACGTTATCCTGGAAAATTATTCCCTATGCTGTGTGAACGAATGCAGTCAGATTAAAAGTTACTTTTTACCGGTTTGTATTTTAATGATAATTTAAGTTTCCAGGATATTTGACCTTTTTTCTCATTTTCCATATATTTTCAGTGACTGGAAAATTGGTCAGTCATTTTCCAGGTTTTCCAGCTTTTCCAGGAATCCTTTATTAGTTTCGTACTAAGGTATTGGCCATACGTTAAGTATGTTGATATCCTCTCAAATCTTTTTCTGTCTAGTCCCCTCTCTCCCTTTAAGTAGGAATAAATGTTGTGATGTGAGAGCCATTTTGGATTGATGGATGACGACAGAGCCCGAAGGCAACTATTTCAACTTACAAGCCTGTCTGTGTTTTCAAACCCGAGCTTTCATATCGTTTAGAAGGAGACACCCACACACACTCACACAGTTGAGTAGGTAGATTTCAACCTTGGTTTTATCATTAGTTTTCTCCACCACTCTGTTTTGTGGATGTGTGTGTGTGAGTGTGTGCAGGCAGGGCATTTGAAATGTGTGTGTGGGTGTGTGTATATCTAACTTAATTTGACTCAAACACGCTCTGCTCACTGGGAAAGAATTATGTTGCAAGCCAAAGCAGGCCCGTGTTGTTAAGATGCACAGTGGCTCTCTGTGTTGCAGAGGAGGGAATAATATGTCGACTCTCATTAGCAGGGAGACTGTGACATCTTCTCTGTGCTGCTTATACCTTAACCACCCGTGTGTGAAAGACGGAAGATGTGGCTGTTTTTATTCATGCCTGCATTTGTTTGTCATTCTTCTGCTTCCTATAGCATCTCCTATGGGTTAGTGTGTGTGTGCCAGTCAATCAGCCAGCTGTTAGTATGCGCTGACTGTGAGTCCAGATTACTGTTGTGATTGATGTAGCTGTGTACACACTGGATCTCAGAGCTGTCTGGCAAAATGGATCGACCACTCTCCCGGTTCTGTTTACTCCTCATCAGCTTCTTCATCCTCTTCCTCCTTCTCTCCCACTCCTTCCTCGGCTCAAACTGCAAGTTTTTTCAGGAGAGATGGCATAAAAACCTTAATTTGTCCCAGAGAGCAGTGTGCGTCTTTAAATGGCGTCTCATGCATGAACAGAGTTGGTTTTGTATGTGTGAGGTGGCTCAGGTGGTTGCATTGGTAAGTTATGACCATTCATAACTTTTATTCCACCGCCTCTCTTTTAGTTCTGTTAGACTGGCAAAGACCTGAAAAAACTGACAATGACAAGACTTGCTTTGAGAATATTATTATTATTCTTAAGTGAAAGATTAGTTGCAGTTCTGGTTACCGGTGTATTGTATCTCAATGCCTAAAAGAAAAAGACAGGTGAGAGGCATTTCTTAAGATGGAACAGGACAACGTGAAACAAACACGTTTTGCTTGCAGCTGCAACTCCGAACTGCTATACTGTGGTTATGGCTGATAACAACATCCTGCCGACAGTGCCGTTGCAGAAGCACAGCACCCATCCTGATTCCCCTTCAGCTAAACTCTGTTAGCTTTGTCAGCAGTGCTGCCTTTGTTTTCACTTTTAGCACCGTTAGCTACATGCTACCATCTCAGCTCATCAGCGTCAACAACAGAAACGCTTCCAATCTTTAGCATTTTGTACTTTTTTAAAGTAACCCTAATGGGTTTTATTGTATTCCTTCTTAACATAGGTGAGATGGGAAAGCCCTACAGGATCAATGATTACCTAGATTGACTAAAATGATTTTGATTTGTTTTTTCAACATGAAGCCCTTAAATGCCTTCATAGCCATTCAGAGATAACAACACTGAGATGAGTGGGTGATGTGTTCAAGGTCTCATGTTCTTCCAAACTGTAGTTGGCACCGGTCATGTGCATCTCTTATTCTCTCACTGTGTGTGTGTGTGTGTGTGTGTGTGTGTGTGTGCTTGTATGTGAGACCTTATAAGGGCAAGTGGAGGTGAACGATCAACTCGTCCTGCTCTGTTTAATCGGAGGAATTGGCATGCCTCTGGCTAAGACGGCTCTCTCTACCATCGCACACACCTAGCCCATCAATGACCCGTGTATAGCATCCAGCCATTTGGAGTCATTTCAATGCAACAGTCGTTTTCATTCAAGCAGACAAAGGCTGTTGATCTGCCCAAGGGCACATGTGATTTCCTCTTGTGCTCCACTTCTGGTTGATCCACTTGGTGAGCCAACTTTCTTCTCTCCATGTCCCTATCCTTTCCTTCTCTTTCAGTGTCCTTGCTACTCTGTTGTGCCACTTTCTTTCTTTCAAATTGTGGAGGGAATGTTTTCGGAAAAGGTGTGAGAACTAATGACCACTTTTTTTCACTTCCAATACTGATGTCTGAGGTTTAATATTGCCCAATACCGATCCGATACCGATACAGAAAAGCAGCGCTAAATTACCTAACTAACTATGTCTCATTGTTCCAAAATGGGATTGTCAAGCTTGGACAGATTCAGAAAAGAAGGTTAATCTGATTTTATCAGCATGTTTGATCATTAGATATAACTGCATTGTTAGTTTCCTTGATCATTTTTGAATGGATTTCTGCTTCATGACCATCCAGCACGTCTCTGGCAGCACGTTTCAGACAGTTTGTCTAAGTAGAGTCACCATCGCACGTGCCGCCATGTTAACTCGCTAATTTTGACAGTACTATTAAAAATTATAGCAAAACTTTGCTTGCTCCAGTTTGTAAATAAAAGCGAGCCTCTGCGCAGCGCATCGCCGGCGCATGACGTCACTCATAGCACACGGCATCGGGCCCATTGTCACCAATACCCGATCTAGAATATTCTTCAATATTGGAACTAATACCAATATTGGATCAGTGCATCCCTATTAAACAGTTAAGCTCCACACAGTGAGATGACTTTGACCTGTTCCATGTCAACGCTATGGCCAGTTTTTGTAATTTTAATAAAATTAATAAGCGAGGCATGTATTATTTTGCTCTGTAAAAGTTGTAGCCTAAAAGAAAGAGTTTGCTAATTAAAATGCAAACTCACTGCTTGTTGGGGCATGAAAAATTGCAGCAGGTGTAAGATAGCGCAGAGGTCTGTTTATAGGGTTATAGAAACTTGATGTATGGTAATGTGTGCACGGACACGTGCCGCTCTATTCCTCTCACAGCTAGATATGAGACGTTTTGTGCGACAGAGACGGGAGTACTCATTACCTGCTAAATTACCCAGGATCCTGTGGGAGGCCTGCTCTGTCTGTGCTGTGACAGTAGCTCAGCAGTAGATGGAGAAGCCCAGACTGCAGACTCTGAAGTGCTTCACAACACTGGATGACTCCACTCTGCATCCAACTCCAACTCTACCACGAGAATTTAATGTATTCTGTGTCGTTTAGTGTTTGAAATGGAATCAAATTGGCCTGTTCAGACGCTGATCTGCTACTCAACCATTTTCAATCTGTTTATCTGGGGAACGCCTGGCTGAGAACAAATGCTGCTTTTCAGCAGCACTCAGATTTAGAGGCTGACTTGGGTCTACCCCCAGTACAAATATAACTGTCTCTGTTGACCACTGAGCAACTTGAGCAGTGACTTTGCACAAGGGCATTTCTGCAACTGTTTATGTTGTATTCTATGCTTTACCACATTTTTTTCTATTTAGGACTAAGACTTGTCTTTGTTTGGTTCAAACTTCCTTCACTTGCTCTTGTTATTTTTGGATTTTCATCCAAGTGTTTCACCTCACTCGTAGATCTGCACCGAGATTTTTAATTTGTCCAAAAGTGGTGGCAACAAAAAAAGACAATACAACAAACTTTCACACACACATACACACTTGGGACACAACTGTCCAGTCCAGTTTTCCAGTAGGGAGAAAAAAAACTGCTGCTCAGCATGCAGAGGCTGAATTTGAATTATTGTACCATATTATCATCACAAATAATACAGGCCTGGCTGGAAGTGGTACTTCTGGCTGCATTTTCTCTGCCATTGTGCTGCACAGAATGTATTCTCCTACATGAAGGCATCTGATTGGTTCTTTCCATTCGGACAGAGTGTCAGTTGATTGGTCTGCGTTTTTATAGTCCTGTAGCTGCCACAGAGGTCTGATTCTTTTCCTCCTTTTTCTGAACACATCATGTACTGACTGCTCTCAGGATGGAAGGACCATTTCACCCAGTAGAACTAAAAGTGCTTCTGAACAGGATTACCAACTATAGCTTTAAGGCAGGGTTAGCAATATTGTGAAATAGACTTTTAGAAATTGGAAAAAAAACTCCAGCATTACCAACTCTTTCCTATTGACGTAGCTTGCAGCAGAAGCTCCAAAATTTACCAAAAAAGCCACCAACTTTGCTGTTTCTTTGGAACATTGGCTGTTAGCTGGTTAGCTTGCAATTTTCACTTAACACTTAATCATCCAGATTTTAAATTTAATATCAAACATGCATGAAATTATTATCAGGTGGTCCTGATGAGTCTGCGGAGAGTTTGGGAGACTGAAGACTGGATCTGTAGACATCTCACATTAGCGGATAATCTGGGCCAAATACAGGTGTTCACCAGATACAAGAGCAGACACAGAGCTTTAGTATTAAAGCTTTTACTTTTATCGGATTGTAGAAATACTGTGCTATTCTGTAGTGCATAAGTTAAAGCAAGTTTTCCGCACTTTTCTGGCTCTGTTGTCTACTGATCGACGGCCTTATGTGACATTTCCAGGCAATCAATATTTTGTTTGTGTGTGACATTTCATTTGCAGGCAGCTCATAATTTGGTATGGCTGCAGTTTTAATGGTTTTGACCAGAGAAGGTTGAACCAGTGAACCAGACTATAGAAATCTCCAGATGACATGTGCTGATTATACACCACATATAGCCTAGAAGTGTTTCTAGTCGCGTCTCAGAAGTCTTTGCGGCCTTTTAAGATGGAGCCATGAAGCAAACACAGAATGCTCATGGGTCCGTGGAAAAGGAAATTAATCCACGACCTTGAGTTGGAAAGGTTGAGGTATTGTGAAGCGCATGGTGTGTTGCAGGGACCTGCCAGTCATGTTATAAATGAAACAAGTAATTTACCAGTACACAGGAGTTGATATCAGCAGTAGTTGTTCTGCATTGGCAGAAGATTTAAACACTTATTGGACTACTGACTCTTCTGGCATCAGATAATTTGGTTCGATACTTTGAAAATGATTTTCTACTCATTTCTAGGGCTGGGTTTTGTTCAAATTTTTTTGATACAATGCCAATGTGTCTGTAATTTGGGCTTTTTATTATGGTCATCATCAGTATTAATTTATTATTATTATCATTATTATTATTTCAACTCAATAGGTTATTTGACGGATGACGGATCAGTGTCTCTATGAATCTGAAGGGGACATGTCCCCCCGTCCATAGAGACATCTGACAGCATGGTTCACAGACAGTTGAGTAACGATTTTTGATTTTTGATACCCGATAAGATTGGAGCCTTTCGGTTGGTGCTACAAAAGTATTAAGCCCTACTCTTTTCTGCTACTTTTTTGATAGCCATTAGATTATTGCCCATTCCCTATATTGAGATATTGGAAAATGCAGTATAAAATGTAAATGTCGCCCTTTTTGTGCGGTGAAACATGTCTAAAAATGTCCAGTAATAAAGAGAAATTGAATATTGGCTTAACTATAATAGGGAAGATGCAGAGATGTTGTTGATGACAGTTCTGAGCTGGAAAAATGACTTTTCTCATACTTGTCTCTCACTTGCAATATAAAGTCTTGGATGTTATTATCATGAGGATGTTTATCATAATAATTCAAATGAATTTGGTGTTTCTAGTTTCAGTATACCTTTATAAATATTTCTAGACGTTATTTGATCATCTGAGCATGTCCTCGTTGAGAGAAAACACACAGCAGTGTTTCAACATTCCCTGATCACATCTTATGTGGCAGGTTTGGATGGATTGTGCCAGATAGTGATTTCTCCTTTGCAACTCGTGTGTGTTAAGAGTAAAAGTACAACTTATGAGGAAATATTGCATTGGGATTCTCCTTGACCTCCATGGGAAAATTACATTCTACATCACCGTTTGGATTGTTGGAGGTTCTGTCAGTTGGTGCACCGTTGCTTTGATTAATGACTCCATGGTGTGTTTGTGTCTGAATGAGTGCACTCGTGGCTTACAGGCGATCAGGTCAGATTTGCTGCTCACCTTAGCGCTGCCAATTAAGAGGATATGGAAGGTCTGAGGAAAGGAAAGAAGAGGATGGAAAAGAGGGCGAGAACCTCTGGGAACCTCTGGTGAATACAGGAAAAGAGGAGCTGTTGAAGGGCAATAAGTCAATACAATCAGGAGGAGGTGAGGAGCGTCATGGGTGAACAGAAATTGCAGTTTATCGACCCTTGGTTGATGGTGGTTGCCTTAAGTCAACAAAAGAGGGCCCTCTTCTTCCTCAGAAAGTTAAAACTAAAGAAATATGGGCTCTGCACACTACAGTTGCACAGTTCACCACCCTCTGCAATGACTGTCTACACACCATGTGCTACCTGCATTATTGAAATGTGCCTGTCACAGCCAAAGTAGGGGGGCAGGCACAGATCAAACAGCAGTGGGGGTGACAGTGACACAGGGAGGTCCTGCTGAACTAGAAAGACCTGGTTCACAGCAGGGCAGTGAGAGTGACTTTTTGGCGATACTTGTGGAGAAAAGTTGGATTTGTTGTTCTGTACCAAAAATTCACTGATGGATATTTTTGTGATGATTGGAATAAAAGTCAGCAGGCGGAAAATTCCTGGATCTATGCTGACCATGTTTTTGTGAGTTTGGGGTTCATCCGACATCGTATATAACTTGCAAATTGCAAAGTGAACCTGACGAAGTCTGCGGTAAAAGACTGAACTTTTAGATGCAGTGACCAAGTTTAAACATCCTGCTGGTAGTTTTTGTCATAAATAAATGTGCAGGACTTTGATGCATCAAATTTTCAGTGCCTTCTTGTCCAGGTGTTGGAAGAACACTGCTCAGGTGGTTGCCAAGCCAATGGTTGCTAGGTAGGGATGCTTACTTTGTCGATTGTTAACGGTTGCTAGGGAGTGCTACATGAATGATTGCTTCGCTTTTCTTTGCAGTCGTCACAGGTTGGGCTGCACCCAACGATTGTTTTTTTTAATCGATTAATCTAATGATAAGTTGACTAATTTCTTGATTATTCTATTGATTAATTATTTAATTACCTGATTAATACAATTGGTGAATTTAATTTCATTTAACCATCAGACTTTATAATTCATCCATGTGAGACTGACTCTCCCTCTCGTTCTCTCTCTTTCGCTTTCTCTCTACTTCTCTCTCTACCTCTTTCTCTCTCTACCTCTCTTTCTTTCTCACTCTCTGCCTCCACTTATCAACATATATCCACACATCACTTACTGTAATACTGTTCATTACAATGTCATTTTATCAGCACATGTCACTTGTAACCTCTTACTTGGCAGCTTATTGTGTCTTTAGTGTCTTATCATGTTGCTGTTTGTACTGTTCTACACTGTATGTACTTTTTAAATATTTGTAAATCACCTTATTTTTCCTGCTGTTTATGGCAACTGAAAGAATTTCCTTTGGGATGGATAAAGTTTTTTTTTTTCTTAACTTTATTAATTTAGTGGTCCTCAGACCACAACTGGTAGACATGCTGTCGGTCCTAATTCAAGTATTTCCTTAACTGCTAAAAATTTCAACAAAACTTCAAACTTGAGTCCACTGTTCCCTGTCTGCCACACCTCATGTACTAAAAATATTTTATTTTCTTTTATTTATTTTTTTATTTTATTGCACTTCAATACGACCTGACCTTGTTATAGTAAGCTTGTTAATAATAATATTATTAATTATTATAATATTTATTTTAATTAATTGTGTTATCAAATAATTTTAAAGATAATTTAAAATGTTACATCCTCAAAGTTTCCCAGTTGATAGTTTTCAAGCTATTGTGTCAAAGTTATAATTTGTCAGTATTGTGACAACACTAGTCACAGTGGTCGTGGTGGTGGTTGCATTGAATTCTGATTGATGTTTTGAACAAAAGGAAGGATTCATATTAAAAAAAAAAAGGACGCTGCACTGAATTCACGGTGGAGAAACTCAGGCAGATTGGCTGTAAATGTTTCAGCACCATGGAGAGGGACACAGGTATTTCTGAAGCACTCAGTATAGCGCTCTAACAATGTTTCTGACTGATCACCTTACATTTAATTTACCTAAGTGTGACTAGTTTGTGTGGGGGCATGCACAAACAGAAATGCCCCTAGAAGAAGGTTGACATCAGTGCTGAAACTTTCACTTTGTTTTTGGCCTGGTGGTTCAGCACACAGGCAGACTGCTGTCATGAGAAGGAGGGACAAAAGAAAGACATGGAGAGACTTTCAAGGGAATGAGAGAGGCATTAAGAGACATGAATATGATGACTGCTCTGAAAGAACAGGGACAGATTGAAGGGGAATAGAGACAAAGTAGTTGAAAATGATGGAAACTAAAAAGAGAGTATTAAAAACCATTTCTTCAATTATTAATGAGCTACGCTTTGGGGGGATTTTTGAATGATTGGCCTTGTGGTGTTTCTAAAATGTCCATACAGCAGCTAACAATAAAGAACAGTGGACTTTGAGATCCTCAAAGCACTCAGTGATTTTTTTCAGGATTTCTTTTTTCTGACAAAAAGCAGATTTATCTACTTTACATTTTGTCTCGTTAAGGGACACGTGAACATTAGCCAACACAATCCTTGCTAATTTCAGCAGCTTCACCACACACGTACATCTCTATAATCTTTTATAAACTGTCATACCCAAGCCAAAATGTCCACCAGCAGCCCTTCTCCTACAACCCGTTCATTGATAAATCAAGCTGGAAATGATTCAGTGGAGGGCCGGCATGTGGGAGAATTTCACTGTAAGCAAAATGAGAAACAGTCACTTGATAAATGCATTTACTCAGTTTTAGGCTACTGTCCAAGCAGCATGATTTATGCCACCTGCGGTACTTCCATAATGTCCTTAAGTAGCACTATAGCAGCCCAAATGTTTGGTGTAAGAGTACAAATTCATCAGTTTACTTTGGTAGTGCAACAGTCTGAAACAGAGATAGAATATCAAAGATGACATCATTACGTCTCAGGCCAAAAATGCAAATCATCTCAATCCCCTAGTGTATAAAGTATTGTAGCCCTTCTTGATACTGCCAGTAGCCACTAGTTGCTATTTAGATATATAAAAATAGACAGGATTAGATTTTAGCCTTACACTAGATAAGGAGTTATTGCAAAAAAAGTTATTGTCTTTTTCCCCTCTAATTCTTCTTTCTAGTCAAAACATTACCCTTGATGCAACTTGAGCACTGACCAGTTTGCTTAAAGATTTGGGTGCGATATGCTAGCAGCAGCTAATGTAGCCTTGAGCCTCTGGCCTCAAGCAGAGATGAGAAGTTGTCTGCAGAGGTTTCACTCCTTTCTCACTGTCTCACATTTTTTTCATTTCCAAACTTGTCTTGAGACGACGAAATGACTCTGACTCACGTGACATCTATTTGCCAGACTCCCTGTAGAGCCATAAAAAGCTTTATACAGCTTGTTTCACATTTGCAGAAGCAGTTCTTAAGACCAGCAAACAGACTTTAATACTTTCAATCAATGGCATTCTCCTTTCACAGGGGCAGCTTAGAGAAAAAGCAGTGCAGCAGCTAACATGCAACGGCAACACTGCATTGTTATAGAGCAAAAAGCTATGGTTGTTATAAGGGAAAACACTAGCTTTTGTGTGTGTGTGTGTGTGCTGCAGTAAAATGGAGAAGCATGCTTATGTATCATTAGAGTTAGTTATTTATTGAGTAGTCCTCAGATAGTGATCTGGTCCACTGTATGGTATTAGACCTGGGCTGGTTTCTATGTAACTGTGATTGTATGCCGATAGTATCTACTCTGAAATATCTACTCCTCACTGCTAACAACTGGAAAAACATCCATTCATTCTGGTTTTGCTTGTTGTGGTCATGGATGTGCAAGCAGAGCAGAACAGACCCAATTTTTAATTTTTTTCCAAGCAACGTCCTCGCTGAGCTCATTCGCTCGGTCACGTAGCGTGAGACCAGACAACCTGCAGCGAAATATCATCATGGCCGCTTGTCTGTGAAATCATTCTTTCAGTCACTGCCAAACGTTTGTGCCCAAAGGTGGAGGGGGGTTCAGCGGTGATGGACGGGTGAATTGCAGCCAACGGTCCTAGTTGTTGTCAGTTGTAAAATAGTATTTATCATCATATTGTGTCGGACTGTAACGATATATTAACTCACGATTCAATACTGGGTTAATACAATTTTCAAACTATTTTTTAACAGAAAAAGCTTGCAGACAAATTATGACTGAAAAAGATTAATTATTTCTCAGACACATCAAAACACATTTCTGAGGTAGGGTGTAACTTTGTGTAAAACACAAACTATGCAATGAATGCATCTTTAAAACTACAAATTATATTTTCTCTTATCTTCAAAATTAAAAAAAATAAAAAAGAATCCTTTTTGTTTCTCTGAGGTAGGTTAAACTATGCAATACAAAATGTATGTGCTCTTCTTAAAAGTGCAACTGAAATTATTTTATCTTTACTAACAAATAAATAAATAAAATAATAAATTAAAATAAATCCCACATCAAAAATGACTAAATGAACAATGCAAATAGACAAAATCTCTCAAAAAAATCACCTGATTTGAAACTGGTCTGTGCATTGTTGATTTCAAAATCACTATTCACACGGGTATAATTAGAACCATTACTGATTGTTCTCTGGATGAGACGTTTCAAGGATATCGCTTCCTGTTTCAGGCTCACATCTGCATCCATTACACAAGGAAGACCAGCTTGTCTCCTCAAACCTGGCGAGGTTTAATGAGGTGATCTTTAAACGTGTGTTAGTCCGATGATTGCATGTATTACTTTAATTGGATGCTCTGAATTTGTAATGTCCTCTGCATAAATTTCAAGGTTTAACTGATGTTATAGTATAATCTGTTGCTGTCTGCCAGCTATGGATTGAGAAAACAGGCTCAGGAATTCAGACTGTTTTTCTCCATTAACTTTGCATCAATAGCACTTTCAATGCATGCCAGAGCTAATAAGTGACCAGCTGGTGCTTAGAAACAGAGTGCCTGAAGCTTTGTCAGGAAGCCTGCAGTCACAGTCGAGTCCCCGCCTCAAAACAAATTTCTGGTGACAGCATGACATACGCTTAAAACAGAGAGGACCGTGGCACTCTGCTTCTGTCCTCACTGTTAATTAGTGTGTGTGTGTGTGTGTGTGTGTGTGTGTGTGTCTGTCAGTGCTACACATGCCAAGAGTGAACAAAGACTGTGGGCACCTGCACCTTATTAGCTCTTCATGGAAGAAGAAGCAGCATCTTTATCCAGGTAAAAGAAAATACATTTGAACTGACTTCCTGCCAAAAACACCAGAGCTAGCCGATATTGATTTGCAGTATCTCTCGGCTAAATGGTTTCTTAATACACCCATTTATGTTAAGTTACCAAGGAATATAAATGGCGGTGAAGCTGCAGGTGTGAGATAGTAAGCATGTGGCACCATATAGCATGTTTTTACCAATGTCTTTGTGTGATGCTGCAGTGATAGAGTTGATGGAAATGCAAGTTTCTTAAAATTCCACTGTAGAAAATAGAAAGCAGCACCACTTTAATGGCTTTATTTGTCTCTTGTTGAGCATTTTTTGACGTGAAAAAACATCCATCACACGTTCCCTCCATCGTAATGTGTGCTCAGCCAGCTATGAGGGAAATGCTGGGCATCAAAACAGGGTTGACACAGTTTGCCCTCACCTACCACCTGCTGTCATATTCGGTACAGTAACATCAGCTATAAAATATAAAACACAGATTTATTGTGAAGTAGCAATTCGTACTAGAATTTGACTGTGAATGTCGTCATGTTTTAGGATAAAATGTGATGTTGCAGTGTCTGCAAAGTAGGGGTGGGGAAAAAATATGTATGGCAATACATCACAATCCTTTTTCTTCTGACATATATTGATTTTTAATATTGATTTTTTTTCCCGAAAATCATGCTTTGAACTGATTGATCACGTTAACGCGGTAACTTTGAGAGGCCTAGTATATATATGTTAATAAGTACATAAAATATACAACTTGTATTTGAAGCTGCATTTTGAATTTCTCAGTGAACTATGTAGAATATCACAATATATCACAATATCACAATATAGCAATAATATATTGTATTGTGACTCAAGTATCGCGAAACATATTGTATCTTGTCCTGCCAGTAAGCACCCCTACTGCAAGGGTTAGGTGATTGGATGAATATATGCTATGGGTCATTGCCTGAGTACATCACCAGTTGTTTTTTTCCTTTATATCACTAAATTAATTAAAAGAAGGAGAGCTGTTCAGATGCTGCTCAGTGAGCAGAGGGAGATAAAACAGGGAGAAACATTGAGCAGAGCCGGCATATTTTCACATCTGACTCTGTGACAAAGGCTAACCAAGGCAGTTTTGGTGAGTTTTATTCGGTTGAGTTTGAATGAAGTGTTTTATGATGCTTGATCTCACAGCTGAAATAATGGCAGCACCAGTTGTTGGGTTTATGATGGCAACCCTAGTGCCTGCTATCTTATAGATAAAGCTGATTATTGATGTGAGCTGTTACAGAATTTGGGAAATACACCAGATAGTGAAGTTGTGATACAACACAGCAAGGCTCACGTATGAAAATCAGTGTTTTGAAAAGAGATTATGCACTGATATTGGTGTTATGTTAGCTAAAAGGGAATCTCACATTTGCTACTTTTTTGTTGTCTTTTTTGTTTTGTACTGTGCTTTTAGCGACCTCTACTGGCCAAATCAATACTCCTTGTTGACATTTTGTTTGTGGACAACCACTCGTCACAGCACCTGTATATCTGTGAAACTTGAAGCCCAAATCTCCCTGACCTCAGATGGGATGCTAGAAAGTGATGCTGGACGTATTTTGGCTTTTACTTCCCCCCCAAACAACCAGCTTCAGAATCCCACATTAATGAAAGTCTCCTTCTTATCTGTCCTCATGAATTTTAATACAGACACACAGATTACATTTCTGTAGATACTGCAAAGCCAAGGGGAAAGAAATTGCCAAGATTCAGATTGTATGCATGTGGAAGAACACTTATTGTTTTCTATGAATATATCAGAAAGTCCAGGGCTGGATAGAGCAAAGTTGAATTGTGCCTCTAAAAAGGGATAAGTGAAAATGGTGAATCTCAAAAGACATCTTTTTTGCCAAGATTCAAAGTATGCTATAAATCTACTTTCAAACTTTGATGGGTTGATTTTGGGGCGATAATTTGTTTGTTATTGTGCAGTGTTTTCTGTCTTTAATAGTGTAGTACAGCATTTTGTCAGTACTGCTTCCACAGCATAATGAAGACAAGTGATTAATTCTGTACGTGACCTATAGCTAAGTGTTTGTTGGCATTTCTTCGGCTGCGGTTGGGGCTGTGGTGGCAGCTGGGTCTGTGGCAGTGGAGGCAATGGTTGGGTCTGTGGCGGTGGTGGTTGGGGCTGTGGTTACAACTGGGGTTGTGGTTGCAATGGCTGGGATGGCGTCCATTGACCAAATGTCCTTCAGTATCAGAGCCAACAACTGCAAGTTTTCCCATATTCTCCCTCCGCATCAAACACTTTTCTTCGTTGTTATGCTGATGGGAGGATGGCCATTTTTCTTGTTTAATATCCCCAGAAGATCAGATGCTCTCTCTGTTTCCCTTTTTGTTGTGTCAATGGCGAGGGGTCAGCTTGTCCTTGAAAATGAAAACAAGCTGCACTTAGGCGTCAAGCTGCAGTAGAGTGTCAGGAGATGCTTTGCTCTACATTTGCAAACCAGCTCAGGGACCAGTGAGAGCATCTTTACTAACACAACCATATATGACAAGGGAAATTACTGCCACTGAACGACTGCCAGCATGCACACGTACACAACATACACACTTGTTTTGTGTTTTGTGCAAACAGGGAAAGCCATAAAACCACCTTCTGGCCCTCTCATCTGTTCCCACTTGGTGTCTTCCCTGTTTATATATAACCAAGAAAATAAAGCTGTTTTGTGACTTTGTCCCGACTTGGTGGCAATTTCTCCCAAATTTCTGACGCTCAATTACTGACCCTGAGAGAAAGGGGACAGAAAATTGCAAAGAAAGGCAGTGACCCCCCCATCTCAGTGGAGGTTCAACTCATTTTCGATATTTGCACCCCCTTTGGAGCAATGGCGTCTTCTGGAAAGGCCCACATGCCACAGTGGGGGGTGCAACGATACAATTTTGCTGTGTGTGTGTGTGTGTGTGTGTGTGTGTGTGTGTGTGTGTGGTGTGCCACCTCTGCCGCTCAGAACACCATTTAGATTACTTTCACCTCATCAGCCCACACACACTTGGCTGAGGCCTCTGGGACGTACTCTCCTGAGGATAGATGTTTTCATTGCACCACCAGCATAATGGTCCTTAGTGTGTGTGTGTGTGTGTGTGTGTGTGTGTGTGTGTGTGTGTGTGTGTGTGTGAGAGATATCTTGAGTATGTGTCCGTCTGTATAGCCACCATTTTCCTTTGCAGAGGAAAAAGAAGCTGCCTCTGGATGTGCTGATCTTAAGCAAATATACATAATGCATAAATACGCTGCAGCACCAAACACATTCAAACAGCCATTTTAGTTTTCGAGGTTTCAGTAATCAAATCATTGTTGTCAGACAAAAAATCTGTCAAAACACTTTCTTCCTTCCACTGGATTTTAAATGACGTAAAAATATATCGCTGGCACTCAAAGAGTTAATATAATGTTGCACTATCCACTTTGCTGATATCAATGTCAATTTTATGTCTTTGTTGGTGGACAGAAAATTAATTGGTCACTAATAATAATCCATAAACTCTGATGAAAAGCTTAACATTTGTCAATTGTGACTATAAGATTAATAGATTGCAGTCGTTCATTGTATCTCTAGGTAGGCCAACGCCATCAGCATGCAATACTTGACATTCCTCCACCTCTTCAGTTAACACCAATTTGTTTGACTTAACTGCACGTGCCATGACATTTATAGGAACTGCAATTTCAGATTATTCAAGCACATATTTGGAGCTTGTTCAAACCAGAATTAAACTTGTTTGATTTGTTAAAAAAAGTGTGCATTCACCCCATATGCCTGTACTGAATATACTGCATCAATTCAGTTAAAATACAAAGCAAAGGCAAATAAGGAGCATCAGTACGAAACTTTACTTCAGGGCCACACTTTCACACCCACACAAAATGCTAGCTTCAGTCTGAGCACCAGTCCTCCAAGGTCGCTGGCAAGGCAATTCGAGGCCGTCAATCATGTCACATCGGTTGAATAAAAGTAATATTTTTTGTGGTTGGCTCATGCTGTTCTCACCTCTAAATGACACTGAGCCCCTTGGTGGCAGTCCACAGGAAACACAGAAGAGATGACAGACTATTAAACGAATGAGACATTTTCAGCTTTCCTATGCATCGCTGCCTCACTTCCTCTCATTACGTGCACGGTCTGGATGAAGGGTAGGGGTAGGGGTGGAGATGGAGGTGGATGGGTCAAGGGATAGGGTGACAAGCTGACCCACAGTCAGTTAAATCAGCATGGACAGTGTTTATTCAACCATCTTCTTCTAGCTAGCATTTGATGGCTCGTTATGAGCAGGGGATCCATAGTGACATTTCACTGTTTACTTAGCTGCTGCATTTACATAATATAGGTATAGAAAAGCATATGGAGATGAAATGTTTTTTCAATTTCATTGAGCATTCACTGATCCTTAACAAAATCTGGTCGATTTTGAAAAATGGATTGCACTCATTATCACAACTCATTAAATCCACTCTCCTCATGAGTAAATTGATTTTACGAATAATCTAAATAGAAACAGATATTGACCGTCTTTCCAGTGGTGTGGTTCAGTGTGAACCAACACGGTGCTCGTTGTGTTTTAGAAAATGTATATATGGAGTGTGTTTACTACATTAAAATTAGAGCCTCTTTATTTGCCAGTTATAATAAATGCACAAACATTTTTCACTGCCAGTGCAGAGATAATCAATAATCCGACTCATCTGTTGTTGCATAGGTATGCTGACAACAGTTCCTCCCATGCAGAGCTAGGGGAATTGTGCAAGATTTATAATTTGTAGCACACAATGCAGCACATATCACTCTGAAGAGGCATTCACCTTATAGGTATATTCAGTGGTATGTTGAAGGCCAGGCATCTGGAATACAGTTTCCAATCCTGCAGTGTGAGATGCTGCAGCGAGATGTGCACTGTCTTTCAAAATGCAAACATTCACGTAGACAGTGTCCTTCAATGTTGTTGCTCCTTTCAATTTTCATACATTGTACTCTGTATTGGAGGCCCTTCCCTGTCCGTTAAAATAGGCTGCTTGTGTTCGGTGTGCTCTGACTTGTTCGAAAACAACCCAGTATAGATAATAGTGATTAGACACTCGTGGATGATTTTCCACCGTCTTTCCAACGAGTCAGTCTTAACCATTTGTTAGGTCTTGGACCTGCTTCTTCCAGGAAAGCTTATGATCCATTCCTTGGTTCTTTTTTCCCTCCATCCATGCATGCATCCCTTTCATCCTTCCCTTTTTGCCAGCCCACAGGGATCTATGGCCACAGCCAACCTCATTAAACTTACAACCATCAAGATAAGACTCAATTACTGCGAGCCCCTGCATTGGCATCCAAGATCAATATTAAACTTAAAAAAAAGGGGCCGTCTAATAGTCTGATGTGTTTGCAGCTGACACAGGAGAGGGAGTGAAGATGAGTAAAATGAACAAGCCAGAACATGCAGTCTGGCTTCCCATCCTAGATAATGACTCAGCTGCATGCATGTCCACTTTGTTCAGCTTTCCTCGCAGATTTGAAAGGAATTACTTCAAGCTAGAGTGGGCCTTGTGTGACTAAAGAATATCTGAAGTTGCCTCTCTCCTTTGTTTGATCATGCAATGTGAAATATCTGCAAAAGAGAGAGTCTAACAGAGAGCGAGATGTTAGTATGTACTAGAGAGCTTCATTTACTCCCACACCAATCAAATAAAAGAACTGTTTTAGTCATTCATGTTGGTGTAACGCACCAGCAGTATTAATAGAGGACAGTGATTCACTGGGTGACTGGTGTTCTTGGCAAATAGTAACGAGTTACTGTTAGATAGATAGATAGATAAAACTTTATTGATCCTTTCAGACAATGCCGTTTGGAAAATTAAAGAGTTACTAGTTACTTCAGTCAAAAAGTAACTTAATTACTTCATTGATTATTTGCTAGGGCTGGGTACCGAACTTCGATACTTTTGTAGCACGACCGAAAAGCTCTGATCCCATCGGGTATCAAAAAATTAAGCATTTTTCGGTGCAAAATTCGTTTACCCAACTGTCTGTGAGCCATGCTCTCAGATGTCTCTATGGACTGGGGGGACATGTCCCCTTCAAATTCATAGTGACACTGATCCGTCCCCCCACTTTACCAGCATAAGGAGACAAACATCGCCTTTAAAACAGAGGGTTAATGTCATTGCAGCAGCATTGGGAGCTTGGCATGTGTGTTTAGCTTGAAGTTATACATGAATGTCAGAATTTTCAAGCTCCAAGTAAGAATTTAAATCGAGTCCCCCGTGAATCTCATCAACCAGACATAGAATTCATGCTATCTGCTACTGTCGTACACAGTAGCTACATGTTTTGTTGTTCGTCTGTCGGGCTGGAAGAGCTGGGAGCACTAAATAAGGCAAACTCAACTCTTTATTTGAAATGTAATGCGTTAGAATACCAGTTACTGTTAAAAGTAACAGCGTTACTGTACACTACCCAGGACCAGAGTCATCCTTCTGAATTTGGGATTTTCACTTTACGCTTCTCAGTAAATAAAACAGCACACATGTGACTTCAGTAACAGATAATTACGTTTAATTGATATGCATGATTGCCAAGCCACACCCCACCAGTGCACATAGATTTAGACAGGTGGTCTCTCATTAGTCTGTTTGCATATTTACAAGCCTGTTCACAAGTCATACCTGTTTTTGATCAGACATGATCTCTGTATTTATCCAGTCAGCATGCAGATGAGCTTTGCTGCTAATTAGGAACGTTGTTTGTTTAACATTTATTTATATGAAGTAAGTCGTCGTAGCGTATATACTAATTAACAGACACAGTTAACAGTGACATTAAATTCCAGAAAATGTAAGGAGGATGAACAGAAATGGTTCAAGGTTGGTATTCTCTGGCTGTGAGGGTAAATCTAATATTCACTGCTTACTAGATAAATTTGAATTTTTCCAGGAATTATTGTCTCTTCCAAATGTGATGAAGTTAGGACAGATTAATCTAATAGTAATATGATTTCACTAGAGAAATATTTATATGTTAAGCTATTCAAAGCTCTTACAGTGTACGTGGGTATAAAAATATAGTTTGCGCTTCATTTTGTTTTATTACGACGGTGCTTTGGTTCCAATGAAATCTTGGTTAAATAATGCATCTCAATCTCTTGTCTTTTGAGCACATCTCCCTCCATCCACCTCTCTCCATATCCCTGCTGCTGCAGTGAGCATAAATAGCATATCAGGAATATTCAAATTGGTCCGTGCTTAGGGGACCATGAAAGATGTATAACTCTGGTCTCCTAAATTCCTGCCCGTCCATTAGCTTTTGTCCGCTCTCGCCGCATTAAACTCACAGTGCCTTGATGTCGACATCATCAGATCAGCTTAACTGAGGGGTGGCCGGCTACGTTATTGAAAGTTGCCAACATAGAACAGAATAACTTTGGGGTACGAGAAAGCTCACTTTGCTGCAACACATTTGTGAAGTTTGTCGAGGTCTAAAAGGTTTAATAAGTGGTAAAAGCAAGTTGGTGACAGCTATGTTGTGTTTTTCTCAGCATTATTTAACTCTGAGTGCTGTTGACATATTTTGATGTCATTTGAAATCCGATGAGTGCCATCGATGTAATAATATGTCAAAGTGTTTTTCCGGCAGCAGGTCGCCGATCACGGTCTCCTGCGACCTGTGAGTAATTTTGGAGCTTCTGAGAGATGTAGTCAGAGCATAAAGAGACGGTATACACCACAGAGATTAAAACAGAAAGTGGAGACGATCGAGATTAGAGAGCAAAACAAACAGAATGGAGAAAAAGTGGTGATTTTGGTGAAAGTGTCCTCTACTCTACTTCTGATAAAACAAGAATGGAACAAGGTAAAAAACAAACATTTTTTTTCATGATGAAATAGAGAGTTTCTTCTTTCATTTGAGATATTCAGTGTTTTCAGAGACATAGTAGAAAATATTCTGTGGGTCTAGAAATATGACTCAAAATGGACAAAAACACTGGAACAAGACACTTTGTGTTTTATAAAACTGCTGGAAGTCAATGAGGCAATGTATTCTGTGTGGGACAGACACTGTCAGCAAGAAAGAATCCCATAATTAATTCTACTGTAGTCACCCCATGTCAGGGCAAATCTTAATGTTGCCCTAACTACAAATGACAATATATATTTGTGGCAAGATTTACAGCTTCAGTAGGAATCAGCAGACCACAGTTTGTCTTTGGTGTTGTGCTAAAACGTGACTTCAAACCAGGTAAAAGGTTATACCAATAAAAAACAAATGTAAATAAATGTTGATGGCACTCAAAGAGTTAAGGTAGAACTTTTTATGATTTCAGTCGCAGAAATAAAAATCTCTTTGTCGCATTGCAACTATCCAAGTGTGCCAGTGGGTTAACTAAAGAACAGGTGCATCGATGGAAGTGAGAGTTTTGAGAAAGTTCAGCATGAGGTTATACAAGGTCACAAAAACCTGTAACAGAGCATGGCCGTGGGGTGGATTCAGGCAAAGAAATGGTCTCTACTCAAACAGCACACAGGCTGTCTTCGCTCCACGTTTATTTTTCAATTTTCTAATGATTTTCATTGCGGCAGAAGGGAAGGAAAAAGTCATGTGCAGATGCTTTCAGCAGAGTGTCGGCTCTAGGGATGGATACAGAAGGTGCTGCTGGTAGATTTCAAGGTTGTTTTATATCACTTACCATGACTGCAAGCTTCACAAGCACACAGTGGGGGGAAATGATGCTGAAGAGGCTGCTGAGGAAGAGTAGGTGAAAGGATTGGTGCAAAGTGTGGGAGCTTTAGGTATCCCTCACAGGGTTCAGTGAGTCTCAGTGAGAGCCAGACTTGACTCCCTGACAAGGTCTATCCCCTCTCCAGTCCTCCACAAGCATAATGGCGATTACAGGCTTCTGCAGGGACCACAAGGTGAACGCAACAACACCGCTGGCTCATCAGAAAATGGGAGGGAGGCATCAATGAAACGGGACCCTGTGATTATTTAGGTTCACAAGCTGTTAGCGCGATGGCTTTTTAATCGTTGCTAATGGAGTTTCCACTAACATAAGCACCCGGTGGGAGCTAGCAGAGCGTGTAAGGTCCACTCCTTCCCCCGATTCTCTCAATATCTTATATCACTTTGTGATATCCAGCCTCATGTCCTTCCTTTTTTTTAACCATTCTCCTCCTCTGTCAGCAATTACGTACTGGAAAAGAAGTGGCTGTTATTTTTAATGTAGCACCAGGGCTTTCACCTTTTAAAAAGCAAACACAAACACAATATGGCACTCAGCAGCAGCCAGACTCACCCCTAGGGCAATGTATTAGCTGCTGAAGTGGCTATTTAGAGGGAAGGTAAATGAGTCATGGGGATGACAGGTGAGCCGAACATTTTCAGTCTGTAACAACCCGGGACATCCCCCATCACATGCTTCTTTCTCATATTAAATACAACTTAGACAGAAAGGGAGATTATTTTTCACCATAATCAGGTTTCCCCTCTATGCACCTTTTCATCCTTTCCTGAGTAAGCCACAGTGAAAGGCCTCCTGCTGTGGCTCTGTCTTTCCTCCCCTCCCACCATCACCCCTCTCTTTCTTTCACTTCCTGTCTCTCCACCTTTCCGTCTGCTGGTGCTGACTGTTGGTAGAAGACGATATGAGATTTGAAAGGCCTACGTGTCGGAAAGGTGTGCCGCATTGCGAACGGCGCCCCACGCCCAAACCTCCCCTGCTGCGCTCCAAGTGGAGGCATATCTTATTTGGATGAAACCAGGTGGGGAGCAGAGAAGACACCCTGTCAGCAAAACTATAAAAGCTTCAATGTAAAATGTCAGCGAAAGGAAAAAGTAGAAAAAGCAAGTCTATGTATGTCTCATATGCTATGGCCTAACTCAGTACACTGAAGCCTTTTTTCTGGAATTAGTAAGCTGAGTTGAATTTTACTAAGAAAAAGCACAATGGTGTTGCTGCAGATGGTCTCCATCTAACCACCGACTCAGCATACCTAAGCATTTCCTGTTCATATGCCTCATTGGCGCATCATTCCATTGCACCACCACCTTTTGCTTTCTTTATATCCACCATTATGCCTCCATTTCCCATTTTTGTCCACCTTTTTGGTCTGATGGGGCTTTAGCAACCCTTTGAGTGCCACTGACGTATTTTGACGTCATTTAAAATCCATTATTATTAGGTATTATTACGTCAATGGCACACAGAGTTAATATAGTGTCATGAAATATGTTTTCACATGCTTATGTGAGCTCCTGCTCATTTTGATCTGACCAGATAAAATCCTAAACAAATTAAAGGATTTCTAGAAGAGCTTATTTTTATGTCTGCTAGTGTGTAACGCATGTCACTTGTGTTACAAAGGAAGCTATTTTTCTATCTTTACGACTGTGGGCTCAGTGGTAAAGTGCTCAGTTCAAGCAAGGATGCAAAAATGGCAGCAGTGGAAACATCCCATTGAACAGGAGACACTCCAGAAACCCATTTCTTTGTTCTTTCCAATGATCATCAGTATATGCCATCTTACCCTTAATTACCCCCAGCGGTACTTTTGATAGTTCACAGTATAATTCAAGGTGTATGAGGTTATCTGTTTTAATAATCTGATCAGATGTCTCTTGGCAGCCATATTGAATATCCCCAAGGAATCTATTTGATATGTGCTCAGAGTCCATATCTGTTACATCATCTTGACTGCTGTAGCGAGATATTAGAAATCCATACACTCAAAATATGATGTATGACTTATGCAGCCGTGGAATTGACTGGGGCTTTGGTGTGTCGCAGCACATTTTCTTTCTTGGGGGAGGAGAAAGAGAAAGAGGAAAAAAGTCACAGGTTACAAAATCAAGAATAATTTGCACATTACAGTATAATGGAAAAGGTCAGACCCATAAGGCAGCTTAAGAAGGAGGCTATTACTCTTGATGAGGACAGATAACATGTATTCATGGACTCAGACGGCTGTGATGCGTCATGTCTGGAGACAATTTAGCCAAATTTTCAGCATGTATGTGTCACCATACTTTCACAGATGGAGGGGATTTCTGTCATGCCTTAATTCAAGAAAATTACCCAAATAGGAACATACAGCACAGGACCGTCATTACAGACGGGTGATGTTTGGGAGTGACAATAATGGTATGATACTTTATTAGATGATTATTAATCAGCTCTACTCTGCAGATCTCTAAACTACCACAAGTTATGCTCTCAAATTACTTCATCAAACTTGGATGCAGGATTGTTTGACATTAAAAAAAAGTATCCGCTTGACGAACTGTGAAGTAGGCGACGATATGAATTTTAATTTTCCGCTCTGTGTGGCCACGTCCTCTGTATCTTGTTGTGTGTGTGTGTGTGTGCAGTTTGAGCACCAGTGTGTGTTAAATTATGTAAAGTAGTGACTGGGTACTTGACTGTTTTACTGGCCGTCCCAAGGCAGACATTTGCGGAGGCTGTCCAGTAACTGCTGCATATGCCATCTTAATCTGTTTCCCCTGTTGTGCCAGGTGTGCGGGCAGCAAAGGACACCCAACTATGTTGAAACCCAGCGCTCAAGGCAAAGCTGGTAGGACGGCAGTGGCATAACTCCTCATGTAATTGTGTTGTAAACAGAGATGGAACGATAAAGCTTTGTTTTGATGTATGCTGCAACAGAGTGGGAGGCTTAATCTAAGACAAATCGCTTGCTACTCGGCCATTGGCAGCCTTCTCTGCAGTCTTCTTGTCACTGCCTGTGGAAGTGATGGAAAGCTGGTAATGTTGGTTGCCAGTGACAGATTGGTCCATAGGACCCTCTATCAACTGTCCATGCTGACTAACCATCTGGTACGAAAGAGACTGTTGGTGTTTGGAGAGGAACCTATCATTTAAGAGAATGCCACCATGTGACACTGAAAAACCAAAAGGCAGTGATTCAGCTGAATGCTGTCCTTGTCATTGTTACCTGCGAAGGTTATGTTTTCATTTCAAATTGTTGGGTGTTTATCAGCAGAATTACACAAAAGCTATGGGTTTAAATATTTAAATATCTGAATTATTATTTGTGCTGGGTGCTCGGCATGGGTGTTTGGTTTCATGGTGCGTTCAAAGTTATACATTAATGTTGAAATTTCCAACTTGGAATTTAAATCAGAACCCTCCATGAATCTCACCAACCAGACATGGAGTTCATGCTATCTTCCATTGCACCAATGTAGATAAATGCACACAGTGAGCTCTGATTAGGTCTGATAGATCCCCAGCTTTCATCTGCACTTGTCTGAGATGGAGCCTGTTTATTCTACTGTCATGCCTTCTGAAGTGGCCGAACAGTTTTCCATTGTTGGCTTTAGAGAATGCAGCAACACTGAGTTCCTTGTTGGTGTGTCCTTCTATAATAAATGACCATGCTGTTGAACGAGATAACACTTGAGTTTCATCCTACCGTGGCTGAGTCTTTGGCTGGTGTGATAAACACACACGTTTGCATAAACAGTTTCTATGCCACACAATGCAATGCATGCCTCCTTAATGCTTCTATTAGCATGTAACTTTAGCTTCCCGTTGTATTGAGACAGACCTTTATACCTGAGAAACATAGTCCATCAAACTATTCAAGGCTGATAAATAAACTGTTGGAGCGCTCTGGACTATGTATGTGCACCTTTCTTTCCAGTATTTAGATGTAGTCTGACAGCCCACTCTGTCAATTAAGTAAATCATAAAGTAAACAGACAACAAGAAAATTAACTGTCACACATTTGAAGAAACAATACAACATTGATAGTATTCAGACATAAATTAAAAGCAGTCAACTGCAGAGTAAAACAGTAATTTTACTACAAAAATGAGGCTGTCAGCATAATGCTTTATTGATTTGCCATCCTTATGTCTTTGAGTTCCATGGACATATTTTTACATCATTTAAAATCAAATGGTTGAGTGCTATTGACGTATTTATACGTCAATGTGTTTTTTGGCAGCTGGCTTAAGAGGGCGCTCTCACGCAGACTGTGAGTAATATTGGGGCTTCAGGGATTTGTTGTCAGGACATAAAGAGATGAGATCAAAGCAGGAGCTATTCACTGTTTTCAGAGACATAGTAGAAAATATTCTGTGGGTCTAGAAATATGACTCAAAATGGACAAAAACACTGGAACAAGATACTTTCTGTTTTATATACATCTGGCACTCAGTGAGTTAACGTAGCAAATAAGCTACATTTGGTTAAGATTTTGCTGTCAAACTGCAATGCGAAACAATAAGGACCACATTTCTGCTTCAGGTATCATAAAGCATCATTGAAAGCACCTGTGAAACATCACTCATTACCTATAGGGACCATAGAGAGGGACTGTCCTGTGTGTTAGCATATGTCCATCCTTGTTGACAAGTACTTGTGGACCATGCGTTAGTTTAAGTGTACTTTCTCTTGCATCATTTATCTCCTGCTGCAATGAAGATACCCATGTGTAAAGAGAAATTGCAAGAGTAGCTGGATAGATGGAAAATAATCTGATGTGAGTTCATTTAGTAACGTCTAGTGTTTACAAATGCAGTCATTTGAGTCGGAGAGCTGAGTGTGAGGCCTGGCTAGAGATGTGGAAGAAACAATAATAAGGTGATTTAGAGCCCCTTTTTCTTCCCCTTTTCAAGTCACTGGAGGGAAGCTAATGGGCTCTATGCAAATTAGAGTTGGCATTTAGGTGTTCCCTCACAGACCTGAAAGGTGAGGTTAGGGGGTCAAGAGGAGGGAGAGCCATTACCATGACTCTCATGAAGGCCACATTCATATCCATGCTCTTCACATCTTTAGCCTTGGAAGGTGGGGAGAGAAATTGGAGCTCATAAAGAGATCAAGGAGTCATTGAGGGAAAGAGATGAGAGCAACAACATGCAGGGGAAATGAGAGTTGGGAGGAAAAAGATGGAGAAACGGGCATAAACACAAGATGGAGCAACGAGGGAAGAAAGGGAGGCGTCGCTCTGTCCTTGCTATTAGTCTCTCCGTCACAGCTCCCTGGCTTTATGGAGAGTTTCCTGTCACGGTGCTGCTTTTTAATTGACATTAAAATGCACTGACCAGTGTGGCAATGATCCCCCCTTCTCCCTATCTATACCCCCACTCATCTTTTTCACTTTCTATCTCTTTAACTCTCCTCACTCGACTGACGTGGGCTGTCATTTACATACAGTGTGGCGTGACAGAGATGGCAGCCATACCTCACATCTCGCCAGCAGTTCCCTCCCTGTCAGAGCGGTTTTGCTTGTAAAACATTGCTCTGTATTCTGCCTATCTGTATAAGCAGTGGCTTCTGTGTGTCAATGTCATATTTCACGGCCTTGTCATGTGTAAGAAAAAAAAAAGAAGAAGAGCACAATGTTTCCATAGGAATGCAAAGGCAGCTCCCACGAGTGCAGCCGAGCTTTCATAGAGGGGGAGATGGTGGCTAATGCCTTTGAGGTCAAAGGAAAGCAGATCTATGAAGCACAAAATGTGCACTATTAAGGAGGAAACAACGAGCAAATATCAAAATAATGTAAGATAGAATACAAATGTAAATTAACCAAACCCAACCATGATTTCTGTGTACTGTCACACCCATAATACTTTCTGATTTATTTAAATTTCATTTCATTCATTGATTAAAATCGAAACAATTCAATATACAGAATACCCAACATTACCAAATCTGAATGAAAGGAAGCAGAAGAATAATCCGACACAATCTGCCCCTTTAACCCCCTTCAAAAAAAATAATTAAAAAACAAGGACAATGCCATAAACAGCAACAGTGAAAGGAAGTTTGCGACTAGATGTATCATATATGAGGCAAGCTGTGTTGGTAGATGTTATCATCACATGATTTTTGTTTATAAGGAGTTCTTTCCATGTTGGTGGCAGATATAAAAGTTCATAAGCTTGTAGGTATGAACGGCTGTGTGCGCTACGACAGCATGCCTCTTTATCAAATGTGGCTTACTGTTACCGTACACTGAGTTGTTTGTGAAAGGTAGTTAGTAGTTTGAGCAGAGACCAGCCTCACCTCAGCGTTTTACCTTCCCTTCCTTTCTGCTCCACTTCATCAGATCAATGACATGACAGACTGCTGAGAGAGGACGACTTCCTCCGCTGTACCGCTGAGACAGAATTAATGTGCGTCTATGTGTTCAAGTTCTGCATTTCTGTCTCAGTGTAATATCATCCTGAGTGTGTTAAAGGACCACTGTGAAACAATTAGAGCGATCTATAGAGCCCCTTTGTTTACACCTCCATGTTGGCAGGAAAATCTGCTTTAAAATGAGTGACGTCAGCAGTGAATTTATGCTGTTTACATCCTTTTAAATCACAAGATAAGACTATATGTACAAGTAAACTAGAGAGACTAAATACCTCCCCAGTATACTTTCCACTAATCTTGAAAAGGTTTAGTAGTTGTAGATGCTTAAAAATCTCTTCTCTTAGCGTGAGGGAACGTTGGATTCTGTGATATAATGTGGTCGCTACATGAGAGGGATCTGCAGGTTCCCTCCGCTCAGTTTTCTTATGATCGCTTCTCGCACATTTTATGGCAGTTATCCATCTGTCTTCGTTCAGGATCTTTGGGAATCCTATAAAATGCTCTTCCCTTTGCTCGTCCTCAGCTGTTCTGGCATCCCGGTGCACAGCAGCTATCCACCATATCTCCATGAAATGTTACAAACGTTTAACTGAATGCACCAAGATTCCTGGCAGGAGTTTGAACAGCGTGTCTTTCTATCAATATGCCGATGTTTTGATTTCGACTGTTGCATGCTGGGATTTTGTGACGTGTGAAGTCCGAAAAAGACGTTGCAGCTGAGTTCAAAGCTTTCCATGCACAAATTTCCTGTGGTGGCACAGAACCAGGAAGTTTAATACGACAGCATGAGGATTTTCGCAAGATAAAGTATTAAAAGTGTGTTTGATTCATGCTGATATGAATGTTTGGGGACACCCCTACTTGGTTTGTGAAGGCCTTTATCTCCTGTTACTTTACTCAGCCGTCTGGAAACAAGATACGGGACACGTCTGTTGGTATTGAGGAGCTGCAGCGTTTATTTCTGCACAAACTGCAACTTCCATTTTACCTTCACTTAATATTCTCAAACCTAAACTGTGTCACCCTCTTACAGTCGTACTCTAAATAAATCCATTTGCTTTTTCAGGTCGGCCACCACTAGACGCTGCCAGATGTTACGCGGTGGACCTTTAATGTTTAAGGCTTTAGTTCAAGTGTCTTCACATATCAGAAGGTGCTTCAGTTGATGAGTGTTTAGAGGTCAGTTGGTTTGTGGAGCTACTTGATGGATGGTTACCAGAAGAAAGAGAAAGCAGCAGGATGATGGATTGAAGGAGGGACAGAAAGAGACAGGTGGGCTATTAGAGACAGACAAAAGATAAATATGAAGTAATAGGGATCAAAATGACACACATGGAGACATTGAGAGTGTCGATGTTTTACTGTGCAGCTAGTGTACCAAAGCCATTTCAAGGACGCGCTCCCCTCCCCAGCTTCTGCTCTTCCTCCCAGTGGCAGAGATGTTTCTGGATCTAAAGGTCAGGAGTTCACGTCCTCCAAGGCTGCTGCCTCGCTCTGCATCACCTGCTCTGCTTTGTCCTCCGTTGATGAATAATGTGAGTCACATCCACACAAAACACACATTCATGTACACGTACAGTAGGTATATAAAAAAAACACATTAATCCCAATTGGATTATTTATTTATTTTTTTTTAAAAACTGTTGTGTGCTTCTGTTTTGTTTCTTCGCACTCTGCTGCTGGTGAACGATGACAACAGTGCACTTCTGACTTGGTTTATTATTTATTATAAAAAAAAAAGGAAAAACATCAGTCGAGACATCAAACTTAATATTGACCCTGTGTAAAACAAAAAAATCTTCTTAAGAAAGCACTTCATCTTGCTTAAGTGCGAACAAAATTTTAGTTCAAAGTGGGACAAAACTTGTATTTCATTTTTCTTTTACCTCCAACAGCCATGCTGCTGTTGCGTAGACATTCTGTTATAAGATAAGATCAAACTTTATTCATCCCGAAGGAAATTGTTTTAGTTGCCGTAGACAGTAGGAAAAAGTAAGATTTTTTTTTTAAATTTTTTTTTTATTTTTTAAAAAAAAATAAAAAAATAAAAATATATACAGTGCAGAACAATACAAAAATAATAATCTAAAACAACTAAGGCTCATTACTCAATCAGGTACACTGGTAATAATTGATTTGCATTGTTAAATGATCTTAATGAACTATTGTGAAATGCAAAATAATAGAATTTCAATCATAAAATAAAATATGATTAATGACAACTTATTAAAAAAGATGTTTGACAGCGTTAATGAAAGCATAGACCATGTTTAAAGTGAATCACATAGTCCTTACTATTATCTGTTCATGCCTCCAGCTTTCCTGCTCTCATGATGCTGCAGCAGTCTTAGCCAGAAAACAGAGACAGATTCTGCCAATTAACTCCCCTCGCTCTTAATGATGATGATGATGATGATGGCCATGGCTGAGCGTTAATTAAGAATAACTTCCTGTGCAGCTGTGCCCCACAATGCATCACTGACTGATGCCTCGCAAAGTGTTGAGCATCAAAAAAGGATTAAGATGATCAAGATGTCGCAGGATGACTTGTCTTCTTAATTCCAGTGATGGAATGGTATGACATTAATGCTTTTTCAGATTTTCAGGGTACTTTTTTAAACAAGCAAAATTGAATTAGTAAAAAAACCAGATGAATTTTCTGTATTTCATTCACTTTTTAAATGAGGAATCCATGACATTTACATTTTCTGATTTGCTGGGGAATAGTTCAGCGCTTAAATGAACTTCAAATCATGCTAACATCAAATCCTGTCTGCTTTCACATTTCTCACTGCGACCAAAGATCAAATCAAACTTTATTTGTATACATTTTGCAGTTCAAAGTGTCTCAGAAAAAAAGCAATGGAAAAATAAACATCCTGCATCCCCAAATAAATACACACACACACACACACACAGGAGAGCTGGATCCACTTTCTATGCAGGCGTTGAACCAGTTTTCTTTGGATTTCTATTTGAATACTCATTTTGAAATAAAAACATTCTCGTCTCTTTTTGCACCTTAAACTTTTCACTAAGAACAATCCGTCGAGACAGTATTTGTTTGCAGCACTCTCTCATCGCAAGTCGCTCTGGATAAGAGTGACAGCTAAATGCCTAAAATGTAAACACCTCATGGTTAGCTTGAGTAGTTTCGGCTTCCAGATATGCCAGCTGCTATTGAAGACGGCAGATAATGATACAGGCTAGTGCTTTTTCAGCCACGGAGGGGAAGGGAAAGCCTGCTGCAGCCTCCACTGTCGAGTTTATTACACTTGCAGATGGTTTCCTCTAGTGAGCGATCATGACATTCAAATCCTGAAATTAAATGATGTGAATGTTACATACATATTTTACAATATTTGTTTTAGTGCTGAAAGGAGCAGTCCACCATTAAGAAAAACAAACAGCAATTTCAATTATCTGTAATAATTTTAAATTAAGCTCTGACCTTTATGATCTTGGTAGAATTTTTCTTAACACGTAATTTAATTAGTAACAATTATTTGGTTCTTAATAATCCAAATGCAATCAACATGAAATAGAGAATCATTATTGCACTTTTCTTTACTTTCCTTGTCCTTTTCGTTATAAACTGTATAAACTGCTTTGACATGTGGCTAGGATGTCACACTTGAGACTAGAGGCTGTTGTTATTTTGTCCTTAACATATTATTAATCAGTTATCAAATTTTTTTCTGCTAGATATCAGTATTGGCATCGGCCTCAAAAACTCCATATTGGTCGGGCCCTACAATAAATTGACTATTTTCTACCAAAGAAATCGTTGTGACATTTGTGAGTCTTAACTTGTATTTGTTATGGCCTTAAAAAGTATTGAATTTGACTTTGAAATGGTCCAAGAACCCTGATTAATTCAGTTAAATTTCTTCAGCACCTATTAACTGATTAAAAGAAACTTTTAAAGAAATGAACGCTCGTTAAATTGTAACTTGTTTCGACCGCATTTCGACCCTGTCAGACTTTCAGCTCCAATCATGGACTTGATGTGAACTTGACCAAACCGGTCTTGACTGCAGCTCTGTGCAGAGTCGCCACTGTTTCTCTGGGGACTGGAGGCTGGTTTCACAGCGCTGTGTTTTGTTGATGTCAGCATATAATTGGGTTCGTGGAGCAATCTGTGTCACTTATTGTCACACACAAACACTTTGACGACTGCACTGTTTTGAGGTTTGAGCACCCAGGCTTGTTAAAGTAATACTATTTGACATTTTCACATAAATTAATTCCTGTTTGCTCCCCTATGTCACCTATTGATAAAACACAGTGGAGTCTAAACCTACAGCTTTTCAAAGGTTTCCAAATGTGCTGTTCTCAACAGAAAACTTGTTTCTTGTTTAGGAGGCCCAAAGATAAAATACTGGTTTCTACTTTCTTAATATCCAGTTTTACCCTCATTTATTCTCGCTTGTTTTTTTGTGGTTTAACTCATTTAGTGCCAGACCTTTTATTAAACACAAAGTGTCTTGTTCCAGTGTTTTTGTCCAATTTGAGTCATATTTCTAGACCCACAGAATATTTTGTACTATGTCTCTGAAAACAGTGAATAGCTCAAACGAAAGAAGAGACTCTCTATTTCATCATGAAAAAAATGTTTGTTTTTACCTTGTTCCATTCTTGTTTTATCAGAGGTAGAGTAGAGGACACTTTCACCAAAATCACCACTTTTTCTCCAGATTGTTTGTTTTACTCTCTAATCTCGATCGTCTCCACTTCCTATTTTGATCTCTGTGGCGTATACCGTCTCTTTATGCTCTGACTACATCTCCCAGAAGCCCCAGTATTACTCACAGGCTGTGTGAGAGCACCCTCTTGTGCCTGCTGCCGAAAAAACACTTTGACATATATAAATACATCTATGGCATTCAAGTGTTGGATTTTAAATGACATGTATATATACGTCAATGGCACTCAAAGAGTTAATCAAGCGATCAAAATATAACACATCCTTGACTCGTATGAGAAGATGAATAAGTCCTTAGAGTAATTTAAATGTTTAATTTAACAACAGTGAAGTCTTGTTGAGGTATTCATCTTATTGTTTTTGTTGGAAGAAGAGCAGTAAACTTAAGTAGAGCTGGTATAAAATGGTTTGATTTCCAATAATCTCACTAAGCACTGGACAGAGCCTCAGCATCCTTTTCTTTATCACTTCTCTTCATCTTCTTTTGCCTATAGACGTACCTCCATTACCATCCTGTTTCCTTTGTTGTCGCTTTTCCGTCCTCTCCTTCCCTGCCGTGGCTTCATTTGAGTTTTGTTCTGAACAGTGAGGACAGAGATAAGCTGTGATAATAGCCTCGATAAAGGCTGATTCTGAATTTGCTGAGTAAAACCAAGGTGACATTCAGCCTTGGTTTGAAAAATGGGAGTAAAATGAAGTTTTGCAATTTTTTTTGTTAAAAAGGGATACTTTTATTCTTGTTTTATTCTATATAACAATCTCACTCGGTGCTGGAAATAATTGATTTGGATTTCTTGCTTACACAGCAGTCTGTGACCACACTGTAGCTCAAGAATGAGCAATCTGGTGGTGCTGACCATCAGTATCAACCAGGGCATTTTGACTCAATGTTATAAGAATGAATGTATATTATAATTCTCAACTTTTCACCAAAAATAGGTATGAAATAAGAACTGAGTTTCTTCACATTTCTCTTTATAACTCATCACTGTGTGATACAGGCAGTCAACTATATATGTGGACATAAAGTCATTAACAACATCATTAACGCCACCGTTCGCATCGCCACCACCATCATGTTAGTCATCAAATTTAAAACCCAGAGCAAGTGTAAGAAGGTAAAGTAAAGGTGAGAATCACCGTGTGATGTGGAGCTTGGATGGCAGGAAGTAGCGAAGAGGACTCATTATTGAGTAGCACCGCTTCTGGCTGGTGTTGACAACAGTGCAGAGTGGGAGGTTGAGAAGAGAGAGAAAATAATTATGTGACAGTGGTAGGGTGAGGGTAGAGAGACAGTAATATCACAAAGAGTAGAGGAAGAGGATGCAAGTTCTCTGCTGAAGGTGTGTTATGAATACCTTGAAATATGTAGGGAACAAGTACAAACAAGAGAACTGAACATGAAAGCATGAATTTTTCAACTAGTTTGGTGTAAAAGGTGTTTTTTCGTGACCTTTAAAAAAAGGCATATTGGTGTTCATGCACTGAGAGAAGATTTTCACATAATTGGCCTCAGTTGAATGCACACTATATATGTACACTACCGTTCCGACATTTTAGTACACCCCAATTTTTCTTTTTTCTTTCTTTTTTATTGGAAAGCAACCAGTTCAAGTCCAATGAATAGCTTAAAATGGTACAAATGGTAAGTGGTGAGCTGCTAGAAGTAAAAAAAATGTCAGGTTACCCAAAGCCCAAAATTCAGAAAGTTTTTTTTTTTTCAAGAAACAAGATAAGGGTTAAAACCTTTTAGCTGTTCGATAGCAATAGCGGTTGATCAAGCTTTACCCCTAATGTGCGGACTGACGCAGGCGTTTTGTTGAACCTGATAGGCACCCATTCAAATCAGTGTGTCAGTTTCCACTGAATGCTGAAGGCTGCCGGCGTGACGACATCACCGCGGTAATAAAAAATCCATACTGTCACAGCCATAATTGTACTGCAGAAAGTAGTATGTTGCAACAAAAATGGTGAGAAAAAGGCAATTAACAATGGAAGATAGGCAGTCCATCCATTTCCAGTGAAGTATTAGACACATCAAAAGTGCGTCCTTTTTATTTTTTTCTTGAAAAAAAACTTGTTTTTGTGGTGGGGAATGATTTTTTTTCTCTTACAGTTTATGTATATTATTTCCATTTTAAGACTCATTGTTTCACAAGATATTATGGGACAGGCCAGGCTATCAAATCCCACTAAAACCACACGGAAGCAATTGCTTACACAGCTGTAAACTTAACAGAGGTGTTCCACAAAGAGGTGAAAAAAATCCTGAAGCCAGTAAATAAAGGACAGACATGTTCTGTGGTGTTGGAAACAGATTTTCAACAGGGCACAGCTATCGTAGTCAGCAGAGCAAAGTTGTGGAGTACATCGCCCACTCGTTCCCCTTCAAACTATATTATTTTCAAGCCATATGTGAGACAAATCTGGAAATCACTTTAAGATTATGACAGCCATGTGGACTTTTGCATGTTTATTTGTTTCCACCGTTGCAAAGACAATGTGACAGGCCTTTCTCCACAGAGACGTGACTGACAGGGAAATGATTGGTCTCAGCTCGATTCCTCCACAGCGCTTATGGCTCATCACCAGAGCTTATTTACCGGTTTCGTTTTAAGAGGTTTTGAAAGATGAGGCCAGTGATATTTTCTATTTTTCTCACTGTCAAAAAATCCATGAAAAGACTTGAGTGAACTCATCCTGCTAACAGGTTTTGCTTGTGCATCTAAAGCCTGATTTATCAGTGCTTTAGACCTCCATTGTTTTGCAAGAATTATTAGAAAAGGGTTACATGGTCCTTCATTACCATCGCCCACATGCAGTGCAATGTGCTGCAGCTATAAATTTTCATTACAGCTCGATTGTGTATCAGGCCACCACTAAAAAAATTTCCAGACAAATGTTTGCGTAATCTTTACAAAAATTAAAGTGGGGAAATTATTTAGCCTTTCATAAAAATGTCATTATACAGACAGATGATGAAGTCAAAATGAGCTCATTAAAATGGAACCAAACACAATAAAACAGATGATTAAAGCATCATAATCAGAAATAATTTAGTGTGATAACATTGTTTGAGGTCTGGAGGCAGACATGAAATGATTTAACAGGAAATGTGGAAATAAGAATAGCAATTACCAATTCTGTTTCTCCTAACATAGTTCACACTTACTAGTAAGTTAATGAATAAATTATCTGCTCCATAAAGGATTGATGAAAAGCACAGCTTCTGTCCTTCACAGCACGGCTCCCTTTTAACAGTAGAGCTAGAGTGACCAAATGTTGACTATAAACATATTCATGTTTGCTGAGCATCATGTGAAATTATTGGCAGATTTCCTTCAGGTTACCTCCTGTTTTCATTAAGGGTGTGACTGGATCTTGATTGGGATAATATTTCTCGTTTAAGTGAAAAAAAACCTATCAGACTTTGAGCTGTCTGAGCTTCTCTCAGTGACCTGTGGGTGGCAGTAATGAGCCTTTTGCTGCATCTAGTCTGCCAGAAAGTGACAAGACGAAGGAGAAGTAAAACAACTGCAGCACTTAATAAAGTTCGAAAGATATTGCCAGATTCCAACTTCTGGGATCAATATGTCAAATCCAGTATGATCTAAAGATGCAGACGATGCATTTCTGCAGTGTCGGTGAGGCACATGTTGAGCTACAACCATATTTGACCTAAACAATGTGTCGCCATTCCTGAACACTGTTCAAACACTGTTCCTAATGAGCACCACCTCAGGGACCGTCTACAAAGTGCAACACCAGAACCAATAACAAAAAGCGTTCCGATTCTACACAACACAGACTTTGGCAAAAAGTTTTTTTTTTAATGTAATTTTCGTGAATTGTTTGTTTTTTATGGGAATCATATTTAATAACTTATTTATTATGAACTGCAGCAACAAATTCAGCTCAGACACATCTCACCTCATGTTGCTGATACTACAACACTGATTTTGACCAAAAAAAATATTGCGTTAAATAAACTGTTCAATAAAAGAGACTGTCATATATTTCTGTCATTTTAGTTCTTTTAAAATAATGTGAAAATCTCTTCTCTTGAACCCAGTAACGTGTATCATCTTGTCTCTTGAGCTGAGTGTATCGTCACACCCATAGTTTTCATACAACTTCAAGATAAACTGAACGTGTGGAATGTGGATGATGAAATGACAGACAATGTTTGCCTATAAATGTGATGTTTCTGTGTTATCAGACCTTCCAAAGGGGTATTGTGTTGATCCCAACAGTGTCTTATACCGCTGAGACTGGGTTTCCTTAAGTGATATGCCTTTTGACAATATAGCCAGAAAAATGTTAAAATGAACCCTAATCCCTTGTCAGTTCCTCTTGATAGTCAAAACCATTTGCTTTCATGGGATGCTCTTTTTCTTTAACCGTGTAACAAAAGAAGCTGTAGACCAGCAGGAGGAATTCCATATACTCCTCTGATACACACCAGCCCACACAAACACACACAGTTTGTCCTGGAGACACAGGCAACACACAAACACACACTTCAGTGTATATATACACAGTCATCAGGGCTTTCTGAGGCAGTCCTGCAGGTATTCCCTATCAGTTGATAAGGGCGAGCAGGTGTGTGCTGACCAAGCAGACCCCTGCCAGCCTGCAGCCCACAGAGAGAAAGTGTTTAGTCCACCGACCTCCCATACATCACCGAGTGGCCACTATCTGAGTAAGCACAGACAGGAAGCTGCGTTTGTGTTTGTCTGAGTCAGGAGGTGTAGATATCTGTGTGGTCGGTGGAAAGGGAATACTCAGCAAGAACTACTGTGATTCTACTCGTATGAACAGAGAAGTGTAACTCTGCTTGTAATTGTGAGTACATGACAGTATGTGTGCTTTGGTACTGTGTATGTTCCTATCCATTTAAACATGGTTTTGATCTTTTAACTCAGTAAGTGCCAGCCGATTTATAAAACAAAAAGTGTCTTGTTCCAGTGTTTTTGTCCATTTTGAGTCATATTTCTAGACCCACAGAATATTTTGTACTATGTCTCTGAAAACACTGAATAGCTCAAATGAAAGAAGAGACTCTCTATTTCATCATGAGAATTTTTTTTTTGTTTTTACCGTGTTGCATTCTTGTTTTATCAGAGGTAGAGTAGAGGACACTTTCACCAAAATCACCACTTTTTCTCCACATTCTGTTTGTTTTGCTCTCTAATCTCGATCGTCTCCACTTCCTGTTTTGATCTCTGTGGTGTATACCGTCTCTTTATGCTCTGACTACATCTCCCAGAAGCCCCAGCATTACTCACAGGCTGTGTGAGACCACGATTGCACCCGCCGCCGAAAAACCACTTTGATGTATTATTACATCAATGGCACTTAAGTGTTGGATTTTAAATGTTGTTGAAATATGTCAATGACACTCAAAGATTTAAGAACAAATGGGATGAAATTGTAGCTTAGACTCAGGGTTCATGGCAACATTTTACTTAATGTGGCAGCGTTATTGTAAATAATTCCATGTATGGATTGGTTAAACAGTTACAAAGACTTACCATGGGATCTATACCTCTTTGAACACAGCTCAAAATGTTTGTCTGAAAAACAGAACAATCAGAAATACCCCAAGGCTCATACTAATGATCCTGTATTAATTTGAAGTATGTGAGAACTCTATAGTTAGGGAACATCACTGAGCAATTGAATAAATATAGAGACATGAATTAGGATAAGGACAACATATATTCCCAATCAACCCAATCACAGCAGAGAGAGCACGAGATTGTTGACTTTTTTTTCACTGTCTTGTGTTGACTTGTGTTCACTGCTCAAGAAATGGCAGAAATGCCAATACATCAAACATTGGATTACGAGCTTATTCAAACCTAATCGTAATTCCCTCTGCTTTTATAATCCTTCTTCTTCTGAACAGACCGGGTTGTTTCATGACTCTGACTTGAGCAGTCAAGGTGGGATTCTCTTAAAAAGATGTGAAATATATTCACGTAAAATTACGACACAGACGTTCTTCAAGAGTCACCACTTCACTGTCCTTGCGTCATCCTCACTGAGATCGTCAAGGTCTTTGTGAAAGTTTAGGAACAAGAGCAAGTTGAACCGGATCAGACTAGAAAATGTAGTGTTTCTAAAAATACTTCTCTAGATTTAAATTAATGAGCAATAACAGCTTTGGGATGGAGAGTGTGTTTTTTAAACATGAGGAAATCCAGAGGGACCATGAGGCAATATGGCGTAACTGCTGCAGGCACATATGTGACTTTTCTCTGTATCTTAGAGTGTAGAAACCAAGTCATCATTTGACATTTGGGCAGTTTGGTCTGTTCTTAAACTAGTGGTGAATTAGGGCATGAATTGTAGTTATATTCTGGCTCTTGTGTTTCCAGTTTTGAGTTTTTGTTTCTTACTTATTTATGTTTATTCGGTTGGTTCTATGAAAATCCAGCCCATGCTTGTGTTTTCTCCAAATTATCTGACCCCACATTCATTATATTGATGTAGTCTCATCAAAAACAACAAATTAAAAATTGGTGCTGTGTTAATACCTTCATATATAGTTGAGAAGTTGTGTAACAGTGTGTTACAGCCCTAAGAACCAACCCGACAGGTTCAATGCCACAAGGAATCCTTGTGTATTAAATGCAATAAAAAGGTAGTGCTGCTGTCAGAGCTGTATTCTGTATCCTCAGATACCCAGAGTTTGGATGTTAGCGTTAGTTAAAGTCAGATTGGTGCTTCCCCGGCAAACACTGTTATCAGACTTTAAGTTTGACTTAAGTGACAGGGAAATGCTCTAGTTTCTCTAACTATCTCACCCCTGTCACCTCTACAGGGTTGATATTGTTTTTGATCAATACCAATCACTGAGGGAATACTTTCCCAGAGACTAGAACAGCTGGAGGTCTGCTTCTCTATTTCCAATCACCTGTCAGAGGGCAATCAAGGTCATATATGACATGATGTTTCTTTAAGTTGTAAGAAAAACAACCAAGGATTGGGTTAGAATTGGTGGCCTCCAAGAATGTTTTTTTAGTTGCGTTGCGTGAGAAGGAGCAGCACATGCCTGTAACAGTATAATATGGATTTTCTGGCACCATAGATGTCAGTCTTTCTCACTTCCTTTCAGCCACTTTTCCCATCCTTTCCTTCCTTCTTTCACTCCCTCATACCTCCATCTTTACCTCTACTCCATCCAGACTGTTGAATCCCTGGCTGAGTTGGTCCTTATGAATGTTCCCGCAGTTCCTTAAAAAAGTCTTAAATTGTCTTAAATGTACCCTGTATTTGCTGTATGTATTGGATTTTCAGATGGTGTGTTTAATGCCAATAGGAAAACACAGTATTCAGAGATTTACTGCAATTTTGCACATTATTTTGTTCACAAAGTTCACGTTCACTTAACGTGTTTTTTTTCCTGCTAAATATCGATATCCGCATCTGCCTCAAAAACTCCATATTGGTCGGGCCCTGCAATAAATTGACTATTTTCTACCAAAGAAATTTTTATGGCATTTTTCATCTTGAATTATATTTGTTGAGGTCTTAAAAAGTATTAAATTTGACTTTTAAAATGGTGCAGAGCCCTGAATGTTGAAAGGGGCAGTAAAGGCTGGAGCACTGTGGGTTAAATAGGCTGCAGTTAGGTTTTCTAGGGAGTGTGTTTGAAAGGGGGTATACCATCTGTGTTTGATTCATCATTTTCATCTATTGCATCTGCTGACTGGGGGAAGTGTTTTCAGTGTTCAATCAAACTTGACCCAAAACAGCAGGATACACTGCATCAGGACTCACATTGTGCATTTTTTTGGGGGATGTGAAAGAACTTGTAGTGAGTGAAAATGAACGGCTTGTAAAACAAAACTGTCAAGGTTCTGTTTTGTGGAGCCTGCAGGCTTTTCCTGGACATGAAGGGGAGTAGAGACGGAGCAGCTCTGAGCCTTTCGGCTCTATAATTAGGCTGTATGCCGTCACTGTAAGCAGCAGCAACACTGTGCCCCACACTGTCACTGGTGTGCATGCCTGACAGATTGTCAAAACTCATGCTGTACACTTCCTGTCACCTGCAGCACTAACAGCTGCAGCTGGAGGTTCTTCTGCAGTTTGTGTGCACTAGTACTGTTGCTTTTGCCATTTGTGTGTGTGGCAAATGAGACGATTTGTTGCTTTTTGGGTTTATCTTGAGGTGTTGCACTGTTGGTCTGAAAAAAGATCATCTTTGGTTCTGGCAAGAGTAATAGAGAGAAAACAGAAGTTGTTATCTACCAGAGTAGAGTCCAAAAAATGTGTGTGTATTGTACATATATAAATATGTGTACATACAGTGTATACATACATATATATATGTGCACTGTGTATACTATGTATACAACTTGTATTTTTAGCTGCATGTTGTTATGTATGTTTTCACACATTAATATTGTACCCTCAGCATGGTCTGTCTCTGTCCTTTAACTGGCTTCTAACCTCTAAATTACAAACAGCAACGCTGGAATTTTCTGTAAAGACCCAGTAAGATGAAAAATTACATTTTTCCTGTTGATTAATCTCTTGGTAGATGTGAAATGCATAAAAATAATTGGTTTAAGGTGTATCTTTCCTCTTTCTCATCCTGTTTACAAATCTTTATCAAATCAAATGAAATTTGAGCGTCTATAACGCCACATTTTACTGTTTGTAGGTTATATGAAACTCACACAGCAATGTGTGAAAAACTATGGTTTCATTTCCAAAGCAATGTACTGTGCAAGGACTTCACTATACTGAGTCACAATACAATACATTATTGTGATATTGTGATATTCTACATAGATCACTGAGAATGTGTATGTACACATATTTATATATACATTCATATACACACACATATATACACAGTGCATACATACAGTATATATATTTATTAGGGCTGTTGACGTTACCTTGTTAATGAGGATTATTTACTTTTTTATTTAACTTTTTATTTCAACTTGCGGGAGTTGTTCTGGATTTACAGATTTCACAATATTTATTGGCCCAAAACACGTACGCTGTCTACTATTCTGTCAGGGTACAGCTAAAACTAGAGACGCTCTTGCCTCTCTACTTTGAACAGCTGAGGTTGATGGTGGGGAAATGTGCGGCAGCAGGAGTTTAAGGCCACGTGTGCTAAAAAGTAGGACTTTTCTAGTGGATGCGTGCACATCTGAGCTTGAATGTGTGTAACGAAATTATGAAGCGGGAGATTGACTTCACTCCCAGAACCGCAGAGTGAAGCATCATGGTAGATTGGTTACAGATCCTTGGCTCCCGGCCTTGGCGCTGGTTCTCTGAACCGGCCCCTCTCCTGCCTGGAGACGCCTGAAGAGCCTCGTGTCGTCCCAAATGGAAAACAATGACAGTCGCCTCAGAGGAGGACTTAGCGGCCACACAGAACGGGAGAAATGGAGCAGCAAGTCAAGAGAGGGAGAACAAATTTTGAGGGATGAACGTGCCACGAATGGATGGAGGAGAGAGAGGGAGAGTGCTCTTCGAGATGACGGGATATGAGAAGAGTGAAATCTTCTTCCTCACTCTTTCAGCGGTTTGGCTGGTTTGACTGAAGCTCTCAAAGTTAAAGAAACCAACAGCAAAAATGCTTTGAAAACCTCTGTAGTGACATATGTGGCCATCACCATCATAGAGTAAGATAAGAGTCTGTATAGTCTTCACTCAGAGGCTCCATAGGGCCGATATACTCAGGAAAGGTTGCAAATGTGTAGATTGACATAAAATAATAATATTCAACTAAATAACATACCTTACTATCACTATCACATGCTCTTGGCAGGCAGCACGGTTGAAAAAAACAGTTTACAGTTTTTCTTACGGCCCTTCCCCTCTAGGTTGCTGGGCTGCTTGCTGCTGTGTCTTTGTTCTTCTCTGCTGCAGGTGCCCAGTAGGCGGGGTTGGGGTGAACGTCATCGGGAACACCTGGGCCCAGTGTTCCCACTACTTAAGCCCAGTCCCAAACTGTCCCCTATACACTCTCCCAACACTGTAGCCCTCCATTTGCGCGTCCTCGCGGAGGGTCCGCCATATTAAGGGCCATCCCAAACCACTCAGGATGGAGGGCGAGTGGACCGTTGAGCCCTTAAATAGCGAGTCTGCATCGATGCACACTTATGACGGCTTTAGCAGGAAGTGCGACTGTAAAAAATGAAGGAGGAAACAATATAGAAATTTAAGGTCCGCATGATGTACACTGTCCCTCACACCTTTGTCACACTGAAGGAAAAAAGGCGTGATTTAGAAAGATAAAAAAAAAAGACAAAAAAAAAGACAAAACTAGCAAATCTTACTGTATGTTGACGTTTGGTTTGATTTTGCAGCCCTGACCCATCAAAACATGAGAACAACTGGCAGCAAAATTCATCTGGCTTCATTAGTTTGATAGGAAATGTCAAATTGTGCGGGAGTTGAAAGGCTTGTGGAATGACTTAAAATGACTTGAGGTATAATGCAGCTCCTCTTGTACAAGAGGCGTCTTTCTGTTGCCATGGCGACAGTGGGTTCCCTTTTCCGGTGGCGTGAGGAGGGCGTCCCATACAGTTAAAGTGCCTCCACAGCAGGAGTGTGACTTCATTTGGAGTGACACTCGCTGTGAAGGGCTAGTGTGTAGGGAGCGTTTTGGGATTGGGCCTTAAGCCCACGCCTGACTCACTTCACTCTCTTGACATTTTGTCTAAGGTTTGTTAATATTCATGTTAATCATTGACGTTGTGTTTAGGGATGGAGTCAGACACTGAGAAGTGATTCTAATATTTGGCTTTCATATCATGCATCTTGCTATAGACTATGGTTAATGGTAGATGTCCCACTGATATAATTGGAGAGAGGTTGGTGTGTGTGTGTGTTTCTACTCTTATCTTCCACCAAACTTGCTCCCTAAAAATTCATGGTGGCGGCCTTTTGCACAGTTCATCTGTGTTTTATTTCTCTAAAATTTCATTTTTAGTGTTAAATAAATACTCAAAATGTTCCATTGTGACTAACTGCTGGTGACAGAATAATAATGACATGGTTACCAAGGCAACTATATCTGTTTTGAAACCGGTAGCAATGCTGGGTTTCGAGCGGATAAGTTAAAGTGTTTTACCTCGAACATCAACGCAATAAGACACAAATTTACCACACTTGAACTGAGGAGCCAGTCTCAACTTGCTGGTCCCAGTGCAGTAACGATTGTAAAACCAGACCTTCTGCGTATTTTTTCCACTCAAAACCAAGCTTAAACCTCATCTTTCTCCCAGCTCTCTGTCCATCTGTCCTCCAGATCACGGGGCTGTGCAGCCTTATGTACCCTTCAAATAATTGGCGTCAGTGTCTCTTGATGTAATATGAATGGATGGCATTGTGTCCTGGGGATACAAGGCACCCTGAGAGCCTGTGAAAATGCATACAGCAGTAGAGGGGGAGAGGTGGGGCGAAGGAAAAAATCAAAGCACAAAGCTAGAGAAATGAATCTAAGAAAGTAGAAAGTTTCGATAGAGGGAGAGAGAGAGAAAATGAGTTGCAGTAGTGGGATGCATGTGTGGAAGAGATGGGAGAAAACTTGAGGACATGGAGTGTGAGAGCGAGAGGAAGATGAAGGCGATCTGTAGGGTTTCAAACTTGCCTCTTGACTGTTCAAGCTCAGTGCGAGTTGATGACTGCTTAAACATGCTACTGACATGCAGACAAGACTGTACACATGACTGGTGAATCGCACTGTACCACTGAAAATGTCATCGTTGTCATCATTTGAGCTTTTTAGAGTCATAGTACAAAACAAGGCACTTTATTTAAAACAAAAAAACAGCTGGCACCCAAAAAGTTAAAAATGTCATAGAGGAGTAAAGAAAGCAGAAAATGTTTAAGATTTCCCAGAAGCTGGATTCAGAAAGTTTTGACTTTTTTTTCTTGAAAAAAAAAATCCTCAAACCGATTAATTGCTTAATTACTGGTCACCTAATTAGTTAATTGAGTTTTACTCTGCAAGGAACATCAATTAAATGATGCTAATTGTCGACCTTAGAAACTTACCTTACTCTAACAACGCTGATATTTGCACATAAATGCTGATTACTTCCTGTTTTTGAAGAATGCCATCCATAATCTGCACATCTATCCGTTTAAAATTGAACTTTTCTTTTCATGTTCATTGAACCACAACAGAATGATGCTTCCATAAGCACATATTTTTTTATCAGATGATTTCAGAGATAAAATGTCATTTCCACTGTCTCACTATGACCAGCATGCTAATGTAAAAATGAAGCATATTCCATCTATCCATAAAAAAATCTGCCTCATTATCTTTTTAAATCTGTTGACATGAGTAAATAAAAAAGTTGATGATGAATTAAAAATGAGCAGGACAGGTCAACAATATTCTGACTTAAAGTTACTTGCTCTCTAAAATATTTCAGACTTTGCCTCATTTGTTTATTGTTTTGCAACATTAGTTATTCTGTAAAATAAAAAGTAAAAATAACTAGTCTTAGCAAATCTCTGCTGCTTTTTTTCCCACCTGTCTTCCAGCTTTCATCGATTGAAATAAATAATAAACCCCTCACATAATCATCTCCGTCACCTTGAGAATACTACCTGCAATAATAATAAAAAAACACACCCAAGGCAAATCAATAGTTCCATTATGAAGTGTTTATTCTGGCATGCCTGCGCGTCTCCAAGGTGTTGTGGAGAAAAAAAAAGTTTCTTCTGCATGCCATTTCGGAGGCAAAGATGGAAGAAGGATGGATGGAGGAATGAAGGGAATAGATCGCAGGCTGAGCAGAGGAGTGGAGGAGCTGAGGATGGAGAGAGAAATTCAGATGGAAAGGTTTCCCTGTGGACCGGCTGCTTGTTTTCACTTCCAAGTTCGTCTTGATCTTGAGCGGACTTGTTAGCGCAGAAAAATTCACTGGCTCAGTTCGTTTGCAGCTCCTGATTTTAAGTTCAGTTTGCAGTTTTCTACCGACTGAGTTACACGCCGTTTTTTAGAATGGACTTTTGTCCATTGCACCTCTTGTGCCAGCTGCCGAAAAAACACTTTGACGTATATGTTTTAGATATATATATATGAAAACTATTCTATTGTATATACGTCTATGGTACTCAAGCTGCATTTTAAATTTCCCAGCGCAGTATAACAATATCGCAAAAATGTATTATATCATGACTCAATTATCACAATACGTATCGTGAAGTGCTTGCCATACCCACCCCTAACGTCCATTAATGATTAGCAGGGTCATGATTTCCTGGAGCAGAAGGTGATGTCATCAAAAGGTGCCCATGTGTTGTCTTTTACCCAATCAATGGTTGGAAGCACAATTTATTTTAAATTCAGGCAGTCCTCTCATTCACCGCCTTGTTTCCTCGACCAGACAAAGTAAAACTCAAAGGACCATGTTAGACGTTGATTAATCCAATATGACATTCTGACCAAACAAAAATGAAAAGATGGATTATATTTTTCTTTCTGAATTGCCTTGTAGTTTTTCTGTGCGTTGGCTGCAGCTCTTTCTTCTTGTATTCAGAGAAACCCCCCATGGAGTAAACCATGTACTCAGGAGAGGGAGCATTAACATTTATATAGAAACATGAGGCAGTTGTTTGACGGACGATAAATGGGGTATTTTCCGAACTCTGTTTCAAATGGAACAATGGGGACAGACCTCGGCAAAACATTGTCCGTCGGCACACAGCAACCCTGCCTCAGAGCTACATACATCAACACAATTGCCTTTATTAGTCTGCCTCTTAGAATTCATTGTTGGGTCGTTTGTATGTGTGGGTCGGCTTGAGGGGAACGGCTGCTGGTGGTGGTGGTGGTGGGGTTGTTTAGAGGTTGTGGTGATGGTGGAAGAATATGTCAAGCCTGCTTAAGAGGCTCAAAGTCAATGGCAGCGGCATTTCCAAAGTCACACGAGATAAATACAATATGAGAGGAATATGAGTGGGAACGAACACAAAATCCCAGAGCAGGGTCAAAGTAATAAATCATATGAATAAATCCGCCAGCTGACCACTAGGGAGCACTAATAATCCAAACCCAACATGCCCTCTCTCTCTCTTTTTTTTTTTATCTCTGCATGCTCTTTCTCTCCCCCTCCCTTCTGTTTTTGTCTTTGTCACCCTCCTATGCTTCATACACACTGTATACACACTCCTACAGTGCTGTGCTTGTAATGAATTAATCAGAGCTGGGGCAACAGTGCCACCCGGAGAAGTTGGCTGGAGTTTTAAGTGTGTGTTGCCGCATGCTGTTTGATTCAGCAGTAGTTGTGGTTTGGTAAAACTGACCTGGAGACCCCTACTAGTAGCATCATAATAAATTTACCACCATGTTTTACTCCTCTTTGACTCTGTCTACGCCTCATCTGCAGACTCAAGGTTTAAAATCAGTTGGTTTCTCTTAAACTTTGCCTGTGTGCTCTAGCTTCCTCCCCTATTTTTTTCCTTAATAGTAATAACCAAAGTCATCATTGCCTTATTTGTCCAATCAATTTAGCCTTCACAAAACAAAATAAAAATACAACATATATCAATTTACAGGCCTTTATCACGTTTTCAGTCCATGTAATTATCTGCATTTTTAACTCACTAAATGCCAGCCCTTCTTTTAAAATCAGAAAGTGTCCTGGTCCAGCTTTTTTGCCCATTTTGAGTCATATTTCTAGACCCACAGAATATTTTGTACTATGTCTCTGAAAACAGTGAATAGCTCAAATGAAAGAAGAGACTCTCTATTTCATCATGAAAAAAATGTTTGTTTTTACCTTGTTCCATTCTTGTTTTATCAGAGGTAGAGTAGAGGACACTTTCACCAAAATCACCACTTTTTGTACAGATTCTGTTTTGCTCTCTAATCTCGATCGTCTCCACTTCCCGTTTTGATCTCTGTGGTGTATACCGTCTCTTTATGCTCTGACTACTGACTCTGAAACATACACAAACGAGAGCACTGACTGTTAATTTGATAATAAAATGTATTTTTCAGAATATATTTGGTTATAACTCAGATTCACCCACATGAAACCAGACACATTCACTCATTGAACGATATGTTTAGCAGCAGACTATAAGAAAGTTACTTCACCGTTCATTTCTCTTTACTTTTGCAAACACAGGAAGTACACGTCCAACTTTCACCTGATAGCCTGTGGTTTTCTGTCCATCTGTCAAATGATATCACCAAAACAGAGGCATCTGCTCATTTTGAGCTCGTCAGCTTGACTGATGGTGTTTGTTCACACAAACTCTGAGAAAGAACTTCCCTGAAAACTGCTGGCTGCTGTTTACCATCCCTTCGCTCCGCTGTTTGCTTTTTAACAGGGCAAGTTTTGTGTAGCTTGTGTCCAGCTGGAGAATGTCACTACTGGGTGGCTCCATGGTCAGAAGTAAATATATGGGGAACACATTAATGGAGTAACAGCATTCAGAAAATGCTAAATGCTGAATATTATCATCTACGGCTGGGTATCGTTCAAAATTTTTTGATACAAGGCCAGTTTTGATACTGGTTCCAGAACAATTTTCTTCAAACTTTTTGCGATACCTCCAAAAGTGATTTTTTAGTGCTTTATCATGGCCATTATTATTATTATTATTATTATTATTATTATTTTTTTTTTTTTTCAACTCAAAAGGTTATTTTTTTGTAATTTGGGCTTTATCATGGTAGACTTACTAGACAGTGTAGGAACCTGGGGAGTGAGAATTTGCCTCATGGTGTGTTTACTGGAAGTCGGAACTTGGAGCTCAGATCAACATAACCTCGGAGTTTGTCAGGTTGGTGGAATTTACAGAGGTTCTGTTTTAAATTGTGATTTGGAAATTCCAACATTCATGTACAACTTGAACGCACCATGAAGCTAAACACACAAACGCTGAGATCCCAATGCTGCTGCAATGACATTAATCCCCTGTTTTATCAGCAGTGTTTGTCTCCTTATGTTGGGAAAGTGGGGGGACGATCAGTGTCTCTATGAATCTGAAGAGGACATGTCCCCCTGTCCATAGAGACATCTGAGAGCATTGTTCACAGACACTTGGGTATCGGGATTTGGCACCGAAAAATTATTAATTTTTTGGTACCCGATAGAGCTTTTCAGTCAGTACTACAAAGTTCAGTACCCAGCCCTGTTTTCCTCCCTTTTTCTAGGAGACTCTGACTTAAAAAGGAAAGCACAATGATGCTAACAGTAACAAGGGAGGTCTACCTATATTGTGCAAACAGGACGTAGATGTGCTGCAGTGGTTATATCTCACTTTCCTCCTCTCTGCGCTGCTTCGACCCAAGCCTCCCGACCCGAGTGGCATATCAGGCCACTGTATCTGATCTTCTCCCCTCGCTCGGCCTCTTTGTCAATGGTTGTTCTTCCTTTACATTTTATCGAACCAAACTCCAGGCAAGTGAAGAGGACTCCACAGATAAGCTATCAGCCACGGCATCACACAGAGAAACCATCAAGCCATGAAATATGTGTCTGGCTGTGAGTCAGGGTGGCACAGCTGCCGAGCACACACTCTTCCAGACATATATATACACAAGATATGTCATGTAAGATACATACTGCTCATTGTATCTTGTGATTTTGTTGTTGTGTTGAGGCTGAGACACAAATACGTATCTCATAAAACCAGCTGCAATGTTTTTTTTTGTTTTTTTTTATGAGGGTTTTTTCATGTTGGAACAAAGGAAGAAACACTGATAGAAAATGTTAACATGACAGTACAAATACTGAATAATTATTCAGAGGCATAAATGTACAGAGTGGTTAAAAAAACAGCTGTAAGGCTCTCGTTAGTCATCAGGTGGTCCACCATTTTGGTCCAGACTTGCATTTCTCACCAAGTATTTCCAGAGATGGGAATGAAATACAAATACTTTGTTACTGTACTGAAGTAGATTTTTCAGCTATCTGTACTTTACTTGAGTATTTATTTTTCTGATTACTTTTTACTTTTACTCCCTACATTTCAACACAAATATCTGTAGGTTGTGTTTAAAACAATTTTCAGTCTACTCTGTGTTTCTGTCATTTCTCTCAGTTCAGTTTTTATTATTCTGACAGCAAAACTAGATGTGTCCAGAGGAGACAATCGTCTTTTTTTTTAATTGCCAAGTTATTAAAAGAGGCATCATGTATCACTAAAGTTAAAAATTAGTTTTTCATTTTTACTTTTATACATAAGTAAATTTCAGAAAATGTACTTTCTTACTTACTTAAAGTAAAGGAGTGGAATCAGTACTTCTACTTTTACTTGAGTGTCTTTTTAGACAGGTATCTGTACTTCTACTTAAGGAAAAATTGTGAGGACTTGTGCCACCTCTGAGTATTTCATAGATTTCCATGATATTTTGTTCAGAAAACCTACAGAATTGGATGGTTCCGTGACCTTTGATTGCTGTGTAGTAACCTTGCCCTGCTGGATTCTCACACGATGAGATAAACCTAGAATCACAGGATCAAGAGGTCAGATGACAGTCCATCTTGTGTGCTTCAAATAATGCCTTTTTTGTTTCGGCCAATCAGTGTCCTTTGAGGAGCTGATTAAGATGAAGTAATAGCATCAGTTGGATTGACAGATGGTTCATTCAGTCACCTGCTATAACATGTTATTGACATTGATGTTCCCTGAAGCCATCATCAGGTCAAAATAAAATCTGTAAATTGTGACCAAATACCTGCAGCTGATGTCATCCCGTGCTATTGTGGCTGCAGCCTCTTAGACTTGTTTGCGTTTGATTTCAAACTAACAGCACAAACACTCAAGTTATGCTTTCAACCCTGAAGTTTCAGTGTAACTCAAAAACAACATACCCGTGTCATTTCCACAACTCAACACTGTCACTTTTGACTTCCATTTTGTCTTTGATTGCTCATATATCCATATATATATTTGCTTCTGTTTTATTTCAGTTTTATATCCTTCTTATCATTCAGTTCTACAGTTCAGTACTTACTTCTTTCCTGCTGCAACCATCCTATTGTCCCTCTGGGATCAATAAAGCCACATCTTATTTTGTCTTACCGTGGCGTCTACATACTGTATATATTATGTTCTTATGTCCTACACACACAGACATATTTTCGACAGCAATTTCTTTTGTTTTGCCATGTTCTGACTTTCAGGCACCCATGTGAACATTCACAGTATATGTCATTATCTTTATTATTATCATTTAATGTTAAATCAAGGTTAGATGGAAGGTAAGGGATGAACAAAGGATGGCAGTGACAAAGACATTTTTTGAGGCTTGTCTGCTCATGATAGTGAATAAATAATCCACCATCATTAACGTTAAATTATGTTAGTGTGTTTTTTGTAATTTGCTGTAATAGCCTTTAATAACCTTTTCTTGGCTGGCTGCCGGGCTGCAGGTCAGTCAGCCAGAAAAACAGCTCATTCTACCGGTGGCCAATCTGCGTTTTGCATCAAACACAGCAGAATTTCCACTTCTTACATGCAGAGCAAGCTGCACATTCTTTGATGAGGGAGTTTGTAATTTAAATGACAATCATGCTGAATTATATTTGAATTCGGTCAAACGTTGGTTGCTTCTGTTCAGGCAGGATGTAATGTTTAATTTGTTTAATTAGAGTTTTTTTTCCATATTACAGTAGCATAGCAACATTTTGTTGTAGTATGTTGATGTAGTACTGGAACTGAAACACCAGTGTTAAATGATACTCAGCCCCAACTGTTATCTTAAAGTTATAGTCTATCATGTTAGAGAGCTAGCAAGATTTTAAAGTGGCACCTCCTCTAAGCTCCACCCCTCCTCCAAAGCCACGCCCCCTCAAACTTCTGATGGAAGGATTCAGCAGGGAGAGGAGAGCATTATACGTTCAACGTCATTTTATCACATTTATAATGCAGACACTGGAGATTATGGCTGTGCAATGTGGTCAAAATGTCGTATCCTAGAAACTCTTCAATAAAGGCGGCACCCACGACCGGCTTACACCCACAGAGAAGCTAGTTTTAGCATTGGGCTAATACACGCTACAACGGTAGCTAAGTTAGCAAACATTACATATTTCATGAAAATAATAACTCCTCCTTCCGCCCTAAGACAGCTGGGATAGGCTCCAATCCAGCCACCCCGTCTTCATCTTTCAAGGATTTAACTCCTCATTCCCATTTTAGGAGCACATGTGGTCCTGATAAGTACAGAAACACACACAGTAACACACATTTTCTTCACTCCATCAGCAGCACCTCTTTTTATCTGCCGCTCTTCCTCCCTTTGCAGGACATGTGTGAAAATGTTGAAAGCAGACCCGCCAGACCTTTAAGACTGAGAAAAACAAATAGCATAATTCAGGAGAAAGCCCCACAACCCCAGGCTTGTTGGACTTCACCAGGCTTTTTTTTCTGTAATTTGGATATATCTAAAAGGGCAGCCACACAGATGGAGAAAGAGAATGTGAGAAAGGCAGGAAGATGGAGAGAGAAGCATCATAAGTGACGGAGAAAGGACAAAAAAACAAACACAGACATTGGTTTGATGAAATGAGGTTTGGTTTGGCTGCTGGACCAACAGCAGCTTCTTTTCTCTCTGTCTGTAATATATATTTCCCTTCAAGGCTCCTCATGATAAATGAAAGTTGCTTTTTTTAGTTTTTTTTTTTTCCTCAGAGTGAAGTAGGAGGCTTTATTCAGGGCAACATAAAAGAATAAATGGAAACAAAAAGCTGTGGCGTTTGGTGTAGATGTATAAAGCATGCAGAACGCAGAGGTGATGTAATAGTAATCCTGTCACACAACATCTGCAAACTCTATAAACGATGTGCAAGTACAAGAAAACTGTACTATACTTTGAACCAATTTTATTTTAAATTACTATAGCTGTTGTCAGTGAAAAATAATGACTGTGATCGCTCATTCCATTGTTTATTTTCCTGTCAACACGAGTATATTATACCAGATTTGTTAGTAATCATTAGGGCGGGGTATTGGCATGGACTTAACGATACGATAGGTATCGCGATCTATATGTTTAAGTTTCATTTTTCTGGCCCACTGATGTGAAATCATTCACTTTCTTTCTTGTGTTTTCCTGAACTTCCTCTGTGACATTTCTTTGATACCAGCGGAGTGATTTATAATGTCTCTGACTAGCATCTCCTGACTCAAAAAAAAAAACAATTCTAAGAATCAATAACAGCCTAAATGACTGACGATGGACATTTTTTGTGTGGTGTAGTGAACCGACAGGTGCGCTTGTTTTTTCTTTATTTTTTCTTCCCTATGTGAAGCAGTGCCTCATCATGTGCTCTCTTCCTGACCTTATCCTACGTGCTGATTTGACATTTCCTCTTAAAAGGCCACAGATAGATCATGTGTTTGTTGACTGGGTGCAGGACGACTCAGCTATATGAAGAGTAATGAGCCTTGCCATTCTGGCTTCAGATCTGTTTGTGTTCTAGTTTGGGAGCAAGCTGATTTTATGTGGCAGTGCTAAATATTAGTTGTGATATCACACAGCTGCATGGGCTAACTGGGATAATAATTAAATCTACATGTTGCATTTATTATATTAGGTCATAAGATGTCAAAATTGGTGACTGCAATCTTTTCTGTAATAAGCATCTGCAAAAAAAACAAAACAGCAAGACAGAGCTCGATGTAAGATCAAAGCAGAGATTTAGCACTGCAGCTCGGTTGATTTTTATACCACAGATCATTTGGTTTTCACATCACCTGCTGTCTGCAGATGCACACCTGTGAGTGGGTATTGGCTCCTGTGGAGAGTGTTTGTACTCTAGGATGAGTGTTAGAGAGAGTAGAGTGGAGGAGTAATGAGGGAGATGGTGCAACAGTTGGAGAGTGGTGTATAAAGCTAAACAGTCTCACTCACAAACCAACAGCTGAGTTTTTCTGCTCTGGATAGACGTTCTAGTCGACTACGTCGTGCACAGCCGGTCGTCGAGCGTCTCTCCATTACCTTGTTTGTGATTGAATTTCTTCATTTCGTCGAGCGCTTGCTGTATTGTGCTTCAAACTGTGGCTGCTGGCATTTTGATGTTTCTCATTTTTTTATTGAGGGCTTGTTTCTGCCGCTGCTTGAGCTTTTAATTTGAAACATGATGAGAATGTGCTGAATGAATACCTCACTATTATTAGATGGATTAATAGATTAACCAGATTATTCGGGGTGGGGAAAAATATAGAAAAAAAATAGTGCCAATATATTGCGATACTTTTTCTTCTGACATAATATTGATTTTTATTTTTAATGATTTTTTTGTTAATATTGATTTTTTTTCCCCCCAAAATGTCATGTTTGGGTCAATTGTTAATCCAGAACAACTTCCACAGGTTGAAATCATTTTTTTAATTAAGAAAAAAACATAATAATCCATGTTAATGAGATAACTTCAACAGCCCTAATAAATGTGTGTGTGTGTGTACATTCATACAGTCTATAAATAAATGTATATATACACGTATATACATACATATGTACATGCTGTATATAAAACTTGTGTTTTAAGCTGCATTTTAAATTTCTCAGTGATCTATGTAGACTAGCACAACATATCACAATAATGTGTCATATTGTGACTCGAGTATTGTGATACGTATCATATCGTGAAGTCCTTGCCCACCCCTACAGATTAGCGAGCTACTTGCTAAGAAATAGGTTTCCAATACTTTTCTCTTAGTCTTATTACTATTTAAGCATTGAGGTAACTGAGCATCAGAGTGAGCAACTGTTTGAAATGATACTGTCAATATCTTTTTTTCACCTCATAGATAAAATTGTTGTTGCTGTGAATGTTTTCTTACTTTTTGGGCGTTTAAACGTTGGGGGAAATTAGTCGTTAGCAGCTTCCTTAGTGTGGACTTACCTGCCAAAAAACGGTTGGGAACCACTTAAGAGCTCCATGCAGAGGTCTGCACATGAGGCCGAGCTGGCCCTGAGGCTCAGTGCAATTGCCAAGACACACACACACACACACACACACACACACACACACACACACTGGCACCAAGTGAGGCACACTGTCTGAGTCCAGATCAGCCCCTCTTCCCTCTCTTCCTGTTTCCCCTCACCCTCTGCAGATCTCTGCTCTTGTGGCCATAAAACTCCACTCCAAGAGGCAGAGTGACAGAGTAGTGATGACTTAAACCTCATAAGATGTAAAGAGAGCCGACTTAAGAGGAAAATCTGAGAGGAAAATCAGAGAAAGGGTCAGAAACAAAGAGAAACTGATTGGAAAATAAAAACAAAAATAAGAGAGGGGAGGATGGAGTGATTGAGGAGGAAAGCTGGCAGCTTGCTTGGCTTGATTGGAGGGGATGAGGGATTTTGAGTTTTGGGGAAGTGCAGCGGATTTGGACGCAGACCACGCTTGGTCCCTCACAGATCTCTCAATCATGCTGCTGCTGACAGATTTCAACAGACTCCTTTATTTAGTAAATAAACCGACCCAGAAAATGTGCTCAGATTTGGGTTTTCCGCATACTTAAAATGCATGGAGGAAGTAGCTCTGTGCCTCGCACGCCTCGAGAGACCTGTGAGTTTTTGGATTGGTATCTAAATTTATACGGTGGAGGTTCTGTCTGTTGCAGCAGTATGCCAATTAAGGTCGAGCTTGTGAGGATGCCGGTGATAACAATAAGGAATAAGACAGCTCTGTTGTGTTAATTCAGAAGATCTGCCCTCAAGGCCTCACGCAGGAACGCCTGTTGGAATGAAACACATCACAATCAGTCCATCTTATACGTTACTCAAGTGTATTGTCACTTCAAAAAATATTATTTCCTTTTTTTTTTAAGAAATACATCATTTATTTCCACCCCAGTATTCAACTATACTATGACAGTTATTGTTGTGTGCTCATTGTGTTTTGCAGTCTTTGTGAGGAAACAATAGTTAGTCTGAGGCTTTGTGATAAGCAGCTGAATCATAACTTATGTTGTTGTTGTTGTGTTATGGATGGGGATGCATATCATTTTTTTTGCGTGTGTTGCCATTATAAATAGATGTTTTCATTAGGCCTGTACTGGTATACTTTTTTTCACTTCAGATACTGATATCTGAGGTTTAGTCTTACCTGATACCCATCCAGAAAAGCAGTGCTGAATTACCAACAAACTATGTCTCATTGTGTGACAAAAACTGGTATCGTTCTTTTGTTCGAGGCAACATCAGACTTGACTTAAACATTTCTTTCCAAAAATTTTCAGCAAATAAACAGATATATATGTACTGAATTCCTTATTTACTACTTAGCTACTTGTAAAAACTACCCAAAATGCGAGACGACGTCCTCATTGTCATCTATAAATCATCATAAAATCTTATATTTTCTTATATAACCTGCTAAAATCAAAGCAACACTACGTTAGCTTGAGTAAGCTCTGTGTTTATGAAAAGAACGCTTCTTTAGTTTTTCTTTTTCGTCCATTTCACTTTACAAATTAATACTTTAATGATGCTCTTTGGTGGATTATTTGTTTGCTGAATTACAGGAGAAGTTTGGACAGATTCAGTTAAGATGGTTAATCTAATTTTATCAGCATATTTGATCGTTAGTTGTGACTGTGTTATTTTCTTTCATTTTTTGAATGGAGTTCTGCTTCATGACCTGCCAGCACGTTTCTGGCAACACATTTCAGACAGTTTGTCCAAGTAGAGTTACTGTCGCACATGCTGCCAAGTGAACTCACGAATTTTGACAGCCCTATAAAAAAAACTATGACAAAACTTTGCTTGCTTCACTTAGTAAAGAAATGCGAGCCACCAGCGCATGACGTCACTCACAGCACACAGCATAGATTTACACTGAATAGATCAAGCCCATGGTCATTGATAGCCAATCTACAGTTTTCTTCAGTGTCGGGACTGATACCAATATCGGATCGGTGCATCCCTAGTTTTCCTAAGGAAAACTTCAGGCTCTGATTCATCAACTCGCTTCATGTCCCGTGCTGAAAGAACAATTCCTTTGATTGATTAGTGGACTCAGACAATCCCTATATTTTAATGACTGAAATAAATCTATTTACCTATAAATTTGTCACATTTCTTACGTTTTGTAAGTCCCATTGGTCCCTAAAGAGTCTCTTCTCTGAATAAGTTGCTTTGAAAACTTCGCAGCTAGTCAGCAAACAACAAAACTTTCAAGGTAAACATTTAGTGCCACTGCACGGACATTTCCAGTGTCATTAATGTTGACAGACCCTGGAGCTACTACTTCTGTCCTGTTCAGGGACGTTAAATATTATGGATCTGGAGAGGTGGGTTTATTATTCACATATTTCTAACACCTGTTGCCTTAGAAATTCTTTGTTGCATTTCTTTTTGACGTTTTGACATCAACAGCTGTCCATTCTGTCCAAGACGTAGAAAGTCACTCAGGTGTGTAAATGGGAATTAAAAAGTAATTTATGGACCCCAGACTATTAACTGTTGTCATTTTGTGCAGTAAAAAGCTGACACATCTCCCCTGTAACATGAGGTAAAGGTGATAATATCCAACAAAATTTGTGCTTGTGAAGATAATACATACCTGCCCTGACAGAGCCCCATCTATCTCTGTCTCTGTTTGTGTGTTTTACAATATTGACTTCATCTCTGGCGTGTGGTGAATTGCTTCCTCCTTGCCGTCTTTGCCTTTTGATAACTAAATTGCATTAGCTTGTCTCGACAACGCTCAGAGCGACAGCAGGGATTGTTGTGATGCCGCCTCAACATGCATCATTCAGTAAAACCTGTTAAAGGCCCAAAGAAGCCATCAGAGGAGGCAAATGTGATAACAGGCACAGAACTGCATTCATCATTTACCCCCCAGACAAGGCAGATGACATCTGTATTTATTCTTTGTTGTGATGATTTTCAAGTCATATGGGCTTGAAGACATCAAAGGAGAAGACACTGAGCGAGCTGGTGTCATGATGTGAGATGAACTAGGTTATTGTAGCTGAGAAAAACGTGATTTAATGTAATATGGTGATTTTTAAGACCTTTAATTGAGCATCTCTAACTTTACAACAACTTTTGTGGGTTAAAATCTATTGTAAGGAAAAATATTTATTTGGCAATATATCACAATACTTTTTCTTCTGATATAATAGATATTTAATTTTGTAAAACTAATTCCTTCCTTATCTTGTTCCATTCTTGTTTTATCAGAGGTAGAGTAGAGGACACTTTCACCAAAATCACCACTTTTTCTCCACATTCTGTTTGTTTTGCTCTCTAATCTCGATCGTCTCCACTTCCTGTTTTGATCTCTGTGGTGTATACCGTCTCTTTATGCTCTGACTACATCTCCCAGAAGCCCCAGCATTACTCACAGGATGTGTGAGAGCGCCCTCTTGTGCCTGCTGCTGACAAAACACATTGACGTATTTCTACATCAATGGCACTCAAAAAAATGGCACTTAAAAACAGTAACCATATTCAGTTTTTGTATAAATCACTGCAGCTGCACCAGAATGTTTTCTTTTTTTAGACCACATTTTTGAGCCTGAAGCACAAAAACTGTAGAAGACACACATTTGAGCCTGTGGATTAAACAAAGTGAACTAAGATTTGATGATATTATGGGGAAAATATTTAATAAATGTTTAAATAGCAAATATACAAACATATTCATCTAGTAGCTAGCAGTCTGATATGTTCAATGCTAAATAACATAAGGCAGATGGTAGCTAACACGTGGCTGTTTTTTTTTTTTTCTGTCTCCTGCAGTGTTTTGAAGATCATTCCAGTCGTTTAGCTAACCTTGCTATTTACATGTGTTCATCACATAGCATTAGTATTCTGACAGTATCTTGTCTTATTTTACAGAAGTCTGTTGGATGTATGGATGTTTTCCTATGACTTCTCTTTATATTTATGCTTAGTTATAATATATTCCCAGTTAGTTCCCCTAAATTCCCATAGAAGGTTTCCAATATGGAATATTTCCAAAATTTCCAAGATTAACTTCCCATGCAAATTCACAGGAAACGTTCCGGAAATTTTCCGCACCTTTGCCACCCTAGGTGCAACTGGGATTATTTTTATTATCAGTCATAATCTGTTGATTATTGATATGATCCACTAAATGTGTCCAGTTAACAAATGCAGAACAGGTGTAACCTACACATTTGGAAAAACAATTGTAATTTTTGTGGAAATAGTCAAATTGTTTAAAATATTCTTGGGGAAATGTTCCATATTTTTAGCTGTTTGGAATAGGGGTTTTATTTATGTATATTTTGGGCATGCATTTAGGAAAAAAAAGCATTTTCTTGGCAGCGCTGTGTGTTTTCTGTTGCTCTACTCACTCGTTTATTTTTCAAGAACAGCAGGGTTCTAGCTGAGAGAGTTGTGAACTCCAGGTAAACTTTGCAGACACACATTTGGCAATGTTTGGATGTACTTGGCCAAGTCCTTCGAGGATCACTCGGTTTTCCTCCTATCATTTGGCACTGGTTGTTTTGGCTCCTCCGTTATGTGCTGTCAAACATTTGCTGTATTCTGGGATTCCACATCTCACTCCTGTCTGTACGTTTGTGGGTTTACAGTAGCCTCGGGTGTGTTTGAGAACTGTCACAGGACGTGCAGCTGTGCTCCTGTTCACAGTTGACTGCCTGTTTGTGTTTGTGCAGTGTCACTGCTGATGAGTTATTGACTGCTGTATTCAAAGCCATATAAGCTGACACATCCTCTCCCTGGAAAGCATCCAGGATCATAAGCCCTTGTAATTACAAAGCAGGTTGGACAACATGGATTTCCTTTGCTCTGATTAAATCACAGAGGTCAATTCTTAAGAAAAGGTGCAGTAAACACAGACGACACTCCTTTGTATTGAACTCAGTACATTTTGATCTCAGGGCTCCTGTTCTGCTGTCTTTTTTCCTCCGTCTCATCAAGTAGTTTTGACTGCCTGTCTTCACGTCGATAAACCAATAAGAGCAATTTGGGGGTTTTCTGTTCACATAAGTGTTCCTATTTCTGTCTGGGGTTGGAGAGAAGTGACAGATGGGCTGGTTGTTCAAAACAAGCCAGGATGGATGGAAACGTTAAGTAATCATACAGACACTCTGATCCAGCTTCCAATAGCAATTTGTTGTTGTTGTTTGTGGCATGCTGGGTGTTAAAGAGCTCTTCCCTTCTCAAAGTGTTAAACCTGACTGATAAAGCCAAACAGAAATTTCAATAAAAACAAAATAGCATCAAAGTAACTGTCTTTGACTCCTTAGAGGAGGAATAAAAGTATGTAGCTTGACAATTAGCCAAAGTATAACTACGGTTAGTTCGTATTGCAGGAATTTGGTATTTGCTAAACTAATATCCTGAACAAATTAATAAAGTGGTTTTCATTCATCCTAAACTCTTTGAGTATCAGCTGTTTTATAAAACAGAAAGTGTCTTGTTCCAGCGTTTTTGTCCATTTTGAGTCATATTTCTAGACCCACAGAATATTTAGTACTATGTCTCTGAAAACAGTGAATATCTCAAATGAAAGAAGAGACTCTCTATTTCATCATGAAAAAAATGTTTGTTTTTACCTTGTTCCATTCTTGTTTTATCAGAGGTAGAGTAGAGGACACTTTCACCAAAATCACCACTTTTTCTCCACATTCTGTTTGTTTTGCTCTCTAATCTCGATCGTCTCCACTTCCTGTTTTGATCTCTGTGGTGTATACCGTCTCTTTATGCTCTGACTACATCTCCCAGAAGCCCCAGCATTGCTCACAGGCTGTGTGAGAGCGCCCTCTTGTTCCTGCTACCAAAAAATACTTTGACGTATGTAATGGCACTCAAGCGTTGGATTTTACTTAACGTACAAATACGTCAATGGCACCCAAAGAGTTAATGGGACATGAATGGCAAACCATCCAATGGTGGCGCTAGAGGAAAAGTCAGGGGTTCATGGTGAACAAAATATCCATCACATGACCACAGCAGTTGAGAGGCTGTCCTGTTGTGTACCTCAGCAGGGTCCCAAGTTAACCACGTGTCTTTCATTTTTTTTAATGCCGTCATCTCGCTGCCTGGACAGCTGAGTGAAGAAGGAAGCTTAAGATGCAAAAGCTCTTGTCACATTTCAGGGTTAATAAAGCACACAGGCAGTGGGGTTCCTTGGCTAAGCACTAAGAGCATCTCCTGCCTGGTCACCTCAGCTGGTGACAGATTCAATCTGTCCTGGTGCATCACTTCTTGTCTTCCCCGTTAAAGACTGTCACATGATCAGGTTTGGCTTGTTATTGGTTAGATGCATGATATGTGTAACAGGCTCATTACTTTAGTTAGTTAGTTAGTAGCCTGGATCCTGGAGAGATCCTGCAGAGCACTTTTTGTTGTTTATTGTTGTTTTAGAAATAAGTAAACATTTGTATTCCTGGACTGAGGAGTTTTTATACATACATTTTTATTTTGAACCTCTGCTCTCAATATCCCACATCAGCACAGTGGTCTCAGCCTGGATGTCCTCCTGTGAATCAGGCCTTCACGTCAGGACTTGTACAAGACATTTGCAGCCATATTTTACAGAATATGGACATTTAGCAACAGCCTCTCCTATCAGATGCCTAAAATAGAAAAACAGTCTAAATTATGCCCATGATTTGTGGACTGATTTCTTGCAGGTGTGATGAGTTCAGCTGAGGAGAAACATGCAGTGAAAAAAGCAAACATGAAATACCGTCGTTGATACGCCTGTCTTCTTTTGAATGGTTAAATGCTGAAGAGCAGGTTAATGTGACATCACGCAGCTTCTCTCTTGTCGAGCAAATAGACTTGAGGCTAATTGATAGTCGGCTGCACTGAATAGACATGATAAGAGCATAATGAATCAGCCAGCAGTGATAGCTCACACACTGAACAACCCTAAGAAAATTAAACTGTCAATATTGTAACTGTTCTGCTTCCAATTTGTCCTGTCATCATCCTGCAAATATGAAATACCTGCCAGTTACTAACAATACATCTAAGCCGCAACACAGCACACAGGGTTGTCTCCTCTCGTCACCAATTTGCATATTCTTAGATTTATGCATTTTGGTCAGTGTACAGGTTTATACAGAGTGATAATATGATTCTCTCTGAGAAACATTCAGGCCTTCAAACACCTGTCATAACAAGGGGTGGGACAAAATATCAACATGGCAATATATCATAATACTCTTTCTTCCTCTTCTTCTTCTTTTTAATTTCTTCATGTTGATTTAGTTTTTTCAAATAAAAGTCATGTAAGATGACAGCTTTAGTTTACCGTAACATTAGCCAAAAGCTCTGCAGTTACCAGTTAACTGTTTGACAAAGTAATTATCCTTTCCTACGTATGACATCTATTTCTGTATATTTTCAATAGTTTGAATTAAAATTGAATTAACACAATCACGTTAAACCATCTGGCCCTCTAGATACCGACGCTTTGAACCCAATATCCGGCTGTCACACCGTTTTCTTTGTAATAAAGAATCAAGTGTAATTCTTTCACTTACTCACTGAAAATACACATTTTGTGACTTTCAGAATAGCTGAAAAGTATACGTTTTCATTTTCTTTTCCTAGATGTTTCACTTTGAAGATTGGACTTATGTTGAGTTGTCTGAACAGAAACGTGGATGAGATGATCCTGACGCACCACAGCTTTCAAACGACGGAACAGCGTTTTTCTTTTTGGCACCGCTGAATGTTTTTGCTGGAGAGCTTCTGACAGTTTCAGAGGCGCTTAAGTGGCATTTTATCCTCACTTCTTTTTAGGCATTATTTCAGCTGCTGTGGAGAGTGTCTAGAGCACATCAACTTCAATTATCTACAGGTGTTTCTATGCCTCCGGAGGCATTATTTTTCTGGAAGGAGTTTCTTCAAATGTGGCACCCAGGGATGAACTGGCGGTCAAATGTTACCGTTACCATAACTCAAGTATTCATATGATGAAGTGAAGTGATTTTGTACAACCGTGGATGAAAAGACCTTCTCATATCTTAAAAGGACAGTGTCAGGGTTGACTCTATTTTAATTATAAACCTTGTCTGGTAGCTTTACATATCTGTTAGACTGTGGAGAACAAATAGGACGATACATTGAAATTCATCCACTCTCTTACTCCCAATTAAGTACTTTTAATTCTATTTCAAACCAAAATGATGGGCCGAATTTTACCTTCCATACAACTTGATTACATCCCTAACTGCGCTCTGATTTCCCTGATGCAACACATAATTGATGATGATCATGTTCCTTAAGTGGCTTTCAGCAACATTTGACATTAATTTTGTTCCTTGACAACATGCTGATGACTCAAATTTCACTTTTTCCAGAAATAATGAGCACGTCACAGTTTTCAATTGTTGCACAGATCTCTTGCGCTTACCTTAGTGCTCCACCTCAGCGTGCCAAAATGCAGTTGTTTTTTTCAAAATCCATTAGCAGACGCTGCTCTCTTCTTTTGCTGTCGGGTCCTCTGTCAGATCTGCTGTGATTAGAATTGAAAATGCATTTACGCTTTCTTTTAATCCTCAGCTGGTGCCAGGTGGGAGTTGTTTGCTGTGTCATGAAAACAAAGGGTTTGAATTTTCACTGATTTGAAAACGTAGTATTACTATTTCCACTGGTTCTGTTTCCTCATGCTGTGTGTCACATCCCCTGTATTTTTCTTGTGATCTGTCTCTCTGCCTTTGCTTCTAATCGGATGGATTTTTACCTCAAATTACCACTTCAGGCTCTTCACTACTGTCTGATGTGTAGGTGTGTCACCAAGCAACAGCGTCTGGTGCCGCCACTAAGGTCCACATGCAGTCACAAAACTGGCTGTGACTGTAAGAGCTCAATACTGTGTGTATAATTGGTCTTTAAATTATTGACACACAATAGTCATCGTCATCACCTGAAACTTAATGTGTTTTCTTCATTATAGCCCTTCAGCAGCCTATGTCTCTTAAAACTGATTAGTTAAGGTCTTAAATTGTCTTAAATTTCCTTTAAATTTGGTGTAGGTATTACGTTTTCAGATGGTGTGTTTAATGCATGTAGGAAAACACAGTATTCTGAGATTTACTGGAATTTTGCCTTTATTTTGTCGACAAAGTTCACTTTGTTCGGGAAAGTTGTGATATTGAAGTTGTGGAAGTGTCATGCCTTCAATTTATATCATTGTTGCAAGTGTTTAAGGGCTGAAAAAATCCTAAAAAGTTATTATCGGAGATTAATCGGTTATCAGACTTTGTTTCCTGCTAGATATTGATATCGGCATTGGTCTGAAAAACTCCCTATTGATGTAAGAACTCTGTAGAGCCTTCCACTTTTTCACTTTACCTAAAGGCCACAGTAGTTCTCCAACATGCTTGTAAATGTGGTAACTCACTGCCCCTCAGGTAGTGTTATTATTGTGTTAGCATGACTGCACTCTTTGAAATTTAGCGGAGGGGTGCTCAGTCAGTTGCAATCTGCAACCACACCACTAGATATCACCCAGTCCCTCACACACAGCCCCACAGACGATTTTTAGTGACTGTCGCCTCAGGCTAGGTATCACCAAATACCTCACAATATGATACCATCGCAATATTTGCCCACGATAACGATAATATTGGTATATCGATATAGCGATTCTGCAATAATCAATATGTAATAAATTTCATCACGATATCTGTGTCACTGAAGAAATCCAGACTTTGACTGCACTGAATCCATTTCACAGGAATTACAAAACAGTCAATCGATTTCACATGAATGACAGCCAAGTAAAACACAGTGTATTCTGCATATACATATGTACATGTACTATAAGTGTCTGATATTTTTTTAATTTTTTTAAAATCAATATTAAGAATCAATATTATATCAGAAAAGAAAATATTGTGATATTTATATTTTATATTTATCTATATTTTTCTCACTGCTGCTGTCCCCATAAACCACATATTTAATACGCTTCCTGTTTGGCTGCTTATATACAGTTTCTATTCCCTCAGCGGTCCATGTCTTCATCTCTCGTCCCCTTCTGTTTTCTCTTTTACTCGTCCCACGAGTCTGAGGCGACTACAGCTGGGAGAAAGCCCTGCTGTCAGTGAATCATTGAAAATATCACTTTCATTAGGCCCCATTATATTACCACAGACATGCTTGTTAAAATGTCATTTGCTAATTCTTTCCAATACTTATTTCCAGGCGGCTGTCCCAGCTGGATTAACATGTCATTTATTGGGATGTGGAAGAAAATAAGCTCAAAGTCGATTAGCAAAAGTAAACAGACAGAGTGGGGGGGGGAGAAAGGTATGTTTTTTTCATTGATTACATATTTAGCCATCAGCTTTATCTAGATGAGCTGTCAGTTCAGGATTGTCTAAATCTCCAAACCCTTGTTTTCGTCTTATTCATAGAAGCACTTTTTTTGGGGGGTCAAAAATAATTATTTCTGTTGCAGTTTAGCTGAACTGTAACATGAACATGAATTAAAGTAGTCCCAATCATTGAAAGTCATTTAAATTACAGCTGCATTTATCATTTACTCTCTGGTGACAAAAGTTGTGTTTTGCTTTGGTATGTGAGGTAGGTGGGTTGTATGGCACTAGGAGCTATACACTGTTTCTGCCACCAACTGAAGAGTGTTGGAAAATGTTTGATTTTCTGCTCTAAACATAATGTAGGATTCATCCACAGGGCACTGTGGATCTGTGGACCAAACTTCATGGCTGCACAAGCAAAGATATTTAGACTTTAAATATCTCTGATATAAGTGTTGTGCAGAAAGTGAAATAGCAATTAAGAGTTACAGGGAGGACGTGAAGGTTTTAGGCTTCTTGCTGTTTTGAAAAGCATCTCTGTGAAGTGACTGAAGAATAACTTCAGTGTTGTATAAAAAAGTCATCACCAACATGAATTCTTTCTTTTAAAACTAAAGTGGACAATCTTTGTCTATTCTGGGTTTTGGGCTTCTTCTCATGGATCTAGCAGTTTTTTAGTAGCTTTGTGTCCAGTTTATGTATTAAAACTATCGTTTCTGCTCCTTCCCGCCTACGAAGCTCACAGGAGCCTGCTGTGTTAAAGCAGCTCTCTTTCTGGATGGATGCCTGTTGAAGTGGGATAAGCCAGAAGCCTCAGTACTTCCAGATAGGTTTGGTCCACAGAGCAGAGCAGGAGTCTCTATACAGAGTACTGTTACTGCTATTTTTGAGTTGTATCAAAAAACGGAGAGGTAGTCTTTCTATGGGGCTGTTTGGCATCATTTGAAAACATGGAGATACATTTATATTTTCTCGGAGAGAGAAAAAAAATGTCACACACAGGCAGTTGAAATTAATGAAGCATATTGGCTTGATTTACTATAAAACCATATATATTTAACTACTGTAGCAACAGTAAGGTACGATGATAAGGCTTGAAAAGATAAAATACAGCTGCTGACTGAGCTCAACTTATTTTACATGTGTGGGCGACCTGATGCAGTACAAGCTGAATAGAATAGAATAGAATTACACAGACAGACTTGAAGGCTACATTTCTGTCAGTATTCCTGAAGATAAGATTCACCTCAGCACAGAAACTTGAAACATGACAAATTATAGTCAGAAAAATATGGCTAGAATTTAAAAAGTGGACAGAATTAAATTGTAAAAATACAAAAGTTTTAATAACCACATATCGTATCGTGAAGTCCTTGCCAATACCCCACATAATTTCATAACATTTCTCATGTGAAACAATTAAAATGAACTCATGTAACTTAAATATTACCCTGCTGAGTGCATTTGTTGTATGTGTTTACAGCTGTGAGGGGATAATTCATGCAGTTTAGTTTGCACTTGTAAAGGTTCTTGACAGGAGCGTGAGGTACAGTACATGCCTAAAAAGTTCATCCAAAGTTTTTCATCCTCACCCCGTCGGCTTTAAATGCTGAAAGTGCAGTTTAACCGTGTGCGCCTTTGTGAAACATAATGAAGGTGCTCTATTTGACAAACAGCCCTCTCTCTGCCTCTGCTGCTAAAAGGGGAAAGCTTGTTGTTTTGCTGTGATTTAACAGCTTTTTCTTATCGCTGCCTCTGAAGACAGACTCACCGATAAACATAACACCGCCTTCCACCGCTCTGTGTTATCCTGTAGGGAAGAGGGATTGCAGTCTCAGTGGTTGCACAGGTTCATCGCTGCAAATTTCATCCATATTCCCTTCAGTCGGCTTGAGGGCCCAGCGTGAGGTGGTCGGCTCCTGCCTGCTGCTGCTGAATGATTTATAACTGAGCTCAGGGGTTGTATGTCTCCACATGGAGACAACGTACAAGTTTTTCAAATAAATCAGCATATTCTTGTTACTGTTTGTTTTGACCTGTGATCTTATTTTCTTAAAACTCTAAACACCAAAGTAAGAGGTTTCAGTTTTATTTATCAGTCATTTTAGTATAGATTTAGTTTAACTGTAACTGCTGTGAGAATTAACAAGAGCTTGTGGTTTATTTTCATAATGGGCTTTGGAGCCGACTTAGCGTCTTTCTCTAGATATAGAAACTCAGCAGGGTTAGTCGAGCTCACTGTTTTTGGTTTCACTGTTGCAGACTTCAGCTTGAACTGCCAGTCAGACATGGAAAATGACGCTTGCACCATTTCCACAAATATGTCTGCAAATGGGACATTTTGCGTCGTTTTAGAGAATCTGCCCTTCAGATAAATGAAGGATTAAAATTTCTGTTTGACTTCAAAGATACAAGTTTATTCTAGTTGATTTTCACCCATTTTGAGCTTATTTTTTCCACTCATGTGACTATTTTTGGGATGGAGTCATGTCTCGGCTTAATCTTGTAGTATACATGACATGGGGAAACAAGAGGCGATTAACACCCCACCACCAGCTCCCGATCAGCAATTGTATGGTTGCAAGAACATCGAACCTGTTTCAAATCCAGGTTGCCCCTCATGTTGGATCACTTCCACGTCCTGTTTCTCCACAGAGAATGGCACAAATTGCCAAGGAAACAAGCTTCTTTTTCTTAAGCATCCCCGAGCATCAGTCGACGTCTGGGTTCTTCTACTTCTTCTTCTTTTTACGTTGCATTTCCGGATACAAGAGTCCGACGTGTCGTGTATGGACGTACAGTGTGAGCACGTGAGCTGTGAAATATCAAACTCTGAGATTTAGTCGTACAATTTGAGCTGGAGCACAACGATTGATAAAATCACTCAGTGTCTGCCCAGCTTTAGTCAACATCGATGAGTTGTCGTGCTTTTACTTTTCTGAGAAATTTAGCGTGAAAAAACACACTTGATAAACTCAAGATTTGAAGAGGTGTTTTTTTTCTGATTCTTTGCAGCGAAACTCAGTTCTAATAATTAAGAGTGTGTTAGAATTTAAGTATTTCTCAAATCAGTGAGCTGTTTTGTTGTGCTTTTTTCATGCTGTATGACTGAATTTCCAAGAAATGTTGGAACACATCTTTCTTCTTTCTGCTCGTTTCTAATTGCAGTGCCTCACTTTGACTTTTCATGTTTTGTTTTTGGACGATGACTTTCTCTCACTGCCGTGAATCATGCATGTGCAGCACATTAGACACCGAACACACTTTGATTTCTGACACTGATCGTAACCATCGTCACATCGAGCGCTAATTCCTGCCATCTTTGCTAACATCTCCGCTGTAATGATGGTGATTTGGTCTCACAGTGTCACATTAGCCATAACACAGCAGACTTCCCTGTGACACTTCATATCTATATCTGTTGTTATTTTTTTTTTACTTCAGCTCTAATGGCTGACATTTTCTTGACACATTGCTGTCAGTAGACACCTGGTTTTTATTTCTTTCACATCAGCACCATGATGAAGGCGTCAGCGCCGTCTCTTGTTAATGATTCCTGTCACATTAGCAACCAGCAGAGTGTACTATTCTGATGTGTTGGAAGGTTTTTTTCTGCCAAATTGAAATATATATTCATCTCAGACTCTTGTGAGAATCTGTTTTGAATGTGTCTGTGCTAAAACTAGTCTTACCTCAGTCCTGGATCAAACAGAAACCACAAACCAAACTTGATGTTGCTGCCGCTGTGTTCATTTTGGTGATCCCAGCTTCTCCTTCAGCGCTGCTTTAAGCTTCACATCAGAGTGAACGATAGCGACTTTGTGGTACCTCAACCTTTCATTAAGCACAATAGGCTTAGACATAATGCTGTTGCTGCCCAGTTTCCATCAGTTCTGCACAATGACTGTCCTTTCCTTTCCTTCTCACTGATGCTCGTTTACATCTCCTCTGTAAATATGAGTTTTTCATATTTATATCTTTATTTATTTCTTATTTATGTGTGCCTTCAAGCCGAGAGACTTTCGTTATCCGTGCATAATGACAATAAAGTCTCTTAAATCTTGTTTGAACTTCTGCAGATCATCTTGACCGTGTTATCAGTTGTGAAGCCTAGCCTAATTAATTGGCCGGTGAGCTTATGTTCCCTAGTGATAGAGTTTCGGATTTTAATTTGCAAATGAGCACAAACTTCCTAACATTCTTTGTCCAAAATAAAACTGAACTACTTTCATGAAATGTTTTTTATTACAGTTCCTGTTGTCGCTATTCTCTGCTAATCTCACCTAAAAAGTCTGCTCTTGTCCACTGAAATCCACGTCAGTGCAGTGTTCGTCTTGTTCTATATGTCTTTGTGACTGTCCTCTCCAGAATAAAAGACAGTTTGCATTTCTGTTTGCATCTTGTCTTCAATGTCTGTGTTGTTTAACACCAAATTATTTCCCATATACCTATTATAGATACATTGCTGTTTGGCCTCCATCGTAGCCTGGCTTTCTCATATATTCCTGGCAGACTTTGAATAGACTGCAGCTCAATATGCAAAACCGAGAGCATTAAATCCATACAGATAAATTAATTCTGTGTGATGCTGGGGTCTTTCTTTGCATCTGTTCTTCAGTCCTTGTGGCTTTGTCCAGGACTGTTGTTTGAGCAGAAGTGGATGGTGCTATAGGTTTCCACATCTTTTGATATTCATCACTGTTGGTTTTTTTTTCTGCCGTAATAAATGATGCATTGATGACAGATTCCTGGCAGAACATGGCTGGATTTCTGATTCTCTGCACTGTTAGAAGCAGCTCTAATGATGAAACCATCACTCTGGTTTTCCTTTCTGAATGTGTCCACATAGCACAGCAATAACGCTCAGAAACTGACTGTGAAACAGCTCCCTGTGTCTTTACTTGTTACTTTACCATAGTTTCTATCAGGATGCTGTGAATGATACATGACAGGCTGTTCTGGTGCTGAGTTCACAGCAGTAAGCTTGAAGACTCAGACATGATGCCGAGGACATCACCTCCTGCATCTCTATTTTTACTTCCTGCTTTCATCCAGGCTAAAATATCTGAATAACTGTGGGATAGATTTCCATGAAATGTTATTTCTGTAATGCAGAAGTGCAGTATGTACTACACTTATCCAGCAGAATAGCTCAACACTGATGGATTGGCACACAATTGCATTGAAATTTATTGGTCATTACCACTTCATTAGGTCCACCTTACTAGTACAGGGTTGGAGAGATTTTGCTCCATATTGACATGATAGCATCACTCAGTTGCTGCAGATTTGTCATCTATGATGAAAATCTCCGTTCCTCCACATCCCAAAGGAGCAAAGCAACAATACTCAGGTAGGCTGCAGAGTTTACGCCAATGATGAGTAAAGGGACTCACCAGCAGCTTTTGTGTTGTTCAAACCAAACTGACCCTACCATGTGAATGTTCAGCTGAAATGGAGACTCATCAGACCAGGCAACGCTTCTCCAATTTGGGTGACTGTGTGTGAATTTTGGCATCAGTTTCCTGTTCTTAGCTGTCAGAAAGTGGTTGTAGTGAGTGGTTATTTGAGTTGTTGTTGCCTTTCTAGCATCTCCAACCAGTCTGACCATTCTCCTCTGACCTCAAAGAGCATTTGCCTCTTTTACGGAACGTTCTCTGTGAACACCAGAGATGGCTGTGGTGAAAATCCCAGCAGATCAACAGTTTCTGAAATACTCAGACCAGTCTGTCTGGTACCAACAGTGTCACAAATGTCATAAATTAATGAGTGTCAGCTTTTACTTCCATGTTGGTGAGATAAATCCGACTTTCCATCTTCATTATGATTTAAATTCTGACATGGATATTCTGACATCCGTGTACATTTGAATGCACTGTGAGCTGAGTCATGCAGACGTCGGACTCCCCATACTGCTGCAGTAAATCCTGTTTTACCGGCGATGTTTGTCACCTTATGCTGGGAAAGTTGGGTGATGGATAAATCTCCGCGGACACGTCCCCCTGTGCCTAATGGCATCTGAGAGAATGATTACTACATTCTTAACTGTTCTGAAACAGCAAACTTTTTTGCACTGCTCTCTGAGTGTGGTAAGAGGGGAGTCAGGCTTGAAGTACCCTACGTTTTGTTGCTAATTCTTCTGTACATTTACTAGTAATTAAGTCATGTTTTAGCAACTTTTCCTGAAGTCTTGTTTTAGATACTTCTTCCATGTCTGCAGAGGTCAAACAAGCACCACTGATGGAAACATCACAGGTGTGTTTCTGCTTGAACTGGACTGCTTTCACTCCAGCCATGTTTCACATGGATCTTATTTATTAGAGGCATAATGCAGCAAATACACAGCAGTGCTTCAGTATGACTGGCGAACAGGTAGTATTTATCTGAGGCCTTTATGTTTGAGTATGAGATCGATGCAGTAGAAAACAAGCTTTGAATGGAATTAAAAATGTATCCAAACTGGAGTAAGATTAAAAAAATATTTGAAAGTAATATCTGACCCAGTGGGTTTGGTGCTGGATGTTAGAGTGAGACTCACCCAAAGGTCCTGATAGAACTGTTTCTTTGAAACAAAAAAAGCTGATCCTGTCCCAACATGGGCGACGCTCCATCTTTTTCCTGTTGGTGGCGATCACTAGTTTCTTCAGTGCAGTAAATGATGGTCCCATTTGGAGTCAAGTAGAGCAGAAAGCAGGGGATGCATTAGTGCTGAGCTGCCTTTGATTGACAGGTCAGTACCACAGTTATCCATGTTTTTGTCTTCAAACTTAAACTTAAAACCTGTTTTACAGAAGCTTTTTTTTTTCAGTTCATGAAAGTGAGTTATATCCTCTCTCCACCCTCTCTCATTTCACTTCATGTTACAGAAGATCAACAGCCAGCAAGCCAAAAATCAAAGAGTGAAGACGTTTCCTTCACAACTTCAGTGTGGACGTCTGGTAGCTGTTTATTAGACATGGACTCATTGGGATTCGTTCAGTGCTGTATTTGGTTTTCATAAACCATAAAGTTGAGGTGTAGTACTAATGAAAATGTTTCCTGTATGTTAAGAAGAATTCCTTTATTAATCCCTCAATTTTTTCACTTTGTTAGTATATATATATGTATTTTTCAGTTGCACATTACACACACAAGTCATGAAACAAACACATGCATTAGAGGAGAGGTGTCAGAGTGAGGGGGCTGCCCCTTATCCAGGCTCCCCGAGCAGTTGGGGGTTCGGTTCTTGCTCAAGGGCACCTCGGCAGTGCCCAGGAGGAGGAACTGGCACCTCTCCAGCTACCAGTCCACTTTCCACATTTTGGTCCGACCTGGACTTGAACTGGCGACCCTCCGATTCCCAGCCTCCGATTCCCAGCCCAAGTCACTACAGACTGAGCTACTGCCGCCCCGGATGAGAGATGACCAGGCAGTTGAAATGTTGTCTGGATGATGTTCAGTGCGAGCCTCTGGATGGAGAAGAACGAGGATTCATTTTACTACAGTAATAATGTGATTACCTCAGAAGCCGGCAGCTCTTGTTGCTGGGCCCTTCATGAATGAACTGCTTACTGGCTGGACTGTTTGACTAACCTATGATGAACTTTTTTATTCATTGTAGAATAGTGAGGAGGATGTAGCCCTCGGCTGGATGATCTTCATCATCTCTGCTGGCTGGAATGGCGCCATCAGTTCATGATCTGTGCCACAGACCTCTGAAGGAAACGTGACACTTACAGTAAGTCAGAATGATGCCTCTCTCACATATAGGTCCTCTTACAGGTCACGTCATCACGAACATGTATGTTTCAAATTTATTGAAGGCTTTTATGAGGACACCTGCAAGTTCTGTTCATGGCATCACTAAAAACAACCAGAATGAATTCTGCTGAGTCACCAGTTAACAAAAACACTGTTGACCTATGAAACATGTTGACTAGCTGGACACTTCTTTTATAAGAAGTCTTTTGGGTGGCTTATTTGAAATTTTAAAATTTTTCAGTTTTTAACTTTTTCGACATGCTATAGTATGACTATTTTTGACAATTTCAACATTTTTTTCAACATGTTACTCCATAAAACCAATTCAGCACACTATAATAAGTGCTTTGGGTGACTTATTTGACATTTTAATTTATTTTTTTTTTTCCATTTTTTGACTTTTTCGACATGCTATAGTAGACTGTTTTTGACAATTTTCAACATTCTATAAAATGGCTTTTTTCAAGTTTTGTTCAACATATTGTTCTATGAAACCCATTCGGCACACTATAAAGAGTCCTTGGGGTGAATTATTTGACATTTTAAAATTTTTCAATTTTTGACATGCTATAGTATGACTTTTTTTTTTTTTTTTTTTTTGACAATTTTCAACATTCTATAAAATGGCTTTTTTCAATTTTTTTCAACATGTTACTCCATAAAACAAATTCAGCACACTATAAGAAGTCCTTGTGGTGACGTATTTGATATTTTAATTTTTTTCCATGCTACAGTATGATTTTATTGACAATTTTCAACATGTTATAGAATTACTTTTTTACAACTTCTTTCAAGATATTGTGTCATGAAATCATTAGTTAACGGTGCTGGTGTTTGTTATGCTCATCAACAGCAGCTCCCACACTGCCCTGGAAATGGTCTGCTGCTCTCACGGATTGGTGTACCGTTTCTGCGGCGTCTTCTTCCTCCTCTTCCCCCTCTGTGAGGATGTCACCACGCTCCACCACTGTGGCAGCACAAGGAAGACGACTGGAGAAGATAAACGTTGCTGTGGAGTTTGACGCATGGCGGCTGGGATTCCCCTTGAACAGTCCACCTTAACACTGTTGTTAGAAATGTACTTGTGTGGTTGACCTGGAAAATGTTTGTGTGCACACGAGTTGTGAATTTGTTTTGTAGCTGTTTGAGTTTCAGGATGATGGCATGTTTTTATTTTTAGATTATGTTAGGATGAAGGTCGGTGGCCACCTCTGTATTTTAAGGAGTAGTGAGACAAACTTTGCTCACTAATCCTGCGTAGTTTTACAGTGATTGCTGTGAAGTTTCAGTTACACATTTTAGCCAGCTTTTGTTTCTTTGTGGGTTTTAGCCCCACCCACAGGCCTTGCCTGTTTTGTTTGTTTATTGAATAATTGTGTAGCATAACAATGAGCAAATAATGAACTTGTCATATAATGATGACATTCTGTGATTTTCTCAGTGTTTTCTGGATCCTGACACTACCTGGCACCTAAGTGATAAAGGCTAAAGTTTTATGACTGGCTTGAGTAAACACAGGACCATTTTCCCATCCTCCCAGCATGACCTAAGGAACACACACACACACATTTTCACAAGTTGGATTCTTTGATCTTATTTTAGAACAGAGCATTACATGACGTTTTAACTATGCTTTAATTCTTCAGCTACTGTCATATAAGTATCAAGTGTTAATCCACACAGATCTTCTCCTCCGTCTTCTGATAAAGACCAAATGTGACACGTGGGATTAATTGTGAAACAAGTGTACATGCACAGCTATGCATAGACTGTGGTAAAACACCTACCTACATGCTCTCATTTTATGGTTCACCTGTGTTGTTTCATTTGTTGATTAATCTCAATTCAATTGATCAGTTTGTTCTGCGTTTGCCTATCATGTTTGACGTCATTCAGCAGACGAGAGTAAGAAGCTTTCAAATAGAGAAAATTTAATAAAGTACAACATAGTAGAACTAACAAATAAGTTAAAGAATATCATCTCAGTTAATTTGTTGGAAAGGCCTTAAATTGCACCCTCAGAGCCTGAAGAGAGTCAATTTTTGGGTTTCATCCTCTCCACTGCTCCACTCCACTGCCACATTGTTCTATAAAACCAAGTCAGCACACTATAATAAGTCTTTTGAGTGATTTATTTGACATTTTAATTTTTTTGCTATAGTATGACTATTTTTCACAATTTTCAACATTCTATAAATTGGCTTTTCTCAATGTTTTTCACCACATTATTCTATAAAACAAAGTCAGCACACTATAATAAGTCTTTTGAGTGACTTATTTGACATTTTAATTTTTTTTAAATTTTTTGACTTTTTCGACATGCTATAGTATGACTATTTTTTGACAATTTTCAACATTCTATAAATTGGCTTTTCTCAATGTTTTTCACCACATTATTCTATAAAACAAAGTCAGCACACTATAATAAGTCTTTTGAGTGACATATTTGACATTTTAATTTTTTGTCATTTTTTGACTTTTTCGACATGCTATAGTATGACTATTTTTGACAATTATCAACATTCTATAAAATGGCTTTTTCAATATTTTTCACCACATTATTCTATAAAACCAAGTCAGCACACTATAATAAGTCTTTTGGGTGACTTATTTGACATTTTAATTTTTTTCCATTTTTTGACTTTTTCGACATGCTATAGTATGACTTTTTTGGACAATTTTCAACATTCTATAAAATGTCTTTTTCAATATTTTTCACCACATTGTTCTATGAAACAAAGTCAGCACACTATAATAAGTCTTTTGAGTGACTTATTTGACATTTTAATTTTTTTTTCATTTTTTGACTTTTTCGACATGCTATAGTATGACTATTTTTGACAATTTTCAACATTCTATAAAATGGCTTTTTTCAATGTTTTTCACCACATTGTTCTATAAAACCAAGTCAGCACACTATAATAAGTCTTTTGAGTGACATATTTGACATTTTAATTTTTTGTCATTTTTTGACTTTTTCGACATGCTATAGTATGACTATTTTTGACAATTTTCAACATTCTATAAAATGGCTTTTCTCAATATTTTTCACCACATTGTTCTATAAAACAAAGTCAGCACACTATAATAAGTCTTTTGGGTGACTTATTTGACATTTTCAAATTTTTTGATTTTTTGACTTTCTCGACATGCTATAGTATGACTATTTTTGACAATTTTCAACATGCTATAAAATGGCTTTTTTCAATGTTTTTCACCACATTGTTCTATAAAACCAAGTCAGCACACTATAATAAGTCTTTTGAGTGACTTATTTGACATTTTATTTTTTGATTTTTTGACTTTTTCGACATGCTAGTATGACTTTTTTGGACAATTTTCAACATTCTATAAAATGGCTTTTCTCAATGTTTTTCACCACATTATTCTATAAAACGACGTCAGCACCCTATAATAAGTCTTTTGGGTGACTTATTTGACATTTCAATTTTTGCCATTTTTTGACTTTTTCGACATGCTATAGTATGACTATTTTTGACAATTTTCAACATTCTAAAAAATGGCTTTTTTTCAGTGTTTTTCAAGAAATTGTTCTATAAAACCAAGTCAGCACACGATAATAAGTCTTTTGGGTGACTTATTTGACATTTTAATTTTTTTTCCATTTTTTGACTTTTTCGACATGCTATAGTATGACTATTTTTGACAATTTTCAACATTCTATGAAATGGCTTTTCTCAATGTTTTTCACCACATTGTTCTATAAAACCAAGTCAGCACCCCATAATAAGTCTTTTGAGTGACTTATTTGACATTTTAAATTTTTTTCACTTTTTTCATTTTTTCGACATGCTATAGTATGACTATTTTTGACAATTTTCAACATTCTATAAAATGTCTTTTTCAATATTTTTCACCACATTGTTCTATAAAACCAAGTCAGCACACTATAATAAGTCTTTTGAGTGACTTATTTGACATTTTAATTTTGTTCCATTTTTTGACTTTTTCGACATGCTATAGTATGACTATTTTTTTGACAATTTTCAACATTCTATAAAATGGCTTTTCTCAATATTTTTCACCACATTGATCTATAAAACAAAGTCAGCACAATATAATAAGTCTTTTGGGTGACTTATTTGACATTTTCAAATTTTTTGATTTTTTGACTTTCTCGACATGCTATAGTATGACTATTTTTGACAATTTTCAACATGCTATAAAATGGCTTTTTTCAATGTTTTTCACCACATTGTTCTATAAAACCAAGTCAGCACACTATAATAAGTCTTTTGAGTGGCTTATTTGACATTTTCAAATTTTTTGATTTTTTGACTTTCTCGACATGCTATAGTATGACTATTTTTGACAATTTTCAACATGCTATAAAATGGCTTTTTTCAATGTTTTTCACCACATTGTTCTATGAAACAAAGTCAGCACACTATAATAAGTCTTTTGGGTGACTTATTTGACATTTTAATTTTTTTTCATTTTTTGACTTTTTCAACATGCTATAGTATGACTATTTTTGACAATTTTCAACATGCTATAAAATGGCTTTTTTCAATGTTTTTCACCACATTGTTCTATAAAACAAAGTCAGCACACTATAATAAGTCTTTTGAGTGACTTATTTGACATTTTAATTTTTTTTCATTTTTTGACTTTTTCGACATGCTATAGTATGACTTTTTTGGACAATTTTCAACATTCTATAAAATGGCTTTTCTCAATGTTTTTCACCACATTATTCTATAAAACAAAGTCAGCACACTATAATAAGTCTTGTGGGTAACTTATTTGACATTTTAATTTTTTTTTCATTTTTTGACTTTTTCGACATGCTATAGTATGACTTTTTTGGACAATTTTCAACATTCTATAAAATGGCTTTTTTCAATGTTTTTCACCACATTGTTCTATAAAACGACGTCAGCACACTATAATAAGTCTTTTGGGTGACTTATTTGACATTTCAATTTTTGCCATTTTTTGACTTTTTCGACATGCTATAGTATGACTATTTTTGACAATTTTCAACATTCTAAAAAATGGCTTTTTTTCAGTGTTTTTCAAGAAATTGTTCTATAAAACCAAGTCAGCACACGATAATAAGTCTTTTGGGTGACTTATTTGACATTTATTTGACATTTTAATTTTTTTTCCATGACTTTTTCGACAAGATAATTGTCAAAAATATGACTATTTTGGACAATTTTCAACATTCTATAAAATGGCTTTTTTCAATGTTTTTCACCACATTATTCTATAAAACAAAGTCAGCACACTATAATAAGTCTTTTGAGTGACTTATTTGACATTTTAATTTTTTTTCCATTTTTTGACTTTTTCGACATGCTATAGTATGACTATTTTTGGACAATTTTCAACATTCTATAAATTGGCTTTTCTCAATGTTTTTCACCACATTATTCTATAAAACAAAGTCAGCACACTATAATAAGTCTTTTGAGTGACTTATTTGAAATTTTAAATTTTTTTTCACTTTTTTCAGTTTTTCGACATGCTATAGTATGACAATTTTTGACAATTTTCAACATTCTATGAAATGGCTTTTCTCAATGTTTCTCACCACATTGTTCTATAAAACCAAGTCAGCACACTATAATAAGTCTTTTGAGTGACTTATTTGACATTTTAATTTTTTGACTCTTTCGACATGCTATAGTATGACTATTTTTGACAATTTTAAACATTCTATAAAATGTCTTTTTCAATATTTTTCACCACATTGTTCTATAAAATCAAGTCAGCACCCTATAATAAGTCTTTTGAGTGACTTATTTGACATTTTAAATTTTTTTCACTTTTTTCATTTTTTCGACATGCTATAGTATGACTATTTTTGACAATTTTCAACATTCTATAAAATGGCTTTTTTCAATGTTTTTCACCACATTGTTCCATAAAACGACGTCAGCACACTATAATAAGTCTTTTGGGTGACTTATTTGACATTTTAATTTTTGCCATTTTTTGACTTTTTCAACATGCTATAGTATGACTATTTTTGACAATTTTCAACATTCTATAAAATGGCTTTTCTCAATGTTTTTCACCACATTGTTCTATAAAACCAAGTCAGCACACTATAATAAGTCTTTTGAGTGACTTATTTGACATTTTAATTTTTTTTCATTTTTTGACTTTTTCGACATGCTATAGTATGACTTTTTTTGGACAATTTTCAACGTTCTATAAATTGGCTTTTCTCAATGTTTTTCACCACATTATTCTATAAAACGACGTCAGCACACTATAATAAGTCTTTTGAGTGACTTATTTGACATTTTAATTTTTGCCATTTTTTGACTTTTTCAACATGCTATAGCATGACTATTTTTGACAATTTTCAACATTCTAAAAAATGGCTTTTTTTCAGTGTTTTTCAAGAAATTGTTCTATAAAACCAAGTCAGCACACTATAATAAGTCTTTTGAGTGACTTATTTGACATTTTAATTTTTTTCTTTACTTTTTCAACATGCTATAGTATGACTTTTATTTGACAATTTTCAACATTCTATAAAATGGCTTTTCTCAATATTTTTCACCACATTATTCTATAAAACCAAGTCAGCACACTATAATAAGTCTTTTGGGTGACTTATTTGACATTTTCAAATTTTTTGATTTTTTGACTTTCTCGACATGCTATAGTATGACTATTTTTGACAATTTTCAACATGCTATAAAATGGCTTTTTTCAATATTTTTCACCACATTGTTCTATAAAACCAAGTCAGCACACTATAATAAGTCTTTTGAGTGACTTATTTGACATTTTATTTTTTGATTTTTTGACTTTTTCGACATGCTATAGTATGACTTTTTTGGACAATTTTCAACATTCTATAAAATGGCTTTTCTCAATGTTTTTCACCACATTGTTCTATAAAACGACGTCAGCACACTATAATAAGTCTTTTGGGTGACTTATTTGACATTTCAATTTTTGCCATTTTTTGACTTTTTCGACATGCTATAGTATGACTATTTTTGACAATTTTCAACATTCTAAAAAATGGCTTTTTTTCAGTGTTTTTCAAGAAATTGTTCTATAAAACCAAGTCAGCACACGATAATAAGTCTTTTGGGTGACTTATTTGACATTTTAATTTTTTTCCATTTTTTGACTTTTTCGACATGCTATAGTATGACTATTTTTGACAATTTTCAACATTCTATAAAATGGCTTTTTTCAATGTTTTTCACCACATTGTTCTATAAAACCAAGTCAGCACACGATAATAAGTCTTTTGGGTGACTTATTTGACATTTTAATTTTTTTTGCATTTTTTCATTTTTTCGACATGCTATAGTATGACTATTTTTGACAATTATCAACATTCTATAAAATGGCTTTTTTCAATGTTTTTCACCACATTATTCTATAAAACCAAGTCAGCACACTATAATAAGTCTTTTGAGTGACTTATTTGACATTTTAATTTTTTTCCATTTTTTGACTTTTTCGACATGCTATAGTATGACTATTTTTTGACAATTTTCAACATTCTATAAAATGGCTTTTCTCAATGTTTTTCACCACATTATTCTATAAAACAAAGTCAGCACACTATAATAAGTCTTTTGGGTGACTTATTTGACATTTTAATTTTTTTAAAATTTTTTGACTTTTTCAACATTCTATAAAATGGCTTTTCTCAATGTTTTTCACCACATTGTTCTATAAAACCAAGTCAGCACACTATAATAAGTCTTTTGAGTGGCTTATTTGACATTTTCAAATGTTTTGATTTTTTGACTTTCTCGACATGCTATAGTATGACTATTTTTGACAATTTTCAACATGCTATAAAATGGCTTTTTTCAATGTTTTTCACCACATTGTTCTATGAAACAAAGTCAGCACACTATAATAAGTCTTTTGAGTGACTTATTTGACATTTCAATTTTTTTTCATTTTTTGACTTTTTCGACATGCTATAGTATGACTATTTTTGACAATTTTCAACATTCTATAAAATGGCTTTTTTCAATGTTTTTCACCACATTGTTCTATGAAACAAAGTCAGCACACTATAATAAGTCTTTTGAGTGACTTATTTGACATTTTTTGACTTTTTCGACATGCTATAGTATGACTTTTTTGGACAATTTTCAACATTCTATAAAATGGCTTTTCTCAATGTTTTTCACCACATTATTCTATAAAACAAAGTCAGCACACTATAATAAGTCTTTTGAGTGACTTATTTGACATTTTAATTTTTTTTCATTTTTTGACTTTTTCGACATGCTATAGTATGACTTTTTTGGACAATTTTCAACATTCTATAAAATGGCTTTTTTCAATGTTTTTCACCACATTGTTTTATAAAACGACGTCAGCACACTATAATAAGTCTTTTGGGTGACTTATTTGACATTTCAATTTTTGCCATTTTTTGACTTTTTCAACATGCTATTAGTATGACTATTTTTGACAATTTTCAACATTCTAAAAAATGGCTTTTTTTCAGTGTTTTTCAAGAAATTGTTCTATAAAACCAAGTCAGCACACGATAATAAGTCTTTTGGGTGACTTATTTGACATTTATTTGACATTTTAATTTTTTTTCCATGACTTTTTCGACATGATAATTGTCAAAAATATGACTATTTTTGACAATTATCAACATTCTATAAAATGGCTTTTTTCAATGTTTTTCACCACATTATTCTATAAAACAAAGTCAGCACACTATAATAAGTCTTTTGAGTGACTTATTTGACATTTTAATTTTTTTCCATTTTTTGACTTTTTCGACATGCTATAGTATGACTATTTTTGGACAATTTTCAACATTCTATAAAATGGCTTTTCTCAATGTTTTTCACCACATTATTCTATAAAACAAAGTCAGCACACTATAATAAGTCTTTTGAGTGACTTATTTGAAATTTTAAATTTTTTTTCACTTTTTTCAGTTTTTCGACATGCTATAGTATGACAATTTTTGACAATTTTCAACATTCTATGAAATGGCTTTTCTCAATGTTTCTCACCACATTGTTCTATAAAACCAAGTCAGCACACTATAATAAGTCTTTTGAGTGACTTATTTGACATTTTAATTTTTTGACTCTTTCGACATTCTATAGTATGACTATTTTTTACAATTTTAAACATTATATAAAAATCTTTTACAATATTTTTCACCACATTGTTCTATAAAATCAAGTCAGCACCCTATAATAAGTCTTTTGAGTGACTTATTTGACATTTTAAATTTTTTTCACTTTTTTCATTTTTCGACATGCTATAGTATGACTATTTTTGACAATTTTCAACATTCTATAAAATGGCTTTTTTCAATGTTTTTCACCACATTGTTCCATAAAACGACGTCAGCACACTATAATAAGTCTTTTGGGTGACTTATTTGACATTTTAATTTTTGCCATTTTTTGACTTTTTCAACATGCTATAGTATGACTATTTTTGACAATTTTCAACATTCTATAAAATGGCTTTTCTCAATGTTTTTCACCACATTGTTCTATAAAACCAAGTCAGCACACTATTATAAGTCTTTTGAGTGACTTATTTGACATTTTAATTTTTTTTAATTTTTTGACTTTTTCGACATGCTATAGTATGACTATTTTTGACAATTTTCAACATTCTATAAAATGGCTTTTTTCAATGTTTTTCACCACATTGTTCTATAAAACGACGTCAGCACACTATAATAAGTCTTTTGAGTGACTTATTTGACATTTTAATTTTTGCCATTTTTTGACTTTTTCAACATGCTATAGCATGACTATTTTTGACAATTTTCAACATTCTAAAAAATGGCATTTTTTCAGTGTTTTTCAAGAAATTGTTCTATAAAACCAAGTCAGCACACTATAATAAGTCTTTTGAGTGACTTATTTGACATTTTAATTTTTTTCCATTTTTTTTTTACTTTTTCAACATGCTATAGTATGACTTTTATTTGACAATTTTCAACATTCTATAAAATGGCTTTTCTCAATATTTTTCACCACATTATTCTATAAAACCAAGTCAGCACACTATAATAAGTCTTTTGAGTGACTTATTTGACATTTTAATTTTTTTTCATTTTTTGACTTTTTCGACATTATAGTATGACTATTTTTGACAATTTTCAATATTCTATAAAATGGCTTTTTTCAATGTTTTTCACCACATTGTTCTATAAAACGACGTCAGCACACCATAATAAGTCTTTTCGGTGACTTATTTGATATTTCAATTTTGTCCATTTTTTGACTTTTTCGACATGCTATAGTATGACTTTTTTTGGACAATTTTCAACATTCTATAAAATGGCTTTTTTCAATGGTTTTCACCACATTGTTCTATGAAACAAAGTCAGCACACTATAATAAGTCTTTTGGGTGACTTATTTGACATTTTAATTTTTTTTCATTTTTTGACTTTTTCGACATGCTATAGTATGACTTTTTTGGACAATTTTCAACATTCTATAAAATGGCTTTTCTCAATGTTTTTCACCACATTATTCTATAAAACAAAGTCAGCACACTATAATAAGTCTTTTGAGTGACTTATTTGACATTTTAATTTTTTTTCATTTTTTGACTTTTTCGACATGCTATAGTATGACTTTTTTGGACAATTTTCAACATTCTATAAAATGGCTTTTTTCAATGTTTTTCACCACATTGTTCTATAAAACGACGTCAGCACACTATAATAAGTCTTTTGGGTGACTTATTTGACATTTCAATTTTTGCCATTTTTTGACTTTTTCAACATGCTATTAGTATGACTATTTTTGACAATTTTCAACATTCTAAAAAATGGCTTTTTTTCAGTGTTTTTCAAGAAATTGTTCTATAAAACCAAGTCAGCACACGATAATAAGTCTTTTGGGTGACTTATTTGACATTTATTTGACATTTTAATTTTTTTTCCATGACTTTTTCGACATGATAATTGTCAAAAATATGACTATTTTTGACAATTATCAACATTCTATAAAATGGCTTTTTTCAATGTTTTTCACCACATTATTCTATAAAACAAAGTCAGCACACTATAATAAGTCTTTTGAGTGACTTATTTGACATTTTAATTTTTTTTCCATTTTTTGACTTTTTCGACATGCTATAGTATGACTATTTTTGGACAATTTTCAACATTCTATAAATTGGCTTTTCTCAATGTTTTTCACCACATTATTCTATAAAACAAAGTCAGCACACTATAATAAGTCTTTTGAGTGACTTATTTGAAATTTTAAATTTTTTTTCACTTTTTTCAGTTTTTCGACATGCTATAGTATGACTATTTTTGACAATTATCAACATTCTATAAAATGGCTTTTTTCAATGTTTTTCACCACATTATTCTATAAAACCAAGTCAGCACACTATAATAAGTCTTTTGAGTGACTTATTTGACATTTTTATTTTTTTTCCATTTTTTGACTTTTTCGACATGCTATAGTATGACTATTTTTGACAATTTTCAACATTCTATAAAATGTCTTTTTCAATATTTTTCACCACATTGTTCTATAAAATCAAGTCAGCACCCTATAATAAGTCTTTTGAGTGACTTATTTGACATTTTAAATTTTTTTCACTTTTTTCATTTTTTCGACATGCTATAGTGTGACTATTTTTGACAATTTTCAACATTCTATAAAATGTCTTTTTCAATATTTTTCACCACATTGTTCTATAAAATCAAGTCAGCACCCTATAATAAGTCTTTTGGGTGACTTAGTTGACATTTCAATTTTTGCCATTTTTTGACTTTTTCGACATGCTATAGTATGACTTTTTTTTGACAATATTCACCATTCTATAAAATGTCTTTTCTCAATGATGTTCACCACATTGTTCTATAAAACCAAGTCAGCACACTATAATAAGTCTTTTGAGTGACTTATTTGACGCTTTAATTTTTTTCCATTTTTTTGACTTTTTCGACATGCTATAGTATGACTATTTTTGACAATTTTCAACATTCTATGAAATGGCTTTTTCAATGTTTTTCACCACATTGTTCTATAAAACAAAGTCAGCACACTATAATAAGTCTTTTGAGTGACTTATTTGACATTTTAATTTTTGCCATTTTTGACTTTTTCAACATGCTATAGCATGACTATTTTTGACAATTTTCAAATTGCTATAAATTGGCTTTTTTCATTTTTTTTCACCAAATTGTTCTATAAAACCAAGTCAGCACACTATAATAAGTCTTTTGAGTGACTTATTTGACATTTTAATTTTTGCCATTTTTTGACTTTTTCAACATGCTATAGCATGACTATTTTTGACAATTTTCAACATTCTAAAAAATGGCTTTTCTCAATATTTTTCACCACATTATTCTATAAAACCAAGTCAGCACACTATAATAAGTCTTTTGAGTGACTTATTTGACATTTTAATTTTTTTTCATTTTTTGACTTTTTCGACATTATAGTATGACTATTTTTGACAATTTTCAATATTCTATAAAATGGCTTTTTTCAATGTTTTTCACCACATTGTTCTATAAAACGACGTCAGCACACCATAATAAGTCTTTTCGGTGACTTATTTGATATTTCAATTTTGTCCATTTTTTGACTTTTTCGACATGCTATAGTATGACTTTTTTTGGACAATTTTCAACATTCTATAAAATGGCTTTTTTCAATGGTTTTCACCACATTATTCTATAAAACACAGTCAGCACACTATAATAAGTCTTTTGAGTGACTTATTTGACATTTTAATTTTGTTCCATTTTTTGACTTTTTCGACATGCTATAGTATGACTATTTTTGGACAATTTTCAACATTCTATAAATTGGCTTTTCTCAATGTTTTTCACCACATTATTCTATAAAACAAAGTCAGCACACTATAATAAGTCTTTTGAGTGACTTATTTGAAATTTTAAATTTTTTTTCACTTTTTTCAGTTTTTCGACATGCTATAGTATGACTATTTTTGACAATTTTCAACATTCTATAAAATGTCCTTTTCAATATTTTTCACCACATTGTTCTATAAAATCAAGTCAGCACCCTATAATAAGTCTTTTGAGTGACTTATTTGACATTTTAATTTTTTGACTCTTTCGACATGCTATAGTATGACTATTTTTGACAATTTTCAACATTCTATAAAATGTCTTTTTCAATATTTTTCACCACATTGTTCTATAAAATCAAGTCAGCACCCTATAATAAGTCTTTTGAGTGACTTATTTGACATTTTAAATTTTTTTCACTTTTTTCATTTTTTCGACATGCTATAGTATGACTATTTTTGACAATTTTCAACATTCTATAAAATGGCTTTTTTCAATGTTTTTCACCACATTGTTCCATAAAACGATGTCAGCACACTATCATAAGTCTTTTGGGTGACTTATTTGACATTTTAATTTTTGCCATTTTTTGACTTTTTCAACATGCTATAGTATGACTATTTTTGACAATTTTCAACATTCTATAAAATGGCTTTTCTCAATGTTTTTCACCACATTGTTCTATAAAACGACGTCAGCACACTATAATAAGTCTTTTGAGTGACTTATTTGACATTTTAATTTTTTGTCATTTTTTGACTTTTTCGACATGCTATAGTATGACTATTTTTGACAATTTTCAACATTCTATAAAATGGCTTGTTTCAATGTTTTTCACCACATTGTTCTATAAAACGATGTCAGCACACTATAATAAGTCTTTTGAGTGACTTATTTGACATTTTAATTTTTGCCATTTTTTGACTTTTTCAACATGCTATAGCATGACTATTTTTGACAATTTTCAACATTCTAAAAAATGGCTTTTCTCAATATTTTTCACCACATTATTCTATAAAACCAAGTCAGCACACTATAATAAGTCTTTTGAGTGACTTATTTGACATTTTAATTTTTTTTCATTTTTTGACTTTTTCGACATGCTATAGTATGACTATTTTTGACAATTTTCAATATTCTATAAAATGGCTTTTTTCAATGTTTTTCACCACATTGTTCTATAAAACGACGTCAGCACACCATAATAAGTCTTTTGGGTGACTTATTTGATATTTCAATTTTGTCCATTTTTTGACTTTTTCGACATGCTATAGTATGACTTTTTTTGGACAATTTTCAACATTCTATAAAATGGCTTTTTTCAATGGTTTTCACCACATTATTCTATAAAACACAGTCAGCACACTATAATAAGTCTTTTGAGTGACTTATTTGACATTTTAATTTTGTTCCATTTTTTGACTTTTTCGATATGCTATAGTATGACTATTTTTTTGACAATTTTCAACATTCTATAAAATGGCTTTTCTCAATGGTTTTCACCACATTGTTCTATAAAACCAAGTCAGCACACGATAATAAGTCTTTTGAGTGACTTATTTGACATTTTAATTTTGTTCCATTTTTTGACTTTTTCGACATGCTATAGTATGACTATTTTTTTGACAATTTTCAACATTCTATAAAATGGCTTTTCTCAATATTTTTCACCACATTGTTCTATAAAACAAAGTCAGCACACTATAATAAGTCTTTTGGGTGACTTATTTGACATTTTCAATTTTTTTGATTTTTTGACTTTCTCGACATGCTATAGTATGACTATTTTTGACAATTTTCAACATGCTATAAAATGGCTTTTTTCAATGTTTTTCACCACATTGTTCTATAAAACAAAGTCAGCACACTATAATAAGTCTTTTGAGTGACTTATTTGACATTTTAATTTTTTTCCATTTTTTGACTTTTTCGACATGCTATAGTATGACTTTTTTTGGACAATTTTCAACATTCTATAAAATGGCTTTTTTCAATGGTTTTCACCACATTATTCTATAAAACACAGTCAGCACACTATAATAAGTCTTTTGGGTGACTTATTAGACATATCTAATTTTTCCATATTTTGAATTTTTCCACATGCTATAGTATGACTATTTTTGACAATTTCCAACATTCTAAAAAATGGCTTTTTTTCAGTGTTTTTCAAGAAATTGTTCTATAAAACCAAGTCAGCACACTATAATAAGTCTTTTGGGTGACTTATTTGACATTTTAATTTTTTTCCATTTTTTGACTTTTTCGACATGCTATAGTCTGACTTTTTTTGGACAATTTTCAACATTCTATAAAATGGCTTTTTTCAATGGTTTTCACCACATTGTTCTATAAAACAAAGTCAGCACACTATAATAAGTCTTTTGAGTGACCTGTTTGACATTTTAATTTTTTTTCCATTTTTTGACTTTTTCGACATGCTATAGTATGACTTTTTTGGACAATTTTCAACATTCTATATAATGGCTTTTCTCAATATTTTTCACCACATTATTCTATAAAACCAAGTCAGCACACTATAATAAGTCTTTTGAGTGACTTATTTGACATTTCAATTTTTGCCATTTTTTGACTTTTTCAACATGCTATAGTATGACTATTTTTGACAATTTTCAACATTCTAAAAAATGGCTTTTTTTCAGTGTTTTTCAAGAAATTGTTCTATAAAACCAAGTCAGCACACTATAATAAGTCTTTTGGGTGACTTATTTGACATTTCAATTTTTTTCATTTTTTGACTTTTTCAACATGCTATAGTATGACTTTTTTTGGACAATTTTCAACATTCTATAAAATGTTTTTTTTCAATGGTTTTCACCACATTATTCTATAAAACAAAGTCAGCACACTATAATAAGTCTTTTGAGTGACTTATTTGACATTTTAATTTTTTTCCATTTTTTGACTTTTTCGACATGCTATAGTATGACTTTTTTTGGACAATTTTCAACATTCTATAAAATGGCTTTTTTCAATGGTTTTCACCACATTATTCTATAAAACACAGTCAGCACACTATAATAAGTCTTTTGAGTGACTTATTTGACGCTTTAATTTTTTTCCATTTTTTTGACTTTTTCGACATGCTATAGTATGACTATTTTTGACAATTTTCAACATTCTATAAAATGTCTTTTTCAATATTTTTCACCACATTGTTCTATAAAACCAAGTCAGCACACTATAATAAGTCTTTTGAGTGACTTATTTGACGCTTTAATTTTTTTCCATTTTTTTGACTTTTTCGACATGCTATAGTATGACTATTTTTGACAATTTTCAACATTCTATGAAATGGCTTTTCTCAATGTTTCTCACCACATTGTTCTATAAAACCAAGTCAGCACACTATAATAAGTCTTTTGAGTGACTTATTTGACATTTTCAAATTTTTTGATTTTTTGACTTTCTCGACATGCTATAGTATGACTATTTTTGACAATTTTCAACATGCTATAAAATGGCTTTTTTAAATGTTTTTCACCACATTGTTCTATAAAACGACGTCAGCACACTATAATAAGTCTTTTGGGTGACTTAGTTGACATTTCAATTTTTGCCATTTTTTGACTTTTTCGACATGCTATAGTATGACTTTTTTTTGACAATATTCACCATTCTATAAAATGGATTCTTCAATATTTTTCACCACGTTGTTCTATAAAACCAAGTCAGCACACTATAATAAGTCTTTTGAGTGACTTATTTGACATTTTAATTTTTTTCCATTTTTTTTTTTACTTTTTCAACATGCTATAGTATGACTTTTTTGACAATTTTCAACATTCTATAAAATGGCTTTTCTCAATATTTTTCACCACATTATTCTATAAAACCAAGTCAGCACACTATAATAAGTCTTTTGAGTGACTTATTTGACATTTTAATTTTTTTTCATTTTTTGACTTTTTCGACATGCTATAGTATGACTATTTTTGACAATTTTCAACATTCTATAAAATGGCTTTTCTCAATGTTTTTCACCACATTATTCTATAAAACGAAGTCAGCACACTATAATAAGTCTTGTGGGTAACTTATTTGACATTTTAATTTTTTTTCCATTTTTTGACTTTTTCGACATGCTATAGTATGACTTTTTTGGACAATTTTCAACATTCTATAAAATGGCTTTTCTCAATGTTTTTCACCACATTATTCTATAAAACAAAGTCAGCACACTATAATAAGTCTTTTGAGTGACTTATTTGACATTTTAATTTTTTTTCATTTTTTGACTTTTTCGACATGCTATAGTATGACTATTTTTGACAATTTTCAACATTCTATGAAATGGCTTTTCTCAATGTTTCTCACCACATTGTTCTATAAAACCAAGTCAGCACACGATAATAAGTCTTTTGAGTGACTTATTTGACATTTTAATTTTGTTCCATTTTTTGACTTTTTCGACATGCTATAGTATGACTATTTTTTTGACAATTTTCAACATTCTATAAAATGGCTTTTCTCAATATTTTTCACCACATTGTTCTATAAAACAAAGTCAGCACACTATAATAAGTCTTTTGGGTGACTTATTTGACATTTTCAATTTTTTTGATTTTTTGACTTTCTCGACATGCTATAGTATGACTATTTTTGACAATTTTCAACATGCTATAAAATGGCTTTTTTCAATGTTTTTCACCACATTGTTCTATAAAACAAAGTCAGCACACTATAATAAGTCTTTTGAGTGACTTATTTGACATTTTAATTTTTTTCCATTTTTTGACTTTTTCGACATGCTATAGTATGACTTTTTTTGGACAATTTTCAACATTCTATAAAATGGCTTTTTTCAATGGTTTTCACCACATTATTCTATAAAACACAGTCAGCACACTATAATAAGTCTTTTGGGTGACTTATTTGACATTTCAATTTTTGCCATTTTTTGACTTTTTCAACATGCTATAGTATGACTATTTTTGACAATTTCCAACATTCTAAAAAATGGCTTTTTTTCAGTGTTTTTCAAGAAATTGTTCTATAAAACCAAGTCAGCACACTATAATAAGTCTTTTGGGTGACTTATTTGACATTTTAATTTTTTTCCATTTTTTGACTTTTTCGACATGCTATAGTCTGACTTTTTTTGGACAATTTTCAACATTCTATAAAATGGCTTTTTTCAATGGTTTTCACCACATTGTTCTATAAAACAAAGTCAGCACACTATAATAAGTCTTTTGAGTGACCTGTTTGACATTTTAATTTTTTTTCCATTTTTTGACTTTTTCGACATGCTATAGTATGACTTTTTTGGACAATTTTCAACATTCTATATAATGGCTTTTCTCAATATTTTTCACCACATTATTCTATAAAACCAAGTCAGCACACTATAATAAGTCTTTTGAGTGACTTATTTGACATTTCAATTTTTGCCATTTTTTGACTTTTTCAACATGCTATAGTATGACTATTTTTGACAATTTTCAACATTCTAAAAAATGGCTTTTTTTCAGTGTTTTTCAAGAAATTGTTCTATAAAACCAAGTCAGCACACTATAATAAGTCTTTTGGGTGACTTATTTGACATTTCAATTTTTTTCATTTTTTGACTTTTTCAACATGCTATAGTATGACTTTTTTTGGACAATTTTCAACATTCTATAAAATGTTTTTTTTCAATGGTTTTCACCACATTATTCTATAAAACAAAGTCAGCACACTATAATAAGTCTTTTGAGTGACTTATTTGACATTTTAATTTTTTTCCATTTTTTGACTTTTTCGACATGCTATAGTATGACTTTTTTTGGACAATTTTCAACATTCTATAAAATGGCTTTTTTCAATGGTTTTCACCACATTATTCTATAAAACACAGTCAGCACACTATAATAAGTCTTTTGAGTGACTTATTTGACGCTTTAATTTTTTTCCATTTTTTTGACTTTTTCGACATGCTATAGTATGACTATTTTTGACAATTTTCAACATTCTATAAAATGTCTTTTTCAATATTTTTCACCACATTGTTCTATAAAACCAAGTCAGCACACTATAATAAGTCTTTTGAGTGACTTATTTGACATTTTAATTTTGTTCCATTTTTTGACTTTTTCGACAAGCTATAGTGTGACTATTTTTTTGGACAATTTTCAACATTCTATAAAATGGCTTTTCTCAATGTTTTTCACCACATTTTTCTATAAAACCAAGTCAGCACACTATAATAAGTCTTTTGAGTGACTTATTTGACATTTTAATTTTTTTCCATTTTTTGACTTTTTCGACATGCTATAGTATGACTATTTTTGACAATTTTCAACATACTATAAAATGGCTTTTTCAATGTTTTTCACCACATTGTTCTATAAAACAGCGTCAGCACACTATAATAAGTCTTTTGGGTGACTTATTTGACATTTCAATTTTGCCATTTTTGACTTTTTCGACATGCTATAGTATGACTATTTTTGACAATTTTCAACATTCTATAAAATGGCTTTTTCAATGTTTTTCACCACATTGTTCTATAAAACCAAGTCAGCACACTATAATAAGTCTTTTGGGTGACTTATTTGACATTTATTTGACATTTTAATTTTTTTCCATGACTTTTTCGACATGATAATTGTCAAAAATATGACTATTTTTGACAATTTTCACCATTCTATAAAATGGCTTTTTCAATGTTTTTCACCACATTGTTCTATAAAACAAAGTCAGCACACTATAATAAGTCTTTTGAGTGAATTATTTGACATTTTAATTTTTTTTTCATTTTTTGACTTTTTCGACATGCTATAGTATGACTATTTTTGGACAATTTTCAACATTCTATAAAATGGCTTTTCTCAATGTTTTTCACCACATTATTCTATAAAACAAAGTCAGCACACTATAATAAGTCTTTTGGGTGACTTATTTGACATTTTAATTTTTTTTTAATTTTTTGACTTTTTCGACATGCTATAGTATGACTATTTTTGACAATTTTCAACATTCTATAAAATGGCTTTTCTCAATGTTTTTCACCACATTGTTCTATAAAACCAAGTCAGCACACTATAATAAGTCTTTTGAGTGACATATTTGACATTTTAATTTTTTTTCATTTTTTGACTTTTTCAACATGCTATAGTATGACTATTTTTGAGAATTTTCAACATTCTATAAAATGGCTTTTTTCAATGGTTTTCACCACATTATTCTATAAAACAAAGTCAGCACACTATAATAAGTCTTTTGAGTGACTTATTTGACATTTTAAATTTTTTCACTTTTTGACTTTTTCGACATGCTATAGTATGACTATTTTTGACAATTTTCAACATTCTATAAAATGGCTTTTTCAATGTTTTTCACCACATTGTTCTATAAAACAAGTCAGCACACTATAATAAGTCTTTTGGGTGACTTATTTGACATTTTAATTTTTGCCATTTTTGACTTTTTCGACATGCTATAGTATGACTATTTTTGACAATTTTCAACATTCTATGAAATGGCTTTTCTCAATGTTTCTCACCACATTGTTCTATAAAACCAAGTCAGCACACTATAATAAGTCTTTTGAGTGACTTATTTGACATTTTCAAATTTTTTGATTTTTTGACTTTCTCGACATGCTATAGTATGACTATTTTTGACAATTTTCAACATGCTATAAAATGGCTTTTTTCATTGTTTTTCACCACATTGTTCTATGAAACAAAGTCAGCACCCTATAATAAGTCTTTTGAGTGACTTATTTGACATTTTAATTTTTTTCCATTTTTTGACTTTTTCGACATGCTATAGTATGACTTTTATTTGACAATTTTCAACATTCTATAAAATGGATTCTTCAATATTTTTCACCACGTTGTTCTATAAAACCAAGTCAGCACACTATAATAAGTCTTTTGAGTGACTTATTTGACATTTTAATTTTTTTCCATTTTTTTTTTTACTTTTTCAACATGCTATAGTATGACTTTTATTTGACAATTTTCAACATTCTATAAAATGGCTTTTCTCAATATTTTTCACCACATTATTCTATAAAACCAAGTCAGCACACTATAATAAGTCTTTTGAGTGACTTATTTGACATTTTATTTTTTTCATTTTTTGACTTTTTCGACATGCTATAGTATGACTATTTTTGACAATTTTCAACATTCTATAAAATGGCTTTTTTCAATGTTTTTCACCACATTGTTCTATAAAACAAAGTCAGCACACCATAATAAGTCTTTTGAGTGACTTATTTGACATTTTATTTTTTTTTTCATTTTTTGACTTTTTCGACATGCTATAGTATGACTTTTTTGGACAATTTTCAACATTCTATAACATGGCTTTTCTCAATGTTTTTCACCACATTATTCTATAAGACGAAGTCAGCACACTATAATAAGTCTTTTGGGTAACTTATTTGACATTTTAATTTTTTTTTCATTTTTTGACTTTTTCGACATACTATAGTATGACTATTTTTGACAATTTTCAACATTCTATAAAATGGCTTTTCTCAATGTTTTTCACCACATTGTTCTATAAAACCAAGTCAGCACACTATAATAAGTCTTTTGAGTGACTTATTTGACATTTTAATTTTTTTCACTTTTTTGACTTTTTCGACATGCTATAGTATGACTATTTTTGACAATTTTCAACATTCTATAAAATGGCTTTTTCAATATTTTTCACCACATTGTTCTATAAAACCAAGTCAGCACACTATAATAAGTCTTTTGAGTGACTTATTTGACATTTTAATTTTTTTCCATTTTTTGACTTTTTCGACATGCTATAGTATGACTATTTTTGACAATTTTCAACATTCTATAAAATGGCTTTTTTCAATGTTTTTCACCACATTGTTCTATAAAACCAAGTCAGCACACTATAATAAGTCTTTTGAGTGACTTATTTGACATTTTAATTTTTTTCCATTTTTTGACTTTTTCGACATGCTATAGTATGACTATTTTTGACAATTTTCAACATTCTATAAAATGGCTTTTTTCAATGGTTTTCACCACATTATTCTATAAAACAAAGTCAGCACACTATAATAAGTCTTTTGAGTGACTTATTTGACGCTTTAATTTTTTTCCATTTTTTTGACTTTTTCGACATGCTATAGTATGACTATTTTTGACAATTTTCAACATTCTATAAAATGTCTTTTTCAATATTTTTCACCACATTGTTCTATAAAACCAAGTCAGCAAACTATAATAAGTCTTTTGAGTGACTTATTTGACATTTTAATTTTTTTTTCATTTTTTGACTTTTTCGACATGCTATAGAATGACTATTTTTGGACAATTTTCAACATTCTATAAAATGGCTTTTCTCAATGTTTTTCACCACATTGTTCTATAAAACCAAGTCAGCACACTATAATAAGTCTTTTGAGTGACTTTGACATTTTAATTTTTTTTTCAGTTTTTGACTTTTTCGACATGCTATAGTATGACTATTTTTTGACAATTTTCAACATTCTATAAAATGGCTTTTCTCAATGTTTTTCACCACATTGTTCTATAAAACCAAGTCAGCACACTATAATAAGTCTTTTGAGTGGCTTATTTGACATTTTATTTTTTTTTCATTTTTTGACTTTTTCGACATGCTATAGTATGACTATTTTTGACAATTTTCAACATTCTATAAAATGGCTTTTCTCAATGTTTTTCACCACATTATTCTATAAAACAAAGTCAGCACACTATAATAAGTCTTTTGGGTGACTTACTTGACATTTTAATTTTTTTCCATTTTTTGACTTTTTCGACATGCTATAGTATGACATTTTTTTGACAATTTTCAACATTCTATAAAATGGCTTTTCTCAATGTTTTTCACCACATTGTTCTATAAAACCAAGTCAGCACACTATAATAAGTCTTTTGGGTGACTTATTTGACATTTTAATTTTTTTCATTGTTTGACTTTTTAGACATGCTATAGTATGACTGTTTTTGACAATTTTCAACATTCTATAAAATGGCTTTTCTCAATGTTTTTCACCACATTGTTCTATAAAACCAAGTCAGCACACTATAATAAGTCTTTTGAGTGACTTATTTGACATTTTAATTTTTTTTTCATTTTTTGACTTTTTCGACATGCTATAGTATGACTATTTTTGACAATTTTCAACATTCTATAAAATGGCTTTTTTCAATGTTTTTCACCACATTATTCTATAAAACAAAGTCAGCACACTATAATAAGTCTTTTGAGTGACTTATTTGACGTTTTAATTTTTTTCCATCTTTTGACTTTTTCGACATGTCATAGTATGACTTTTTTTCACAATTATCAACATTCTATAAAATGGCTTTTTTCAGTGTTTTTCAAGAAATTGTTCTATAAAACAAAGTCAGCACACCATAATAAGTCTTTTGGGTGACTTATTTGACATTTTAATTTTTTTCCATTTTTTGACTTTTTCAACACGCTATAGTATGACTATTTTTGGACAATTTTCAACATTCTATAAAATGGCTTTTTTCAATGTTTTTCACCACATTATTCTATAAAACCAAGTCAGCACACTATAATAAGTGTTTTGAGTGACTTATTTGACATTTTATTTTTTTTTCATTTTTTGACTTTTTCGACATTCTATAGAATGACTATTTTTGACAATTTTCACCATTCTATAAAATGGCTTTTTTTCAATGTTTTTCACCACATTCTTCTATAAAACAAAGTCAGCACACTATAATAAGTCTTTTGAGTGAATTATTTGACATTTTAATTTTTTTCCATTTTTGACTTTTTCGACATGCTATATTATGACTGTTTTTGACAATTTTCAACATTCTATTAAATGGTTTTTTTCAATTTTTTTCACCACATTTTTCTATAAATCGAAGTCAGCACACTATAATAAGTCTTTTGGGTGACTTATTTGACATTTTAATTTTTTTTCCATTTTTTGACTTTTTCGACATGCTATAGTATGACTTTTTTGGACAATTTTCAACATTCTATAAAATGGCTTTTCTCAATGTTTTTCACCACATTATTCTATAAAACGAAGTCAGCACACTATAATAAGTCTTGTGGGTAACTTATTTGACATTTTAATTTTTTTTCATTTTTTGACTTTTTCGACATGCTATAGTATGACTATTTTTGACAATTTTCAACATTCTATAAAATGGCTTTTCTCAATGTTTTTCACCACATTGTTCTATAAAACCAAGTCAGCACACTATAATAAGTCTTTTGAGTGACTTATTTGACATTTTAATTTTTTTTTCATTTTTTGACTTTTTCGACATGCTATAGAATGACTATTTTTGGACAATTTTCAACATTCTATAACATGGCTTTTCTCAATGTTTTTCACCACATTGTTCTATAAAACCAAGTCAGCACACTATAATAAGTCTTTTGAGTGAATTATTTGACATTTTAATTTTTTTCCATTTTTTGACTTTTTCGACATGCTATAGTATGACTATTTTTGGACAATTTTCAACATTCTATAAATTGGCTTTTCTCAATGTTTTTCACCACATTATTCTATAAAACGACGTCAGCACACTATAATAAGTCTTTTGAGTGACTTATTTGACATCTTAATTTCTTTCCGTTTTTTGACTTTTTCAACATGCTATAGTATGACTATTTTTGACAATTTTCAACATTCTAAAAAATGGCTTTTTCAATATTTTTCACCACATTATTCTATAAAACCAAGTCAGCACACTATAATAAGTCTTTTGGGTGACTTATTTGACATTTTAATTTTTTTCCATTTTTTGACTTTTTCGACATGCTATAGTATGACTATTTTTGACAATTTTCAACATTCTATAAAATGGCTTTTTTCAATGGTTTTCACCACATTATTCTATAAAATCAAGTCAGCACCCTATAATAAGTCTTTTGAGTGACTTATTTGACATTTTAATTTTGTTCCATTTTTTGACTTTTTCGACATGCTATAGTATGACTACTTTTGACAATTTTCAACATTCTATAAAATGGCTTTTCTCAATATTTTTCACCACATTGTTCTATAAAACAAAGTCAGCACACTATAATAAGTCTTTAGAGTGACTTATTTGACATTTCAATTTTTGCCATTTTTTGACTTTTTCTACATGCTATAGTATGACTATTTTTGACAATTTTCAACATTCTAAAAAATGGCTTTTTTTCAGTGTTTCTCACCACATTGTTCTATAAAACAAAGTCAGCACACCATAATAAGTCTTTTGGGTGACTTATTTGACATTTTAATTTTTTTCCATTTTTTGACTTTTTCAACACGCTATAGTATGACTATTTTTGGACAATTTTCAACATTCTATAAAATGGCTTTTTTCAATGTTTTTCACCACATTATTCTATAAAACAAAGTCAGCACACTATAATAAGTCTTTTGAGTGACTTATTTGACATTTTAATTTTTTTCCATTTTTTGACTTTTTCGACATGCTATAGTATGACTTTTTTTGACAATTTCCAACATTCTAAAAAATGGCTTTTTTCAGTGTTTTTCAAGAAATTGTTCTATAAAACCAAGTCAGCACACTATAATAAGTCTTTTGGGTGACTTATTTGACATTTTAATTTTTTTCCATTTTTTGACTTTTTCGACATGCTATAGTCTGACTTTTTTTGGGCAATTTTCAACATTCTATAAAATGGCTTTTTTCAATGGTTTTCACCACATTATTCTATAAAACAAAGTCAGCACATTATAATAAGTCTTTTGAGTGACTTATTTGACATCTTAATTTTTTTTCGTTTTTTGACTTTTTCAACATGCTATAGTATGACTATTTTTGACAATTATCAACATTCTATAAAATGGCTTTTTCAATATTTTTCACCACATTATTCTATAAAACCAAGTCAGCACACTATAATAAGTCTTTTGGGTGACTTATTTGACATTTTAATTTTTTTCCATTTTTTGACTTTTTCGACATGCTATAGTATGACTTTTTTTGGACAATTTTCAACATTCTATAAAATGGCTTTTTTCAATGGTTTTCACCACATTATTCTATAAAACAAAGTCAGCACACTATAATAAGTCTTTTGAGTGACCTGTTTGACATTTTAATTTTTTTTTCCATTTTTTGACTTTTTCGACATGCTATAGTATGACTTTTTTGGACAATTTTCAACATTCTATAAAATGGCTTTTCTCAATATTTTTCACCACATTGTTCTATAAAACCAAGTCAGCACACTATAATAAGTCTTTTGAGTGACTTATTTGACATTTCAATTTTTGCCATTTTTTGACTTTTTCAACATGCTATAGTATGACTATTTTTGACAATTTTCAACATTCTAAAAAATGGCTTTTTTTCAGTGTTTTTCAAGAAATTGTTCTATAAAACCAAGTCAGCACACTATAATAAGTCTTTTGGGTGACTTATTTGACATTTCAATTTTTTTCATTTTTTGACTTTTTCAACATGCTATAGTATGACTTTTTTTGGACAATTTTCAACATTCTATAAAATGTTTTTTTTCAATGGTTTTCACCACATTATTCTATAAAACAAAGTCAGCACACTATAATAAGTCTTTTGAGTGACTTATTTGACATTTTAATTTTTTTCCATTTTTTGACTTTTTCGACATGCTATAGTATGACTTTTTTTGGACAATTTTCAACATTCTATAAAATGGCTTTTTCAATGTTTCTCACCACATTATTCTATAAAACCAAGTCAGCACACTATAATAAGTCTTTTGGGTGACTTCACATTTTAATTTTTTTCCATTTTTTGACTTTTTCGACATGCTATAGTATGACTATTTTTGACAATTTTCAACATTCTATAAAATGGCTTTTTTCAGTGTTTTTCAAGAAATTGTTCAATAAAACCAAGTCAGCACACTATAATAAGTCTTTTGGGTGACTTCACATTTTAATTTTTTTCCATTTTTTGACTTTTTCGACATGCTATAGTATGACTATTTTTGGACAATTTTCAACATTCTATAAAATGGCTTTTTTCAATGTTTTTCACCACATTATTCTATAAAACAAAGGCAGCACACTATAAGTCTTTTGAGTGAATTATTTGACAGTTTAATTTTTTTCCATTTTTGACGTTTTCAACATGCTATAGTATGACTATTTTTGACAGTTTTCAACATTCTATAAAATGGCTTTTTTCAATATTTTTCAAGAAATTGTTCTATAAAACCAAGCCCGCACACTGTAATAAGTCTTTTGGTTGACTTACTTGACATTTTAATTTTTTTAAATTTTTTTGACTTTTTTGACATGCTATAGTATGACTTTTTTTTTGACAATTTTCAACATTCTATAAAATGGCTTTTCTCAAAGTTTTTCACCACATTATTCTGTAAAACAAAGTCAGCACACTATAAGTCTTTTGAGTGACTTATTTGACATTTTAATTTTTTTCCATTTTTGACTTTTTCGACATGCTATATTATGACTATTATTGACAATTTTCAACATTCTATAAAATGGCTTTTTCAATGGTTTTCACCACATTATTCTATAAAACACAGTCAGCACACTATAATAAGTCTTTTGAGTGAATTTTTTTTCATTTTATATTTTTTTCACTTTTTTAAATTTTTCGACATGCTATAGTATGACTATTTTTGACAATTTTCAACATTCTATAAAATGTCTTTTTCAATATTTTTCACCACATTGTTCTATAAAACCAAGTCAGCACACTATAATAAGTCTTTTGAGTGACTTATTTGACGCTTTAATTTTTTTCCATTTTTGACTTTTTCGACATGCTATAGTATGACTATTTTTGAAAATTTTCAACATTCTATAAAATGGCTTTTCTCAATGTTTTTCACCACATTGTTCTATAAAACAAAGTCAGCACACTATAATAAGTCTTTTGAGTGAATTATTTGACATTTTAATTTTTTTCCATTTTTTGACTTTTTCGACATGCTATAGTATGACTTTTATTTGACAATTTTCAACATTCTATAAAATGGCTTTTTTCAATGTTTTTCACCACATTGTTCTATGAAACAAAGTCAGCACACTATAATAAGTCTTTTGAGTGACTTATTTGACATTTTATTTTTTTTTTCATTTTTTGACTTTTTCGACATGCTATAGTATGACTATTTTTGACAATTTTCAACATTCTATAAAATGGCTTTTCTCAATATTTTTCACCACATTGTTCTATAAAACAAAGTCAGCACACTATAATAAGTCTTTTGGGTGACTTATTTGACATTTCAATTTTTGCCATTTTTGACTTTTTCGACATGCTATAGTATGACTTTTTGACAATTTTCAACATGCTATAAAATGGCTTTTTTCAATGTTTTTCACCACATTGTTCTATGAAACAAAGTCAGCACACTATAATAAGTCTTTTGAGTGACTTATTTGACGTTTTAATTTTTTTCCATCTTTTGACTTTTTCGACATGTCATAGTATGACTTTTTTTCACAATTATCAACATTCTATAAAATGGCTTTTTTCAGTGTTTTTCAAGAAATTGTTCAATAAAACCAAGTCAGCACACTATAATAAGTCTTTTGGGTGACTTATTTGACATGTTCATTTTTTTTTCATTTTTTGACTTTTTCGACATGCTATAGTATGACTATTTTTGAGAATTTTCAACATTCTATAAAATGGCTTTTCTCAATGTTTCTCACCACATTGTTCTATAAAACAAAGTCAGCACACTATAATAAGTCTTTTGAGTGAATTATTTGACATTTTAATTTTTTTTCCATTTTTTGACTTTTTCGACATGCTATAGTATGACTATTTTTGGACAATTTTCAACATTCTATAAATTGGCTTTTCTCAATGTTTTTCACCACATTGTTCTATAAAACGACGTCAGCACACTATAATAAGTCTTTTGGGTGACTTAGTTGGCATTTCAATTTTTGCCATTTTTTGACTTTTTCGACATGCTATAGTATGACTTTTTTTTTGACAATATTCACCATTCTATAAAATGGATTCTTCAATATTTTTCACCACGTTGTTCTATAAAACCAAGTCAGCACACTATAATAAGTCTTTTGAGTGACTTATTTGACATTTTAATTTTTTGACTCTTTCGACATGCTATAGTATGACTATTTTTGACAATTTTCAACATTCTATAAAATGTCTTTTTCAATATTTTTCACCACATTGTTCTATAAAATCAAGTCAGCACCCTATAATAAGTCTTTTGAGTGACTTATTTGACATTTTAAATTTTTTTCACTTTTTTCATTTTTTCGACATGCTATAGTATGACTATTTTTGACAATTTTCAACATTCTATAAAATGGCTTTTTTCAATGTTTTTCACCACATTGTTCCATAAAACGACGTCAGCACACTATAATAAGTCTTTTGGGTGACTTATTTGACATTTTAATTTTTGCCATTTTTTGACTTTTTCAACATGCTATAGTATGACTATTTTTGACAATTTTCAACATTCTATAAAATGGCTTTTCTCAATGTTTTTCACCACATTGTTCTATAAAACCAAGTCAGCACACTATAATAAGTCTTTTGAGTGACTTATTTGACATTTTAATTTTTTTTCTTTTTTTGACTTTTTCGACATGCTATAGTATGACTATTTTTGACAATTTTCAACATTCTATAAAATGGCTTTTTTCAATGTTTTTCACCACATTGTTCTATAAAACGACGTCAGCACACTATAATAAGTCTTTTGAGTGACTTATTTGACATTTTAATTTTTGCCATTTTTTGACTTTTTCAACATGCTATAGCATGACTATTTTTGACAATTTTCAACATTCTAAAAAATGGCTTTTTTTCAGTGTTTTTCAAGAAATTGTTCTATAAAACCAAGTCAGCACACTATAATAAGTCTTTTGAGTGACTTATTTGACATTTTAATTTTTTTCCATTTTTTTTTTTTACTTTTTCAACATGCTATAGTATGACTTTTATTTGACAATTTTCAACATTCTATAAAATGGCTTTTCTCAATATTTTTCACCACATTATTCTATAAAACCAAGTCAGCACACTATAATAAGTCTTTTGAGTGACTTATTTGACATTTTAATTTTTTTTCATTTTTTGACTTTTTCGACATGCTATAGTATGACTATTTTTGACAATTTTCAATATTCTATAAAATGGCTTTTTTCAATGTTTTTCACCACATTGTTCTATAAAACGACGTCAGCACACCATAATAAGTCTTTTGGGTGACTTATTTGATATTTCAATTTTGTCCATTTTTTGACTTTTTCGACATGCTATAGTATGACTTTTTTTGGACAATTTTCAACATTCTATAAAATGGCTTTTTTCAATGGTTTTCACCACATTATTCTATAAAACACAGTCAGCACACTATAATAAGTCTTTTGGGTGACTTATTTGACATTTTCAAATTTTTTGATTTTTTGACTTTTTCGACATGCTATAGTATGACTATTTTTTTGACAATTTTCAACATTCTATAAAATGGCTTTTTCAATATTTTTCACCACATTGTTCTATAAAACCAAGTCAGCACACTATAATAAGTCTTTTGAGTGACTTATTTGACGCTTTAATTTTTTTCCATTTTTTTGACTTTTTCGACATGCTATAGTATGACTATTTTTGACAATTTTCAACATTCTATAAAATGTCTTTTTCAATATTTTTCACCACATTGTTCTATAAAACCAAGTCAGCACACTATAATAAGTCTTTTGAGTGACTTATTTGACATTTTAATTTTGTTCCATTTTTTGACTTTTTCGACAAGCTATAGTGTGACTATTTTTTTGGACAATTTTCAACATTCTATAAAATGGCTTTTCTCAATGTTTTTCACCACATTTTTCTATAAAACCAAGTCAGCACACTATAATAAGTCTTTTGAGTGACTTATTTGACATTTTAATTTTTTTCCATTTTTTGACTTTTTCGACATGCTATAGTATGACTTTTTTTGGACAATTTTCAACATTCTATAAAATGGCTTTTTTCAATGGTTTTCACCACATTATTCTATAAAACACAGTCAGCACACTATAATAAGTCTTTAGAGTGACTTATTTGACATTTCAATTTTTGCCATTTTTTGACTTTTTCGACATGCTATAGTATGACTATTTTTGACAATTTTCAACATTCTATAAAATGGCTTTTGTCAATGTTTTTCACCACATTGTTCTATAAAACCAAGTCAGCACACTATAATAAGTCTTTTGAGTGACTTATTTGACATTTTAATTTTGTTCCATTTTTTGACTTTTTCGACAAGCTATAGTGTGACTATTTTTTTGGACAATTTTCAACATTCTATAAAATGGCTTTTCTCAATGTTTTTCACCACATTTTTCTATAAAACCAAGTCAGCACACTATAATAAGTCTTTTGAGTGACTTATTTGACATTTTAATTTTTTTCCATTTTTTGACTTTTTCGACATGCTATAGTATGACTATTTTTGACAATTTTCAACATACTATAAAATGGCTTTTTTAAATGTTTTTCACCACATTGTTCTATAAAACCAAGTCAGCACACTATAATAAGTCTTTTGAGTGACTTATTTGACATTTTAATTTTGTTACATTTTTTGACTTTTTCGACATGCTATAGTATGACTATTTTTGACAATTTTCAACATTCTATAAAATGGCTTTTCTCAAAGTTTTTCACCACATTATTCTATAAAACAAAGTCAGCACACTATTATGAGTATTTTGAGTGACTTATTTGACATTTTAATTTTTTTCCATTTTTTGACTTTTTCGACATGCTATAGTATGACTTTTATTTGACAATTTTCAACATTCTATAAAATGTTTTTTTTCAATGTTTTTCACCACATTATTCTATAAAACCAAGTCAGCAAACTACAATAAGTTTTTGAGTGACTTATTTGACATTTTATTTTCTTTCATTTTTTGACTTTTTTGACATGCTATAGTACGACATTTTTTTTGACAATTTTCAACATTCTATAAAATGGCTTTTCTCAATGATTTTCACCACATTGTTCTATAAAACCAAGTCAGCACACTATAATAAGTCTTTTGGGTGACTTAATTGACATTTTAATTTTTTTTTTCCATTTTTTGACTTTTTCGACATGCTATAGTATCACTATTTTTGACAATTTTCAACATTCTATAAAATGGCTTTTTTCAATGTTTTTCACCACATTGTTCTATAAAACAAAGTCAGCACACTATAATAAGTCTTTTGAGTGACTTATTTGACATTTAAATTTTTTTCCATTTTTTGACTTTTTCGACATGCTATAGTATGTGTTTTTTGGACAATTTTCAACATTCTATAAAATGGCTTTTCTCAATGTTTTTCACCACATTGTTCTATAAAACCAAGTCAGCACACCATAATAAGTCTTTTGGGTGACTTATTTGACATTTTAATTTTTTTAAATTTTTTGATGTTTTCAACATGCTATAGTATGACTATTTTTGACAATTTTCAACATTCTATAAAATGGCTTTTTTCAATGTTTTTCACCACATTATTCTATAAAACCAAGTCAGCACACCATAATAAGTCTTTTGGATGACTTATTTGACATTTTCATTTTTTTTTCATTTTTTGACTTTTTCGACATGCTATAGTATGACTATTTTTGAGAATTTTCAACATTCTATAAAATGGCTTTTCTCAATGTTTCTCACCACATTGTTCTATAAAACAAAGTCAGCACACCATAATAAGTCTTTTGAGTGACTTATTTGACATTTTAATTTTTTTCCATTTTTTGACTTTTTCGACATGCTATAGTATGTGTTTTTTGGACAATTTTCAACATTCTATAAAATGGCTTTTCTCAATGTTTTTCACCACATTGTTCTATAAAACAAAGTCAGCACACTATAATAAGTCTTTTGAGTGAGTTATTTGACACTTTAATTTTTTTCCATTTTTTGACTTTTTCGACATGCTATAGTATGACTATTTTGGACAATTTTCAACATTCAATAAAATGGCTTTTCTCAATATTTTTCACCACATTATTCTATAAAACGAAGTCAGCACACTATAATAAGTCATTTGGGTGACTTATTTGACATTTTAATTTTTTTTCAGTTTTTGACTTTTTCGACATGCTATAGTATGACTATTTTTGACAATTTTCAACATTCTATAAAATGGCTTTTCTCAATGTTTTTCACCACATTATTCTATAAAACCAAGTCAGCACACTATAATAAGTCTTTTGAGTGACTTATTTGACATTTTAATTTTTTTTTCATTTTTTGACTTTTTCGACATGCTATAGAATGACTATTTTTGGACAATTTTCAACATTCTATAAAATGGCTTTTCTCAATGTTTTTCACCACATTATTCTATAAAACCAAGTCAGCACACCATAATAAGTCTTTTGGGTGACTTATTTGACATTCTAATTTTTTTCCATTTTTGACTTTTTCGACATGCTATAGTATGACTGTTTTTGACAATTTTCAACATTCTATTAAATGGTTTTTTTCAATGTTTTTCACCACATTGTTCTATAAAACGAAGTCAGCACACCATAATAAGTCTTTTGAGTGACTTATTTGACATCTTAATTTTTTTCCGTTTTTTGACTTTTTCAACATGCTATAGTATGACTATTTTTGACAATTATCAACATTCTATAAAATGGCTTTTTCAATATTTTTCACCACATTATTCTATAAAACCAAGTCAGCACACTATAATAAGTCTTTTGGGTGACTTATTTGACATTTTAATTTTTTTCCATTTTTTGACTTTTTCGACATGCTATAGTATGACTTTTTTTTGGACAATTTTCAACATTCTATAAAATGGCTTTTTTCAATGGTTTTCACGACATTATTCTATAAAACAAAGTCAGCAAACTATAATAAGTCTTTTGAGTGACCTGTTTGACATTTTAATTTTTTTTCCATTTTTTGACTTTTTCGACATGCTATAGTATGACTTTTTTGGACAATTTTCAACATTCTATAAAATGGCTTTTCTCAATATTTTTCACCACATTGTTCTATAAAACCAAGTCAGCACACTATAATAAGTCTTTTGAGTAACTTATTTGACATTTCAATTTTTGCCATTTTTTGACTTTTTCAACATGCTATAGTATGACTATTTTTGACAATTTTCAACATTCTAAAAATGGCTTTTTTTCAGTGTTTTTCAAGAAATTGTTCAATAAAACCAAGTCAGCACACTATAATAAGTCTTTTGGGTGACTTATTTGACATTTTAATTTTTTTCCATTTTTTTTTTTACTTTTTCAACATGCTATAGTATGACTTTTTTTGGACAATTTTCAACATTCTATAAAATGTTTTTTTTCAATGGTTTTCACCACATTATTCTATAAAACAAAGTCAGCACACTATAATAAGTCTTTTGAGTGACTTATTTGACATTTTAATTTTTTTCCATTTTTTGACTTTTTCGACATGCTATAGTATGACTTTTTTTGACAATTTCCAACATTCTAAAAAATGGCTTTTTTCAGTGTTTTTCAAGAAATTGTTCTATAAAACCAAGTCAGCACACTATAATAAGTCTTTTGGGTGACTTATTTGACATTTTAATTTTTTTCCATTTTTTGACTTTTTCGACATGCTATAGTCTGACTTTTTTTGGACAATTTTCAACATTCTATAAAATGGCTTTTTTCAATGGTTTTCACCACATTATTCTATAAAACAAAGTCAGCACATTATAATAAGTCTTTTGAGTGACTTATTTGACATCTTAATTTTTTTCCGTTTTTTGACTTTTTCAACATGCTATAGTATGACTATTTTTGACAATTATCAACATTCTATAAAATGGCTTTTTCAATATTTTTCACCACATTATTCTATAAAACCAAGTCAGCACACTATAATAAGTCTTTTGGGTGACTTATTTGACATTTTAATTTTTTTCCATTTTTTGACTTTTTCGACATGCTATAGTATGACTTTTTTTTGGACAATTTTCAACATTCTATAAAATGGCTTTTTTCAATGGTTTTCACGACATTATTCTATAAAACAAAGTCAGCAAACTATAATAAGTCTTTTGAGTGACCTGTTTGACATTTTAATTTTTTTTCCATTTTTTGACTTTTTCGACATGCTATAGTATGACTTTTTTGGACAATTTTCAACATTCTATAAAATGGCTTTTCTCAATATTTTTCACCACATTATTCTATAAAACCAAGTCAGCACACTATAATAAGTCTTTTGAGTAACTTATTTGACATTTCAATTTTTGCCATTTTTTGACTTTTTCAACATGCTATAGTATGACTATTTTTGACAATTTTCAACATTCTAAAAATGGCTTTTTTTCAGTGTTTTTCAAGAAATTGTTCTATAAAACCAAGTCAGCACACTATAATAAGTCTTTTGGGTGACTTATTTGACATTTTAATTTTTTTCCATTTTTTTTTTACTTTTTCAACATGCTATAGTATGACTTTTTTTGGACAATTTTCAACATTCTATAAAATGTTTTTTTTCAATGGTTTTCACCACATTATTCTATAAAACAAAGTCAGCACACTATAATAAGTCTTTTGAGTGACTTATTTGACATTTTAATTTTTTTCCATTTTTTGACTTTTTCGACATGCTATAGTATGACTTTTTTTGGACAATTTTCAACATTCTATAAAATGGCTTTTTTCAATGGTTTTCACCACATTATTCTATAAAACACAGTCAGCACACTATAATAAGTCTTTTGGGTGACTTATTTGACATTTCAATTTTTTCCATTTTTTGACTTTTTCAACATGCTATAGTATGACTATTTTTGACAATTTCCAACATTCTAAAAAATGGCTTTTTTTCAGTGTTTTTCAAGAAATTGTTCTATAAAACCAAGTCAGCACACTATAATAAGTCTTTTGGGTGACTTATTTGACATTTTAATTTTTTTCCATTTTTTGACTTTTTCGACATGCTATAGTCTGACTTTTTTTGGACAATTTTCAACATTCTATAAAATGGCTTTTTCCAATGGTTTTCACCACATTATTCTATAAAACAAAGTCAGCACATTATAATAAGTCTTTTGAGTGACTTATTTGACATCTTAATTTTTTTCCGTTTTTTGACTTTTTCAACATGCTATAGTATGACTATTTTTGACAATTATCAACATTCTAAAAAATGGCTTTTTTTCAGTGTTTTTCAAGAAATTGTTCTATAAAACCAAGTCAGCACACTATAATAAGTCTTTTGGGTGACTTATTTGACATTTCAATTTTTTCCATTTTTTGACTTTTTCAACATGCTATAGTATGACTTGTTTTGGACAATTTTCAACATTCTATAAAATGTTTTTTTTCAATGGTTTTCACCACATTATTCTATAAAACAAAGTCAGCACACTATAATAAGTCTTTTGAGTGACTTATTTGACATTTTAATTTTTTTCCATTTTTTGACTTTTTCGACATGCTATAGTATGACTTTTTTTGGACAATTTTCAACATTCTATAAAATGGCTTTTTTCAATGGTTTTCACCACATTATTCTATAAAACACAGTCAGCACACTATAATAAGTCTTTTGAGTGACTTATTTGACGCTTTAATTTTTTTCCATTTTTTTGACTTTTTCGACATGCTATAGTATGACTATTTTTGACAATTTTCAACATTCTATAAAATGTCTTTTTCAATATTTTTCACCACATTGTTCTATAAAATCAAGTCAGCACCCTATAATAAGTCTTTTGAGTGACTTATTTGACATTTTAAATTTTTTTCACTTTTTTCATTTTTTCGACATGCTATAGTATGACTATTTTTGACAATTTTCAACATTCTATAAAATGGCTTTTTCAATATTTTTCACCACATTGTTCTATAAAACCAAGTCAGCACACTATAATAAGTCTTTTGAGTGACTTATTTGACATTTTAATTTTGTTCCATTTTTTGACTTTTTCGACATGCTATAGTGTGACTATTTTTTTGGACAATTTTCAACATTCTATAAAATGGCTTTTCTCAATGTTTTTCACCACATTTTTCTATAAAACCAAGTCAGCACACTATAATAAGTCTTTTGAGTGACTTATTTGACATTTTAATTTTTTTCCATTTTTTGACTTTTTCGACATGCTATAGTATGACTATTTTTGACAATTTTCAACATGCTATAAAATGGCTTTTTTCAATGTTTTTCACCACATTGTTCTATAAAACGACGTCAGCACACTATAATAAGTCTTTTGGGTGACTTAGTTGACATTTCAATTTTTGCCATTTTTTGACTTTTTCGACATGCTATAGTATGACTTTTTTTTGACAATATTCACCATTCTATAAAATGGCTTTTTTCAATGTTTTTCACCACATTGTTCTGTGAAACAAAGTCAGCACCCTATAATAAGTCTTTTGAGTGACTTATTTGACATTTTAATTTTTTTTCACTTTTTTCATTTTTTCGACATGCTATAGTATGACTATTTTTAACAATTTTCAACATTCTATAAAATGGATTTTTCAATATTTTTCACCACATTGTTCTATAAAACCAAGTCAGCACACTATAATAAGTCTTTTGAGTGACTTATTTGACATTTTAATTTTGTTCCATTTTTTGACTTTTTCGACATGCTATAGTATGACTATTTTTGACAATTTTCAACATTCTATAAAATGGCTTTTCTCAAAGTTTTTCACCACATTATTCTATAAAACAAAGTCAGCACACTATTATAAGTATTTTGAGTGACTTATTTGACATTTTAATTTTTTTCCATTTTTTGACTTTTTCGACATGCAATAGTATGACTATTTTTGGACAATTTTCAACATTCTAAAAAATGGCTTTTTTCAATGTTTTTCACCACATTATTCTATAAAATAAAGTCACCACACTACAATAAGTCTTTTGAGTGACTTATTTGACATTTTAATTTTTTTCCATTTTTTGACTTTTTCGACATGCTATAGTATGACTTTTATTTGACAATTTTCAACATTCTATAAAATGTTTTTTTTCAATGTTTTTCACCACATTATTCTATAAAACCAAGTCAGCAAACTACAATAAGTTTTTGAGTGACTTATTTGACATTTTATTTTCTTTCATTTTTTGACTTTTTTGACATGCTATAGTACGACATTTTTTTTGACAATATTCAACATTCTATAAAATGGCTTTTCTCAATGATTTTCACCACATTGTTCTATAAAACCAAGTCAGCACACTATAATAAGTCTTTTGAGTGACTTATTTGACATTTAAATTTTTTTCCATTTTTTGACTTTTTCGACATGCTATAGTATGTGTTTTTTGGACAATTTTCAACATTCTATAAAATGTTTTTTTTCAATGTTTTTCACCACATTGTTCTATAAAACCAAGTCAGCACACCATAATAAGTCTTTTGGGTGACTTATTTGACATTTTAATTTTTTTAAATTTTTTGATGTTTTCAACATGCTATAGTATGACTATTTTTGACAATTTTCAACATTCTATAAAATGGCTTTTTTCAATGGTTTTCACCACATTATTCTATAAAACAAAGTCAGCACACTATAATAAGTCTTTTGAGTGACTTATTTGACATCTTAATTTTTTTCCATTTTTTGACTTTTTCGACATGCTATAGTATGACTATTTTTGACAATTTTCAACATTCTATAAAATGGCTTTTTTCAATGGTTTTCACCACATTATTCTATAAAATCAAGTCAGCACCCTATAATAAGTCTTTTGAGTGACTTATTTGACATTTTAAATTTTTTTCACTTTTTTCTTTTTTTCGACATGCTATAGTATGACTATTTTTGACAATTTTCAACATTCTATAAAATGGCTTTTTCAATATTTTTCACCACATTGTTCTATAAAACCAAGTCAGCACACTATAATAAGTCTTTTGAGTGACTTATTTGACATTTTAATTTTTTGACTCTTTCGACATGCTATAGTATGACTGTTTTTGACAATTTTCAACATTCTATAAAATGGCTTTTCTCAATGTTTTTCACCACAATTTTCTATAAAACCAAGTCAGCACACTATAAGTCTTTTGAGTGAATTATTTGACATTTTAATTTTTTTCCATTTTTGACTTTTTCGACATGCTATAGTATGACTATTTTTGACAATTTTCAACATTCTATGAAATGGCTTTTCTCAATGTTTTTCACCACATTGTTCTATAAAAAGACGTCAGCACACTATAATAAGTCTTTTGGGTGACTTAGTTGACATTTCAATTTTTGCCATTTTTTGACTTTTTCGACATGCTATAGTATGACTTTTTTTTGACAATATTCACCATTCTATAAAATGGATTCTTCAATATTTTTCACCACGTTGTTCTATAAAACCAAGTCAGCACACTATAATAAGTCTTTTGAGTGACTTATTTGACATTTTAAATTTTTTCACTTTTTGACTTTTTCGACATGCTATAGTATGACTTTTTTTTGACAATATTCACCATTCTATAAAATGGATTCTTCAATATTTTTCACCACGTTGTTCTATAAAACCAAGTCAGCACACTATAATAAGTCTTTTGAGTGACTTATTTGACATTTTAATTTTTTTAAATTTTTTGACTTTTTCGACATGCTATAGTATGACTATTTTTGACAATTATCAACATTCTATAAAATGGCTTTTTTCAATTTTTTTCACCACATTATTCTATAAAACAAAGTCAGCACACTATAATAATTATTTTGAGTGACTTATTTGACATTTTAATTTTTTCCATTTTTGACTTTTTCGACATGCTATAGTATGACTATTTTTGGACAATTTTCAACATTCTATAAAATGGCTTTTTTCAATGTTTTTCACCACATTATTCTATAAAATAAAGTCACCACACTACAATAAGTCTTTTGAGTGACTTATTTGACATTTTAATTTTTTTCCATTTTTTGACTTTTTCGACATGCTATAGTATGACTTTTTTTGGACAATTTTCAACATTCTATAAAATGGCTTTTTTCAATGGTTTTCACCACATTATTCTATAAAACCAAGTCAGCAAACTACAATAAGTTTTTGAGTGACTTATTTGACATTTTATTTTCTTTCATTTTTTGACTTTTTTGACATGCTATAGTACGACATTTTTTTTGACAATATTCAACATTCTATAAAATGGCTTTTCTCAATGATTTTCACCACATTGTTCTATAAAACCAAGTCAGCACACTATAATAAGTCTTTTGGGTGACTTAATTGACATTTTAATTTTTTTTTCCATTTTTTGACTTTTTCGACATGCTATAGTATCACTATTTTTGACAATTTTCAACATTCTATAAAATGGCTTTTTTCAATGTTTTTCACCACATTGTTCTATGAAACAAAGTCAGCACACTATAATAAGTCTTTTGAGTGACTTATTTGACATTTAAATTTTTTTCCATTTTTTGACTTTTTCGACATGCTATAGTATGTGTTTTTTGGACAATTTTCAACATTCTATAAAATGGCTTTTCTCAATGTTTTTCACCACATTGTTCTATAAAACCAAGTCAGCACACCATAATAAGTCTTTTGGGTGACTTATTTGACATTTTAATTTTTTTAAATTTTTTGACTTTTTCAACATGCTATAGTATGACTATTTTTGAGAATTTTCAACATTCTATAAAATGGCTTTTCTCAATGTTTCTCACCACATTGTTCTATAAAACCAAGTCAGCACACTATAACAAGTCTTTTGAGTGACTTATTTGACATTTTAATTTTTTTCCATTTTTTGACTTTTTCGACATGCTATAGTATGATTATTTTTGACAATTTTCAACATTCTATAAAATGGCTTTTTTCAATGTTTTTCACCACATTATTCTATAAAACAAAGTCAGCACACTATAATAAGTCTTTTGAGTGAATTATTTGACATTTTAATTTTTTTCCATTTTTGACTTTTTCGACATGCTATAGTGTGACTATTTTTGACAATTATCAACATTCTATAAAATGGCTTTTTTCAGTGTTTTTCAAGAAATTGTTCAATAAAACCAAGTCAGCACACCATAACATGTCTTTTGGGTGACTTATTTGACATTTTCATTTTTTTTTAAGTTTTTGACTTTTTCAACATGCTATAGTATGATTATTTTTGACATTTTTCAACATTCTATAAAATGGCTTTTTTCAGTGTTTTTCAAGAAATTGTTCAATAAAACCAAGTCAGCACACTATAATAAGTCTTTTGAGTGACTTATTTGACATTTTATTTTTTTTCATTTTTTGACTTTTTCGACATGCTATAGTATGACTTTTATTTGACAATTTTCAACATTCTATAAAATGGTTTTTCTCAATGTTTCTCACCACATTGTTCTATAAAACAACGTCAGCACACTATAATATGTCTTTTGGGTGACTTATTTGACATTTTAATTTTTTTTTCATTTTTTGACTTTTTCAACATTCTATAGTATGACTATTTTTGGACAATTTTCAACATTCTATAAAATGGCTTTTCTCAATGTTTTTCAACACATTGTTCTATAAAACGAAGTCAACACACCATAATAAGTCTTTTGGGTGACTTATTTGACATTTTAATTTTTTTTAAGTTTTTGACTTTTTCGACATGCTATAGTGTGACTATTTTTGACAATTTTCAACATTCTATAAAATGGCTTTTCTCAATGTTTTTCACCACATTATTCTATAAAACAAAGTCAGCACACTATAATAAGTCTTTTGAGTGACTTATTTGACGTTTTAATTTTTTTCCATCTTTTGACTTTTTCGACATGCCATAGTATGACTTTTTTTATGACAATTTTCAACATTCTATAAAATGTTTTTTTTTTTGCAATTTTGTCAACAAATTGTTCTATGATACCAATTCAGCACACTATTTTCATGTTTTTGAATTTTTCGAAATGCCACAGTATAGCTTTTCACAGTTTTCAACATTCTATAAAATGGCTTTTCAATTTTTTTTAATCATATTATTCTATAAAATCAGTTTGGCATGCTATGATAAGTCCTTGGGATGACTTATTTGACACTTTTTCGACATCCTGTAGCATGACTTACAACTTTTTTTCGATAATTTTCGATTTGCTATAACCATGCTATTTTAAGGGCTATGTTTAACATGTTGTTCTATAAAATCATTCAATTCACTAAACATTTATGAGATAAATTTTATCATGCTATAAAAGGTACGCTTTGTAGTCTGGGCTTTTTCTTTGGTACTTTTCTTTAGTTTGGTTGTTTCAAGTCCTTCCCTTTTGCTTTGATCCAGACTAGGTATGGCTGAGGCTGTAGGAGTGACAGTAACCCCTCACTGCTGATGTGGCCCACATGACTTCAATCATCCCTTCCACTCCATAAAAGCCTGGCGTCCCTGACTATCCAGTGCTAGATAATTGCGTCATCTATGGAGCCCACTCTGTACCCTAGAACTGTGTGATATTACCATATATATCTTAATGCGGTAGAAAAATGTCTACTGTACAATATAAGCCTCTGTTGTTTATATCGTAATTTTAATTACGATTTAATGTAGCTACTTAGTTAGCTCTGTTGCTACGCTAACATAAACGTTACTCTGGTTGTGGTTTAGATACGCCGTGTAAAGTACAACTCAATGTTGGAATGACCGCTAGATAATCCAAATGTATCATGCGAGTTCAAAACGTGTATTGTATGAAACATAGACATAATAGTATGACGGTTACTGTAACCGCAGCAACGCTACTGCTTTGTGGTAGCATGTTTCCGTCACCTGTGAGGACAGGTTTGTGGCAGTTCTCACTCGGGAGGAAACAGAGGTAAAGCAGCCTGGAGGACATCGTGTTGCGTGTGAATGATTTATTATCGCTTAAAACACATCTTTATTAGCAGCCAAACTTTATAACAAAATACAGCGCAAACACAGGCGGACTTCCGGTCACTCTCAAAGTAAGCCTTCAGAATAAAAGCATATAAGGGATTACACCGCAGAGGAGACTGAGGAGAGCGCAATGGAAAGTAAAAACACATCAGAAAAAAATACTATGTCAGAATATATATTGTTATCATGATATAAACTTGGCTATAGCGGGATACAGAATTTCATCCATATCGCACAGCCCTACTGTATCCTCTGCTTCTGTGTCGTCTTGTTGCTGTTTTACTTACCCTTGTTCTCCTGGGCCACCTTGTATTTACCTGCATGTCTTGTTTCCCCTCAGATCGCCCTGCTGTGCGTCCTCTGTTCCCTCAGATTCCTCGCTTGCCTGCACCATTACTCCCGTCAAGAGCCGCTCTGCGCCACCTGCACCTCGCCTGCTCCACACCTCCACCTGTCTGCCTCTCCTGTGTTTATGAATAAAGTCGTTAAAGTCTTGACAGCTGTTTGGTGTTTTGGTGTCCCCCTCACTCTAAATGAACACCTTGACAGTAGTAACTCTTTCAGATGCCTGTTTGGAGAAAATAATTCAAACATATGTTAAGTGTTTCTGATGACTTTACACTTTAAACATTTACATATTTCAACATGCTATACTGTGACATTTTTTACTGCTGTCAAAAAATGTCCTATGAAATTATTCAACACAGTTTCTGATGACTTGCTTTGACATTTAAAACCTTAAAATATAAATAAATATTACGACATTTATGTAAAATGTCAACATGCTATAAAAGTATTTTAAACAACATTTTTCTGTCTACTATAAGACTTTCTGTTGACTTTCTTGGATTATTTTCAACCTGCTATACTTCAACATTTTTGACAAAATGACAATTTTGGTCTAGTATATAAAAACATATCAACATTCTTTCCCATGTATATTGTCCTTTTCTACATGCTATACTATGATATTTAGGCTGAGAACGAGATTATTTTTGATATAATTATACTGTAGAATCACTCAACATACTTTTATAAGTCTTTCTGATGACATACTGTACTATGATATTGTTTTGATAATTGACATACCATAATATGTAAGCTCTCATTTTTTTAAACAATTACATTTTTTTGTGTTAACTTTTACAATGCTCGCCTGCTATAACATTACTTTTTTTAGTTCTGCTTTCAACATTTTGTGCTGAAAAATCATTCAACATATACTCTAATAACTTTTTCAAAAAAGGCATAAACTCTTCCAATACATATACAATACATTTATACATTTAAGTCATATTTTCATTCAGGTTTAACTCAGTAAAGAAGGCATCTATTCCACATTTGCTGTTTTCAGGCTGGTCAGAACGGTGCCACTGCTGGTTCCTGCACCAGTTCCACTGGGAGCCACAGTGCTTAGTGGTGAACGACCTGCGTTCATACCATTTAAGTGAACCCATGATGCGTCTTCAAATAAAAACAAGGCCATACGAAAGCAGATGTCACAGCAAGGAAAATAACAATCATGGATCGCATCATCGACTACCAGCTACAGCATCTGCTGCTGCCATATTCCACACACACATTTTCTTTGTTCGTTTATTTTACTGCATGTGACCCAGATGAACCTGTTGAAGTCTACTTTGTTGTCATGGTTCACTTAGAAAAAAACAAGTTTTACTTGGTTCCCATCAGAAACCAACTTTTCAGTTGCTGAAGGCTCTGATTTTTGGCGCCAACATGTCAGTTGGTTCGATATTAGGTGCAGGAACCGGCACGGTTCTCAGTCGGCCTGAAAACGCCAACTGTTGTCGGCTCATATTAGTATTTAGAAATTAGGAAAATTCTATTTCTTGATGACATATACCGTATGTGCTTGCAAACTGTATGGAAGCTGGCATCTTCTGCCTCCAGTCTGCTCTGATTGATAAGAAACTGAAGCAGGATGCTAATTGTCTGTGTGATCAGATTCTCCACGAAGTGTTTTATTCTTTCTTTCAGCCCTTTTCTGTCACTCTGACACTGACAGAGAGCATATTGACAGCATCCCTCAGCAGAGCAAGTAATTGTCATGGATTGTTGAAGCGTGTTGAGCAAAGGAAGACAATAGATGACATTAACGTATAGAGGAGTGAAGGCCAGCTCTATGCCGGCTCATCAGTGGACTAAGACCATAAATGAGTGCAAGGTGTTAAGCCGTTAGCAAAAGTCAGATAATTAACTGAATAAGTGTCACAGCTCTAACTAATGGACCTGTAATACTTCATGTTCAATTTAGATGATAACATTTTTTTAAAACTTGACAAAATGTTGTGTTTTTTGAGGGCTCACACATCAAAATTGCCACCACACTTGAAATATCTTCATCAGTCTGAGAGGATGTTGATCTGCTTGTGATATTTTATGTGCCAATTATGTTCTTGATTAAATTTTTGGTCTTACTTAATGTCCATAGATAGTAACACATTCCTAAAAGCTCAATTTGACATCTTGTTTTGTCCAACCAGCAGCCAGTGCACCAAAGATATGCAGTTTATTATGAAATAAGATAAAATATTTAGCAGTTTAAACTAACAAAACTTGATACTTACGCTGGTTGAGTGACTAACTGACTAATCGTCTCACTACTGCTGAATACATGTCAGGATTTATTGCATCTCTGTCTTCAAAGAAATTTGAATTGAATATCTTTGGTGTGCTGGACTGACACTGCTTTAATTTTAGACTTTTTGTAACATTTAAATGTCAAACTATGATTTAAGAAATTAATTCTATGTTGGAAACAAGCCATAAAACCGTAAAAACACAGCAAAATGACTGATTTTTACAATATATTTAATTCAATTTTTTCTTACAAAACAATTCCCTCATAAACCAGAACACACAAAATGCATAAAGAAAACTGTACAGTCAGTTTCGTCATGTCTGAACGTGTTCTAAACATGAACAATGTTATCTACAACAGTGGTTCCTATCAATGTCTATCACACCAAGCAGTTCAGCTCTGCAGCCCCCGACTCGAGGCTTCAAGGAGAGGTACGGAAATAAGTCATGTGACACTGAAGGAAGATCCGAGCAAACGATGTGAGCGAGCCAATAATGTAGTTATATCAGCAAGCGCAGGTGCAGCCACTTTGCTGTCTTGGCTCTAGTAGCGAAGTCATACTGCTGAATCGACCTTAACAGACTAGCTGACGGACGTGGCGACGAGAGGGCAAGAAAGTGACTTTTTCACAAGCGACTGTAAACCGTGTGCGACTGTGAGAGATCACCGAGAGGTCAATGATGATCACGTTAAAGGTCTATTTTCATTACATGCATGTCTCAGAGCCGTCCAGTACTGTTAATGACTCTGTTACTTTGGATTTTGGATGGGTTAGTGACTTTAGGGAAGCATCAGAGCCTAAATCTTTTCAACAATAAGATAATTTTTTTCATCGATACGGTGAGAAAACTGGGTGACTGATCTAACAAATTTTCATTCAACAAACATAAATGTATGTCAGATAATATAATTCTCTCCTCAGTGCAACAGTGGTCTATCATTACCTTCATGCCAGAATATATTCTCATGGCAGATTAGCAGCAAATACCTAAATCACAAACAAGAACGACAAATCTGCTTCAATCCTGCGTTTCATTTTTTTCTTCTCTCACACAGCTTGGTTTCTAGCCTACACACTGCGTCGCATTGGGGGAGTTACAGGCACAACTATGTATTAGGAGATGGAGATTAATATTTCATTTGGGCTGCTGTTTGTTTTGAGAGACGAAAAATAAACCACATGAGCAGATTTTCTCCGGTCACAAGACCCCAGCTGGTGGTGCACTTTTCTTAAAGGACTTTTTTGGTGTGGATGGAAAAAAAAAATATGAGTTTAATTTTTTCATTATGATGGCCAACAACTACAAAAGCCTAAAGGCTGTGATTAATGGTGCAGTGATTGCATTCTGTATGTACAAGAATATTTCAGCTGATTCACTTTAACAGCAAGTTAATATTGTTATTTTTTTATTGTTTTTCTTCTGACAAAAAAAACTAAAAAATAGAATTTGATAGGCTGGATGTTTTCAAATTTTAAAATTAGTAGCAAGCGTATATAAATACTAATTATTTAAAAGCATGATTGTAAAATTTCTGCTTATAACAGGAGTAAGAGTAAGCTTATTGAGAAAACAGCTCCTGATTTATTTTCTAATAATTTATGATGATACCAGACAGTTGAAAATTGGCAGACATTATTATTATTTTTTTTTTTTAGCTATAATTTAGGCTTGGAGGCACAGCGTAGTTAGAAATAAATCAAATAAATCAATAAACAAAGATTCATTCACCCAAGAATTGTGCCCATTTTAGCCAAATACCTAAAAGCCATCAAATGTGATGTCTGCGATAAGTATTCATGTATAGACTGAGGCAGAGAGGACTATAATGTCTGATAACATTATTAAATCTGCAGAAAAGCAGTGACATTGTCTTGCTGCTAATGGATCGTTATTATGATGATTAGTGCAAATGGAAGCGCAAATTACCCAGAAAAAGATTCAACCACAGAGAGAACAAATCTGCTATTTAGAAGGACGAAGAGTTGCTGGTGTTTATTCGGTCACTGCCTCAGGCAGCTATACCGGGTAGGAATATAATTTTGAATAATAATAATAATGATTAAAAACCTGCACAACTATAACGTGAATAAAGTTTATAACATACGTATTGGTAACGTCTGCATGAATGCACCTACTTTTGAAACAGGCTGCTGGGTTTTGAGCATATTTTTTCATGTGGTTGCTAACCAGACAAAAATGACAAATCCCCCCCAAAAATAAAAAAAGCAATAAAAACATGGATTCTGTGTGTTGCAGTCCTTTAAGTAAAGCGTGTAGTCTACCTGCCTCGGAGTTTGATCTTGATTCACGGCTCTGTGGGAGGAGGTCTAAATGCTCACAGCCAGTCAGATAGCGGAGTTGATGCCTCTTTGGCTCGGCCTCAGCATGTGGGGTCAGCGTGAACGGGAGTCATTACCCTGAGGGAATCTGCTAAGTGGTATTTTCAGGGTCTGCAGCACAGAGTGGTGCTGCAGGTACAGAATAAATGTGAGAGACAGCGGAGGACAGATTATAGCGATGCAAGAGACCACAAGATTAACTGTTCATTTCTGGTTAGGCTTCCTCTGCGAGGGAAACATCCATCCACAGCGGCTAATGGACCAGTCGGGCTCTTTGGATAGACAATGTAAATAGAAGATATTACACATATGCATAAAGCCAACCTCTGCCAGCATGAGGAAGATGAAAGCTTTCAGAGGGAGGATACAGTACAATACCATGACGAAGGCGAATCAACGGATGGGCTGGTAGCTTTTAAAAGGACTCAGAACACACAAACACTAAAGGCAGACAGGACAGACGGACTGTTTGTGGTGATTATATGCAGCACTGGTGAAAAACGACAAACATGGTTGAGATCAACAGAATCAGAAAGCTTTTTACTCTAAAAAAAGTGAGCATTGTGCATAGTTCATAGTTGGTTAATAACCCCTCTTCAGGTACCTATTTGCTGTGATAACATGGAAGGAAGTGCAATAATGTACAACTCGGTATAGTTAAGTGCACATAGATCACTGTTGCACTGAACGGCATTGACACTTTCTCCCAGCAGAAATATCACAACAGGGTTTCTTAATGTTTTCTCATTTACTCTATTTTTAAGTGTACTTTTGTTACAATAAACCCAGGCATGTATCCCTCTCGCTCAGTCCCAGGGTTGAGTCCACAACTTATGTTCACATAAATCTTTAGAATAGGTAATTTGGCCTGATCTTTCCTTTTTTCATTTATGTCTGTCTCTAATCCTACGTCTCCAGGTTTCTTTTTTTCTTTTTTACTCATACCTCGCCAACCCAGACGACTGTGTTCCCTCTCTTGATGTCTGACACCTCGCAGTGTGGCGTTCTCTGTTTACCGTTCAGGACAAAGAGGGACTCGGCTGACGGCGTCACCAGGTACTGTCCGAACAGCCCGCTGGAGACCACCACTCTGTTGGGGCCTCCCCAGGGCCAGGCTTGAGGGGTCAGGGGCTCCTTGAGGCTCGGGAGAACCTCAGTGCGGCCCGAGGACAGATCTGCAAAAAGCAGGTCCGTGCCTGAGCCCGAGGTGGCGACGACCACATGCTGGTTGGACTCTGTGAAGGAAGGCTGGAAAGCCAGATCAGAGACATCTACAGACTCGTCCAGTTCCTGGTTCAGACCCAGCTCGCCCTGGAACGACACCGTCTGTACTACCAGCTTTGACCTCTGCAGGTCAGGCGTCACAATGTAGCGGCCGTCCGGTGACACAAACGGCTGCCCTGTGATGTTCAGGTTTGGACCAATCACTGCATCCGTCACACTGTCGATGAGGAGCTGGGGCGGAGCTTGGAGGCGGCTCTTGCTCTCGCACTGGACGAAGTAGAAGCCACTTAGATGAGTGTAGGCCATGCTGACGGGGACGCAGCTGTAGTTCTTCAGGCTGATGGTCTTGACACGGTGCAAGGTCTCCAGGTCGATTTTGTGAACCGCTGGTTCGTTGTTTAGGAAGACAAAGGCGAACCTAAATTGACAAAGTTCAAAGGAAAGATTAGAATAGAATAGTCTTTATTGTCATTACACTGAGGGGTACAACGATATTTGTTAATAGCTTTTCTACATTTCTGGAAGCAGTGATTAACACATAAAGATTCTCATTTGCTCTTTTCTCCTTCACTTCAGAAGGACAGCCGTGAGGAGGTCGCCTGTGTTTTAAGGTCGGAGGCGGCTGAACGAGGCGTGTTTTACCTCACGTGGGTGATGATGAGATTGGTCGGAGGAATGAAGAAGTCGCTGACCCTCTGGAAAGTTGTGCGGATGGCGTGGTGTACTTCTCCTACGCTGGCTTGAGGAATTACCTGTGGACAATATAGAGGAAGGCATGAATATTAAACAGGGTTTCCACACCTCCTGGAAAACCTGGTAAACCTTGAAAAACTTTTGACCAATTTTCCAGTCATGGAAAATGAGAAAAAAACATAAAATATCCTTGAAAAAGTTACTCTGGAAAAAAATATTCATGCAGATGGGTTAAAAGTAACCTTTAACCTGTTTGCATTCGCTCACAAGGCATGGGGAGGATAAATGATTTTCCAGAATAACTTAAACTCTTTTTTCTAATTTTCTTTGTTTTCCATGACTGAAAAAATGGTCAATCATTTTCCAGGTTTTCCAGGACATCCATGATATAGACAGTGATGTTAATTAAATGTTAATTCAGACAGTAACAAGAACTGACATTGACATGCTTCAACTCTAGTTCTCAAATATGAACTCTTTGAGTGCCAGGGACGTATAGCCATGTTTTTCCTTTTTTCGGCAGCAGTTTGCCGATCGCGGTCTCCCAATCGCTCTCTCCCACAGCCTGTGAGTAATGTTGGGGCTTCTGGGAGATGTAGTCAGAGCATAAAGAGACGGTATACACCACAGAGATCAAAACAGGAAGTGGAGACGATCAAGATCAGAGAGCAAAAACAAACAGAATGTGGAGAAAAAGTGGTGATGAAAGTCACTTCTTTCATTTGAGCTATTCAGTGTTTTCAGAGACATAGTACAAAATATTCTGTGGGTCTAGAAATATGACTCAAAAGGGGCAAACATGCTGGAACAAGACACTTTGTGTTTTATAAAACAGCTCTGCACTTAATGAGATAATATTAGTATCATCACTGATTTTAGCTTCACCAGATTAAAGGCTCATATGTCAGGTGTTAACAGTCTGTTGGGCTGACATGCCCATAAATTCTGAATCTGATAAACATCTAGTGTACGAAACATGGTCCCGCCTAAGATCTCTCATGAAGCATCTCAGTCAAAGACGGTTGTCTTAGAAGCCGACAGCACAATAAGAGCCCATCTCTCATGTGGTACACCCAGCACTGAATCAGCATGTTTGTAAAGTGCCAGGCGGGGAGTGCGTACACTTCTGATGGGCTCACCGACGCACCGCTTTGTCCGTGACACGACACTTCATCATGCATGCCTGCATGATCAGGTCACACTCAAGGACAAGTGAGGTTGTTTATGGGACCCAAAACACATGAGAGACTCTGCAACCAGAGCAAAATCGACTCTTTCCTCTCTGAATTTATTTATATTCTCAGAGAAACTCGGCTCCAGGTTTAGATATAGAATATTGTTTTAAAAGGAAAGAACTAAGCATGAAATCTATTTTGATGTCTACGCCTACACCACTAAAGCTGAACCGCTACCTGATGCCCAGTGGGGGGCCAGACTCCACATTCCTCCCTCTGCACTATAAAATGCAGGGAAATAAAAATAGCAGTTTAAGTTGCAGAGTTATTACTTTTGCTGCCACCGCTGCAATGCTCTCTCTCTCTCCATCTCCTGACTATCTCATCCATTTTTAACAAAATAGATCTGCTGGATTCTCACTGCGCGTGAGACATGAAAAGAATCCTCATTAAAAAAAAGTAATTACAACAGTTGCAGAATACAATGACGGCAGTTAATGAGGTTCAATGTAGTATCGCTCATGTATTATGAGGCAGCTGCTGTGGTCTCCAGGGCTGCAGGTGCTCTCAACTTAATGCCACTGGCTTCTCTTTGTCATCGCTCATGCTTGGATTTCATATCCACACATTCAGCAACGAGGCCCAGTTGAGTTTTACTCTGTCCATGCTTCTGTAATACCTGAGGGGGGGATTTGGTTCTGACTGAGTAGCTTTTGCTTTTCAACAGTCGTAAGTCACTTTTTTTTTTTTTTTTTTTAATTACAGAACACCCATATAAGATGGGACCCCTGAAATGCTCCTGTGTAATTTAGGAAAATCAATAAATCTTACAGGACACTTTAATGTAACGGAGTTCAGCACATGTTAGATGTTTTGTTTTTATCAGAACTACTTGTCTTTTCGACCTGAGGAGCAATAAAACATGTTACGGATTCCCTGGAGGATTCTTGGGCTTGTTGCTCAAAATCAATGCTGAATTTTAAAAGTTAAATTAACATCTTGTGTGTTTTACAGCCTGAGGTGAATATCATAGATTTATAAATACATGCATACATAATCAGCTGGGTGGCTGACAGTATAATAACTATAACAAAGGTCAGAATTACAGTTATATGATGTGACCACCAGATGTCCCTGATTTAAACAGAGAAATTGCTCTTAATACACAGTTTTATTGCAGTATTGATATTTGACTTCTTTTGTTTAAGGTGTTTGGAAAATTTCAAAGAAAAAATTGCTACTTTGATGAAAAATATTACTACTTATATACCGTGCAAAAAGAAATAATGATGACTTTTACACTGAAGGGGAGAGGAAGTACAGACAGGAAACCAGCCAGTTAAAAGGAAAAGACAAACAGAGCATGAGAATATTGGGATGAACCAAATCAAACCAAAAACCATTTTATGAAGACACTGAAAAACTGTAAAAGATGGAGATTATTTTGCCAGTTTGAATTAAATACAAATATATGTTTGGCAAAACCTGGTAGATACCCTTTTTCCACCAAAAAGAACCTGGTTCTAGTTCAGTGCTGCTGCTCAGTCGGTTCAGCTGACGTTCCTCCTTAGCAAAGGTCACTTTTCCATTAGCAAGGAGCCCAGTCAGAGCCACAAAACATCAGTTCATCACTGCATTTTCGTTTTCACCTGGCAAAGCTTGTGCAATGTGAAATCAAAACAAGACTTTGCAAACAATCCAGAGCTGACAAAACTAAACTGTATGGAGTTATTTTTGTGCCTCATTCCTGAGCGAACAAAGACAGATTTTGAGCGAACAAACGCGCAAAACACAGTGGTGACTCAGCGGTGATGGGAAATACTGCGTCCTTATGTGCACAGAGAAAAAACAAAGAGGCTGTGAGTTAAATGTCTTCTGGACTGGACTGCCAGTCTGAAAGGCCACGTTCCTCTTTACCTGGCACAGATTCCTCCATTTGTCTTCTCTAATGAATTAACAATCACACTCCCTCTGATGTTTGCACAGAGATATAGAGCCGTCTAAAACCTGGCTGCTTCAGAAAAGCGCTGAAAAAAGCCTGAACCTTTCCGTTGACGCACCAGGAGCACACACTCATACACATGTATGATCCAGAGAAGCGAAGCGACGCCTCCAGTAGTGACAGGCTGCTGCAGAACAGGCCAATCACTTTCAGTCCAAATGATAATGACATTATCAGACCATTTATCTGTGGCGTGATCCACGCGGCCTCCAATCCCATTACGCCGTTTCCCTGCAATTGCATTTTTAAGTGATTCATCCCCCTGCTCTCTAATTATTCATTACTCCCGAGGAACTGCAGGAAGCAGCGACATGAATAAAATGAAAAACACAAAAATGTGATTTCTGCAGTTCAGGCGGCAGCCATAAAATGTTACACAAAGCTGCTTTCTGTACTCTGATTGTTTCAAATTATAGGAGGAGAAAATTGTTTTGTCTGTGATGAAAAACATATTTTCATAGAATTTTCTGCTTCATTTGAGACTATAACCTCTGAGAGACATTTAAAACCAACGCAGGCATAAACACCATGAGTGTGCACCTTAACTAAGAGAAGTACACAGAAACAAACCCCCTGGTAATACATGAAGAAAAACACACATGGTCTACTTAGCCATGCAGATTTTAAATCAGTAGGAAACTGTTAACACCCACACACACAGGTGGTTCTGTTTCACTACGTTTTGTTGCCAGACCAGAGTGGCACCTTTGGATCCACATAAAAAAAAAGGAAACTTTACAACATCAAGAAGATGCATTATTTATAGATCCATTCGACTGCAGCAACATTAAGAGCTGCTACCTTACTGCCACTCCATACTTGAAGTGTAAATGGTGATACTTTTCTGTTTGTTTCTTTTTAATATTGCTTTATTTATTGCCATTTTTAAAGTCAAATTTAATACTTTTTAAAACCTTTTAAAGACCTTCACAAGTATAATTTAAGACCCAAAATGGCAAAACAATTTCTGTGGTAGAAAATAGTCCATTTATTGTAGGGCCTGATCAATATGGAGATTTTGAGGCTGACGAAAAATCCAATAACAATTAATCTCCGGTAATATTTTTTAAGAAATTTTTCAGCCTTTTAACACACAACAATGATTTAAACTGAAGGCATAAAACTTAACTTTTGTCTCCAACTTTAATTTCACAACTTTTAAGAACAAAGTAGTGAACTTTGAGGAAAAAAAAATGCAACATTGCAGTAAATCTCTGAATACTGTGTTTTCTTTAAACACGGTCTGAAAATTTAATACCTACAGCAAATTTATGGTAAATTTAAGACAATTTAAGACCTTAATTAGCTGGATTTTAATTTAAGACTTTTTAAGGAACTTCAGGAATAATGTTCTATTCTATTCTATTCTATACCACCACTGTAGAAGTCCAACAGCACAACCAGCACTGAAAACAAATATCATTTATGCATTCAAGTGATTTCCTGAGAATAAAATGAGTCATTTCACTCTGAAGATCCTCTGAAGAATCATAAATTTGAAAGTGTATCATCCCTCTGCAGTTCCTGTAATAAATAGTCACAGCACAGTAAAGACTGAACGCCTCACATGATTATAATGGCATCTGTCCCTCCAATGGGACAAAGCAGAACAATAAACATGTTTGTGTCTTTTACTGAGATTACAACGAGAGCCCGTGGTGGCTTTACTCATGGCAGCGTCCTCCAAAATGTTCACTTCCTGTGTAAATACTGGCCCTTTAAAAGCAGCATCCTGCCTCTCCCTCCGGGCACCAGCTTCCCCTCCACCTCCTCGACCCTCTCTGCATCCTCCTCCCTCATCCCTCGCCTCACCCAATCCCTCGAGATGGATTAAACACAACCACACCTGTGATCATTTCTCATTTGTGAAGCCTCCAACACCAGTGGTCCAAAGGGACGCCCGGCACAATCCACCAGCTACGCAGCTGTGAATTGTTGTTTTGCTGGCTTGGTAAATGCTCTAAAACATACATAGATTAGATGTTGTCACGCAAATACTTATCACATAAACAGTGTATGCAGGTACACAATGGAGCTCAATTAGTTATGAGGCGCTGTTTTCCTCGCTTGGTGAACTTCCTACATTTTATATAGATTATATTCTTCCAGTAAGCTAATCGCTCATCAGAGTTCACAGCAGAAGTAGGTGTGGGGTGGTGTAGTAATAAGACAATAATAAAGAAGGGCTATTTTGTACTTTTAAAGCTGCACTCAACTGGATTTTATGTGAATAATCAGCAGCCTGATTTAAAAATGAGGCTGTAACAGAGGAAAAATATCCTGCACTTTAATCAACACATGCATACATGAAAGGACAAGACAAAATAATGTATCCTGTAGAGTATAAAAAGCTGTTATTACCAATGTTCTTAGCATTACAAACCCACAAACTGTCCTTACCTGAAGTGTTGGGTGTGTTCGGTCCATATCCCCCCATGTCAGGACCCAAACCTGGTCATGTGACTTGTCATAGAGCATCTTGACTGGAAAAGGATCTGTTGTTACCACCTAGAAGAGATGATGGACAGAGCGAGGGAAGGAATAAATGGATAGTTTGGATTGATGTAAAGGCCACATAAACATGCAAGAACAACACAAAAAACATCCAAACTGATAAATAACTGCAACATGAATTAATTTAGCCAATATGAGGAATAAGTCAAATTTATATCACAGTATCCTGTATTAATATTGATGGCTAAATTTGCCAATAAATGCCATACCATAGTTTTCCCAATAGAGAGACAGGTTAATTTTCTATAACTATAAAATGTCACACTCTGTGAATAACAGTCAAAATAATTTAATAACCAGCAATCTTTACCAACAATGAAGGTGAACTTGTGAAAAAAAAAAAAATCAACATGTCAGCTGAATTATAATCAGTTTGAACTCTGTGCTGGCCTAAAAAAACCCAGTATCAGCCAGATTATTTTATAAAAGTGACTATACTACCCAACTGAAGTCCATCATCTCATACACTAACACCAAGGCTTGTTACCAGGGTCCTCCAACGTTTTTATTTAAAGTTACCCTCACTGCCAAGGAGGTTAAGTTTTCACTGGGGTTTGTTTGTTGGTTTGTCGGTCTGCAAACTAGCTCAAAAAAGTTGTGGACAGTTTTTGACAACATTTTCAGGATTGGCCGGAAGTGGCCTGACTTATAACTGATTCATTTTTGGTGGTGCTGTCAAATCGGATCTGATCACCACCAAAAATGAATCAGTATTAAGTTAGGCCACTTCTGGCCAGTCCTGAAAATTTCGTAAAAATCTGTCCACAACTTTTTGAGTTATTTTACAAACCAACATACAAACAAACAAACAAACCCCGGTGAAAACATAACTCCTTGGTGGAGGTAATGAGGAAAAAAATGTCAGATGTCCTGGAAATATTTAGGTTATCCTGGAAAATTATTTATCCTCCCCATGCCTGGTGAGCGAATACAAAACGGGATAAAAGTTACTTTTAATCTATTTGCATAAATAATTTTCCAGGATATCTTAACCAAAAGGTCAACATTATTTATTCTATATTAAAGCAGGATGATTTGGGGTCAAACAAACAAATTGATGTGAGGAAAAAAAACCAAAACTGGATATTGTAGAATGCAAAATATGTATACGTATGAAATGAGAATGTGTAAAAGATATGGACAGTTTCCCATAATTAATCTGCTTACTCGCAGATTGAAAATGATGTCATCTTCCCAATTCAAACATACAAATGTTGTACACTGAGTAGTAAGTGGCTTGACAGCATGTTGCTCTTTTACAGCGTTGTTGCTGCAGAGGTTTTTTGTGAGGATATCTGACACACATCAGGTGAAAGAGCAGAAATAATACAGAATAACCTGCAGAGAGAAAGGGAAAAACAGAACAAGCAGACAGGAGAAAGAGAGAGGTGTGGGTTGTGCTCTACTCAGGTCTGCTGCAATGTCAACAACGAGGAATAACACAATCCATTACCCTGCTTCAGGCCGGGTGGACGGGGAGCTGCTGACACCTTCACCAGTGGAGCGAGACCATGAGCTCTGTGTTCAGTAATGGGAGGTCCAGCCCTCTGCTCTGCACTGGCCAGCCAAGTGTCAACTCAGCATGTGTGCATGTACAGTGTGCCGAGATGGACGGCATGTTAGCATTTGCCTTTGTGAGGGTTTAGCTTCCATGATGGGAGCAGAGGTGAAGCTGAGGCCACAGTGCAGCACATTTCGCATCCATGGTCAGTTTAAATTACAATTTTGGATATTTTTCGAACAAATGAATGTTGATGTGATATAAGGAGCAACACTTTGAGACCTGTGTGTTTGCTTGTTTGCAGCAGTGATAGCTGGGATGACTGATAGCAGCTTACATTTTCCATCAAACAGTTTTTTGTAGTACTGACCGTCATCAGCTGAGTTCATTTTTGACTATTGTCTAGTCAATGTGCACTTTACAAGCAGGAATAGATTTTTTTTTTTTTACCCCATTGGGGGAAATTCACCCACCACCAGTGATGTCATTTGGCTTATTTTAAGGGGACTGAAGCCCCCTGAAATATTCTTACGACCCAGAAATAATTTGGTTGGTTTATTTAATAAGTGGTGACAAATTCAATATAAAGTGGCCAGAATAGGCGGCCTGATTGTTGAAAACATAAACTAAATCGCCCCCTTTGGTGCCTTTTTTGGAGACATAAATGTGCATTTAAGTGCACCTCTGTTTGGCAAAACACACTAAACTTCCTTGGTGGCTGGATAAAATGTTATAAAGTGTCCTATTGGGAAGCAAAAGCGCACCCTTTTTTTCTTTTTGCTCCTTGCACCTCACCTGGGGGCTAAGCCCCCGGACCTTAAAACCTAGTGACACCCCTGCTTGCCACGGCAGCATAGAGAAATTACAGTAATAACAACAGCAAAGAAATAATAGAATAAGTAATAATAATAATAGAATAAATACTTGCAATATGCCCGAAATAACAAGGAGGAAAATATATATCTTTAATTGCAAATGAAATGTTAGATGAACAAAATGTGGATGTGACTTGTATAGAAATAGTCATAAAATAAAACTGTATAACTGTAGTTATAAAAGTACAATAAAACAAGAAATAAAAGGCATTTCTGAGAATACCAACACTGCATACAGTATAAGACATGTACCTACTCTGCTAAAAGCAAACAGAGCAAAAAATCTTATCTAGAGTTAAGATAATTGTTTTTTTTTTTTTTACTGACTTGCACATGTTGAAGACTTAATGAGATCTGATAAATGACTGAGAGTTTTCAGCTTCAGATTGAAGATGATATCACATTTCAAATCTTATGACAGCTTAAGAGCTCCAGCTACAGAAAGTCAACAGAAAATCCAAAATGATAGATGATACAGGTGGTTAAAGTTTGATTATCAAGAGATCTAGAGCAGAAATCACAGTAGTGACACTATTTATTTCCAAATCTGTAGTTATTAGGGGCATTCTACCTCCACTAAAGCCAAACTCTCAAAATGTTAATGAGAGTGAAAAATAATTTGTCTATCCGCCGAATTTGTCGATTCCCAAAGTTTCCACCAACTTTCATGAAAACTGGGCCAGTATTTTTTTTTTCTGACAACAAACTGAACTGAAAATATAACCATCTTGGCAGGGCTGAAACTAAAAATGGACGCCACAGATTGCCAATTTCATCCTTTAGGAAACAAGAATATCTGCTTTACTTCAAAGAGCATTAAGTATTTCTGGAACAGTTTCCAACAAGTTGCACATTTGGGCTGAGAGAAAAATAAGAAGCACAACTCCCACCGTACTACTGCACCACAAAATGAAGCCCCATAGTGCGTTAAAGTGACGACATAACCAGTGAGCTTTGCCTCTGGCTTTTCTTTTTAATTAGCTGCTTGTGCTGTTTGTCTTCAGTGGGAGGGTTAGCTGGCACATTTCTGACACACCAGAGCCAAGGTGAGATTGTTTTGTTGAAAAAGATAAAGGTGCAACAATACCATGAACACCTTTACCAGTGCTGCTTCTCTACATGCTTACTCCAGAGCAGAAGGTGGCAGTAGTGAGCAAACCAGGAGTTTTAGAAACTTTACTTTACAGTTCAAAACACATGCTGAGAGTCTGCAATTAAGACGCAAACATAAGTCCTTTACTTAACTTAAAATAACTTGTTATTGTCCACGTTACAATTTTTAACAATTAATTTCATCACTGAATGTTTTTGTAGTGTGCTCACTAATCATAGCAGCATTAGCATCACTTGCTAAATGAGCGCATTATAATTGGGTGGAAATACTTTCCATAATTTTTTGTATGTTCACTCAATAAACGATTATTATGCTGGATTTACCCCTCCTAATTAAATAATAGTAACACCAACACCTCATGTTGACCCATCATATTTACATTTATGTCACTCAACTAAACAATTTCCTGCTAAATGAGCGTATTATAATTGGGTGGAAATACTTTCGATAATTTTTTTATGTTCACCCACAAATTATTATTTTGAGTGTGCTTTCTTTCCGTCAGTGGATAAAGTGCATTCATTGTCGTCTGCCGTGTCCTCCCTTGTTCTAAAGGCCATTGTTGAAAGGAAGCTACAAATGTGCTTTGTTCAAAAAAGAGCTTTGAAATAACAGAGAAAGAGAAGAAAAGAGAAATGGGAGGCTGCATTAACCTCCTGCACTCAGAGGCCAGGGAGGGTCTTCAAGAAAGAGAGAGGGGCAGATGGAAGAGATGGATCAAGGGGAGGAAAGTAGATTTACAGTGATGGATAGAAAAAAAGAAAAAAAAGGGCGGCTGGTGGGCCGCAATACACCAAACATCACGACCTGAACTTTAGATGTTGTGGGACCTTTGTATGTCCCAGAGGAAGGTCATTATTTCACTTGTGATGACAACTCTTGACAGTTTTCTATGTATTTGTCTGGTTTTAAGTAAAACAAATGGATTTTTTTTTTTTGAAGAACAAAACTCCTCAAATCAGTGACATGATCGATAAAAATGGAGTGGTATATAACTTGTCTTTAAACCTTAAACTGATAACAAGGTCAAGCTGCACTGCTACCTCCTCTCCCGCCTCCTTCTCCTTGAATTGGACCTATTTCCTCTCATCCCGTACCTCACTATAAATGATGTTGACCCTGAGAAGAACACCTGAGGGATTCAGTCTCTAAACAGCCCTTACAGGTAAGATGAATGGCGAGGCAGCTGGCACCCACCTGGACGCCATATTGTTTCAGGCGCTTGAGGTGCGTTTGATTTATTCTACCTTGCATGTGGTCTTCTTCCATCGGTGGCAAACTGAATCTGAATCAATGCATCTCATGTTGGTGATGCTGTTTGACAAACATTGGCTGCATGGATCCACGGTTTTACCAGCTTAAATCATGAAGTGGAACTTCAAAGCTTCCCATTCTAGCAGTTTATAATAATAATAAATAAATAAATGCAATTCTTATAATTTTGCTTTCACTAAAAACATTAAGTCTGTGAGATGGTTACAAATGGAAAATCTCTGATTATATTTATGATATTGCACTAAAAAAGCTGATGGTAACACTGTGTTGAAGGCAAAGACTGTACAGTGTGTTGCAGCAATAAGTAAGCATCCTCAACAGCCATTAAAGACATGGAAATATATAAATAATATGCTCTTTTATTGCAGTGTAGTTAGTTAGACACAGTGTGTAGGAAAACGGGGAATATCACCATATGATATATATATATATATATATATATATATATATATATATATATATATATATATATATATATATATAACCCTATTCTTAATACTGTAATAACAGAAATGTTCTGACATCAACTCATATCTGCCACTAATATTCACTTAAATATTGATTAAATATGTGGCTGACACATAGACATAAAAACTGTGCAACTCACCTGCCTAAGGATCTAATTAAAATTATTCAAAGAGGAAACACTGTTTGGTGGTAGGAATAATTCTTAACAGGTACAGGGATATCTTGATTTGATGATTTAATTTTCTTTTTTTGGGGGGGGGTTGCTTTCTTTTTCTTTTCATTTTCCACTTTATTTGAATTTTGCTTATTCATTATCTTCCCTCGTTCAGACCTCTGTGTAATGATGTCTGCATTATTATTATGTTATTTTTATTTAAAAAAAAAAAAGCCATTTAAACTTATTTTCCACCAGTTTTTAAGTGAGGGACTCTGTTTAAAAATATTGAGATTGTTATTTATTATTGATATGAGATGAGTGGAAGTGTAAGAGGGAGAATGTGACATCATGAAATCATCAGTGAGAGAGAATATGTGAATGTGAGTTAGTGCTAGAGGAATAATTTCTGAGGTGTTCTTGGTGTGTTTGCTCCACCCACCTGCACCACCTTCTGTGCTTGAATATCAATAACCAGCAGTCGGCTCAGGAGAGGCTGGCTCACATAGATGTACTTATCCCTGATGTTGACTGCTGAGGACCACACGCAGTGCTGAGGTGAAACCCCCTCACCTTTAGGGCACATCTCCTCCTGGGAAGAACCAACAGAGAACAGAGAGCATGATGGGAGGAAGAGAGCGACAGAGGGAGGAAAAGCTCAGTGTGATGCATTTTGAGCAGGGCAATGATTCAAAATGTTGTTCTTAAACATGTGATGATATCATCATATCATGGTATCTATTTAGAAACTTCCTTGTGGTTTGCATGGTACTGGTATCAATAACCACTGGAGCCACAGGTTTAAGCATTTCACAGCAATTTGATGCTTTAGCATATTAATCATTTTGTTAAAAAAAGATACAAAATCTTAAGAAATGCAAATCTCACTTTTCTTTCACAAAAAATGATGAAAAAAATGTTGATTTTCTGTCCATTGACAAATTAGGTGACAAAATGCAGCACATATTGTGATGTACACGCTATACATATATATATATACATCAGTTATAAATTGTTTGTTAATGCAGCATAGGGAAGGTTCATTTATAAAGTGCCTTTCAACAACAATGTAACTCAAAGGGTTTTACCAGACACACAACACACATTTAGACATAAAAGAAATAAAATACAACTGGATTTAAAAAGAAGCAGGAGAATACAAATTACACTGCTGCTGTAGAAGTGCATGACGCGACTAAATAGACTCAAATTGAATTTAATATAAGGTTTTATATAATGTCTTAAACCTAAAGGACTGAAATAGTCCAATAATATTGATTTCATACATATAATCAAATCCGAGCAAAGGTACTGCCTACTGATGCCTTCACTGCCGCCTGCTTCATCCTAATAACACTTTTATCATAGATGCTACTAGTCTTAAGAGTAGAAAACTGATATATCTGTATATAACCACAAAATAAAATCATACACCAGGACTGACTCAGGTAACATATCGCCTCTGCAAGCCATCTTTGCTGACGAGACATTTAAGCACACACTCCCTCAAACACACACAGAGGCTGTTTCAAGAGTTTCCACCTCACCAAAGTGGAGAAACTGCTGTTTACAGCAGGAACCGGCTAACACATGGCTTACTGAGTTTGTATTGATCGCTAATACAATTACAGGGTCCTGTAAAACCCAAATCCCTCAGAGGAACAAGCAACTTTTAGCATCTGAAGCCCATTGCTCTGGGAGAAGGATGTTCTCTAGTGGATTAAAAACCTCAGGGTCTGTGGGATACACTCTATCGGTGCAAGCTGTTGACTGATGGACACAAGTAATCCCATTACATTAGTTACGTGAGGAGCCCCGCTCTGGCAACAGGAAGGGGAAGAGAGGGAAGGATGGTCTTCATTTTGGTGGCAATTTCCTTTCACATTAAAACGTTGTTGAATAACTATAGAAGAGAATTACAGATAAATAATCAGGGCTTTAACGTGATTAATCAGCGTTAACGATGGTAACCCTATATATAAGGGATATTAGCTAAAATCAGAGTGACACCACATTAGCTCTTTAAGCGCTGTGTTTAGGAGAACAGTGTCTTTTCTTTTCCTTTTCGTCCATTTCACGTCATAAATTAATACTTTAATGATGCTCTTTGGTGGATTATTTGTTTGCTGAATTACAGGAGGAACTTTGATTCAGAAAAGATGGTTAAGGAAGTAGAAGTAGAAGAGTAGAAGGAAATCAATTATACGAGCCGCCACGAACGGGGATTATTTTATTTTGAAAATAAACAGGATGTTTTATTTTCTGTCTGTACGCAACTTCCTGTCCCACATGATCTGCTCTGCACTCCAACGTCTTAAAAAAGAAAAGCTCTGTCGATTTGTTTCGGCAGGCGTTGACACGTAGGCGGTGTTCAGTGGAAATTAGGGGTTATTGTCTCTCAATTTAACGCATTAACACTGATTAATCGTGTTAACATGATAATTTCGGCAGCCATAATATTTAGTAAAGATTGACAGTGAGCTGTTAAGACTCTTATGACTTTCCTGGCTGTTTGGAATATGATTGAACGACCTAATTAAGACGTAATACTGGCGAGTGAGATGCTGAAGGTGTGCTTGCGTTGAGATTGTGGGAGTAAATTTGTGGGAGTAACATCTTTCTGCCTCGCACATTTTAATTCTTTGAGTGCCATTGATTTTCGACATAATTTAAAATCAATGCTTGTTTTTTCAGCAGCAGGCACAAGAGGGCGCTCTCACACAGCCTGTGAGTAATGTTAGGGCTTCTGGGAGATGTAGTCAGAGCATAAAGAGACGGTATACACCACAGAGATCAAAACAGGAAGTTGAGATGATCGAGATTAGAGAGCAAAACAAACTGGAGAAAAAGTGGTGATTTTGGTGAAAGTGTCTTCTAAAAGGGCTGGCACTCAAAGAGTTAAAAGGCAGCATTCAGCAGTTTTTAACACCACCATCCTGAATATGGAGGACAAACTAAACTCAAATATAAAACAGGCTACTCAAGTCATATCCTGACATGAGCATTTTTTTTTTTTTTTTTTAAACATACTTCCATCTTACTGAATCCATTACACCATAAAATCTTGACAGTTGCACACTTACGTAGGTAGCAACAATCCTCTCTGTTCGCTTCATGTGTCTGCGTATCTCACATTCACTGGGCTGAAGGACGGTGATGCCCTCATCAGAAAACACATAGAACATATTCCCCACGCTCAACCCTGGAACAGAGGACAGGAAAAAGTTGAAGGTGATGCTCTGAGAAATAAAGGCAACAAATACAAATTAAAAACAGATGATAATTCTGCTCCAATCTTAACTGACACTTGTGATGGGCATTTTAATTTCCCACCCTGGAGGACACACAGCGAGACTCTTTAACATGCTATCGCACGTTAGCGAGGATGGGCAGTGTGTGGCTGTCAGCCATTACAAAAGGCCCTGCAAGCAACATTTCCACATCATACTATAGTGAAAGGCATCAAAGACAGCATCTCTAAGAGGAAACGAGTTAGGAAGGATCACAGTCTGATAAAAAAACAAAAAAAACCCCAAAACATTTGGATAAGCAACACGCTAGTGCTGCTGCCAGGAATACATCACATGAGCAGAGATGACAGACTACAACTATGATGAGGAGTGATCTGTCAGACATAATTATCACACTCTAACTGTGAGAGAAACGTGCAGAGAAACTTAAATATAAATGCATGCAATCCATGAATACAGACAGAAAAACACACACACACACACACACACACAGTATTAATGAGGCGCTCACAAATAATCCTAATGCTTACACTGTATTCTAAACCACACTGTCTCATTTGGTTCGGTGATGATGTATATAAAACAGATTGCGTTTGTATTGCACTCTAAGCCACAGTGGGTTTTCCAGCACAGTAGTAAATCCATGCTCATGTGGTAATATACAGTAGAAGGACAGGATGGATTTGTGTACTCCTGAAAACCACAAAGTTGTTTTTCTTGCAGCTACCACACCAGGTCCACACTATTATTTGCAAAATGCATAAAATTCCTGCTTGTGCGTTTATGCTTCCTCCCCAGGTGATCTGAGAAACCGATTAGAAAGCACTCCAGCAAAAGGATGAAAAACCTTGAGCGTGCAATGAAGAAAAGCACGATTTGAAGTAAAGTTTTGCTGGAGAGAAAACAACTTCTGTACAATGCACGGCAAACATCTTGGGAAGTGTAGATATCCAGCTTCAGGGGCCCGAAAAGCCACAGAACATGCCCAGTATCTTTCATATTCACGAGAGTACAAAAGCCTTTTGAGAAGTGTAATGCATTACCTTCTTCTCGCCACAGAATGTTTGCAACTGCAAAGTCAGCCATCGAGTGAAAGAGAGGAAAAAGGAGGGGAACAAGAGAGGAAAACATGAAATCAACTTGTGAAAAAAGAGACTAAGGTATATCTTCCAAGGAACAGAGATGATTTATCTCATGCCATGCTGAGACAAAACATATCTGACAGCTACCAAATGTGCCTCCCTGCTGGTGACAGGATCATGTTTCCTGCTAAATCGAGAGATCACTCTAAAGTCATTGATTATTCTGTTTAATTTCAACTGGCCCCATAAGCTCTTAGTAGGTGGTGATGGTTCACTCCTCACGATGATGCAACCTAATGAAAGCCCAAATATCAAAGGAACATGTGAGGAATATGTGACTGTCCCCTGCTATTAAATTTGGGATAACTTTAGAGACTGTGCTGCCTGCCACTTTCCAGCATTACTATAAAAAGGGTTATATTATACCTTTATGTAACTTAAATATTACTTACACCTACAGCAGACAGCCTTGTCATTAGGAAGAACTATTTCTGCACATTTGTTGACTTTCTTCACATTATCTTTGTTCATTGTTAAAAACAATAACAAAAAGTAAAAGCTGAATTTTGTCTTACGGGTCTTCTTGGCCGAGTCTTCAACAAACAGAGAGGAGATGTCCTCGTCCACTCCCACCTCGTTCTTAGCGATGCATGTGTAGGCTCCGGTGTCCTCGTAGCGGACGCTGCCTATAAAGAGCTCGCTACCGTTCGCTACGAGAAGAGAAACAAGAAGCAAAAGGAAAAGAAATGTTCCAAATGTACCACCAAATATCTGGACCAGATGTCCAGGAAATAATGTTTCTCTTTTTCATGAGACTGGAACACAAAATATTCAGGATTTAGAGGACAGGCATTTCTTGGAGGCAAAGTAAAACAGTGAAAATATTTTCATTATACATGGAAACTTAAACCTAGTTTTTTTTTACATTTTTATTTATTTCTTTATTTAGAGGTGGGCTTATCTTATTTTAAGATTTATTTGTCCCACAGAAAAGGAAATTTGCATCGTTAAAGCAGCAAAGTGGATAGTGCGACATTACAAGGAGGGCATATAAAAACTAAGAATAATAACATCAGTAGAAAACAACCAAGTGGAAAACAAGCTAAGGCATCAAATATACAATAAGTTAATAACTAAGCGTCAATATACAACATACGTGAGGTAGCTAAAATATATTTTGCTGCTGCCCTGTTGTAATGCTGAAGTGTCGCCAACTATGCTGTTATTTGTATTTTTGGGTGGGTGAGAAAATTAATGTAGTCAAATATTGTTTAATCTGGTGCTATTAAGCATCAACAACTTCCACCCTGAAAGAAGGAGTGCCACCGCAGATCAATCTTACTGTCAAGCAATAAGACTTTATAACATCAGTATCTCTGGCTGATGTTAAAACAACTGGACTCATTTCTCTCATTGCCATTATCACAAATAACAACAACATATATATTATCTAACTTTCTAATTGAAACTTCACTGACAATTCTTCCTTTTTATCCTGTAAATGTTGTAAATATTTACTATTACTACTTATTGTTGTTGTGTCTCGTATACTATAACTTGTCTATGCTGCTGTGGCGGGTGAATTTCCCCCCAAGGGGGATATATAAAAATCTATTCTATTCAAACCTGAAATGTAGCCAGTGTAGGCTCTGTTAAGAGTCTTTCTGTCATGGTTTTGTAATATGATAAAAGCAGTTTCGACTTGCAACATGTTGTCAGAAGACTGAACGTTTCACTCTTATTCACATGCTGGTACAATGTTTGCCTCAAGATGCAGCTGCCAGTGACTTTAGCTGGAAGTGACAGGTGATGACAGGTCACCGTTGCAGGCAGACTCTCTGATGTTTGCTATGGCATCAGGCTCTGTGATGTTCACTCTGATCCTTCCTGTCTGTGGTACTACAGCGGACACCACATTTTACAGCATGGTGATGATGATGAATGATGTCCAGGTGTCACAGTGGTGCTCTAACAGAGCCACGTTGTGCAAGAACATAAAAGAATACTGCTGTTGTCATCCTCCTCTTTCTTTTATATTTTCCAACTTTAAAACTAAAAAATAACACAACATAAATGTCTTCCTTCAGGAACAGTATTTACCAAACAACAAGCCAATGCCTGCAAAGAAAGTCTGTTCTCTATTTGTTTAAAATCATCTCCACCTTCTAATTTACGGCTACTGGGTTGTAAAATAACAAGAAGTTACAGAAGTTGACGCAGTTTTTCACATTAGTGAAAGGTCTTTTGGATTCTGATGATAATTCTCTTTTATCAGGGGAAGGAGTGCAACGCTTTGAAGTGAAAAACGCCTTAAAGCAGGCCTTTATAGAGCGAGACACCAATTTAATTACTTCTAATTCATAATTATGTTCTGATCAATTCTTATTGAAAACCACTGAATCAACCGCTCATTAAATTAGCCTTTTTATCATTATTTTGCAAGCTTGTAGCAGTTTGTGATGACAGGGAGGTTTTTTTTAAAGGCACAATGTGTAACATTTTGGGTGATTTACTGGCAGAAATGGAATACAATGACGTGCAACAAAGAATAATTGTGTTCTCGTTAGCTTACAATGAGCCCTTCACAGGGAGCTGAGTCCGCCAGTCAAAAGCATTTAGCGCAGTTTTCCACTCAACAGCCACAGATGTAGCTTTCAGCCATCCATCAACCTCGAGTAACGATGGATGTGATTATGCTGATCAGGAAAATGTTTCGTGTCGTCTTCCTACAAAGCATCTAGGTCAGAAAAATGATGTGCAGCGTCACAAGTCAATGTGTCTCTGTGGCTGCATTAAGAGGTTTGCTCTGTGACAAATGAAACAACAGGGAACAGGCTCCAGTGGTTTCAGCACCACGGACAGCTCCTCAGCACTCAGCAAGAAAAAGCAGTTTGTCCGTTTCCTGTTCAACTGTGGCTAATCAATACTCCTCACTGCCATCTGTCAGTGTGTGGTTCAGAGTTTACACAAGCCAAATGTGAGGATAGAGACAACACTTTACAGTGTAGTTTCTATTTTCTTTTTCTTTTAACCTCATAATCATCAGTCATATTGCACTATTTTTATCTGTTTTTTTTCATTTTTCATTTTTTTTAACCACATAATAGTTATTTTTTCATATTTATTATCATATATTTTTTTTTTTTTATCTCTGCACTATGTCTACATGTTTACGTGTATATAGGTTTATGTTTCTATGTCATGCACCAAGTCACCAAGTGAAATAACTTGTTTGTGCAAACTTACCTGGCAATAAACTTGTTTCTGATTCTGAGTGTGTTTCTGATTAGGATCCTGACATTATATGTGATATGCGGAGGTAAACTAGTAAATCACGTTTTTGTAGCATGGCAAGAAAAAAATGGTAACTTAAACTACTTAATCTCTTATCCCACACTAGTTTTTTTTTCCACTTGAATATGTGTTTTTAATTTTAACAGTATAAAATAATCACTATATGTTGGACTCCTGCCCCTTTTCATTGCCCACATTGGGTGGAAAATGGGAAATCGTAGCCACTGCAGTGTTTATGTGTTGGTGAACCTTGCAGAACCTCCTATATTTGAGTGTCTGAGGCTTGATAACAGGCTATTACCACAGGTAATGACCCACACACAGCCAATAAACACTCCCTTAATGAGAACTAGGCCATAAAAAGAAAAGTCATGCTCCACTCTGCTACTTTTGTCTCATATTGAGAGAGTGTCTTTAGAAACACCCTTGTACCTGCTGCAAGTAGCTGTTATCCTCACACACCATATATTTAACTCTATTTTCTCTGTCCACTCACAGTTCTTCTAAAGACTTCTAAAAGTATGTTTATTTTGTCAGAGAAGCAACATAAAGACAGCTGAAGAGGGCAGCCATCTTGATTTCATCACTTTGACATGGAACACAGTTTTTCGTTCATTTGTTTTTCAGAACAAAATGGAAACTAAAAAAAAAAAACAAGATAATGACTTGTTTTCTCAATATTCGCTCCAAAAACCATATTTTCATTTTCTGCAAGTTGTGTACTGCGGTCTATCCATCCACCTCTCACAAAGTTGTGGTCAAATGAGCAGCTAGTAACTTTCAAAGGTGCAAATGACCGACCAACAGTGATGTTTGTGCTCTTTGCAAGAGACTTTACTCAAAAAGTACACAGTAAAAGTACCTCATACTATTTTTGGTAATACTCGAAAATGTACTAAGTCCAACAATAACAGTTTCACACAGGACTTATGGCAAAATCCATCTTCAAAGACAGCAGAAGAGGCTTTCTTTTTGGGTTTTGGAAGACAATATATCCATTAAGTTAAATAAGATAAATAGATAATAATAAATAAATATTGTCACTCATACTTACAGTAAGTATGAAAAAAAGGACAGGGACATTTACTTTATCCCACAAGTTTAATCAATGATGTTCCTCAGTAAAGTTTTTGGGGAAAGGAAAGCAGCGGGTCACCAATTGTGCTGTAGTCAGAGCATAAAGAGACGGTATACACCACAGAGATCAAAACAGGAAGTGGAGACGATTGAGATGAGAGAGCAAAACAGAATGTGGAGAAAAAGTGGTGATTTTGGTGAAAGTGTCCTCTACTCTACCTCTGATAAAACAAGAATGGAACAAGGTAAAAACATGATGATGAAATAGAGAGTCTCTTCTTTCATTTGAGCTATTCACTGTTTTCAGAGTCATAGTACAAAATATTCTGTGGGTCTAGAAATATGACTCAAAATGGACAGGAACACTGGAACAAGGCACTTTGTGTTTTATAAACGGCTGGAACTCAATGAGTTAATGGCTTCCTGCAGTGTTGGTATACTGCAGTGATGTTGGTGCTGCTCCAATGAGATGTGACACAACTGTGAAAATGCACTTTCCAAAGTAATTAAAAAAAAAAAAAACAAAAAACTCCTCACCTATGAGAGAGAGTTGTTTGGAGGATCTGGGCAGCAGGTCCATGCCGTTCTTCAGCCAGAGGAGTTTAGGATTTGGGATGCCGTCGGCGTGGCAGTGGAGGCTGGCAGATACACCGGGCTCCTGGGCCTGTGTCTCTGGATACACCAGGATCACTGGAGGGACTGGACACACAAACACAAACAAGCAACAACACAAACAGGGACAGAGCAGAGGGGCGAGTGAAAACCTAATTACACAGTGTTTCATGGGAACACCTGGGGGAATAACGCACAAACACCCACACACGCAGTGGGCAGAGAGGAATTTGTTTCACCCCAGCATGGAATATATTCTCACATAACAAGAATCCAAGAGCTCTGGGGCTGCTTTATTACAGCGAGAGTCCTGCATGAAATAGATGTTGGACGTATCTACCACTTACCACCTCCTCCGGGAGAAGACCACAAATGAATATGGAGGCATCCGGGAGGGAAAATGAAACATGAGGTAATAGTTTACAGGAACAGGTAAAGGTAAGATGTTGTTTTCTGGTTTTGATGCAGGGCATTTCTCAACACGGGGATGCTGCTAAAATCCTGAAGGCCACCCTTCCAGGAGTTCAATCCTCTCTCACATTCAACATCCAACCTTTCCCCTTAATGCAAACACAATATTAATGATGCATCTGTCACTGTCCTATACTAGTATTTCCACTGTATTCTTCTTTCTATTCCAGTACATATGGTGAAACACATAAACTACATTAAGGTTAAAAAAAAAGATAATCTTATAAAACATGCTGTAATTTATTTTCTAGACTCAAAGAATTCAAATGATCTGAGAAACATTGACAATCTGAAAAGAAATTTGTGTATCAGAATTTTTCTTCTTTCCTCCTTAAATATTTATTTAATCCATATAAAGGGCCTGACCCTTACACTGGGAACCACAACCTTCACCAGCTATAATACATACAGTTAACACTTATGTATTATTTTACTTGCAGAACTTTTCGCTGTGTATTTCTGCACTACTGTTTTTTCCCCTGAACATTTTCTCGTCTTCCTTTATTCCTGTTGTACAGATATTCTATATATATATATATATATATATATATATATATATATATATTCTCATTCAGTGGTTCATCCTGCCTGAAGGGTTTCTGCCATGCCCAGCTCTGTTATATATTTTTATGTCAAGACAAAATTGCAATTTGTAATATTTTTGAGGTACTTAACAACTTACCTAGAAATATAAATTAACATTTATCACCTTATTAACATCTTATCAGTATTGATATGGCAGTATGAGATGTGGGTAATTATTGTATTGTGTGTTCACCATAGAAGGAGTACTGCAGCGCTGTCATTCCTCTCATCACACTAAAAACAGAATCATACCTGTTATCTCTTTAATAATGTGGCGCTTGGCTCCCTTCCATGCCATTCTTTCCTTCCTTCCTTATCACACCTCATCCTATCTCACTTGAAATACCTTGAATGCACCGCACAAACATTTGGTAATTGCCCTCCTCTGATAACTCGCCCTTCAGGACCATGAGTCCATCTCCATGACTCCCTTCCCATCACTCCCTCTGCCTCTTTAGTTCAAGGTCCATAATTCAGCTGTATCTCAAAAGAAACACAGAAATTAAAGCTTAGATGCTTTTTTTTATTTCTTCATATTAGGCAAGCTTTTAAAATTCTTCCTCCCAGGATTTTCCCTTGCAGAGATGCATTGCAATAACTCTCAAGTCTAAAGGCAGAGAAGATAAAGATGCTGACGCCGACGATCAAGACGAGCAACATGGTGCAAGTTTAGCCGTGTCAAAATCATTGTGAGCGTAATTTTAAGATAATTTTCTCCACTGTATAGAATCAAGTTCTTTGAAGGTTATGTTTAAGGGACCTAATGGTGTTCACAAAAATGCCAAACATTCACTGGTTCAGATTTTTAAATGTGAGATTCTGATGCTTTTCTTTGTCACACATGATAGTGGGGCTTTTGGGGTTCTGGCTTTGGGCAAAAAACATTTCAAGACATTTAGGTCTTTTTACATTTTTATGGGCAAACTGAATAATCCAAAAACACTGTGCAGATTAATCAACAATCAATCATGACAGTAACCATTGGCTGCTGCCTTCGATAAAAAAAAGACTAATAAAAGAGAGATATCCTCGTAATCTTGCCTGTTTGACCGAGTTTATTCATGTTCGTTTGCTGCTGTTCTTTGACTTTGAATCAGCCTCCCAGGAAGTATCTTACAAGTCAAATTTCTGATGTTATTACCTTATTTTTAGTTAAATAAACAAATGTATGTCAGGGCGATCTCACTGTTCCAGATAACTAATATGACATAGGGATAAAATGTCCAGCTTTTTTTAAAACAAGAACACTTGCCAGTTGCAGATTACTATGTGTTGTATTACATGTGCAAAGAGTCCACCAGTGAGGGTTTTTTAAGTTTAGATATGGATGAGGAGCAACAAGGGGCATTTAAAACCCTTTTGAAAAGGCAGAACAGATTTGGAACCACATTTATCCTCAATGCATCTACAGTATCCTTTGTGTCCAGACATTTCAATCAATGCTATGTTAGTTTAATGGCCTCTGAGACGGTTCTTTAACAGTTCTTCACTGTGAGCAGGGAAGACAAAAAGAAACGTCCCCTCACTGGGGAACCACAGAGCAACACAAACAAAACGAAAACATTTAAGTAAGAAATGAGCCACTACTGACCATTCACCTGCAGCACATGTGTCTGATAGAGGTCTTCATAGCCGTAGGCATGGCAACTGTAGTTCCCCATGTGGATGGTTGTCACCTTGGTGATATACAGGGATCCATCATCCCCAAAGTCCTGTAATACAGAAAATTAAATAAAGTTAAGAAAGAAGAGACGGTGAGGAGGGAGGAAGAAGATGAGGAGACTGGAGGAAGAGGAGAGGGAGCAGTGGTGAACAATGGGATGCAGGAAAGAGCCACAGGGAGTGAAGGAGGACTGAAGGTAGCTTGATAGGATACATAAGGATGCTTGGTGAGAGCAGGGAGAGGAGGCACACAACAGCAGGGAGTGATGGGAAAAGACAAGAGAGGGAAAAGAGTGATGTGAAAGGGAGGAGAGGCCATGAATCAATGGTTTCCCTGTTGAGCTGAAGCAGGCGTTGGGGAATTTGATCCTCCTCTCGCCCCTCATCACGCTGCCTCAGCCTGATAAATAGCAAGGGTTAAAAATATAAAGCCCATTAGGTTGATGAATGGAGCCGGTTGTTGTCGGTGCTGCATTCGGCAGTCACCAGGGGGTTCCAGGCACAGCTTAGAGCGGATTAAGGCATTAAATAGTTTGCTGTCCCATCAAGTGGCAGAGCTCATGTCCTGATGCAGCTCTGTCGCGACATGGAAATCACAAACCGCTGCTTTCCTTTTCCAGGGCTCCAGAAATTAATGTGAGTCAACAGAGGGTCGCTTTGTGACAGGAAAATGTGAAATGACTTCCTCGTAAGATAGACGGGGGAGTTTTGGCAGCCTTTAAAGTTCAGGATTTATAATTAAGGTGAAAGATATAATGACACCAGTGAGGGCATTTAAAAAGTGTGACTTTGATATATCTGGTAGGTTATGCCAAATGTACTTTGGTTTAAAATCTGAACTCTCAGCTGTTTGTGTGAGAAAACATGATTCTAAATACCAGACATTTTCAAACTAAACTAACTTTAAAGAAAACTTTAAAAAAAAGGGATTTTATTTCTTTAACCGTGTGCTAATCTGATATTTTCGAATCCCTGTTGGCAATGAAATGTGCTGCAGGTGTGCTTCACTGTTGAGTAACTGATGACATTATGGAATATGATGCTTAACAAAAATGCAGAAATTAATTACATGCATTTCACTAATAACCACTTCACCGCTGAGTCTAATTGTGTCTGGTTGGCTGGTTTCATCAGTGACTAAGAAGACAGGAAAAGAAAAAAGCCTGGACATCTTTTCATAACATAATAGTTGTTCACTTTTGTACTGTACGCTCTTAAGAGAAAATGTCAGGCTTTCATTTTTACTCAGACTCAATCGTATGCTTTTATAATGGAAAATACAATGGAGGGATTATATATATGATTATATATATGATGATGACCAGTGGCTATATTCAAATTAATACAGCTGAAGATGCTCCTTGGAGTTTTGAATTTCAGATGCAGTGCTTCACATCCTCGTGTTCTTTGAACTGTTCTCCAGAATAATAATAATAATAATAATGCAGTAAACATCAGCGTGCATATGAACGGTTGTTTTTAATAAAAGAAATACACATAATTAATGTCAGTTTCCTTTCTCACTCAGATGACTTGGGCTGATGGATGGTTGTAGCTACAGTATAAGCCGCTATGGTAGACCAGTCTGTTTTTTTTTTTTTTCCTCTCACACAATCAAATATAGTGAAACAGGTCTGAACCCTCCAATAAACAAGTGCAGCAACTTTTTGATGAAGTCGATCAAAATGTAAAACCCACAATTTTGACTGAGAACAGTGAGAAAGAAACTCAGTGAAAAATAATAGAAGAGGAGGAAGGTGAGCAGAGAGAGAGAGAAAGAAAGAGACGACGACAAAGGAGACTGATTGTAATGGAGGCTCAGCTCTCAGGTTTGGAGGTTATATGGCAGAGTGCAGAAAGATTTCCATCACTGTCCAATGAAAGTTCAGAAAACAAACCCGTTTCCATTCAACACAGTTCAGCGGTGGAAAATGATGAGCTGAGAGGACTTTGACAGGAGAGAGACGACCTTTGACCTGCACCGTTCAAACTGGATTTACTCAAATCTCATGTACTTTTCTGCCCTCATTTAGCTTTCTGACAAATTTAGAAATAGACACATTTCTCACGGCATGTAGTGTAATGTTGTCAAGCACGAACCATGTATAATAATGTATAAGTACTGTATAAACAGTGTACACTAAATATAGTATTAGTACTGCATAAACAGTGTACGGTGCATGCAGTATAAGTACTGCATAAACAGTGTACAGTTCATGCAGTATAAGTACTGCATAAACAGTGTACGGTGCATGCAGTATAAGTACTGCATAAACAGTGTACGGTGCATGCAGTATAAGTACTGCATAAACAGTGTACGGTGCATGCAGTATAAGTACTGCATAAACAGTGTACGGTTCATGCAGTATAAGTACTTCATAAACAGTGTACAGTGCATGCAGTATAAGTACTGCATAAACAGTGTACAGTGCATGCAGTATAAGTACTGCATAAACAGTGTACAGTTCATGCAGTATAAGTACTTCATAAACAGTGTACAGTGCATGCAGTATAAGTACTTCATAAACAGTGTACAGTGCATGCAGTATAAGTACTGCATAAACAGTGTACAGTGCATGCAGTATAAGTACTTCATAAACAGTGTACAGTGCATGCAGTATAAGTACTGCATAAACAGTATATAATGTATGCAATATAGGTACTGTATGAATAGTGTATAGTACATGCAGTATTAGTACTGTATAAATAGTGTTAAGCATATGCAGTATTTGTACTATACACATAGTGCACAGTTCATGCAAAATAAGTACTATACAAATAGTATACAATGCATGCACTATAGGTACTGTATGAATAGTGTACACTATATACAGTATAAATATATACACACATAGATATTAATATGAAATACTGTATATGTTGCATGTACATTTCTAACTTCCTAAAATAAAACTTGCACTACATCCACATGTAACACAAATCTAAGCAGCCTCTGCCCTGTAATTCATTTTTATGTCTTTACATTCTCAAGTTTATGGCTGATGCATGATTTATTTAGCTAGGAAGATTATTATAATTGAAAAATGAAACTGAAAAAATGAGAGAGTATAGCTCTAAATATGTTGTTTTTTTGTTGACCTCCAGATTAGAGAAGAATTCTACACACAACAAAATACCAAGGTTATTTCAGCATCGCCATTAATTTTGTGTTTTTGCTACATTCAAATTAATTTGAAAACAAAGTCAAACCCAGACTCTCTCTGCTTCCTCCACTCATATCACTGCGCTGAAATTCATTATGCACGGTCAAAGACCTGAGGGATCTCGGTTGCCATCGCCTCTCCTCTGGTCTCCACCTGAACACTTGACATTGTTTACCGGCTCGTCATCGCAGCGGACCAACAAGGCCGCTCATTAACATGCAATTAGTGAATTGTGATCCGGTGGAGGGTAAAGCAAGGCCTGTCACCTGTGCAGATGTGTTGAAACAGGAGCATGGCTGCACAATTCATCAGAGAGCTGGGGAGGACATCTTTATTTCTGCTTCATTTCCTTAGTTGGATTTTTGTTTCTGTTACTATTATACAGCTACACTTATTCATGGTTTCCACATCTGCAAGGACAGGCACCTGCACTGACCGCAAGAAACAACAACTGTGACTGTGTGAACTGCAAAGTGGATGCTTGTTTTGTACACCTCCAGCACAACCAGCGACAAACAACAGCATCAACCATGATGAAAATGACAACGTGTACTCACGTTGATATCCTCCAAGTCCAAGAAGTTTAATATGATGCCGTTCCTCTTCCAGATGATTGGTGGACGCAGCGTCCCTTCTATGGCGCAGGTAAGGACGGCGCTAAGTCCCACTGTTACCGTGGAGATGCTGATCCACTGGTCCTCCGCCAGGCTTAGCTGGACAACCTCTGTAAGGATGAGAGTATGAAAGGGAAATGATTAGAATTAAACAGACAGAATGGATGAGGTACAGAGAGGTACGTAGCAGATTATAGGAAGAACGAAAGATTTAGAAAAAAAATTACAGGGAGGAAGAAGGGGATAAAGGAAAGCAGAACGGGTGCTGATGCAGTGGAACCATAGCCAAGCTGCAGCATCCATCTCATTACCAGTGGACCAGGGAGGATAAACAGCTGTCCAGGAGTGAAAGATATCCAGTATGAAAAAGGACCACGTGTCAGAGGACACGCAGCTAGCCAAATATCATTCTTCTCATTAAGGGAAATTTATGTTCATTGAAATGGCCATCCAATTCAATTCACCTTTACGGCAAATTAAGAATTATTCTTCGATGGTTCCCTTTGGCGCCATAAATAGAGACTGTCGCCAAGCTGTGAGGGCCGGCACAGTTACAGTCTGGAAAGGCGTTCATCTACCGAGCGTTTTTCTTATTGTCAGTTTACACTTACATTGAGCTCAGTGTTTTAACAGCACAATACATAACGTATGTTCCATTTACTCTCCTAATAAATCTCATGACCTTGCATTGCGACACCACCACTGCACTCTATGCTAATAGAAAGATGACATGAAAATCATTTTTGTTTTAATTTAGTTAAAACACACGGGTATACAAGGGTGTAGGTCTACTGATGGTGGTGAGATATGCTGAGTTCAGGCACGTTGGCATATGTCAGTGCGTGACCTTGGGTCAGTATTGGCTGGGGACAGGATATTCTCGGCTCAATAAATAAAGGGACACAGACGCCTGATAGAAATCTAAATGGAGCCATCCACACTGAGGGCGTTTACTGGACCGATACGATATTAACTGCCCTCGCTGCATTTTCAGTGATGAAATACAAGAGACAGAAAGAAAGATCCACCATTAAGAATCTAATTAGTGCAACGAGAAAAGAGAGCGAGGTAATTTAAAGCTGTCAGCCTGCTTGGAATATGAACATCCATAGATAATAAAAATGCAGTGATTTGCAGAGTAAATGCTAATATATTCAGCACAAAGAATCAAGCACAAGTAAACAAAGTAATGCAGACTAATTAAGTGAGAAACCTGAAAAAGACACCTGAACTTATACAATGTGCATGAAATACAGTCATTGTGATGGCATCATTTGGCTGTAAAGAAATAGAGGTGAATATTATGTATACCTGCACTTTTAACTCAATCAGCTAATTTGGGCTGCATCTTATTTTGCCACAGACTATATTAACTAATTATCTCGTTACTGTCAAACCTTCTACAGCAGGGGTTGTTTATTTCTGTCAGCTCCCATAATTAGTAAAGCATCTGTCCAACACAGACCCACTCTCACATCACAAATTAAGTTGTTGTAATGTAATAAACTGCTCTATGTTGATATAAGTTAAATGCAGGTTCAGCATGTTTGTGCTGAGAAACGTCCAAGTTTCCTGACTTGCATCCTCGTCTCCAGGGACCACAACTCTGTCAAATCTCACCTATTATAGCTCATGAACATTGGCCTTGCAGACCTGCAGCTGACAACTAACGACAGCGTTAACGCCAATATCACAGCATGGAACAATATTTTATTGTCCAAACAGACCTCAAGTAGATGGCTAACAGACATTGCAATGTTTGTGGGGAACTTCCTGTCCAGGTCCAGACTTTGACAAATGTTGTTGTAAAACAAACAAAAAAAAAAACTCTGGCTAGTAGCTGTCTGTTTCACATAGCTCTCCAGGTGATAGATATATCCAGGCTGACAGCTCAGTCAGTCAGTGATATTTCAGGATGCCTTGGGTACAGTACACTGCCAGGATCCAACAAAGTTATAATTCAGCCGAGCAGTGATTTGGGTGGCAGAACAGGCTTTGAGTGCCATGTGGACAGATGAGGGATGAAGAGCATCGATCTGAAATGGCTTGGAGGGGAGCTTACAGGGCTGTACTGCTCATTTCAACAAGACCACATCTCACATTCAACTGAATACAGAGCATGGAGCTATGTAGTGTCTTTCTGCATCTGGTAGGGCTAAATATTGATATAAAAGTATACACAGAATTAAAAGTTTAGTGATGAGGACGGACTGTCAGAGCAAAAGTACAAACAGGAGTTGGCAGATAGCTGGCAAGGGAGGGGGTTGATTTTCAGAGCTACAGCAGATAAGCAAGTGCTGCCACGATGAAGTTAATTCCAGAGTGAATCCAAGTCACCAAAAAAAGAGAAAACAGGTCACTATAAAATAGACTATATAGACTTCTGTGTACCTGTTCTGTGTTTTTGAGGGGTAGCTCACTTATGGGTTTGAAATACAGTTTTGACAGGTGTTACAGTAAGTCATTGAGGTAAAACAAATCTTTTTTTCATGATGAAATAGAGAGTCTCTTCTTTCATTTGAGCTATTCACTGTTTTCAGAGACATAGTACAAAATATTCTGTAGAAATATGACTCAAAAAACCCTGGTTCAAGGCACTTTGTGTTTTATAAAAGGGCTTTCACTCAATGAGCTAATCTGGTTTTGGAATGAAAACCCTTCATTTTACTACACTAACAGTGGTGAGGAGATAACCTTCAGCTAACAGCCTCCAGAGCAGGGCTTTAACACTGCTGTCTACACACCAAATCAAACAGGAAACGATCCATCAATTCAAAATGAGCAGCTGTGTTTAAATTTCCAGTAACAGCCTGCCAACCCTTCATATGGGGTCTGTCGAAACTTTCAAACTTTCTGCTGATGTATTAGTCCTCACTTTTCATGTTTGACAGAAAGGCCATAAGGAAATAAAAAAGCACATCCACCTGTGTGAAGGATGGAAGAGCGCTGAAATTAATCCTGATGCCATCCAAAGTCAACCCACTGAGATTACAAGAAAAGAGAGAAAAATGTTCTGCCCTTCTATGTGATGAAAAAAGGCGTGTAAAATGAGTCAGGAAAGTGGTTTGCTCTTTTTAAACGTTAACAACATCCCATCATGTGCCTTAGTGTTGTCTTCATGGAGTCCGCCATGTTCAGCACAGAATAGAAAAAGCAAATTCTGACTCTGACCAGAGTCTAGGTTGAGAGTAAAACCAGTGGCGTGTCCAGACTTTTTTTTTGCAGGGCTGCCCAAGTGGGGCACTAAGTCATGCAGGGGTGGTCACTGCGTATGGGTGCACATGTTCCTCCATCAACATAGCATCAGTTCACCAGTTTTTGTCTTTTATGATAAATTGAACAATTGAAATTATCTTAAATCTTAAATGATAGTATAAATTGAAATATAATAAGAACTTGTCATCACAACACAACCAAATGGGCCGATTCAAGTGTAATATCTTTTATATTTTTTTATGAGAGGTGCAAAAATAAAGACAATGCAAAAATATAAATCATAACATAAAGTGCCGGCCAAATCAAACTAAATAGATAAATAGATACCAAACTTCAAAAGGTTGACTTTACACATGTCGCAGGCTGAACAGCATTCTGGTACAACACTGCCCCTCAGGTCAGAGGTCGAATTGCAAACCAAGACACGTCTGATGGTCAGATAGTCCATCATGCAGGGTGGTACCTGGGGTGGCCAATCAGATTTCAGGCGTGGTACATGCCCCTAGACACGGCCCTGAGTAAACCAGGGGATGAGCAGCCACTGTCTGACTCTGATCCTAAAGTAGCATTGTTATGATCAGGATAGCCTCTGAGCCGATCTACCACAGTCTAGAAAGGGAATGAACAGAGCAGGGTGCTCAGATGGTTGCAATCTGCACTCTCACCACTAGATTGCACCAAATCCAACACTCTACCAGCGAAAATAAAGTCACATATTGACCTCATTTTTATGTTCACAGACAGACAACTATTCAACACCCTTTAACAAGACGCACCTATTTGTGTCAGGAATATTCCATGTTGTGTATCATCAGCAAGATGGGAATAGTCGGGTTACGAAAAATCATAGGGAGTCAGATAACTGTGGGTTTTTACTAGTTGTATATTCAGGTTGTAGCTATATACAGTCAAATGTGCACTTTCATGCTTGTAACCTTTATGTAGGTCATTTTTTATTAATGTTTTGGAACATTTTAACAGTGAGTGGGTTTTTGTGAAGAGAGTGGTTAGTTATTTCTTATCAGGCCAGTGTTTGCAAATCTATTTTTATTTAACTGTGGCATTTCTTTTCAGGACACAGAAATGTAACTGTGACCTTGAAAATAACTACAAATGAGTTTTACTTAAAACACAAACAAGCAAGTCATGATATATCCAATCACTGAATAAATAAAACCAAGCTTCCAGTACCACTAACACATTATGGGCAGTTCTCAAAAAGTAGCAACCCAACCACAAATATTCCGTTCACTTTAAGAACAACGTCTGTGCAAAAACATCCCCGCAGGTTCGCTGCCATTCTCATATGACCCAGACAAGTGGCATATCTGCCCTGGCTGGCTGGGGAAGGTTGTCATGACATTATCTAGCTAATGATTCCTACAGCTTCCCCCTGTCCCAAAATAGCTCCAATGTGTAGGTTAGTAATTGACTTTCAGGGGAATTCAGGATCTCCACTGATCGATCAGCCCTGCTAACTGAGCTATGGACGGGCTGACAGGGCCAACGGGGAGGTTTCTGCATCCAGCCCTGAAAGTAAAGAGAGACTAGGATTAAAATAGGATGAGTGAAACAAGAGCAGGGAAACAGAAACAAAATCTGTGAGGGACAGAAAATGAGAGTTCAAATCAAAAGAAGATGAGCGAATGAACGCAAGAAAGCTGCGAGGTGACACAGGGGCATGAGAGAAGGAATAAAAATGTGTGAGACAGGAAGAGAGACAAATCTTATGCAGAGCACATAGACGATCTCCCAGGGAATAACTAATGTGGCGAGCTCAAGACAGCAGCTCAGAGATTTGTCCCTTTCCCCTTTTATGAGACTATAGCCCCTCGTGAGCTGGAGTAAGACATCACACCATGATATTTTCAGAGGGTGGAGCAGATAACATCCTGACTGTAGACTAGAGGAGGGAAAGAGAGGCAGCCAGGGACAGAGGGCGATGACGAGATAGACAGAAAGAGGGTTTAAGGTGAAGAGGACGGACGTGAGGAGTCAAACAATCAAGCGTGTAGAATATTTTACTGAGGAATGGAAGCAATAAGAAGAAAACAAAATTACATTGTGTGCAGGGAGTCTGCAAATTTAACGTGTGATACTGTGTATATAACTAATATCTTCTTTGTCTCCTTAGGTCAGTGTCTGCTTCAGGTTGATGCAGTGGCGTATCCAGACTTTTTTTTGTAGGGGGGCCAAAATGAGGCACTATGTGGAACACCGCCAATGTGCTGAGGCCTACCAAAACAAACCGACAGCTTCTATTTTTGTCAGATGTCAGAGCATGGTGCATGCAGATTGTGCAGGACTGGATGTCATGTACAAACACAAAATAAAACCCCCGGTTTATTTTCAAAATAAAATAATCTGTTTGCGTACGTATAATCGATTTCCTTCTACTCAATGGACACAGGGTGCTTCTCCTTCACCGACGCTCCCCAACGACCCGCTATATTCCACGATTATACAAGAATTCGTGAGGTCTCGAATCTCATTCTTGAGATTCCAGCTGTCCAACAGAGCTGTAGCAGGCGGATCTGATGAGTACTGACAGACGTCGACAGATGACGGCGTTGTTCCGCATCCAGTAGAAATTAGGGGTTAGTCATGCAGGGGTGGGTAAGCAGGATCAGTCACTGTGCATGAATCAGCATGTGCCTCCATCAACATAGCATCAGTTCGTCATTTTTTTGGTCTTTTATGATTAATATGACGACTAAAATTGTCTTTAAAAAATGTTAGTATGAACTGAAATATAAATAGAACAACCAAATGGGATGATTCAAGTGTAATACAAAACCTTAATTTTTTATTTTTTATGTAAGGTGCAAAATAAAGACAATGCAAAAATATAAATATAAAATCATAACGCAGACTGAACAGCATTCTGGCACAACACTGCCCCTCAGGTCGGAGGGCGAATTGCAAACCAAGTCATGTCTGATGGTCAGAAAGTCCTTCATGCATCCTGGAAACATCCCGTCCTTAGCTCTTCTCAGATAAGCTCCTCTTTACAAACTGATTGATACATAATTTATTATCGTCACACTGAACTCAGGTTGACTGACAGTGAAATCACACAAAGATTTATCACGATCTGCAGTTAGAACATCTGACAGATGAAGGTAGCTTCAGTGAAAGTGGAAGTTATTCAGTGTGAAATTGCTTATGACGACATTTGGACGAAAACTACAGCTCAAATTGACGGCTGATGGATGTGAACCTCTAGATCTAATTCAACAGAATGTGATTGATAATCAACAGATATGTGAAAAGACTCTCTTCTTTGTGTCCGAGTACTGGCCGTGTCATGAAGCTGATGCTTGTGGATTTTTCATTTCCCCTTTTGTGTTTCAAAAGTTGAAGCTTGCCTAATGGACACAAAATCCTGTCAGTGACAACAGGTCCTGTATTATCACGCAGTGAAAAAGCAAAATGTGCACAGGTTTACAAGTGAGATGTCTCCAAAGTATTTTAACTACTTGCTTGGTTTAGAGCCCATCTGATGCCTCTGAACTACAACTCTCTCTCCCTTCATGTGTCATGCCTGCAAACATATGCATGATGGCACACTTGATTATTCATATGTGACCCTCATGAAAAAAAATATCCTCATTTGGTAAATTAAGTTTCAGGCATTAATCATTAAGCTCATGGCTGAGTGAAAAGCAGCTGCTACAGTACGTGGGTTTGATTCGCCAACATTTGCACTTCCTACGTTTTCTGCAAAGCTGCTACTACAGCTCCTCAGCGATGGAGAAACAGAGAACTCTCATGCTGCTGTCAGGCTCACACTTGGGTCAGCGCTCGACTAAAGGCACGTTTTAACAGACGACAAAGTGGAATTTCTCATTGTTGCTATGCAACCACCAGAAAGTCATGACATAAGGCAATCTTAGACCACCAGGCAATGCTGTGGTTAAACAAATAACCAGTCACAGGGAGTGATGCTGGCACCTGCCATCATCTTTTCCTGTGTGCTAACACTGATTAGTAACTGATTCTGATTCACATGAGTGAGCAAAACCCCTCAAAATCCAATATTACCATGAAGAAGTCCTGCTCACTGAATTACATACAACCATGACACATTATCAAACAGCCACTATTCAAAGGATAGCTACCTAACTACAGAGAGAAAGTCAATCTAGAGACGCTCAGTTTACACACTGATGTGTTTTCAACAGTTTCACACCGAGAATATAAATGATAGAAGCTAACCGCATGAGCAACGACATGACTGCATGTGACCGTGTCCTCTGTGACCACATCGTACACAACAAGCAGGGATACAGGCCTCCTGCTGAGAGCCCACAGTGTGTACAAATGATCCAGGTGTGTCACTGTGCTGCAGCTATTAGAAAACACACCATCCACACTTCAAACACGCTGACACACCGGATTAATGTCAGGCTCTACGTGCACGGCTGTTTTCTCAGTTGATCAATAATGATATGCACTCCCTGGCTGTATATCACCTCACGTATTGTACATACTGTACATTTAGTCACAGTCTTATATATTATGTACACACAATCACTTTCTCTCACTCTTGCACTCATAGAAGAGCTGGAGCTCTCTCTTTGGGAGTGCTGGCTGGTGATTATTCATGGGAGGAGATGAGGATGAGCAATCAGTGGCCAGCTCATTAATCACAGTGGATGCAGACCCTTAATCTCCTCCACAGGTAGAGAGGATTCCTCTGCTGCCGCTCTAACTTCACTCTGCCTCCGTCTCTCTTCCACCCACCGTATCATTTTCTCTCTGATGCTTTGTTTGCATCCCAGGCTATTTCTCTCCCTCTTTGTCCTTTTCTGAGTCTCTCACCTCTGTTTTTTAATCTCAGTGACTCTCTGACTGCCTGTCAGTCTCCCTTTCCATCTCTTTTCTCTCTCCCCTCCAGTCTTAATCTGCCTCTCTCTCTTTCCTGTCGTTCAACTTAAAGTGCCTCTTTGCTGTCTCTCAACTTACAAGTAAAGCAGGAATAGTGCTTCTTCTCTAGTGGAGTGAACAAGCTTTGTGAGGATCCTAAAGAAAAGCCAGAGAGAGAGAGCCGGTGGAGGAAGTGGGTAGTATTAAAACAATGTCTTTCATGTGGCATTAATGAGCCATGTTTGGCTCTGCTCGCTCTCCTTGTCCAAGAGCATTAGTGGTTAAAAAAATTAGGTTCACAGCTAGGGACGCCCCTGAGCTCAGCTTAATGACAACAAATCACAGTATCAGACTGTTTATTTATGTTTTTCACCCAATTTATGTGCACTCAGTGTCACTGTGTGTCCCCAAAAGCCACAAAAGCCCCGTGAGCAAAACACCAATAAGAGTAATTTATTAAATGTAGGCTAATCCACACAAAAGATGTACAGATGATGAAAATAAACTCTCAGTGGGATGCAGTTAATTCAGGTAACTCAGACAAAAGCTGCCCTGAAGCCACAAACACTGGAGGAAATTCCCTTGAAACAGTGACAAGGCCAAAAAGATCACAGAGAGGATTCAATACTTTATACTTTGTTGAAAAATTGACAGAGCTATGCAACTATCAGGCATATACAATGGATTGAATTTAAGTCTTTGCGTGCCGCTGCCGTATTTCGAAGTCATTTAAAATCCAATGCTTGAGCTCCGTTGACATAATAACATGTCAAAGTGTTTTTTGTGGCAGCAGGTCGCTGATCGCGCTCTCACGCAGTCTGTGAGTAATGTTGGGACTTCTGGGAGATGTAGTCAGAGCATAAAGAGACGGTATACACCACAGAGATCAAAACAGGAAGTGGAGACGATCGAGATTAGAGAGCAAAACAAACAGAATGTGGACAAAAAGTGGTGATTTTGGTGAAAGTGTCCTCTACTCTACCTCTGATAAAACAAGAATGGAACAAGGTAAAAACAAACGCTGGCACAAGTCACTTTCTGTTTTATAAAAGAGTTAAAAACTTTAATGTACTCCCTACTTATACGGCAGCTGGATCCTTATCTGTGAACGGTTGCTTTGTACTGGTTAGATGTTGATGAGAACCACTTGTGCCGTTCCACCACTAAATTAAAATGAAAATGAGAAGAAATTTATGGTGAGTGCATGATAATTTGCAAACACAGCTTCCCCAGAATAGAGCACACAGTGTGATTCAACAGACAGTTAAATTACACGCCTGCCTCTTAGAAAAATCACAGGTTTAAAAAGCCAAAAAACTTCTTTGCAAACACTTTTCAAAAAAAAATAATAATCCTGTCGTCAATGATATGTCTTGCTCGAGATATCTCCCACAGTCACCCCAGAGCTGCAGGCTTCCCAGGCCATTTAATGGGAACGATTGTCTCCCCCGAATTACTTAATGACCAATTCTGCGGGAACAGGCTGCTAACAACAGAGCCAATTTCTGAGGAGGGTGTTGCTGCTAAGCACCTTCGCTCATTGCAAGGTGACAGTGGATTTACAGAGGACGAGGCTCAATAATGAAGCGGCATCAGTTGGGTAATGACAGGGCAGAATGCTCTTTACTGTGTCATTCAGTCCCTAAAGGCAGGAGTAACCTGTTGGGAAAATGAGCAGATTAATTGTCTGTCTGGAGGCTCTACAGACATGTTTACCTAAGTGGTAGACCTTCAAAAACTCTGCGGATACTAACTTTTATATTGTTACTATATGTTCAGCTTACCTTTGCTGCTTATAGCTGGGTAGCCCACCCCAAACCATTAACCTTTTCTGCAAAGTCTCTTTAATGTCACAGCTGTGAATCAGCACTAATGCTACTACAGTTATAATGAAAGGTACACCTCTACTGGCTCCTCAGCATGTCACACTGCATGTCATTTCAACGCAGCTTTGCCATTATTTCTGCTGTTATGACTACAGAAGGTCAAACTTCACATACGATGCAATTTCACCATCAAATTGCATCGTATGTGATGAAAAAGAGCTTGTAGGCCAGCATGTTTTCATTATATTTTTAATTGAGCTACAGAACACTTTGTTTAATAAACCAAATATGGGTAAAACTAAAGAAAAGTGCAATCATGACCAAGTTAAATATGCTGTTTTTCACCTGTGGGATTGCACCTACATGATAATTAGATTTTATTCTAAACCACTCCACCACTTCTCACCTGTATGCTACGATTTCAATTAAAGCTATAGTCTGTCATTCTGTTCAGAAATACTTTCAGTTCTACTGGGTGAAATGGTCCTTCCATCCTGAGAGCAAACAGAACATTATGTGTTCAGAGGAAGGAATGAAATGACACTCCTTCCAAATGGAAAGAACCAATCAGATGCCTCCCCTCTGTCTCGCATCACGTTTCACCATTGCTAGAAATATTCAGCACACTCCTCTGCAGAGATACAGTGTTAGCAGGAGAGGGGGCGTGGCTTTGGATGGAGCACTGACAGGAGGAGGAAGGGGAGGAGCTTAAAGGAGACTGAGAGGAAGTGTCGATATCACATGTTGTTAGCTCTCTTGCTAGCTCTCCAACATCCCTGATTATAGCTTTAATCTATGTTGGTCTGGCCTTGTTTCTCTCTGGTTGCCATGGTGAATCAGGGTATCGGGGCTCCATTGATGATGGCTTTTATTATGGTTGTGTACCTTAACTCAAGGTCACCTACTCAGAGGTGATTGAACTAATTCAAATCAGCTGTTCTGGAACCAGATACTCAACAATAAAACAAAGACAGATTTAAATTTCAGTTTATTTTATCTTAGCTTGTGGTAATGAAGTGAAAAAACTGTGAGCTATTTGGGAACTTTGTTTGGTGTGAAAGCCAGTAATATCATGCATTTTTAATTTATACCTGCTATTTGGGCTCATTAGGCCCTGACAAGTATAAAAACTGAGCATCACCTTTTTACATGGTGCAGTTTTTGAGGGAAAAAAAAAATAGTAAGAAATGTGTTATAGTATAGACAACGCAAACTGTGATGTCCATGCATGTGGACTGATGAAAAGATCACCACATTTTGACACATGTAGTAGCTTTTATGATTTCACTATCTGTTACAAGTATACAACAAATGGTAAAAATAGAAGAGGAAAAAGAAAAGAAAAAATCAAGTTCGAGACACAGCGTGGATAAACTGTTGTTATCGTCACACCCTTTGGTTTGATAAAACTGACATTTTAAGTCTCAAAGGCCAAAAAAAGTCATCCTTCTCTGAGAGGCTTAATGGAAACAAGCTGACAGTCTGCAGCTAATCTCCCATACTTCATTTGGCCGTATGAGACCCATTTCATTATAGCGATGCTCTCATCTGATAGCAGCATAAGATCTCTGACAATCTGGATAATCTTTCATCTTTATAGAAACAAAAAAACCGCCCCCTCTGCTCTCTCTCTCTCTCTCTAGCTTTGCCTCCTACTGAACACTGTGAGGGCATTTTCTGACAGGGTTGGCTAAGTGGTCTTTTTCGTTTCAAAGCCCTCTCAGCGTTGGCGAGGAGGCGGGTAAGAGAGATTAGTGGCCTGTAGCAGAACTCTGCACTGCAGGAGCCACAGCTTGACCTGACCTGAGGTCAGTGTCGATAGAAACTGAATGCACAATGAGATGTTTGTGTGTTTGGGTGGATGCATCCATGTGTTTAAATAAATTTCAGTTTATGTGCACAGAATCATGTCTATGCAAATAGTGTGATGAGTGCAGCAGGACAAAGGGATAGAAAGAACAATAGTTTTCTTTCATGAGGGCTTCTTTTTCCAGGAAAAACAACCCCAAAGTTAAAGAGGTCAACGGACTCTCAGATTCTTACAGCAAGAAAAAAAAAAAAAGATACTGGATTGAATTTGATTTGTTACAATTTAGAGACAAAGGTCAATATTTGAGAAGGCTAAATGTGAGATAAAAGCAGAATCTCCAATAATGAGGGTTAATAAAAAGGGCAGGAAAACAGTCAAGTTTTTATTTACGCTCATAAAGTCCTGGAGCGAAGTGATGTGTTGTTTCTGCATTGACAACTCCACACTCAGAACGAATGAGAGACAAATTAAAAACACTTATCTTGCATTACTAGATGTTTAATATCTACAAAGCACAGACACTAGGCTGTCCATTTTTCACAAACACTTTCAAGAGGTTCTTAAAGAAGAAACCAAATGCTGTTGTGGAGAGATAAATAACACCATTTGTGCCATCAGTTACCTACATTTTAAGAGCACAAAGACATTCTATTTCTAAGGGGGTTGATACTTGTAAATTGCAGCTGAATTGCTTAACAGCACCCCTGGGGCTACTTACTAGCACTACAAAGCTAAATTAACCACAGTGAGCACAGCTTCACTTCTCAGACATCAACAGCAGTATCACTAGTGATGTCACATGCCCATATACAATGTATAGATACACTGTGTGCTCGACTAAAAAGGAAAAATAGAAAAAGTGTACAAACATGAGTAAAGATGAGCTACCGTAGGCCGCTGTGTTTATTAAAATGAAAATTGTCTTATGTAAACAACCTGTCAGTGAAAATGCTTCAGCCCACATAAAGACTTTAGGGGGTGATATGATTGGACATCAGGGGAGGAGATGGCAACAGACAAAATTAAATTAGAGAAAAAAAAAGCTATCAGGCAGAATCACAAGAAGCAGACAAGAATAAATATTTCCGGTTTGGGAATTTGCCCTTCACAAATAACAGAATTGCATTTAATTGTCACACATACCGAGTAAAATGTGTCGAATTTAGTGGGCTCTAGTAGCAGAAATAGAAGAATTTATTATAAAGTATGTTTCAGTGTATAATCATGCATGAATCGTTGTGTTTTCTGTTACTGTACAATGAGCTGTTTATATCTACTGGCTCTGGATGTGGGCATTCATGCTTGTTGGAATCTGCAACCTCACTGCTAGATGCCGCTAAATCCTAAACACTGCACCTTTAAATGACCTGACAGATTCTTTTCAGTTTTGCAATTAAAAATGTTGGTAAAGTACACGACTGGGAAATGCTTCACTGGTATGTTTGGTGAGAAATCAAACTAGTCAACAAAAAACAACCCCCCCCCAAAAAAACAAAACAAACCACACCTGCGTTCTTTTTTAGATTATGTACAGTGAAGTTTGACTTTTGTTGTGTCCTTTTTATAAAAATGACTGAGCTTACATGTTATTTCTCTTTAATGTTATCACATACAGTATACTGTCTATACATATACACAGGATTTCTGCACAGTTTGGGGTTGTCAAGTGACAAATTCAACCAGGTTTTTCTACACAGCCTTTGTCCAGGGTCTGAGTCCCTTATAATTTGGATTCTGGCAACTTTCAGCAAGACGATGATATATCCTGTGAGATAATAAACCAAGCTATCACTTCTTATGAAGTGCACTATTATGGAGTATGTTACAGTGTTGGATTTTCTCAGGAAAAAGACATTAGAACCTGTGCCTTATAAAACACCCACATCTCTTGACTCCACACTTTTAGTTTTAAACACAGACTTTATGACATTTACACTATTTTCTCAAGAAATCTGCTTGAGAGGAACATAAGACATAATTTAAGTGTTTTCATGTAAAAGTACCACAGACGATGCCACAGAATAAAGAGCCTCTTGGTGAGTGTCTCTGATATAAATACTGATGAGAAGAAAGAAAAAAAAAAATAACCGTATACTTGGCTCAGTTTCTGGGATTCTTTATCATCCAATGACAAGGCCTTGACTCTGTAAAATTATGGATGGACATTTGTAGAGTAATAGAGTTGAGTTGAGAGTAGTTTGATTTATCCCATTTACCATCCAAGCTCACATTTCTGTTCCAGGAAGCCTTTTTACTTTATGTAATAGTTACATAACACAACTAAAAAATGCATTTTGTGATTAAATAATAAACCACTGGTTAAAACCACTGAATACACATATATTTTTTTTAAATTTTAAATGCTGGCCTGTGGTGCAAAATGATTTCATAAGAGAATTTAGTTTTATCTGATGAAGATCGTTTATTGAAACAACCTGATTCTGATTATTGAACATTTTCTTTCTGTTGGTGTTTCTTGGTTTTTCTTTCTTTTCCACCTCAGTAAAATGTGACCTGATTAATTAGCAGAAAAGTGAGCTAAACAGGCACCAGTATAACCACTAACAGGCTTTTTAAAAAGCTGCTGATGAGTTGATGAAGTTGATTAATTGCTCCATATTTTCCCCCTGAAGTGCTCTCTCTCCATCCCTCCCTCTCCCCACTGTGCAATGAATTATGGGAGAATAAAGTTTGTCTACAGCATGCATATGCCACGAAATTATTATGGCTCCTCCAAGCATGACAGCAGTTTTGAAAATAATTATAAGTTTCAGGCTAAATTCCTGCATGCTGAATGAGTACACTACATATGGGCAGCTCAGATTCCTGAGGGTAGAGCTGTCGAGTTTCATCCCCAACTGGATCCTTTCCACACCGATCTGACCTCAAGACACAAGTGACCTGTGTGTTCACAGGAGATATGCTAATGTTTTTCACAATAACATTTAACACATGTGTGAGCGATTCAACCAAAGGCATATTTTCTGTCCAACATCTCTGCACGCTGAAAAACGTTGACATAATAGAAGCTCAGCGACGGCAGACGTCTGCATTTAAACCATCCGAAACGTTAGGAGCAGTGGGCTGCTGTGAAGTGCTTGAGGTTTTTGGCCTCTGATCTTTCTTTTTTTTACATGCTGGTTTGGTGGTCTATCTGTGAACGACAAGAAATGTCTGAGTGACATCATCATCAGGAATTTGTAATCATGTCTTCAGGTCGGCGATATTATGCGCCGGTGCAGAAAAGAAAACTGCTATACAAATTATTTTGTCCCGTCTAGCATAATGTAGCTAAATGCTCAACTTCAAAGCAAACTATGAGCTGCTGTACTTTGTCGGTCGTGTCATGTCGTAAACTGTGAGCCTCTGTGGAATATTAATTAATTAATAAATAGCAATATTATTATCCTCATTGATATTATTACTATTAGTAAAATATGTGCTCTGCTGTACTTTCACTGGTTGTGATGTTGGTGTTACCTGCTATATTGTCTACTGTTGTTGTTGTTTTTTTATTTCTTTGCTTTGGACAGGTCGACTGCACAAATGAATTGCCCTTCTGGGACTAATAACGTACTCTGATTCTGCATGTGTTGAATGTGGGGAACCAAATGTTGACAGCAGAAAATGTACTAAAGAAGCAGCTTAGTTTCTTTCCCCAGACTATCAACTGGAGAAAACATTTGATCCAGGTGCTGGAAACTATACCAGCGTCAGTCATGGCAGCTAACAGACAATGCAGTAACTCTTTCATGCATATGTTGAGCTATGCTTGCCCAAACCATTCTGTTACATCTATTTTGTCAGTAAGTGTTAATTATTCGGTTAATGTTACTTTAGGTTATTATACAGTATGCTCTTTTATTCCACCTTTTTGTGTTCACGGTCTGGCTGAACTTGTATAAAGTGTAGAAATGTGTCCCCTTTTGTCTCTTTGTCAGTCACCTCAGGGTGTTCATCGCTCATGCCTGGAGCATCACTTCTGATGATTGAACTACCATTTGTGTTTCCCTGTTAAAGGGTTTTTTTGAGGGAGTTTTTCCTTAGTGATGTGAAGGACAGAGGGAGTCATATCTTGTACAGATTGTAAAGCCACATGAAGCAAATGTGTAATTTGTGATGGTTTATACAAATAAACTTGACTGCACTTTGCAGGAGGCTAGAGAGAGCTGTGGTGCTGTGTGTGACTAGTTTATCACAGAAATAAAACCTTTAATTGTGCTGCATGTGCCCTGTTTGATTGGGTTCAACAACTAAAATCTGTAATAATCATCTCAGGTGGTCATGAGATTTCATTACGTTACGCAGCTGTCGTACCTGAGCAGGAGCGTCACTGCTGTGTTCATGAGGGCATCACTCTCACAAGCCTCTGAATATCTTTTGTGGTGCACCTGTCTGTAGCTTGTACTGGGATTTAACCTTAAAAAAGGGACAGCATCATCTCAGTGTGGAAAAAGCCTCTGAGCTTTAACCCTGCAGCCAGCTCAGCACACGTTGTTTCTGAACGCTGGGTTGAATAGGAGCTTGTTGAGATACTGAGTCACACTAACACTCTGCTGGGAGTGTGTAGCATGGAGCTGAGCTGCACAATCACACCACACTCCTGAGAATAAAGACTTTAGAGATTTAGGATTACCTGCTCCTCCTCTCTTTGCCGTACACACTTCAAATTGTTTGACAGTTCCAGCTTTCTGAAGCTGTCAAAACTGCACTTTCAAGGTCTAGTGAACAAAAAAAAACTCCAGCTTTGGAAATTCGTCGAAAGCCGCTAAATGATAAAAGAGTAATTTTCTTGTAAAAGATCAGGAAGGCTCAGGTTTAAGGCATGGTAGTGGTGAGAAAATTAATCAAAACAACTCATCTGTCAGGTGTCGTTTAGTTCGGTTTCCATCACAACATGATACATATAAGGGAGAAATTATTGAAATGAATGAATAAATGTGTGAAGGTCAGTGTTGCTTGTCCTGTCATGCTGCACAGCTGTTTTTGTGGATTTACCTCCATAAAAATGACACATCTGGATACCTGCGGTGTGCTACAGGTGTGAATATAAAACACTGGCCTTCTTTATTGCATCTGTACCCTCAGTGATCAATTTTAACACGACTGCGGAGGCCTGTTTACTCCTCAGGAGCGCAAAATCTACTAAATAACACAATTTCACAACTGCAAACAGCCCGGCGCTACCAGGCTCTTGTACCATAGTGAAACTGAAGTGCAACCTGACACTGACTTATTCAGGGAGTCAAGAGGGAGTATGACTCATTGACTTTCTTCACAGACTCACTGTTGATTTGACTGTGTGTAAAGACTGTAAAAAGGCATAAATGTAACTGGTTCTTCCAGTAGCGGCTTCGTGTTTCGGCTTTCATACCTTCCACATCTTTATGCTGCCCCAAACCACAACTGTGTATTACCTAGGGATGGGTGTTGGCAAAGACTTCATGATACGATATGTATCGCGATACTTGAGTCTCAATACGATACATTATTGCGATATTGTGATATATTGTCATACAGTAGGTGACTGAGAAACTTAAAATGCAGCTTAAAATGCAAGTTGTATACAGTATGCACATATCTATGTACATATGCATGCATATTTATATATATATATATATATATGAACATATATTTGTATATGTACAGTACAATAAGGGTTGTTGAAGTTACCACGTCAACCTGGATTTTTTAAAATTATTTCTTATTTAAATTTTTATTTCAACGTGTGGGAATCGTTCTCATTTTACAATTTCCCAAAACATTACCTTTTTGGGGAAAAAAATGCTAATAAAATATTAAAAATAGATATACCAGAAAAAAGTATCACAATATACTGCCATATTAGTGATTTATTCCCACTCCTAGTATTACCTCCTCTTGTTTTCTCCTCTTCCTCACAGTCCCCATCACTTCTTACCCTTCTAGACCTTCACAAACATTGTATTATACGTCACCCTCTCTTCTAAATCCTCTCTGTCCGCTTTCTCCAAACTTTCAGCCCCTTTAAATCCCAGATTTCTTTTCCTCCCTGGTTAACACATGTAAAGAAGCAGCATCACCAGGTTAATGTCAGCGTCTGTAGTCCTCACTCTGATAAAAACACATTTTCGTCCTTTTGAATATGGAGGAACTAAAACGATCAGCCCCTGAGGTGTTTGTTTGGGTCTTGGATATTTTGTGAAATGAGCATTTCAGCTGGGAGACACCATATTCTCGTTTTTTTTCCCCCCTCTCCTTTATCCTGTTCCACTCGCTTTCATCCCTTTATAAGATGGGATTGTTTGTTGAGTTCATGACGTTAGCGCTGGCCACCACGAGAAAACAACTGTTATTAAATCATAACCTTATCGCTATAACCGAACCATCTGGACCAACTCACTGATGATTTACAAGGAACAGATGTTTGCCTGAAGAAAACAACACTCTCTGACTGAGACTATGGGGTCTATTTCTTACTTTCTCACACAGAAATGTTGCAACAGCAGCAGCACACCCAAAAGCTAAGGTTATCCAGCCATAACGGACTACGTGCTTCTACTCTAACCTTGTTTTTTTTGTCCTATGAATCTGCTGCTATATTCTTTGCAAGAAACACCCTTTTTTATACTTTTTCAGTCGTGTTTATCTCCTTTGTTCTGAGAGAACATTTTCAAAGCTGATGAAGGTGGATGCTGGAGGGGATTTCATAGAGGAGGAGGAAAGAGGAAGAAGAGCACCACTCAAACACACACAAATGGAGGCGCAAACACACACTTTCCCATGGACATGCACTTGTTTGAAATAGCAATACGAAAAAAAAGAAGGGGAAGAGAAAGTAGGGGATTGTTCCACCAAAGAGGCAAGAGAAAGAGCAAATCAATGGCATGATAATGAATTATTTCCTCGCCAGAGAGGGAGTTAGAGGAGAGAGATAAAAGCAGACCACATGCTGCGCCATTAACGGCCCGGGGCTGCTGCCTGTGAATTATGGCGCTCTGAAACACACTTGTCGCCCTCGGGATCCGCCGGTTGCAAAAGGAAGGAGAAAGGGGGGAAAAATAGAAACAAGAAAGCCACAAAGAGACAGGGGACCAGAAAAGAAATGTCTGAAAGGGTAATAGGTCAAAGTAAAGCCCCTGGAGTCCCTGCACAGCATGGATTTACATCTCTACGGCTAATTAGAGACGTAAAGATGAAATTAAAGCAGTGGAAATGAAAGAAGGACGTAGATGAGGGAAATGGAGGAGCAGAATGCTGGATGGGATTATTCAGCATGTGTAATTATGAGAGATATTAGATATCTGCTAGAACAGTGAGTGTGTCACCAATGAGAAATCATGTCTTCTTAATGAGGCTTATATGATGTTCCAGATGTACCGTGACATTTTTCCCCCATTACAACAAGATCTGCACTCAGAAGGCCCAGATTTCTCTGCAACTGACTCATACAGACAGATGAATTAAGTGCAATTTGAACTTTATTGCAGCATTTTTAACAAGCCGAACCCAGACAGGTATTTGTCTAAATCCTCTGTTGGTTCTCAACAAAGACGTCCTGCTGATATCTCCACATTGATTCCAACTCAATAAGAAGAGTTATGGAAAGCTTATAAATATCATGGGATGCATTAAGACTGTGGCTGCAATCTACTGGTGGCTGATTCATTTAATATTACCTTATCTTGCAAGCAGCACAATGATAACCTTAGCTGATCTTCCTGTTTAATTAATTTACTTTGTAAAGGGAAAATTTGCCTGCAACTCTTACAGTTTTATACATCATCCATCTGTGATATTAAATAGTTTTTGCCTTACTCACTGTCATAATTTACATAGATTTTTGGGTGCGCTGACTTTCCTTCAACTTGCCTCATCTCCTTCATTTATTAATTCACTGTTTCCTAAAATTAGTTTCAATATCCCACAGAGAACATGTCTGGATTTGAAACATGAAGCTGTCGTTTTGGGTGGAGAGAGCAAATGCAATAATGCAGTAAGAACAACTTACTGAAGATCTGTTGAAGTTTTAGTCAGTTAAAGTTGGTAAATTCATTTTTTCTGCTATGAAACTGTACGAACAACATGCTGTGACTTCATGGAAGTTTGGTGAAGCCGCCACATATATATGGCAGCTTTAGAAGCAAGCTGCATTTTCAGTGTAATTAGCACCTTCGATTTCAGTGTAATTGGCCACTGGGGGAGAGATTTAAAGATCCATGTGAAGTCCTGTACTAACTAAAGTGTATGGATTTGAGAAATTGTCCCCTCACAGGTTTGTCAAGCAGCAGCTACTTTTAAGTATCATGTCTGCTTGCTGCCAACTAACATAAAACATTTTGACCATCCAGGAACATTAGCAAGCTAAACATGGATTTGTTGACTCTGGTGTCTGGAGTGTTCAATCCTTCAGTTTTGGTAAAAATAATTAGAAAAAAACCAAAACAATATCTTATGGGTATAATAAGGAGAATAATCTGACAGCCAGACATTGTTTAAGCTTGAAACCACATCATGACCTGATCTGAGTGCAAACCACAGTTTTTATTCCTCATTACTGACATGCAGTAAAGTCACTCAATGACAATTTATACTCTGATGGTTATTGTGGACGTAGGAAATAGTCGACAAAAAGAGTTCTACTTCAACACTAAAGCAGTTTACATCCTGTCTCTGTCAGTAAAAGCTGTTTTTTTTCAGTATCGATGTTGATGATTCACTTGGGTTGTCAGTGAACATTAAACAAAGATTGAATGGATACCTCAAATTGTATTTATTTCTTTTCTTGGGAGTGAACACAGAGTTGGTATCAAATTAGATTAGACTGACTCTGCTGGTTGCCTGGCAACCTCACAGCGATAACATGACTCCAGGAATTAACTGCCCAGTAAAAGCAACTGTTGTTTGACCCTTTTTTGCTCATCAATAAGCTTTAGAGGTGGTGTGCACCTTTAGTTTTTTTTTTTTTTTAACTTTAGAGAGAGCCAGGCTCGCTGTTACCCCTGTTCATTTATGCTAAGCCAAGCTAAATTAGCTTAGCATAAACTAGGATAGCTTAGAATAGCATTTACCTCTTTGTACACCCTGTAATTTTCTACTGTATATAATAATGTCTATCATTTTCTTTAATCTTTTTATCTATTTTCACACTTTGGTACTCACTGTGGATAGCAAAGGAAGTATTTCATTGTGCAGGGAAATATGTTTCCTTACTGTTCATATGATAATAAACACCTTGAACCTAACTGGCTCCATACTAAATGCACAGACATGAGCGTAGCATTGATCTTCCCCCTGAACTCATGGATGATTCTCACACTACTGCTTCACTAACATGTACGGAGAAGGATCACATGTATTTTCCAGGTTAACAAGACTCCAGCAGTGACTTTTCCTTAGTGGTTTGTTTCTATTCGTGCATATGTTTACAAAGCATGGACGTCTCAGTCGAGTGCTCCACAGTGCCTCTCATGCTGCGAGCATCATGTGTATTTGTAATATCATAAAATAAAATAAAATCATGTCGCACAGTCTCTGGACATCCTTTGAGAAGCTCTCATTGTTCATCGAGGAAACAGGGATTTAGCTGCATCAGCAAAGTGTTGCACTAAATAAATGATTTGGACATTAAACGGTCAGCCTCAGTTGCCATGACAACCCACTAGGCATCTCTCACTATTGTATTCAGAGCAGACCACTGGGTGAATGGTGTTATGTGAAATGCAGCACATACAGTAAATACATATATTAGTGTCTGCTTAGGTAATTATTCAGCACCAGGACGATAAATTTAACAGGAATATGGATAGAAATAAAAAAGCCGAGGGATAAAAGTGTGTCCAAATAAGTAATTCATTAGCATGCAAAATAAGTGCAAATTGTGTCACTTCCTGCTGATATTGATCGATACATACTCCAATATTGATTTTTATTTGCTGCTCTCAAAAGATATGTATGTAAGTGGTCACTGTGAGCTGTTATAAGACTGAACATACAATGAAACTGCTTTCCACTTTGTCCGAAAAATCCCTTTACTTTTCACTTAGGTTGACTCAACCTCAAGAGGCATGAAGCATGGACCACATAAATAAACAAAGAGCAAAAAACCTCATCAGATAAAACTTTACATTTGGTATGAGAAGGGATGACCAAAGCCTCCAGCAGTCCCTTACCTGTTACCGTGGCTACCTGACACTGGGTAATTACCCACGAGCAGAGATGACACTTGGAAGGTGCCAGAAAGGCCCATATACTCACACTGGCAATTAGCTGTAAAGGTCCATTGGGCGGTAATGAGGCATCAGGCACTAGCTAGGGGAGAGTGTGCAAGGAGGGAAGGAAAATGAACAGTAAAGAGAGATAAGGGCAGAAGTGTAGTGTGAAGATGAATGGAGAAAAGAGGAAGATGCTGGAGAGATAACGTGGACGGGAAACCATAGAGAGCAGAGGGGACGAGAGTGAGTGAGTGTTGTTGTGTGGGAGCAGAGGAAACCTCCAAGACCTGCGGTTCAAAGTCACTTTGTTGTTAAGAGCTTCGCTGGAGGTCTCTCACCCACTTGGCTGTCAGAACGACAGGCTCCCCTTGTAAAAGTGATTTCTGATCTTAGTGAGATCATTGTGCAGATTAAGGGCAAACTTAAGAAACATGAAAGACCAATCCTTGACAGGCGCTGTTAGGCAGCAACACAGAGATATTATCTTTCTGCAGCACTTCATTGGATGCACAGGAGGTTAAAAAAAAACAAAAAAACAAAAAAAAAAAAAACTGAGACAGTGCCCAGTGGAATTAATATTTTATCTTGTTGCATCTGTGAGTGTATTTATTATATGTTGTATACACTATATAGCATTATATTGTCATGTATAAGGGTGGGAAAATAATTGTAATAATTTTTTCACTTCAAAAATGATCAGATATGGTCAGACATTCTACATAAGATAAATTTAAATTTAGTCACTATGTGTTTTCTTTAAAACACAATATAGAGATATAAAGGCATGTATAACAAATGGCCATTATCATGCTCGTCTGTAAGGTCTTCACCATCCTCACCTTCAGCCTGTTGTTGATGTTTATTTGACACTGGCTGCTCTTTGACTGTCACCAGCAGACCAACGTCAACCATCTCATTTTCTTTTCTTTTTCAACTTCCTCTCATGTCATTGCCTGTCCTCTTCTTTCTCCTCTTCCATCACTATTTCTGCTATACTTCAAACCTGCTGAGCGTGCAGCCCAGCATCTCCTAAAATCCCACTATTAATAGGAGTCATGGAAACCAGAACCAGAACAAAAAGGGAGGGGGGATGACTGCATGTGGGAGAAAGACGGAGGAACAATGGGGAGCAGAAAAAAAAACAAACAAAAACTGGCCTGGACGTAATTAGATGCTCACCAGCTGTTTGTTTTTGCAGTTAAACTAAAAGCAGGATCACATCGCACGGTGCCTTAACAACTAATGGTTCTGTTAACAAGGTGTACAGCAGTACACCTTATGGTACATGCTCAAATAAATCTCTATTGGTCTAATAACCACAGTTAAATTTCTTAAATATAATAATAAATCAATCTGATTAGGGAATACAAATCAATTCAGAAGCTATCAACATACTTCAAGAAGCGTTTTATACTGTGGAAAAAGCTCATAATTCAAAGAAAATGTGGTTGCACTGCTGTTCTGAAATCAGTAAACTGAAGGAGGAATTAGAACTACAAACTTTTCAGTGATATTTAAAAATTAAATAACTAAAACTGTTACCATTGTAAGGCCATGAAGATGGTGATAAAAGAGGGAACCAAAAGATTATGTGATGCTCTCCTTCCCTTTTTGTCTTTGCCTTTAAAAGATCACATCATCTCCCAGCTGTTTTTCTTCTGACCATCATTGGTTCATTTCTGTTCTCTACAGGATCTGAGAGTCTCCAACAAACCCAAGTCTGAGCATCAACTCTGGAAGGTTTTGACAAGAAATAACACGCTAGTGTTACGGCGGTAAAGGAAGGGTATCGCGGTGTAACAATCCTGACATGGCTGTGTAATGGCTTCCTGTGAGGAGGACATGAATAGTCTCTTTCCCAGAGGAGGACAGAAAGAGACTAAGAATCCCTCTGAAAAATGATACTGCCAAAATATAAGAGAAATATCATGAATATCACGTTGAGCAGCTACAACAGAATATACTACAGCGTCAGCTCTTGTGTGCTGGCCACACTTTGGTGTATGACTGGTACATGAAAAATAAGCCCAGTAAGACATTCCTCCAGTTGTTTTGGATTTGTTTCATTCCAATTTCAACAGGTGAGTTTTGTAAAATGACAATGACATATCGTCACAGGCCAACACCAGAGAAAACTGATGAATAATATTAAATTATCACTCTACTCTACAAGGATGGGAAAAAAATTGATAAGGCAATACTTTTTTTCTCATATAATATTAATTTTTAATTCCTTAATATTGAGCCCCCCCACATGACTTTTTTTGGGGGGAAAGTTGTAAATCCAGAACAACTTGAAATAAAAAATTAAATCAAAAACAATAATACACGTTAAGGCAGTAACTTCAACAGCCCTCGTGTATATGTATATAATTCTGTGTACTGTACAAATATGCATACATATATATGTACATACTGTATATACAACTTTTATTTTAAGCTGCATTTTAAATTTCTCGGTGTTCTATGTAGAATATCACAATACAGCAATAATGTAGGGTATTGTGACTCAAGTATCGTGATATATATTATGTTGTGAAGTCCTTTCCAATACTCACCCCTACTACTCTATGTGGTCAGTGTCTATATCGCTCCAACAAACAGACATGTAAAGGACAGAAATGGTGTAAAAGTCTGCATACAGGTTACTCACTATACATAATGCAAAGGTGTGTATCACTGCAGGGTACCTTCATATATTACACATGTGCCCACCCAGAGGCTGTGACATTGGGTGACCGTATATATTCTATCTGCAGGCTTCAGAAATCTCAATAAGCGCACTCAGCTGCTTTATCAGTTTCAGCGCTTATGCACGGTTGTCTTTTACCGAACAGTTAATGTGAATCACCTCGACCCTGACATCAGTGCCAACGACCGCCAGGCAATTTCCTGCACATTCATTATTGTGTAATTACAGTGGTTCTAATTCGGATACAAAGGGCACATGTACGAGCCGTCCCCTCCTGCACAACGTTGAGCCCGGTGAAACCATACAACACAACATAAAACAAGCAAACTACAGAGCCATTACACTGTTATCTCTGTCCTGCAATATGCTCTACAGACAGGAGAAGGTTGATTACTCATCCTGCTGGAGCATAATCCTCTCTAGGTTTTTTTTAATCACTGCAAAATGAAGAATATTGAGTTTTGGACTGTTGGTTGGACAACATAAGCAGTTTGTCATGTTAGGCTCTGGCAACTTGTGATTGCCATTTGCCACTTATTTCTAACAAAGCAAAAGATAACAAAAAAAACAACAACAGCAGATATTGATTACTAACTAATTAGTTGCAGCTCCAGTAGAATATAAATTGTAGCTTTGCATGCTTGAGCATTTGTGATGAATCTGTAGCAAACATGGAATCAATACATGTAACTGATGGTTTTACTCTCACAAACTGATCTGACAGCACGAATAAATATTAAAATTTAACTCTGAATTCTCCATCAGATGAGATGATTGACAAAAGATGCAGTATTTTTTTAAGAACCCTTCTACATCAAACATATCAGCAATATAATAATAATAATAATAATAATAATAATACCACCATATTGGCTGAATTTCTTCCTCTTGACTATAATCCTCTTGCTGGTTGCTCAAAACCATCATTAAGGAATTAAAGATTATTCCACTGATTGAATTACCATCTACATGTCTGAGACACAAATGTAAATGTGATTGCCGTCTCCATGTAATTGCCAGTAATCTTCAAGTCTACATCAGTAACATTCAGTTAGAATTTTTCTCTGGATGGAATTATAAATCCATATTCCTGGAAAAAGGAAGAGGTGTTTAAGTAGAATCTACTTAGCGGACGTGCCAAGGAGGTAGTAAATCTAAAAAAGTGCATGAAAACAACCTGCTGCTGTTAGAATAAGGGGGAGAAATCAATAAGAATGTAATCATCACAACAGTTTATTCCCCTTGTTCAATATGTGGTTAAAAAATGAAAGCGAGACTTGGGTGGGAACAGAACAGAGCTCTGTCTAGTTTTGTGCTTATCAGGGTTTCTACATTAAATAAAGCAAAGGCAACAAAGCGACCGAAACAACACGATCAGCGTCTCTTAACAGCACAAGTTCATTGACTGTGGGAGCAACAATGAAAGTGCTCTCGTCTTTCTGGAAGCAGCCAGATGGTTTTGATTCTTCCATCAAAGCTGCAGAACAGAAAGAAAGCATCAACAGAGGAGCGCATTTTCAAACCCCAAAGTTGTGGGTTACAGCGTCTCTAAAATATGACTGAAGCCTGGATTTCACACAGCAGAATATCAACCAGGGCACACATCATTCCCGTCTATTATTAGTATTCTATTTTCCAAGCTTTTGATCATATTTCCACCCTGCTAAACACACCTGTGATTCCTGGCTGCTCTGCTTCCCAGACCACACACACTGGGGAAAGCACTGACACACACACACACACACACGCACACACGCACACAATTCAACATCATCAACATTATCCAGCACACCAGATGCGCCACTCAAAAATAATTACTCCCACTCGGTGGTGCCTTCCTACAGCCCAACAGTTAACCTTGAGCGTCACCTGATCAATAGCTTGTTTTATTGGTCCCAGTCCATTTCTTCAACTGCTTGTCAAACATAAAATGCATTGACAAACACGACCTAGGACTCAGCAGGTAGATGAATACCATGCCATGTCTGCTCTCTGCCCATCTGGACATTGAGGGGAATAATAGCAGGATGGTTCCCACTAAAACCAGCCATTAGAAGGCTGAATTAGCGGTGAGGATTAATGGAGCTGCACAAGCTGAAGGTAGAGCTTCAGAAATGACCACCTGCTACAGCTACCTGCTGGATTCATCAACTTGATCAGCCTTTATCACCGCTTTGGATTTAGATCCAGGTTATTTTATTGCAGGTTGATGTGAGATAAGGAAGAGAAAATGAAGAAAATAAAAACAGTGAGTTTGAAAATGTGTTGCTATGGCATCCAGCTGATGCTACAATACAGTTAGTGGTGGAACAGTGATTATTGGTCTAAATAAGGTGGAACGTGCCTGTGCTCTCAGCTGCCGCTCAGCCCAAAGCACAAAGGCTATTATGGCTGTTCCAGATGCTGTAATCATGACTGGAACTGGGCACATGGGCTAGTGTGCAATTATCAATTTATCCATGGCTCAAACACTTTTATCCCAATGGCTGATGGGATGGGAGGTCACCAGGTTCTAGAGGTTTTCAGTTTTTAAAAACATGGATGGTAAATGCATCACAAAAACAAACACATTAAGCAAACAGTGCAAACCAGCTGTGTGGTTTTAGGTGTATGCAGTTAAAAAGAAATTACCTTTTTTTTTAATACACTTTAACTCTTTGAGTGCCAGCCATTTTAGAAAACTGAAAGTGTTTTTGTACATTTTGAGTCATATTTCTAGACCCACAGAATATTTAGTACTATGTCTCTGAAAACAGTGAATAGCTCAAATGAAAGAAGAGACTCTCTATTTCATCATGAAAAAATGTTTGTTTTTACCTTGTTCCATTCTTGTTTTATCAGAGGTAGAGTAGAGGACACTTTCACCAAAATCAACACTTTTTCTCCACATTCTGTTTGTTTTGCTCTCTAATCTCGATCGTCTCCACTTCCTGTTTTGATCTCTGTGGTGTATACCGTCTCTTTATGCTCTGACTACATCTCCCAGAAGCCCCAGTATTACTCACAGGCTGTGTGAGAGTGCGATTGGCGACCTGCTGCTGAAAAAACACTTTGACGTATTATTACGTCACTGCACGAAAGTGTTGGATTTTAAACAATGTTGAAATACATCAATGGCACTCAAAGAGTTAAACAAAGATGGACTTCTTTGTTTGTTTTCTGACAGCGAGTTAAGAAGGATTAAATACTCACGGAAAGCTGTGTAGAACTCGTGCAGGCTGAGGTGTCCGTCGTTGTTGTAGTCGTCATATCGCAGCAGGTCCTGCATGGTGCACTCCAGCAGGCTGTCCTCCAGGTGCTCCTTCATAGAGATCTGACAACACAAACACATCATCATTCAAAACTTGCTTACATTCTCTTCTTTACATATTCTATTTAGGAGTAACTCTTGGAACAAACATCTCATGCAAGCTCTCAAATTCTGCTGTTCCAAGAGTTACAAGAAGTGATCATTTGGGTTTCCAGTGAATGTGATGAAAGTGATTTGAAATAAATTGCCAGCCTGCATACAGCCAGCATCATAAGTAGTGTTTAGAGAAGGCTTTTCATTCCACCAATAATTAGACTAAGATTTCCATCAGGTGGAAAAAGCCTCGTGTACACAAACAACCGAACCACAGAAACTGACTCGTTCTAGGAGTAATTTCATTCTGTTTTGAAAGGGGGGGGGTTAAATATGTAATCTGTTCTGTAAGTGCTCCTTCTGATTGCTTTCCATTTCAGGAATATTTCTACTCTTAGTGCTCACACTCCTGCACGATGCACCTGAGTTAATTCAAATACGCTCCCCTGGGAAGACGCACCACTCACTCCTCCATTGTTTGTCATTTACGAGGACTTCCTTCCACTTTAATGCTGCCTCTTCCTCAGGGGAGCCATCTTTGAAAAAGTGATGTGAAGCAGTTTTTTAAGGAGATAAACAGGAGACTCAGCTTCCGCTCTGTTGCAGTTGCACTACATTATGTTCAGGCTGCTCCTTTTGTACCGAAGCACGGCAGCGACGAGTTCAAGTTCCAAATGTTCAATGCAAATCCATCTTTTTCAGAAGATTTGATAGCCAGCCAGAAGATACACAGAAACCACATTCATTTGTTGTCAATTAACTCAAACATCCAATAAAGTTTCTGTCTTCAAGCTTCTAAAGGGCAAATTACACCATTTTCTCAAAGCAACTAAAGTTGCTCAAACTAACTAAGGATCTAAACAGTTAGTGCTTAAGGTAAAAATTCTAAATTCAGTTTAGTTTATATAATGGTTCAACTGACAAATGCCAACTTAAATGAACATCATATTTGCTGTTGAGCTTAAAGACTAAGATCCCTACCAGTTGTGTCTTCTTAGTGATCCGGAGCTGTGGTCATGTCCAGGTGTTGGGAGGAAGTGAAAGGGCAAACAGAGCTACCGCCAAACATTTAATACCATGGGTGCGCTGGTGATTATGGTCCCTCAAACAACATGTGCTTAAAGTTGGGTTCCACTGGGTTGGGTTCTTGGTCCTGACAGGTGATTGATTGCCCTCTGCAGGTTTGGAGTGCACTGATTATCATTTATTTTCTGTTTTTTAATACTGATCCAGTTGCAGGATTATTTATTCAATAAAACTTCAGTTGGTAGCTTTAGGAGTCTCAAATATACATTAATATCAACAAATATTTTGTTTCAGTAATTTCTCTAATTTATTCTCTCAAATGTTTTTAAAAACATATTTCAGAGTTTAGCTGTAAAATAAGTAACTTTTCTCTGGCCACCTTGACTTTGGACTGTTTGGCAGTTGGGTCACTTGGGGTACAAGTACGATACGATACGATACATCATTGTGATATTATGATATCGCGATATATTGTGATATTCTACACAGATCACTTAGAAAAGTGCAGCTTAAAATACAAGTTGTATATACAGTATGTACATATATACAGTATGTACATACTGTATATATGTATATATATATATTTGTATACATGCATATATATTAAATATATATTTGGGCTGTCAAAATTTTTATTTCAACATGCGGAAATTGTTCTGGATTTAACATGACTTTTTCTAGGGGAAAAAAATCGATATTAAGGAATTAAAAATTGATATTATATCAGAAGAATAAGTATTGTGATATATTGCCATATCAGTATTTTTTCCCACACCTATGGGTCACAGAGTTTCTTAATTTGAAACTCACACAAGGCTTTTTTTAATCCCATTTATTAAGTTTTGTTTTTGTTTTTTTTTCTTTTAAGGAACACTATTTGACATATTTGATGGTTTTAGGTCAAAACGTCCAGTGTTGAATTCCTTCGGCTATGATTTCAAAGTCTAGAAATGTAGCCGCTGTGCTTGTTTATCTCCTCAACTTGACTCTACATGGAGCTGCACATGTGACACGGTGCATTAAGGAATGTGACAAACTTTTCTCCTCTTGCTGCCTGCAGCAGCATGCGGCCATGTGTTCACTGACAGACTTTGCTGTCTTTGGGCATTTGAGTAAAATATTTTATCCAGAACCACTTTACCCTCTGAGACTTTCTGTGACAAAAGACAGACCCCAAACCGGAGATGCTCTGAATGGAAGACTGGAAATCATCTTTGAATTCCTTTGATCCTTAAAAGCATCATCTCTGTGAAACTGTATTTATGAATTCCTACAGGGTAAGAATGTCTCATCTAAAGATTCCCTGGTCTGCATTAGAGATTGCCAGCTGTGGTTGATCAAAATCTCCTGTTGGATCTTTTCCAGATATTATTATTCATTTCTGCCACTAGAACGGGGCCAAAAATCACTCACTCTTTTCAATTTCTAAAGTGTGATGTCATTCACAACTGCAGTGAGACAACAGAAGATTAATTATTTTGGTATTTAGTTGCACTTATTCATCTTTGGCTAGCTTTTTTTCCTTTCCTGTGGTATCATCCAGCCGCTCCTTTTCAGTTTCCACATAACGACAGTGAGCTGCAGCACAGTTAAAACGCTGTGACTCTAACATGGTTCGCTGCCCTCTGGCAGAAGTCATTGAGACTGTAGCATTGGAGGGGACGAGTCTAATTAACACCCATCTCTGATGCCCATTTCCTGACGCCAGATGATGCCCACAATAATTTAATTTCCTCACTTTACTAATGTCAATGCCATCCTTTCTCCAGTCCCCTCCCCACTGCTTCTCATCAGTCCCTGCTGGAAATATAACCCCAGTAAATATGTTTTCATTGTTAAACAAGAGGATTAAATGTTCCAGTCACATGTCATTCACTCTACAGTTTGACCACATGGTCTTAAATGTTCATTGAGGAAGACATATAAGAAAGATCTGAATTTAACTCATTGAGATCCAGCCGTTTTGTAAAACACAAAGTGGCTTGTTCCAGCTTTTTTTGTCCATTTTGAGTCATATTTCTAGATCCACAAAATATTTTCTACTATGTCTCTGAAAACACTGAATAGCTCAAATGAAAGAAGAGACTCTCTATTTCATCACGAAAAAAATGTTGGAATTTAAAATGACGTATAAATTTGTTAATTAAATGCCTAAACTGCAAATGTCTCGTTGATGCCACCCAGTGTCTCTCAATTGTTCTTAAGTTCAGAAAAACTGGATGTTTTGAAGCCCCCACATCCCACAGTCTGTCATCCCTTGCAAAACTTTCACAGGAAGATCTATCTCATGTATACTGTATATTCTTCACTTGCTCAAATGTCCTCTTTGTCAATCAGTCCTGTCTCATAAATCAGACCACCTGAGCTTGACACCCACCTTTTCCAGCTCATCACCGACCAGTCGGCCATCCTGGTCCACATCCAGGTATTTGAACATGGTGTCCACCAGCGCTCTCTTCTCCTCCATGTCTCTCTGCTGGCTACGCTCTCCAGTTTTCAGCACTTTGGGCTGCATATCCAGCAGCATGCTCTTCAGCCTGTTGTACTCCGACATGGTGCATGCATTGCCTGCAAGAGCAAACACGCAGATAGAGAAGAAAAGACATTTGATTAACCTCAATTATATGAGCCAAAGCCTTTGGATTGAAGCTGTAAATTGGATTTAAAGTATTTGTGTGTTTCATAAAGGGATGAGGGGAGAAGAGGGTGAGGGGGATTGATAACGTGTGCTTGTGCATCCATGTGTGTTTGTGTCCTTGAGTGTTTACTCATTTAAAAAATGTTAGTTTGTTTGTGTGCATAATTTGTGGACGGTGCAGGGGGTCCAATTAATTACAAGTAATCCTTGAATCCACATGAAAATGAAAGGTAAACATCCTCATTTAGACCCTCTCAGGCTCCTGTTCGCTCTCTGCTGTGGGATTAGAGCTCATGTTTCAAACCTTACTCTGCGTCAAGCTCATGTTTTTTTCTGCGAGGCTTTGCCTGATGAGGATGTGCAAAGGAAACGAGAGACCACAAATTAATCATGGGCAGCACTCAGTGTTCTTTTTTTTTTTCTTCACACTTGAAATCAATAATTATGCAAAACACGTCTGTGCCACGCTGTGAGGGACTTGAAACTAATGGAGAGCAGAGAAGCAGCTTTTCTTTCCTATCGTGTCCCTCTACTCCTTCGCTCTGGTATCACCTGAGCCAGATGACGGCAGGAGAGACGCTGGCGGGCGGGTGGAAGGGTGGAAGGGTGGATGAGTGCGAGGCCAACGTGAAAGTCAGAAGCGTGGTGATGAGAGAACAGAACAAAATGTGGAAATTCTCTCAAAATATGAATAAATCATTAGCTGCAGAGCAGGAGACCCCCCTCTGAGAGGATACAGGAGTGGATCTCATCTAATCTCCTCCGACAATGCAACAGCTATCAAAGCTAATGAATACAAAATGAGGGGACAGGATGGACTGAGAAGAAAGCCTGTGGAAGTTTCATCCTAGCGTCTCCTCTTGGTTCCAGACTCATATCAGTAGAGCGCTGTCAAAGCACATCTCCAGCTGAGCCAACAAAGGTTCAACAAGGTGACATCACAAAGACAACAGCTCCTGCTGTGGTACTCCATGTTAAAACGAACATATGGTCATGCTTATGCAAATGTTCACACAGACACGGAAAAATAAAGAGGTTTCTGGTTTGTCCTTGTCTCAAAGAGGAGCTCAGGGTGACCCAAGATTAAGACTCAATAACCTCTGAGACTACAAGCTCTCCATTGACCTGACACTGGGACAGAGCAAAGGTATCATATGTAGTGCTCTACATGAATGAAAAAATGACTATGTCTAAAATAAATAAAACCAAATTATAACTGCTGGACGCCTTCAGATTGGTGAAATATTAAAGGAAAACCCAAAATAAAGCATCTTAAAGCCACCAGAACTGCTCTATTTATTTTAATTTAACCTTTTACCAAGTTAGTCATTTGGGAAATAATTTGGGACTTTGGTGAAGAAGCAACACAGGTAGGATGATGATAAAAACATTGTTTAAAAAAAAGAAAAAAGAAAAATTAATAACAGAGAAGAATACAGAGACCTAGAGACAGAACAACATAACACAACACAACAAAAGAATGAGTGATCAGCTACGAGCAAATGCAAAGATGATGAGTTATGGGATATAATAAGTTTTTAAAAGTGGTGCGTGGAATGAGAGAGGTCAAATTTAAGGATTTCTGCAGGTGATTTCAATCATTTGCAGCAGAAAACTGGCTGGAGATGGGACCAAAGGAGGTCCAGGCTTTGTGGCCCACCATAGATGGGATCACTCTCTCACCTGATGTTTTAGAAATAAATCACTCTTTTCGGACTTCTGTAGCATCTGTGACACTCAAACCTACTATCTACTCATAAAATCAAAAATGTGAATCCCAAAATTAAAATGTAATTTTCCAACACAGTTAGACATTGTGGTTTTAGGAAACATTACCATGACATTAACCAAATAATTACTTCGTTAGGGACTATTTTGAGGTGTTTAGGATTAATAAATATATTAAAATTGCAGCCCATTGCTGCATAAAGAGCATAAGAGTGAAGACAATTTCAGGACCTTTGGAATAAAGTTTTTGATGAATTGCATGCAGGAGCGAGCGACAGTTTACATGAAATTATGAGAGTGGTGCTCCTTTACTTTGGGTTAGGAGGGTCTCTAATTTGTAGAAGTCAGACTTGGTAATCGAGTGCATCTATCAAACTGTTTGGATGATCTGCTTGTTGGTGGAGGTCGCCGCTGACAACAGCAAATTATGAAAGGAAGTCATCAATCCAATAAATCTCATAAATCCTGTTTTCTGGGTGGACTGCATGATATTTATCCAGCCACACATGGAAACACAGAATGACACACAGAGGTCACAACACTGGCGACTCCTCTACTTATTACAGCACAAAGACTTACACACCCACACAACTAAGACAATGTGCACTCTTCTCTACCAGCAGCCAGTCAAGTCAAGGTCTTGGCTAAATCCCTGTTCAATGTTATTCCTGCAGGGGGAATGAGGCGTGAGATGGATCAGACATGAGGGATCATCACCTAGCTGTCATCCCTGTCCCTGCTCTGGAAGGACAGAAACAAATTAACACCCCCGGGCTGATTTGCATCTTGTCATATATGGAGAGAGAACAATCCTCTCTTTGCTCAGACTTATTCTGTATCTCTATATTCAGGGGAAAATATCATGACAAAGAAGTCGCGCTGTTTCGCTCATAAAAAGAAAGGACATTTTAAAGACACCCGTATGTTGCTGCCCTGGCAGAGGTTGATTAAGGTCATAAATTACTTTAAAGCCCTAATGACCTCCTTACATTTCCAGGTTCACTTTCTATCTCCTGGCTATGAAGAGAGAGAGAGTGTCACACCTGGATGTTACTGCGTATCACGCCGTCTTTCTTTGCTGCTGTGAGCGTCCTTTGATTCAGACTCTTTCATTCTGCTGAGTGCAGCAGCAGCAGAGAAATATCTGTCTGCATTACAGTGCATCCACCCCTGACTCGAACACTGTTTTATTGTTCTAGAGGGAACCAGGCTCTCTTTATTGCCGGTTTGAAATGTTAGCTGCTTAAGTGAGTGATCCGAAGCTGCTCGCACTGTGGATGCCCAATGTCCCGGAGACGGAGCTCAGCATCCTCCGAGCTCATGCTTTATAAATGTCAGACAAGGGGAAAACAAACTGAGGGAAGACCCAGAGAAAAAAGTCCCTGTCGTGCTAAAAAGGATGGATTGTATGAGAGGACAGAAAGTCACGGGCATTTATAGGGGTGAAAGTCCTCAAAGGTCGAAGAAAAGACATGTGCGAATGGGTACCTAAGTGAAGAAAAAAGTAAATCTGTAATGTAATGCAATGATTAGAGCTGAAACGCTCGACTAATCTCTCACCAGGAACATAATCTGAAAATAATACTTTTTGCAGACTGAAATTTGGAAACTGAAATTACCTATTTCTTCTCAGATTTATATCTTATATAGTTAAATATCTCAGCATGGTGACAGTTCACAGCTAACAGTGCTAATAGAAAGCAATAATAATAATAAAAAGAAAGTAATAGTAAATAATAAAAATAATGACACAGGAGTCATGTTTTATAGAGCACCTTTAAAATGAATATCTTTGGGTTTGGGACTGACAAAACAAGAGATTTGAAGGAATTTTGTGGACCAAACAATTAATTCAATAATCATGAGAATAACCTGCCATATATGCCTTGATTCACGAGGCTATTCTTGAGATGATTCCATCTTATTTATCATCTCTTTTAGTTTTTAATAAGAGGACCTACAGTCTCCATTCTAAGGACTTCTTATATTCCAGTAGTGCAATAACACATCCACTGCAATTCAGACATGTATGAATCAAAAAAAGCTCCACTTATTGGATGAGTTCTTGGCTCCGGGTAAAAGATGGACGAAGAAAAAGAGGGAATCCAAGGCATCAATCCTTCAGATGATGAAACCTCCCTACAATGCCCTCCAGGATGTTCCCTGCTGAATTTATGTCTACCTGACCTCCTCTGGCTGGAATGATGGGATTATTTACTGCCACGTCATCTGTGTGCTGCTAATATGTGAAAGTGATAGACCTCCCTTCCGGATAATTATGAATATGATGGACACTCTTTGCTCCCGAAGGTAGCAAGGTCTAAGAGAGCCGAGCCAATCTTGGCAGGGTGACACAAGTCACAGGAGAGCCTCGTGTTGCATAATCGCCGCTAGCAGCTTTAAATCGGCTTACAGTGAGCTTCATCGTCTATCCAGCGTTTCTCCTGAGACTGAAACCACTTAAACCTTTAACAGTCAGCACATCCACTGTGTTTAACCTGTAAGGAAATGTACTGCATGTTACAGTCTGTGGCATGATAAGAGAGAAATGAGCTCTATAATGAATTCATAAAGTTGCATGCCAAACTTCAGATATATGCGTATCTATAATCAATGATCCAACATTTATTGCAGCAAACTGTGGTCGTATGTGACAGTAAAGATGCCCCATCGGATGAAGACGAAGCATGTAAAAAATTCTGCGGGAGGCACACTAAAAAAAAAAAACAACACATAGACATATATTTCCATAAATATGAAACCATGGCACAAAACCAACCAGCCATTATTCAGAAACAGCTTGCACAGCATCCGTCTACAAAGAACAGCAGGAGGAGGTGGAGGGAATTTACAGCAGCCTGGGTCAACAGCAGCAGCAGAGTGAGAGTATTAAGACCTCACTGACTGGTCCGCTGATAGGATCAGAAATATCATAACAGAGTGATGGGCTCACCATCTGAATTAATATCCCATATGGGACTGTTCTTGGGAACTTGTTGCAGATAGTGTGAGCAATAATCCCATGTTAAAGCAACCAAAAAGTGATGATTCATAGTTTAAAGTGAATCCCACTAATACATAACTCCCCGCTGATTGAAAATGACATCTCTGATTTTCTGAGTATGGGCGAAGCTGTCTGCTCGTCTCACCCTACATTCAGCAGACTGGATCAGTGAGCGCTTGCGAAGTCTTATCAGAGTCTGTGCAGCTTGGCACCGACTAAATGAGAAACCGGTTGCAACACCAAAGCTATTGGCAAAGCAGTGAAGGAGAAATAGTACAGTAGCATTCACTCCCCCAGCCTGGCTGCATGTCTGTCTGTGTGCACGCCTAAAAACTGCCTTCTCAAACTGTACATCAGCACTATACACATCAGCTATATCTCTTCCTCGCTCTGGACCTGACTCTCTTTCACTCTTTTCACTCGCTCTCGCAGCGAATCCCATCAGTCTGAGGAGAAGTATAACTTACAGGGACATGCAGAGTTTAGTAGCTACCAGCTCCAGCGACTGAACTGATGCCTTCTTTGGATCACGTTCCTCTCTGAACAGGAGTGTGACCAAATCTCGTGGTACAAGATGTCATGAGATTAAATCGTGATGATATTTCTCGTTTAAGTGAAAAGTTTACTGTCTTTAGAACAGCAGGAAATATGACACGGACTCTCTGGATTATTGAACAGATTTCTGTTATATCATATCATGCAAGAGATTTTAGCGATGTACTGTACGTAGTGACATCACTAAAAATTCAGATGGGACATGAGACGATGAAGGTTTTAAAGAACACCCAAGTCAAGTGATGGAAAGAGAAAAGTGATAACCATTCACACTGTCCATTGTGTGTAAGTTGTTGTCCAACTGTTCATAAATACATTTAATACATTATAGAACTAGATATTGAGTAAACACTCTGACCATGCATGGCCCAATGTAATAAAACAAATAGATTTCCTCTCTTTCCAGTTTTTTATGCAGAACTCACTCTTGCTAGATATTTTACTATTTCCTGCACAAATGCACAATGCCATAACCACAGTCTGTGCAGTTTATTATTTCTGGCTTTACATTTTCCATGGTTGATAACACAGTACGTGATTTCTCACAAATTACAGTCTAGTCGAACATCAAATTGCTAATTCTTACCTGCATGTGGTTTTGGCAGTAATAGCAACAGAGTACTGCCTAATGGATACTAAAGTGGCTCAAGTGGTGTGTTCAGCGCAGGGTCAACAAAAATAACACAAAGAAGAATCAAACCCAGAATGTAAATACAGTTGTACTTGCACCCTAAGCCCTGGTGAAGTGAAAGAAAAAATAATTACCAAACCTGCAAACCCACAAATAGATTGAGACTGGGAACAAGAGCAGGCGTTGATTACATTTTTAGCATCCCTCCTCCTCCTCTCTCTGCTACACCTGCAGTTAAGTTACAGCAATCCCAAAGCCTTTCACAGTCCTTGCTGAGGCCTGCAAGCAGCTGCCTGATGATCCCAAGAGTATACACCTTTTAAATTGCCTGGGTGTGGGGACTGGAGGTGGAGACGGACACCTCGGGCTGTATGTGGCCTAACTGAACCCCACTGATGACACAGAAAACTGGACGAACATCCTACATTACCCTGCCCAAATACTGCAGTGACCTTGTGGGGAAAGTTTCAGAGGCACAGGAAAGAATGGAGGATTTTGTGAATCAAGGTGCGGAGAAGCCTAAAACTCTTAAATAAATATGGCCTCTCTGTCTATGCCCTCCATACATTTTAAGTCTGGCTTCTGTCATTTATGACTGCTAACTGAGATTTCGATCTATCACCACTATTAGTAGTGGAACATACACTACAGGTTAAAAGTTTTGAAGAAAGATTGAATTTGGACACAAAAAAAGAAATCATAGTTTCATTGGTATAAATGAACATGATTATTACATAAAGAGTAACTCTTGCTTCTTCACTCAGTTGCTTTGTTCTAGACATTTCTGCAGTAGTTTGTCAGAGATTTGAAAGAAGCTGAGATTCTCAAAAGCCAAGCTGATTTGTTTTATTTTTTTGCACTTAACTCTTTGAGTGCCATTAACATTTTTACGTCATTTAAAATCTGACGTTGGGTGCCATCAATGTAATAATACGTCAAAGTGTTTTTTTTTGGCAGTGAGTCGCCGATCAAAACGAATAATGCATCAAAATGAATACTTGACATCTCCAAGACTGATAAAGAAAAAGTCCCCCAGCCCCCCAACATTTCATAAATGGAAAATAACTCATGTTTTTGTGTATTTTTTTTAACATAAAAATATCAACACTGTGTAATCAAACTGGCATTTGAAGGGATACAATCCTGATAATTATAGTTTTGATCAGGACTGAAGTTGATCAAAAGACTTAAAAAATATTAATCTGTACTATTTTTATAATAGTTTTTGGAAGTGGACATTTTTTGAACTCAAAGGTACAAGAGGGTAGAAAGCTTTTAAATCTGACGCTACACAAAAACTAATAATGCATCAAAGTCAATATTTTGACTAATCTTTGATATTTCCAAGAGTGATTAAAAAAAACAATATTATTTTTATGGAAAATAACATTTTTTTGTATTTTTTCATTAAAAAACATTAGTGACATCAAATAATCAACCTGGCATTTAAAGGGTATTATATTAATCCGTTAAGTTTTTATAGCAGTTTTTGGTAGTGGACATTTTTGTCCTTAAAGGTAAATTAAACTGATGCCTGAGGGTTAATAGATAATTAAGCATCGTATTAAATATGGGAAACAATCTGATGAGATGAGTGAGGATCAGAAAGTTGCAGGAAGTAGAAAGAAACTTTTCAGTGACTTTTCAGTTTGCTGTCCTCACAGTTTCAGAGTGAGTGATTATTTTTCCACATATGTACGTATGTGCAGATCAATGCTGCACAGTACAGACACTTGAAAACAGCTAAAAAGGTACAGGAGGGAGACAACGATGTACGCTGAAAACACAGCTCTTATTCTTTCATCCCTGCCAAAGAGGAAGAACATTCATCCCTTTTATCTGAGAGTTTTATCTTTCATCTAAATTCTGTCAACGAACGTTCGCCTTAAGAAGACTCTACATCTTTTGTGCTTTATTTTTTCTCCATAGGTCACAAGATCGCTTCACAGCAGCAAAGGCTGAGGTATTTTGTGTGGGAGTCTATTTTTGACAGGCGACTCGTTTTCTACGCATCCGCCGATGCTGAGAGTGCAACGAACCCTGAGACACTGAAGTGTAATCTCATCACACGTCTAGTTTAGGCACGTCTCTTTGTCAAAGCGAGGAAAGCTCGGGATCTTGCACGGTAGTTGGATTCTCGTGATGTATAAAGAAGACGAGGAATCACAGAATTGAATCCATTGTGTACTGTGTACAGCTCACCAGATAATGGGCCAATAGTGAGGAGCTACTGTACCTGGTGAGACCATGGCATGAGACGATATCGAGAGGCGACAGAGTGACGAGAGGCGTCACTCTGCACAACAAAGGTGACTCCTAAAGAGGTGCTGTCATAGCATCATTTATATCCAGTGTTGGACCGTTACTTTTGACAGTAACTAATCCTCTAACACATTACTTTTAAAATAAATAAACACAGTTACTGTCACAAAATGGTTTGTCCGTTACTTGGTAGGTGATGTCCTGATTGATGAATTCAGATTGCTTTCATCCATACTCTCAGATATCTCTGTGGACAGGGGACATGTCCCCCCTCAGATTCATAGAGACTTCATAGACAGCATAGAGACACTGATCGTCCCCCCACTTTCCAGCATAAGGAGACAAACATCGCCGATAAAACAGAGCATTATTGTCACTGCAGCAGCACTGGGAGCTCAGTGTTTGTGTGATTCAACTCATGGTGCATTCAATGGTACACAAATGTCGGAATTTCCAACTTCAAGTCAGAATTTAAGTAAGTCGGATCTCCAACTCGGAAAGTTGACTAATCAACCCGACATAGAATTCATGCTATCTGTTACTGTCGTAGCTCCATGTTTTGTTGTTCGTCTGTAAGGCTGGAAGAGCTGAGAGCACTAAACTTTGAGGTTAAGATGATCTGAGCTCCAGGTTCTGACTTCCAGTGAACACATCATAAGGTGAACTCTCACTCCCCAGGGTCAAAAAGAGAAACCTAAAGTTACTTTTAACAGTAACATGTTACTTTTTGATCAACAAATTAATTGAGTTACATTTTGAATGAAGTAACTAGTAACTGTAACTGTTACTATTTTTCAGTGACTAGCACCACACTGGTTATATTTGAACAGGAGACTATTTCCTCCTTGAAAGAAGAGCAAAGTCTGGACTTTTTGTCCAGAATCTGAACAAAAAGTGATGATTTTGGTGAAAGTGTCCTCTACCTCTGATAAAACAAGAATGGAACAAGGTAAAAACAAACACTTTTTTTTTATCATGATGAAATAGAGTCTCTTCTTTCATTTGAGCTATTCAGTGTTTTCAGAGACATAGTACAAAATATTCTGTGGGTCTAGAAATATGACTCAAAATGGACAAAAACACTGGAACAATGTACTTTTGTTTTAAAAAGGGTTGGCACTCAGTAAGTTAAGTTAGTAAGCTTTTCTCAGTTTGACAAATGGTTCATCCAATCATCTGTCAAAGTTCCTAATGACAGCTTCTCACATCATTCTATGAAACAAAGATTTTCCTGGGAGCAGCAACCAGTTACCTCCGTACCCGGAAGCTCATTCCAGTTTTGGTTAAACCCCAAAATTTCAATAGTTGCCAGCCATTGGAAGCCATGCCAGGCAATACAGTGAAAGGAGAGACAGAGTGTACACACTGCAGTACTGTGGAAAATCAGTGAATAATACTATCAAATATCTCAAGCAGAACATTTGCTGCATACAGGAAGTGTGACTTTTCTTTCGTTTTAACCCAATTTTCCATTGTACCACTGCATAAAAAGAGAAATTAATTTAGTCTCTGATGTTTTCCCAAGAGGAAAGATGAATTGGTCGGCATTATTCGAGTCTCTACAATCAAACAATGGCAATGTGGCATTTTCATTACCATTAGACGAAGCAAACATAGGGAGCTAATTTCAACTTTGATGACAGCCCTCAATTATAATGAGTGTGTTCCCTCCTGAGCTAATGAGAGACAATGCAATCAGTCCATAATGTGGTCATTTATTTCCCTCCCAATAATTACAGTGCAGTCATTTACTTGTTGGTACATAAAGGTTAAGATATTTTGTCCCCTCTTTTCATGCCGTAGGTTCATTATTGAGTCACTGGGGGACAGTCGACTGCACCTTCAATTAAAAAAAAAAATCAAGACATTTTCAGTGTTGAAAAATTAGTTGCATAGATTTTGATGTGCACTTATTTGTGAGATGTACTGTCATGTTCAACTCAAACATGCAGAAAAAATTCAATGCAGAAAAAAGGTGTTTTAGTCATCAAGGTGGGAATTGTATGCCCAACCACGCGACCCCAACTTCCTCCATAACTGTACAGTTAAACTGTTGCCAATGAATGTAATCCAGTCCAACTGTCAAGGTTTAATATTGCAAAATCCTTTAAAATCATATTTGCCAAAATAAATGACAAGAATATAAACATATGAGGCAATAGCCTGAAATATATTTGCAATATTGCTACCTTGAAAATGTGGCTTGAGACGTTTGAATTAATTCCTACATCAAGTCTTTGGTAAGGCGAATAAAGAGTTGTAGCAAAACATTATTTTTTATGTTTGCAGCATATTGTGGTAAAACTTTATTTTTTTTTGTACTGCTTCCCATAATTGTTGAGCTGAGTGTTGAGAATCACAAATCAAATTTCTTGCAGCGTAATGACTTATTGTTACGACCATATTGTGTTCCATTTTTTTTAGGGCAAAGAAAATGGATAAATCAAACAGAACAAGAAGTCACAGTGCATTTGATTGCACTGCATAACAAATGGTTTGCCCCAAGGTACATTGGCAGCACTGGACGGATATTAACTCATTAGAGGTTTACAACTGGGGTCCTTCTGTCTGCCAGCAGGTAGAAACAGTAGCAGAGCAGGCCATTAACCAGAAAACAGAACTAATGAAGGGGGAAATTAACAAAACACAAAAAATAACATGTATTTCTGAATTCCCTGTCTGGCCTCTGTTGATATGGCTTTCCTGTTTGCACGTCGCCTCCTCAGTTCATTATGTGAAGCTATCTGGGTCACACACATCTGCCACCACTGGGGGAAGTCATCCAACCAATAGGAGGAAGAAATACAAGAGAGGTGTTTTGTCAAAGTTGTAGTTTAGCAATATAATGAGGTTACCAGGATGGACAAGAAGTAATTCTGGCTGAGCAGTTCCACATTTCAACTCTTTCAATTTCATTCAGAAAATTGCTTCCAAAATAAGAGGTAAATGAGAAATAAGTGCCCTTTGGTCTGGTTGGGATATTTCTTTCAACACTTCCATGCAGTATCTCTATTAGGGATGAAGGGCTTTGCGATATAACAATTTCATAACAGTGGGAGCCAGTCTTTCAGTCAGCAGCTTGTCAACTGGAATGACATGTTTTAAAGCCTTGGATCTACAGCTATTTAAATACCCATTGGCTTTCTGCCCCCTCAGGATCCTGGGCCAAGCCTCCATATCCCTCCCCTCATGCCAGAGACTGTCACTCACCGCACAAAAACCCAAGACGAGCTGTCTTTGAGCCCTGATGTGTTGATTTATTTCATGCCGTGCCGTGCCATTCTCAAATACTCCATTCCAGTGATGTAGAGTTTTTTTTCTGTTACACTTCAGACAATATATGGTCAGATATTGAGGACTAGAGAAGAAAGACTAGGTTATGGTTTGTACATAATGCAGGCCTTCATATTTACTGCAACAGTGACTGAATGCATGAATTCAACAATGCTGAGGAATGACTAAGAGATTTACCACTTGTTTTCCAATGAATCTACATTAATCTAAGTGTAACATGGAGCTTCTACCATATATAGTCATGTTCTGTGGTTAAATATCATTAAGTAATGTTATTTTAGCATGATGTACAATAACTTAACGTTGTGTAAATTAATTTATGTTGACAGAACCTAATGTATTTGAGTCAACAATGAACACTCTAAGCTAAGTCCTTTACTTAACTTAAAATAAGTTTGACTTCAAAATAAACCACTGCACAGAAATGTCACAGAACTTGTTATTGTCCGCGCAATAATTTTGAACAATTAATTTAATCACTGAAGGTTTTCGTAGTGTGTTCACTAATCATAGCAGCATTGGCAGCTATGGTTAGCTACTTAGCATTTCCATCACTTGCTAAATGAGATTTTTGGAAATAACTTTCCATTTCTTTTGTATGTTCACCCAACAAATGATTATTATGTTGGATTTACCCCTCCTAATTAATAGTAACGGCAACACCTTATGTTGATTCAACATATTTACCTTTTTGTCACTTAAAACAATTTCTTGCTAAATGAGCGTATTATAACTGGATGGAAATACTTTCCATATTTTGTTATGTTCACCCAACAAATGACTATTTTGAGAGTAGCTCAAAAAGTCCTTAAATCCAGCAAGAAAGTTTGATTCACTGATTGCTGTCAGGATGTAAAGACAACCAACCCACCACCAACCCTGGATCCTGAACAAAAAGCTAACAAGACTAAAAAAAATGGAGAGAATTGTCTTGTCAGGGTTTATTAAAATATGGAGAGGCAGTGGAGCAGATTTAGGCCAGTCGGTCACATACAGTACGGTGTAACACGACGCACCCTGGAGTACTCTCGCTTGTAGCAGTGACTAATTTGAGAGCATTAGGGAAACACAGTTCAGCACGGTACTTCCTTTAATTACCAAAGCCCCTGTGCATGATGGAATATGGCAGGTAAGTGCAGTTTGACCACAATAATGTCAGAGCAGCGATGAAAGAGAGAACTTTAGTCATCATGTCATGGTTTATCGAACAAAACAAGCAGGGATACAGTCATTTCAGTGTTTAATTTTGGGTTTTCTACCACCAGAGTAATTAGACCATAAACTCAACTCGCTCTGAAGCTGGAGTTTAACTACAGGCAGAGAGAAACTATGAAAAGAGGTCTCATTAAAAATGGCTGGTGGCACGGTGGAACTTAACAGAAACTCACACTGCTTTGTTTTAGAGCTGCTTTGGTTTGGGTTTACGGAGGCATGATGAGCGTTTATAGCAAACTATTGGGTCTCTGGAGCTTTTTCATCATTTGGAATAATTAATCGACAGGGAGCAATTAATGAATAATGAAGAAGGAAAATCTGAGCAATTACTATCCCAAACGGTGGATTAAGTGCCATGGTCTCTGGGGGCGGAGTGCATAGCAATAATCCAAAAACCTCAAGGAGAAGAGTTTTTGGAAAGTGGTGTTGGTGACATTTAAAGTTAGATAGCCTTCATGGTCATATATGATTCATGTCATTTTGTCTCATGAACACAATTATTTCATCATAAAATAGAGAAAAAAGTTTGACACAATAAGTGTTTTTTCCTTCTTATTAATAGAGATATCAGGTGTGTGTCGGCTTTGTGCCTCAGCAGCAACCATCTACATATTGCTTTAATTAAGCACCCAAAATTGCATTTTAACGCGTCTCCAAATTTGATCTAATTTCCAGCGTATCCTACTCAGACAGTTATAGATTATGTTAATCCACTCAGTGCAGATACTGCAGTGTTTTCAGCAGCTCTAATCAAATTAGACTCTTAATCACACGTGCTGTAGTGTCAATAAAAATCCAGTCCTCTTATCTCAGCTGATATTATTGCTGAAATTTAATATGATTAATTTATTCATGCTCTAAATTGAATGAGGAGATTAATTCAGTAATACTATATGAAACAATGCACGTTTCTACTCAATAGTACATTGCTGTTTGAGGGTTATAACTCATTTCACTTTCTTCTGTCATATTTAAAATGTCTATGCAGATGAGTGTCAGGTATTTTCTCATGCCAGATAAATCAAAGCAGTGAAGTTCACAGTCGGACAGACTTAATATTTTAAGATTAGAGTAAAGACTTGTTAGATGAGGCAGACGAGGAAGTGGGAGAAAAAAAAAAACGTTGAGTTCAAGAAAGTGCCAAAATCTTATTTCCTTAGATCACAAAAAATCTTGCTGACACCAGTTAAAAACCTAATTGGCAGTACTCTGCCTGCTGAGCCGTATTTTACATAAGATGTGAAGTCAAATGTGTAATTTAGCTGCATATGAATTTAGCGTCCTGCTGAGAAGCCTCTCATCTTTCTAAATGAGTGGAGTTATTAACAGTGGTAACTAAAGCAGAGCGCAGGAACAACACTGTAACATGAACTGTGGTCTGATCTCATTAGAAATAACACACACACACACACACACACACACACACACAAACACACACACGCTGCCAGGGCTGAGATCAAAAGGAGGTAATATTGCAGGTGCGGGGGAACAGGTGTTTTATCATGACAACCAACAGGTGAACACAAGAGTCTAGCTGTTTGTATTTCTTGACTGGTGTCCAATAGGACAAATGAAAACTGTTGTTTTACGTGAACTGAGTTGATAAAAGCTCCTTATAAAACAGATGGGACTGATGTTTGAGGATTACTGTGACGGGGTTAGACCTGCATGTCGGTCTGTCCGTGTGGTTGGCTAACCCTTTCATGGGTCATTTATAAACCACTTCTGGGATTGCGGGCTGTAAAACTCGGCCCCTGGAATCGCTTGACTCTGGTATTGCATGGAGATTTTTAGTGATGGTTTATATGCCGTTTGATCGGCTCATCTGACCTAACAAGAGGGGAAAAAATAGAGAAATGGCTCTATAAAATATTGGCAGCTTTGATCTAATAAAAAAAATATATGCTTCAAAAACGCTTACTGACTGAGAATAATTTGTGGAAGAGTTGGGTGGTTGATAGTCTCCCATATCCAGACCTCACAGTGCTGTGTCAGCGCTAAAGACAGGACACAACTATGGTGGCCTGATGGTGCAAAAAAGATGAGGAATGAGGAATAAATGGAGGTGATAATTATAGAATAAATACACTATAGCAGGTGTTATTCTGGCAACACCTTGCACAGACCAGCTGGACAAGAACCTGCATCAAATACTCTTCGGTGTGCATTTCCTTGAATCCATCAGAACCTCAAACAACCCAAGGCTCCCTACCATCAAAACACAATGAAATTTTGGTTTTATCAAGCCTTAATAGACTGCACCTTTTACTACAAATAATATATGGTTCCCATCACCTCTCGCTATTTTTTAAAGTATGCCATTCATATTTTCGATTGATTTCCTTCCTTCCAGGCAGCTATTGGTTTCAGTTCATTGCAAAAGAGTACAGTATAAAAAATCAAGTTACAGAGCATTTTGTTTTTTCAAAGTTACTGCGAGTGGGGACTGTTTGAAAACGCACCACTGATGCATTCAAGAACTTTACTGCAGCACACTTCCAAGTTTCTGGTCCTTGAATGCACCAAGGACAGTTTGTTTACAGACAGATCAAGGACTGGACCTTTGAACACCTGTTGTGTGTTCAGCATCTCACAAAAATTCCACTCACATCCTCAACCACATGGAGCGTAAACACATGTCTAGTTAATAAGTCTTACAAGTGTGAGCTGTGTGGAGTCCAAACTGAAAGCCACCTCTGTTTTTATAATCATACTGTCCTCAAGTGGTCAAAGCCTTAGGAGAGTTACAGTCAGGTTATAGGAAAAAAGGCTGCTGGTGCAATTCCCCGACCTGAACATGAGAAACAAGATGAGAGGGTTTTTCACTTTAATTCCATGGACAGAGCAGCAAAAATTGGTTGGTTGCAGGACATAATAAGTAATACTCCCCTCTTTCTTCAACCAGTGCTGTCAAGGTGTCCTTGTGCGAGGCGTTTAACCACCCACCTGTTCCACCGCAGCCGTTTAGTGGCTACAACTGAGATTGTACCGAGCACATCCCGAGGGGGAGTGTCATCATAAATAAAGGTTAAAAAGAAAAATTGCTCGTGTTCAAAAGGCTGCAAAGTCCATCGAAGTGAGCTATTAAATATGCAGACATTACATCAACAGTGCATCTACAGAATAACCACTCAAAACAACTGCCCGCTAACACTTCTATAGCAATAATCAGGAGATCCCCTTCCATTGTCTCTAGGGTTTATCATTGCTAGAGGTGGGAAAAAAATTGATAAGGTAATATATCGTGACATTTTTTTCTTCTGATATAATATTGATTTTTAATTTCTTAATATCAATCCCCACCACCCACCCCCACCACAAAAGTCATGTTTTAAATCCAGAGCAACTTACGCACATTGAAATAAAATAAAATAAAATAAAAAAAAAAAATGGAATAAAAAAAATAAATAATCCACATTAATGTGGTTACTTTGATAGCTATATATGCAGGCACATCCCAAGGGGGAGAGTAATGACAAATAAAGGTTAAAAAGAATTGCCTGTGTTCAAAAGGCTATAAAGTCCACAGATGTGAGTCTTAAATATGCAGACATTACATAAACAGAATAACCACTCAAAATAATAGAAGTTGCTTGTTAAAAAGTATTTTCACCACATTATTCAGGATCCCTCTGAATAATAAAATAGGTACACATAACCTTTTAAACTAAACCCAAATTCAAGTGCCAGCACAGAATATAAAGGTGTAATTCAGAGCAATCAATGGAGGACAAACTGCGACTGTTATTACTATGGAAATGTGCAACAGTGTCCACAGGTTTCGGGACGAGCGTGAGACGAGATAGACGATAAATCAGTGTTTGTTTGTTTGTTTGCTTTTGATGGAGCGCCACTTGAACAGATGAGAGACTGAAGAAGGTAGAAATCAGAGCACACATTCCTCTCACAGCATCTCTCTATTTATCCGCCTCCCTCCCACCTCTAATTTCCAGCTCTAAAGCGTGAGTGATTTCTTTCTCCTCAGAGTGCTGCAGTGCTTGTGCATGATTGGGCATATGCCTGTGTCTGCTGCTGCTGCTGCTTCATGATTTAATCAGAAAGAGACACAGTGTGACTTCGTCGTTGTTTCTGTGTGGTCCTCCCCTGATGCTCTCCTTCCTGCACCTCCCTCCCCCTCTGATATTTCTTCATCCTGTTGCCACTTCCCCAAACTCCATCTGTGTGTTTTACTGCAGAGGCTGCCGGCACAACAAGCACATGCACCGAGGACAACACATGCTAATTTAACACACACTTACGTATGTGCACCGACACTCTACTTTAACCCTTCAGGGATCACACAGATGTCTGGCCACCTGCTGATCCATCCTCAATGTTAGCGGTTGTCATGCACAAGATGGAATTTACAGCCCAGATAAACAGTTTCAAACCCACTTTGTTGAGGGAAAACTGACATCAATCTTGGGTTAATTGTTTGTTCTTTCCTCAAGGAGTCCAGCGTCACATTTAGTGGATGTTTGTGTTGTGAACTCGAAAACCACATTGAATAAGAAAGCCAAAATATTACTCAGATAACTAAAAAACACTCTAAAAGTGTTGTTATTTTCTAACTCTTCCTGTTACTTCAATTAAGTGACTGAGTTTTTATTTGTGAACGGCATCTTTATTGACTCCTCATTGCCAGTAACATATATGTGTGTCTATTAAAATACAATGCTTGAATCCCATAGACGTACTGTATAAATACATCAAATTGGGTTTTCAGCAGCTGGTTGCCGAACGTGCTCTCCTACAGCCTGTGAGTAATGCTGGGGCTTCTGGGAGATGTAGTCAGATCATAAAGAGAGGGTATACACCACAGAGATCAAAACAGGAAGTGGAGACGATGGAGATTACAGAGCAAAACAAACAGAATGTGGAGAAAAAGTGGTGATTTTGGTGAAAGTGTCCTCTACTCTACCTCTGATAAAACAAGAATGGAACAAGGTAAAAACAAACATTTTTTTCATGATGAAATAGAGAGTATCTTCTTTCATTTGAGCTACTCAGTGTTTTCAGAGACATAGTACAAAATATTCTGTGGGTCTAGAAATATGACTGAAAAATGCCAAAAAGGCACTTTTGTTTTTATAAAAGGGCTGGCATTTTTCATTTCTCGATCTTAACCAGGTGCTGTTAAAATAATTTTTGTTCATGGGCCACATTCAGCCCGTTTTGATCTCAAGTGGGCCGGACCAGTTCCAACAGTGCATAATAACCTATCAGTAATAACACATCCATAGTGTGAAGTTTATTCTGAAAATTTAGTCCTAAGTTCTTGTATATTTTGTCATCTGATAGATGCTGTGAGTATTATCGTCACTCAAAGTTGGAGTTAACACATCGAGCACACTGAAGAAAGTGGTCTATTTTTCTTGGAAAACACTTCACCTGTCAGCGTTGTGTCAATCGTATTGAAAAATTGGAAGCAAAGATATCCAGGCATCCAATGGACCGGATTGGACCCTGTGACGGGCCAGTTCTGCCACTCGGGCCGTGTATTTGACACCCCTGATCTTAACCATAACCAACTTTTGTTAGGTGCAAAGAAAATTACAGCTATTACTGTTGAATTTTACAACTGGACACTCGAATGCATCTTACATTAAACATTTTGTCCTGAGTCATAACAGGAAATATGGAACAAATATAGATCTGTATACCTCACCGGTTGATCAAGCTTTTGTTGTTAGCTGTGCAGTTTTTAAGCAGGCCATCCGCATCACATGTTCTGTGCAAGAATCTGAATTTTAAATGTGGCATCGTGATTGATGAGCAGTATTCATGAATGCAAGGCTTCCCTCTTAAATTACCATGTAATTGCCATGAATATATGCAGATGATCAGTCCGAGAATCCCAGATCTAACGTCTTCCAAGGAAACATTAATAGTAAATGTCATCAAATGGTGCTTTCAAGCTCATTTTCCATGCACAATTTGAGCTCGATTAAAGGAAAGGCGGTACCTTTTGGCCCAGGAGGAGCAGTGATAATGAGAGGTGTGTTCGGAAAAGTTTGGGAATAATTTCTTTGATGGGTTCATGCTTTTCTCAAACAGACCTCTGTAAAAAATGATCAGCTTTTGGTCAGTCATAAGTGAATATTGGGCAGTAAGTTATTTTTTTTTAAATAACACTGCATTATTATTTGATTTGTAGTTACCCACTGAATTGTTTTAGCAAGAGTTTTACATATTATGACAATATTTCTATTAGGGCACATTACAGTGAAAGCAGCAGCGTCTAGATGTCTATGAAGAATTGGCCAAATTACCAACAATTATTAATAAGAAATCTGAGCCTTAGAAAACTCACTCAACTTCTGTGACCGCAGAATAAAGAAGTAATAAAGAGGGTAAAAAGTGCTAAAGGAGGGATTTATTCGAAGCAATTAGAGGTTCAAGGGGAAAGGAGACATGATGTCGTTGGTGGTGGGTGATGGTGACACGTGACGTGCTGCTTTTTGGAAATCTCTTTCAGCCTCCAGCAGAGGATGAGGCGTCACACTGGGTGGTCTTAATAATGATGGGAGGGTGAAGCTGCCAGTGGTGACAAAACAAACATCAGAGGGTGGTAACACATTACCACAAACTGTTAGAAAGAGAGGATATTCACCTTTACAGACTGACCTAAAGAGCGTGAAGCAAAGCAAAAGATGGAGCGCCTACTGACAAATTCAAAGCACATGAAGTTTTATTGTTTCACATGTTCCAGCAGACTAGTCCATCATCTAAGGAGTCGTGCCAATGCTTCAGATTTTCCCTCGACCTGGGACAAAGAACTTTGGGAAGGACAGTGTAAATTGGACTTCTTACAGCTGCCATCCTTCCTAAAATGAGTCAGAATAAATTTGCCAAAGTAGCTTCTCTTTTAAAATATCACACTATAGAAAAAGTGTGAAATTCTTTAACTCTTTGAGTGCCACTGACGTAATAATACGTCAAAGTGTTTTTTCAGCAGCAGTTTGCCATTCGTGCTCTCCTGCAGCCTGTGAGTAATGCTGGGGCTTCTGGGAGATGTAGTCAGAGCATAAAGGGACGGTATACACCACAGAGATCAAAACAGGAAGTGGAGACGATCGAGATTAGAGAGCAAAACAAACAGAATGTGGAGAAAAAGTGGTGATTTTGGTGAAAGTGTCCTCTACTCTACCTCTGATAAAACAAGAATGGAACAAGGTAAAAACAAACATTTTTTTCATGATGAAATAGAGAGTCTCTTCTTTCATTTGAGTTATTCACTGTTTTCAGAATCATAGTACTAAATATTCTGTGGGTCTAGAAATATGACTCAAAATGAACAAAAACGCTGGAACAAGACACTTTGTTTTCTAAAATGACTGGCACTCAATGAGTTACATTGCTTTTTTTATCTATTTTTTGATCTTTTTATCTATTTTTTACACTTTATTGTTCTGTATTCATTGTGGATAGCAAATCAAGTATTTCATTGTGCAGGGAAACATGTTGCCTTACTGTTCCTTTAAATATGACTCTGAATGTAACAATAAACCAATATTATTACTGCAAAATGAATTCACTCAAACATATATAAGTGCAAAGAAATGTCTCTAATATAAAAGTGATTCATTTTCATTTCTTAACAACAATGTGATCAGAGGATCTAAGGCAAAACAGGCAGAATAACAAGAAGAGACGATGGGGTTTAATGCCAGAGCGAACACAAACGCACACCGCCTACACACACCTGAAACACACAAAGGCTTCACATCAAAGCCAAGTCTTAGTGTTTTCATCATGTGGAGAGCAAGCTGCTATCCTATAACACCACCACTGTTCCTGCACACACAGAGGAGCGTTAAGATGACAATATCCTCCGAAAAAATATCCAGCAGGACCAGTTGTGTTCGATATGAAGCCCAGAGAGATTCCAATGATCAAGCGCCCACTCTGTTTCCCTGCTGACCTGAGATTTAATCCTCACACAGCTTTTTCTCGTTGATACTTACCCACCGTCTCAATAAAAACATCTAACAAGAGAAAAACATAAAGGGACCGACCTCAGTGCTAAAACACACACAAACAGAGCAAGCCTCTTAAAATGAAAGTGAAAGTGAGGAGAAACTGTGAGGAAATCAAACATGTCTGGCAGAATTTTAAATGTATTTTTTATAAACCACAAACAGGACAACATGACAAATAAGAGAGCAGACTCAAATAGATGACATCTGTCTGAGCTTATTTTTGGTAAATTTTAAAGTAAATTAAGAATTTAGTTGCAATTTGTTTAGTTGGAAGTTTGGAATTTCAATGATATATTGAATTATTAATTTAATCAGTCTGAGTTTGTGATTACACTGTACTGCATTTTTGCATTATTCTGCACTGTGTATATTTTTTTTTAAATCTCCTTACTTTCCTACTATTTATGGCAACTGTTGTGAAAGAATTTCCTATGGGATGAATAAAATTCCATCTTATCTTATCTAAATACTGAATTAATATTTGTCAAATTAAAAAAAAAAATCAAAGGTTATTTTCAATTCAACTTCCTGATACATGACCCCCTTCAGTGTATTTTCATTCTCTGCCTCTCTGTGTATTGGTTTTCATTGTTTCTTGTTGCTGTATTTTATCAGCCTCAGTATATTGGTCGCTCACTACAACATACATACAAATACTACTACGAATGCTATTTTTTTGGTGCACAAGGTTCACACTACATGCTGACATATTTTCCAAGTCCCTTTTGAAAAGTTTTTATTTTACGGCAGCAGGGCCTGACAGTTGCCTCTCGGTCAGTCCTGGTTGTCCAATGACAGGCATTCAGAATAACTATGGCTGATTTTCTCACTGATGGTCTTCTTAGCTTGCAGGTAGCTCATACAGAGGCATCAAATTAACCTCACAGTGAGTACAACTCCAAAACTAGACAAAATTTATTCCAAACACATCCTGTTACAAGTTTAGTTGGGAACTTTATAGTCTGCAACACACAAACATGGATACTAATGTTTGAGTTATTACAGCAGGGTCAATGGGACATTGTGCACACAGTGTATGCACGTTCACAAACATCAAACTGTAGATATGGATTCATTAATGCTGAGCTGTGCTGTTGCAATGCAGTCTCATGAAATATTTGTATGATATCATAAGAAAAGTAAGGCACAGATTTTCGTGCATATCTTACGAATGAACGGCAACATGACCGATCAGCACATGCGCGAGCCCTGAAGAGAACCCGGAAGTGACAGCCTTAAAAATGCCGGACATTCACTGTTCACTGTTAGCTGGAACCGTAACATTACAATACGCATTGAAATACACCCTGACAACACTTCCAGTGATGGTTAGGTTTAGGGATAGGATTACAGGGTTAGGCTTATGGAAATAAAATGCATATTTCCCGCTAGAAATGTGATCAAAACACACCCAAACTCATAAACTACTCCACTGAAAACGTAATGAATGTCCGCTGAGAATGTAATGTTTTCACAGAGACAGAAGCCTGCATCCAACATCACATGATGTCTGAATTACGTGGGTTATGTACGAATTTCAGTGCAAGATTTTTTTAACTGATTTGTACGAATATTTCCTGAGACCAGGTTGGTCAGTGACATCAAGAGAGGGCGAAATGTAAAGCTACTGTACAGCTGCGCCTTCTCCACTGAGCAAGAGCTGTCCACTCAACAGCAGCACAAACCACAGCAGTGCACACAGTGTTTGAAAAAGAAGAAGCAGCATTGTAAAACATGCATGCACACACACAGACTATGCAGAATAACGCTTTCCAAATATTGTCGCAGCTTGCCAGCGGGTGTGTCATGATGAACGGTGTTTGCCTAGTTGGAGGCCATCATTAGCTACCTGGGGAGGTGTTCAGAGCTCAGACAGGCTGCGTCCTGGAGTCCCACCTGCTCTTTGGGAGGGAACATCCTCAGGCTCTTCCACCCGAGTGGAAATCTATTCATCAGCTGCTGTAACAAGATCATGGCGCTGCCTTCTCTATTGTACATGTGCACCAGTGCACTCAGGTGTGGGTAGGTATCCACACTGCATTCATGTCAAACCCACTCATTTCCTACACAACAGAAGAACTTTTCAATCTGTCTCACATCATGTTTCACCGTTCAGAACACTCCTCTGCAGAGATACAGAGTTAGCAGGAGAGGGGGCGTGGCTTTGGACGGAGTACTGATGGGAGGGAGAGGAGGGGGTGGAGCTTAGAGAAAGCTTAGCAAATGTCGCTAGCTCTCTTGCTAGCTCTCCAACATCAACAGCTATAGCTTTAAGGTGTGTAGATTGAGCTTCATAATATCTGAATTATTTTATAATGCAGGAGGCAACTTTTCCAGTGTTTATCTAATTTCTTATATCATCTTGCTGTTGTCTAATCCAAATTTTAATGCTGAATGACACCAGCCACTTTTATGAAAAGTGGAAATGCTTTTCTTTTATTCAATTGTACTTGTGTTGCATGTTTTCTTATAGACTGTGAGTCATTCTTGATGTTATACATAACAAACTGTTCATCTGTTGCTGCATCATAATTCCCAGACTGGGATCAATAAAGTAATTCTATTCTATTCTATTCTATTCTATGAAGTGACCTGGACTGTGTGTCTGCACTGATGAAATTATATCAACCTCTAACAACACCATGAACAAGACTGAAAGATCAAAGTAATGTCTCAGGACATTTAGTGTTCTTATGAACAGCCCTGTCTCAATGGACTCAGCAACAGAAAACTCCATTTGTAAAAGAAAAAAAAGAATATTTGTTAATGATGGAGGATGGTGTAAGGGATGAAGGAGGCCCGAATGAGTAAGGCAGATCAAAAACAGTCGAACAGATGAGGATTAGATTTAGAGAAAGAAATACAGAAATAATAGAGCAGCCTCAAAAAGGACAGAAAGGAGAGAGAACGCAGTCGTCCTTCAGGCAGGTCACTTTTCATGTGTTGCTGAGGGTTTTTAGGAGTATATGGGTCACGCACCACTCAGTCCAGCTCACAGACAGGAGACAGCCTGATGCTGACAGTGAAACTAACTGAACCTTCAATAGAATTGGATTTTTAAATGTTTGTTTTTTGCCACATTCCTTGAGCTGGATTCACTTTTCAAAGACTGTTCCCAGAGATAAAAAAAAAAGAAAAAAAAAAAAAATCTAGGATTACAGAAAGCAGTGGGTGGCCATCGTCATTTTTTTGTCACTCATTGCAATCTCTCCACAGGGGTCTTGAACAACAGGCAGCACAGAGGCTGACGAACATAAATCCCATGTCTCTGGCCTCTGGCAGAGATAGATTTAACCAGATTACACTGACAGGGTCTCCTCAGCCTAAAGTGAGACACTAACCACTGCAAAGTGCATACAAGTCGAGTTTAACGCCATACATTCTCAACACACTTATTTTCTTTCTTCAGAAATTCCATATTTTGCAGAGCTTAAATGCAATCCATTTGATCTACACTGCAGACATGGGTTGGACTACTTTGGCATGTCTTAAATGGACTGCACAGTTGCTCTCTTTCTCTTGATAAATCAGCATCTTAAATGAAATATCTCACACAACAATCTGACATTTTAGAGGGGGAATTAACATTCCTTATGTGGTGACAAGCTTGGCCTTTCCCAGTATTTGAGGCTTTAGGGAGGAGGAAAGAAGCCCCTGTAGATGTTCAGTCACAAAAACATAAAGCTGTCAATATACTGTATATTGGTATAAAAAGGGAACTGATATATTATGTAATACACTGTACGAGTAGGACAGTCAAAGATGCTTTTATACCTGCAACGCATCAGCTGCTGTTGTGCCACACAAATTAATATTTCAACACAGCAGAAACACCCTACGTTTTTCTATACAGGGTTCTTGCACCATTTTAAGATGCTAATATTGATATTTAGCAGGAAAAAAATGATTATGATTTTTTTTTCAGCCCTTAAACACTTGCAATATTGATTTAAATTGAAGGCATAACACTTAATTTTTGTCTACAACTTTAATTTCACAACTTTAAAGAACAAAGATGTGAAATAAGATGCAAAACTGCACTAAATCTATGCATGCTGTGTTTTCCTATTGGCATTAAATGTAACCATCCGAAAATGTAATCCCTACAGCAAATTTACAGTAAATATAAGACAGTTAAAGACCTTAATTACCCAGATTTTAATTTAAGACATTTTAAGACTTCTTAAGGAATTGTGGGAACCCTATATCTACACACACACACACACATTTTGCTGCAGAACCATCACTTCTCTAAGTATCTCACAATCCATCTTCTTGGCAATCGATTGACATTATTCCACTAATCTACAGGTATAAGTATGCAGTACATTTTTCCACATCTATGTGAGTAACTAGAACCACACAGATGAATGCAGCACATACCCATATTTGCTTCTCCCATACACCAGGTGTGCATGAATGGATACCATATTTGCGAAGTGCTTCACTGGAAACACAAGGTGCTCCTTCCTTTTTGTCATTTGCATCCGTTACCGTGGCAACAAACCCATAATAGCAAAGCAGCACGTTGGCCGTCTGATAGCTTCCCGAGCAGAGAACGCTTTATCATTGCCCTTAAACTCTGTCTGCGTACAGCAGAAGTACTAATTCTCCATAATTACTGTCATGACAGCTGTGACTTGAAGCTAATGAGCTGTGAAGACGGACTCACTGTCTGTGATCATCTAAAAGATGCAAATGATTTTCCTGAGTGGCTGTTGTGTCCTTTTTGTTCTCAGTTTGAACTCCTGTTGTGCATTTCCTACCTAAAGGTTCCTCTTTCCAGGAGATCACAGGTTTTTACAGACCACACAGATATGCATATATAATCTGCCCACTTTGTTCTTGGTCCAATCCAAACCAAAGACACCAGCCACAAGTAGTCTCAAATAAACACCTGGAAAGTTTTGTAATACCGAATCAGGCCAGGGACATAAAGTTTAGGTGTGAAATGATGGAATCAAGCGATGTGCTTAAACCCATGTGGTTCCTGTGTTGCTGGTGAAAAAACATAAACATTTATTTTGCTCTGCTGTTTTCTTCCACCCCTCAGTAATGCTTTGTTGACAGTCAATAATAATTATATTATGTATTATATATTATTATAACTATATTTATGCAATAACCTAGCAGTAGGGTGATGGGCGCAACCCACTACCCCCACAATCGCTGCAACTCCGATAAAATGAGCCCAAATTGGTGACAACGTTTTCAGCTTTGTAACAAGATTTGTGTCTATTCTTGAATAAAATCAAGTAAACAGAGCAGTGTAAAAAAAACTATGGGCAGTACTACATAAGAGGGGCGTGTCTGCTCGAAGCACTGACTATTGACACTGAACACCTGTTTATGCAATGCTTCTGTCCTTTATGCCTGTGTATTATGTGTGTATATATTCAGTTTAATCATGAGAAGCACTGAAACCTCGAAATAATAGCTTGAAAAACAGGATGTTACTAAATATTATGGTTTATATGTCATATCACACACAATATACACTCCTGTAACTTTCAACCGCAAATATATCAAGATATATTTTTTATTATGTTAATATGATGACGGTAATGAGCTCAATACTGCGGTAGGCATCACATGACCGAGGTATCACAGTGATGTGGTCATTGTTCCAGCCTATAGCAGTCAGTGAATGAGTGTGAAGCATATCTATAGTATCTGTAGAAAAAAAACAGTAAACTTTATCAGTCTGTATTTTTATTTCATCTCTCAGAGCTTCAGCCTCTCTATCAAAGCTTTCCTCTCAACTGTAACTACATCTCTATTAAAGGTTGCTGTCCTGGTGTCTGCATCTGAATGTGGACACTGTGCATTTTATCGGCTCTTTGCAGTGAGTCTGATGTTGATAAAGATGGACCGAACTCACACTCACAACCCCAAACAAAGAAGATTAGGAGGTACGGCATGAAGACTCATGTCCATACGGATACCTCTTTTATCCTGTGAGGTGAGAGCTGTGGATCTGCAGCCAGCAGGTCTATGGTTCACATCAGCGGGGGGTTCGCACCACGAGGCCAGGCTTCAGCAGAAGGGGGTCCAGCGGCAGTCAAAGGCAGAGCTTTAGGATGCTCTGAGCTTGGCTGATCAAAAAGAGTCCTCTGCAGGGGTGATGACGGGTTAACACATTGAATTTTTGGGGCGACTTCAAGGTCTTAATCAGCAAAGAATCAGGGTGTTTCTTCCTGGTAAAATAATAGTATGATCATAATGATAGCTGCTCTTTGTTTGAGAGGGGTTTCCCACTGTGAAATATTCTAAATCTATCACTGAAATACTGATTGTTATCTAAGTCCTTTCTAAGATGTATAGATTTTTCTAATAATTTACAATTACTCAAAGATGTATATGAATGTTTTTTGAAATTCAACACATGAGTGCCACTGACATATCTATACATCCAAGTGTTTTTTTGGCAGCAGGCAAAAGAGGGCGCTCTCTCACAGCCTGTGAGTAATGTTGGGGCTTCTGGGAGATGTAGTCAGAGCATTGAGAGACAGTATACATCACAGAGATCAAAACAGGAAGTGGAGACGATCAAGATTAGAGAGCAAAACAAACAGAATGTGGACAAAAAGTGGTGATTTTGGTGAAAGTGTCCTCTACTCTACCTCTGATAAAACAAGAATGGAACAAGGTAAAAAACAAACATTTTTTTCAGGATGAAATAGAGAGTCTCTTCTTTCATTTGAGCTATTCACTGTTTTCAGAGTCATAGTACTAAATATTCTGTGGGTCTAGAAATATGACTCAAAATGGACAAAAACACTGGAACAAGACACTATTGTTTTTAAAAAGGGCTTTTCTGTGATAATCCCGAAAAAATCCAAGTAACTTATAAGTTATTTAATATATGTTTCAACACAATGGATGTCGTAAAGACAAGATAACACAGAAACTTTTTGCTCTGAGGTTCCAGTTCTCCAGGATCATTTCTAGCCACCGAGGTGTCCCACAGGGCATCATGCTGAACAGTCACTAATACGGAGCTTGGAGAACACTCAGTTCACTGCTATTCGTTTTTTTTAGCCTGAGAAAGTCTGACTGCAGGCTGTCACGTCCCACACACATCTGACAAATGTCAGCAGCAGTTTATTGCAACCATGCTGCCATGTAGCCAGGCTTACCGTGAGATTTGTATATCTGGGTTTTATTTTGGTTGGAGATTTCATGGAAGAAAAAAGGTTGTTCAAAGGTTGCTCCTGCATTTTATCTCCTTCTAGAGTAATTGGTTTAGAAAATTAGTCTGTCCACAGCGCAGGTTTAATTGGAATTAAACACAAATATATGGAATGGTGCACCGCTCTTGCTGTTAGATTAACTGGGTCTATAAATGTCTGCCGAGGTAATCGCATTAGAAAAATGTGTGTATTGGTGCGAGTGTGTGCACACACTGATATGTAGATGTGTATGCTCGTCTGCCTTGGCTGGCTGTACAGTCCCTGTGTGTGCACATGAGTTTAACCCATTCCTCACAAGGTCAGAGCAAACACGTAATTAACTTTAGGAGAGAAAACAGCATCGCCTCATGCTTCTTCACACCTGCTAATGTTGATCACGTGTGCCATTTCTCAAGGGAAACATGAAACATATTAGCCGTTAATATTATATAATGAATAGCTCATTTGAGCCTCAGCCACGGACCAGGAAGTGATGGAGTTCGGAGAGTACGTTTCAAATTAATCACACCAGATGCTCACATTTATTTCTGATGCTCCTACTTTCTTGTAAATCTCTAATTAACACTGTTGATCCTTGTGTGTTGCTAAATTAAGGAATGGACATCTAAGGGATGATTCACAGCCTCTTATTGATGACGGGCTTCAATAAATTGAGTGTTCTTGAAGCATCAATCCTGCCTCAGTGGCAAACACCTGTTTGACTAATTAAGCAAATTAGTTCGTAGCACAGCTCCCCTTCTGACTGCATCTGACACGATGAATAAATCCAGCATACAATGCAGGTTGGATTTAGGGAGGGGGCCGATCCCACTAATTTCCAATTCAACCTGCAAAACTTTCCAATCCATGAGTTATGTGTATGCTTTAACGTTGTCTGCTAAAATAACTCCACAAGTGATTCCTGATGGATGATCTGCAAAGTGTGGAACACATTTTTGATTTCTGATGAATTTTATTTTGTAACCTACTGAATCATGAAATGACTTATGGTACAAAAGGAAAACAACTTAGGGAACTTTTTCATCACAGTTTGTCCAGACCGCATGTTAACATGCTAATTTCAGCAGCTTCACCACACACCTACATCTGTATGATCCTTTATAAGCTGTCATCACTCCCCCACCTCAAACCTGACATCAAAACCTCAGAGCCCCGATGTGTGCATAAATATAAATATTTTTTAAATATTAAAACCCTTACGGTTGCATTTTTGTTCCTGTTTTCTGACCTCATTCTTTCCTGTGGAGAGGAGTTTATAACAGCCTCATATAAAAATCAACAATGAATGTAATGATAATAATAATATTAAAGCAAACAGCTCTGGTGTTGGAATAGTAATTCAGGTATTGGATTGGAAGTGCAAATAAAAAATACAATTTTGTGCATAATACAGCTTAAATTCACAGGGGTGTGTAGATTAAACTTTTCTTTTACTGCATTATAAAATCAGGAAACATATGATGTGCAAATCACAATTCTCCATTCTCCAAACACATACCTACTACAAAACATACAGCAGCTGGTCACAGACACACACAATCAACCCAAGGAGAACATTTGACTTTACTTTTATGAGCAATTATTAAGTTTTCTAAAATGCTCTACACAAGCACTGGGGTATGCACACATTTAGTGGAATGACTTTGACTCAGAGAGAGATATTTGAAGTTAATGTCAACACTTAGTTCTCTGCAGCTATAAACCGTTTGGGAATGCAGTGCAGTGGCCTGAATCACTGTTACAGAGCTGGGGACAGGAAGTGTCTCTTTGTGTTAGACAGATTACTGCAGGCTTGCTGGAGGACGGATTGGGACATAACAGAGGGACAGTGGGAGCACTCGATTCACTACAGAGGGGTCGCCTTCAGGGTGTGAAGAGACGAAAAAAGGCGAACAGGAAAGTTAGGAAAGAAGTGGGAAATGAGTGGAGCTGTGAGTAAAAGGATGGCAGAGGCAGAAAACTACAGGCAGTGGTGTTATTAGGCCTATTTTAGGGGGACTGAAGCCCCCTGTCCTTAAAACTTGGTGATGCCCCTGTCTACAGGACAAAATGAATAAGTTTTAGTAAGAAACAAACATTTCTTTGAGGCACAAACAATATCAAAGGGTGCTACAAGCAATTCAGTTTTTCCTTTTATAAGTAAGCTCACTATTAGAGTGAGATTAAAAAGGCAAAGGTGAAGAGAAAGCCCTGAATCAATGAAAACAAGTTGTTACCATTTGACCAGAAGTCCTACTTTACCATTCAAGTGACATAAGACGCTGCGCAGCAAAGTTTAATAAACCAAAAAGCACTGAGAGGAGAGAGCTTGAACAAGGCCTCAGGGGTGGAGGGTGAAGTGGATGAGTGAGTAAGTAGTGAGGACAGAAGGAGGGAGGAGGGGTGAAGAGGGGAGGATGAAGGAAAGGAGATGAAAGAGAGGAAGGCTTGGAGAGCTGGGTTGGGGCTCCGGGGACGAGCGAGTGAAGAGGCTGAGAGAGACCAGGTGTAGCTGCAGGGATGGTAAGCTCCATCGCTCTGCTTGGGCTAGAAAGAAGGCAGAGATGGAAGTCACTGGGTGAGCTCAGGGGCCTGGATCCAGCATGTGTGTCAGTCATGGAGGAAGAAGAGTGTATTCTTCCTGTCATTGAAGCTCCCAAGCCAACCACTAGTGCAGCCTTCCATGGCAAATGACCCTGCAGGAAAGAGCTGCGTCTGGGATTTTTCTTTTTCCTCTTCTTCCATGCATGTGTAGCGTTTGCACTTTTTTTCTCTCCCCAGCCTGACGCCGTGATCTGCTTCAGAAGCAATTACTGAAGCTAAAGTATGCAGTGTTTGTTTACTATGAAAGCGATCTGCCACTCAGGATTTCAATTATCACCCTCTCTGCCTGTGAACAAGGCGGACAATGAGGAGGAAAGCATCCTGCGCCTCCATGGCTAGGACTGCATCTGACTGTATGACAGGAGCATGAAAACATATGAAGTGTTCACAGTGTTCACCATTATGGACAAAAGAATGAGATGAGGCAAAGAAGTATTCAACAATATGATCAAATATTTTAGCCTTCAGGATGTGTTATATCATTTTCTACATGACCTCACTCTCACTTGTTTTGCTGATACTGATATTTCTTCTAACAATATGTATCATGATATACATATATATATATGTAGCGGCATTTATTCACTTATTCCCTTATTTAACTCTTGCACTATGAACTATATTTGCAAATATTATTAGATTTAATATTCAAGATTTAAGAGTCTTTATTGTCATTATGCACACAAAGAAAATGTGTAGAGTCTCTCAGTTTAAAGGCACACATAAATAAGAAATAAAAATAAAGAGGATATAAAAGATAAAACTATAAAACACCAATATTTGTAGAGGAGATGTAATATTTACAGCAGAATATATTTTGTTTCTCTGTACATATAGTGTGCCTCTTAGAAGAGAAATTTCTCCTTTGTTGCATTTTTTTAACTTCCCTTTCTCCTTTTATTCTAAATCTCCCTTATCTGAACTGAAAATCAAAGAGGTTCCTTCCTGGCAGAGAGAATTGAACCTTTAGTGGGCGGCGAAGAAGATCTGGTGGCTAAACAGACGACATGTCTCTTATTTGGAAATATTTTGAACACAAGACAGATGATGTGTTGCAAGCACAGTTACTTTGTAAGTCATGTCCAACATTTGTGGCAACCACCAGAGGAAACACGACCAATCTCCATAGCAACCTATAACACAACCAAAAAGATCTATTGTCAGCATGTATAGCACATAGAGAGGGTTGAAATTACAGTTCTCTCAATCCTTCGTGCATGCAAAATAAAATAAAATAAAATAAAATAAAATAAAAGTAAAATATAATAAAATAAAATAAAGTAAAAAAAAAAGTAAAATATGATAAAATAAAATAAAATAAAGCAAAAATAAAATAAAATAAAAACAGTCCAGCAGACATGCATTTTTTAAAGTTTTGCAAGTGGAACTCAGGTGGAATTGGATATTAACACTGTATACTGAGGTATTCACAGTATTCAACAATATTATTGCTATGTTTTCCTATGATACTGGTAGGCAGGGAGTCAAGTAAATGGTACTCAGTCAGTGTCATATTTCATGTCTCCTCTTGATCTTGAGGCTGACCAGTCCTCCACTGTCCTCCTGAGTACTGCGAGCTGTCAGATTATATATTTCCACTCTTCAGTGCCAGCTGAGCAGCCCAGATAAACAGCTAGTGCAGGTCAACATGCTGTATCAGATGATTTGCCAGCTCTCTAGCAGTGACAGCCCAGCTCCTCTCATAACCCTTTAGCAGCGAAGTTCAAAAATGTGGGTTAAAAAATGAGGTATTTTGTCTCGTTTCACAAGCAACAAGCAGCAAGTTTCCATACAACCGGCTTGTGTAAGCTCAGATTTTATGCGGTTCATTTATTGGTTGTTCATATGAAATGGCTCTAAACAGTGTCTCTTTCCATTTGAGAAAGGTCAGTCTCCTGATAGGAACGGTCCATTTAATGGCTGATGGCACACGTTGCCGTCTGTAATGAGAGTGTCTTTATTTGGCTTTTGCTGCGCCCAATAAACTGAACTGCTGACTCATTGTTTGTGTACATGAACAATGTAGCTGAGTTTTACAGCCGTAAATGAAATGCACGGAAAAACAAAGTGGCATTTATACAGATTTCCTCCTGAGGGATGGACAAGCATTTCGTTTTCCATGTGTTTCACGGTCATTTCATACAACAGTTACTGTTACTCCTATAGAGATAGTGAGTGACACTGTGCCCTTGGTGCTGATTATTAGCAAGAGCAGCATCTCGTCACCATGGGGCCTATTTGCATCATCGAATCACTGCTCTGCTGTAAGTCATTGACTATGGAGAGGGCTGTAATTCTAAGACCCAAAGGGAGCAACAAGCCCAGCAGCAGCCTCAGGGAAGTTATCGGCCCGTGTTATTGTTTTCAAGCTCATCCCACATGATTTCCTCGGAGAACAGGAGCAGCGTGGACGGATTGTGCTGACCTTTTTGTTTTAGTGCCCATGTTACAGGTGTCACTGAAGCTAGCAGATAGCAGAGGGTTTCCTCTAGAGGTGGGACTCCATCTGGTCACAGTCCCATTGCTGCTCGTACGCCTGCTGGCAACGATGCTGCCAATTCAGTGACTGTAATTTACCATTCACTCTCTAATTAGACTGAGTGTTTGTACCTGAGGGCAGACATTGCATTGTCTCAGCTTGTTACTTGGAGAATTTCATTGATGCTTTATAATTTGTGCATCTCAACAATGATGTAATTTTTTTTCTTTATATTTCTGCTAAAATCCAGCAAATTATAGATTCAGATCATTTGTGCTCTCACTAATGGTGCTCGCTGCCTTGTGTTTCTTGTAGTTTTTAATTTCAAAATCTTTTTGCATGTACATCAGTTGAAAATCTTGACACACAAGTTTTAGAGCATTACTCGTGCTTGTTAATGTTGCCTTGTCATTGCATAAAAAGTAGTCTCACATTTGCGTAAAAGTGGTACAACAAAAGTTTTCTTAGTTTCTCTTGTGCGATTATTAGATTAGATCTTTGTCTTTTTACTGCAGCAGTTTTCCCAAACAGATGTGTATTTATACAAGTAGAAGCCCATCACTGAAACACTTAATCACTTAAAGACTTAATTTTTTCACGATTGCGATGTACTCCCTGAGATTTAAATAAAAAACAAAACAATACAATACAACAAAAGGGCTGTCGAAATGATGACGATTAATCCATCATCATAATTCATCTGAAAAAAAATTTATATAAAAAAGTCTCTAATGCATTTCAGGCAAAATGGGGACAAAATGTTAAATTGTTCCAGTTGTGATTAATCAAAATTAATCCACAACAACCTATGATTAATCTGATTAAAATTTTTAATTGTTTGACAGCCCGAAACAAAATATACGCAGTATGTGAGTAAAAAAAATGAAATAAATACAGTAAAAAACACACACACGATGAGTTGTGTAAATCATACAGCCATAGTGCAAATGGCAAATGAGTCAGTGCTAAGCATTTAGCAGCAGTGGTTATAAAGTGAGGGATTATATGAGTTATAAGAGAATTAAACAGTGATAGTTGAAAGAGATTCTGCAGGTATTGTCAGCTTTTTGTAATTAAATAATACTGTTTGTATTACATAAAGAGGGGGTGGATTAAAAACATGTTTTTTTGTTGAGCAGGTCTGCCTGGGACTATAATTGCATTCACCCCATGCTGTCCAGTATCTTGTTCATGCTTTATGTAGCATTAGACATTTAGTTTGCAGGGATTCAAGTGTGATCTCTGGCCGCGCTCATTATCATGCAAAACAGCTGCATTATTCAAGTGTGCTGGAGGATCTCGTCAGTGATGGATACTGTTTCATATGATTAGTCACCGCACTTCAAGTGACTTACTTACAGCCGGGTGGAAGGCGACGGTTGCTTATTACTCGTGAAAGTAATAATGCACTTTGTTTGTTTCAGCGCTCACTCATCTGTGTTCAGTTTCAGCATTTTAAGCATTTTGTCTGAGCGAGTGATTAGAGGCTCGGTGTCTCGCTAAAGGCCACTTTATAGAACATTTGTCTGCTCAAGTGGTCAAACTCGTGACCTTACGCTGACAAATGGCTCTCTAATCCCTAAATGACTGATCCACCCAATCCACTGCAAAACAGTTTGTTTGTAGCACACTTAGTTAAGACAGATACCCTGTGTGTGTGTGTGTCTGTGTGTGTGCATGAAATCAACATCTAAACTGTTAATTGGCGTCATTAGCATTTCTTGAAAATGTACACAAATCTGGAGAAAAAGTGGTGATTTTGGTGAAAGTGTCCTCTACTCTACCTCTGATAAAACAAGAATGGAACAAGGTAAAAACAAACATTTTTTTCATGATGAAATAGAGAGTCTCTTCTTTCATTTGAGCTATTCACTGTTTTCAGAGACATAGTACGAAATATTCTGTGGGTCTAGAAATATGACTCAAAATGGACAAAAACACTGGAACAAGACACTTTGTGTGTTTTATAAAACAGTTGACAGTGAGTTAATTGAAATTCTTTCGCTAATTTAAAGCACCATTGTTGATGGTGGTTTGTCATCAGAATATGTGAATGATCAGGGATTTGCTGATATAACTGTTCCCCTCGGTGAAGCTTTCATAAATCTCTCTGTGTAACACACCAATGTCTCCTGAAACTTAGCATTTGCTAAGTGCTCTCAGATTGCAAAGAGCATTAACAGCTTTAAAACTGGCTTAAATTTTATCCTCAGAATCAGGTTCTGATTAGAAAATTGATGTGCTGATTACAGGCTACTCTTGTGATTTTCCCTCTCTTTGCTGAGAGGACTTCTGTAAAAGAAAGACCTCCCTTGTATTGCAGAATACATACTGTGGATATTAAGTTAGGATGGGGACATATTTTTATATAACCTGAATTGTGTATCTACAATTACCAAGGGCAGTTACCTCAATAACCTAATGGTAATGGTGCCATTTGTGTCTTTTCTGTCTACACTCTTGCAGTGTGTATATTGGGATGAATATATGTAGTATATTCATAACACAAGATCCACAAAGACACATTTTCTATACACAAGGTGGATATGAACACAGGGTAACACAAAGCCATGAAAATATCACTATTGTTGAAATGAAAATCTGCAGCAGCTGCAGACAAAATTCAACGTGTAAGATCTTTATTGACGTGAACGTCAGGGACGTACGACATCGTATCACTTTTTTTCCTTACCCAGGGTCACTTTGCCTCGAGGTGATGCTTGTATCTTCATTTTGTATTTTTCCAGGCTCACATTCTACTTAAGCTCTGAACCAATTTAACAGAGAGCGGGGAGTGTAGAGAGAAGCTTGACAGAGTCACTCAAATCCCTGTCTGCACCATATTGGGAGCATAGTGAGAGAAAAATGAGGGTGAAAGATAGAGGAGAGGAAAGTGGTCTGTAAGGAGGGAAAGAAATAGATCTGCATGAGTTTCCCATCTTGTATAAAATGCAGTTTACTGATAAGCGTTGCCTGGCAAACAGTAAATGCATTACTTAATGACTGTCTAAAGTGCTGCTCCAGTGAGAGACATTAGCAATCTCACTTGTTAATAACTGGATTCCAACATTGACAAAAACACATCTGATAAGCAAAGTTTTTTTTGTGAAATGAAGAGGATGGGTCAAATGAATTCATTTGTCACTTTCAAATTTCTCGGCTGTTCCAAGGCGTTTGCCAAACAGCTTTTATAGAGTGGCGTGATGAACGGTAATAAAAGCGGACCGTGTAGATGGAGAGCTCCAAAAACTGTGCGGTGCCACCTGTTAACTCAACAAAGAGACGAGGCGGACAGCCAAAATGACTTCCCCTGAACACAGTTAACATGTAAGGATCTGTTAATTACTTCAACAACAGAGAGAATGAGGAGGCAAGTGAGAGAGAGTGAAAGAGAAGTAAAGAAATTCAATCCCATGGCACCGCAATGATTCAATTTATTCACTCACATTTCAATTGTCAATAAGGCACTACATGCACCAGGTATCAGTATCTTCTGATACAATATCGACTTTTAACTCATTGAGTTCCAGCCCTTTTATAAAACACAAAGTGTCTTGTTCCAGTGTTTTTGTCCATTTTGAGTCATATTTCTAGACCCACAGAATATTTTGTACTATGTCTCTGAAAACACTGAATAGCTCAAAGAGTTAAGTTTCTGCATAAAAAAAGTCATGTTTTGGGGGAAAATTGTAAATCCAGAACAGCGTCTGCACAATGAAATAAAAATTTAAATAAAAAATATGTTGGATGTTGTATTCTATGTACTGTACATACATAAATATATTTACCTATGGTATATAAATATGCATACATACAGTATATGCTGTGTATGTACATACTGTATATATAACTTGTATTTTAAGCTGCATTTTAAATTCCTCATATCACAATATATTGCAATATCATAATATCGCAATAATGTATCGTATCGTGACTCAAGTTTCGCGATACGTATCGTACCATGACGTTAGCTGGACGACATCAGGAGCTGACACCGTGCAGCCGATGCATGGCGCCCGTTCCAGCGCCGCAGAGCTACAGCTCCCCGGTAAAAAGGCAAACGGCAGTGTTGTGACAAGCATGAATAACCAGTGTGTGTATATTTGTAAATGTTGTGTGTGTGTGTGTGTGTGTGTGTGTGGGCGCAAACCAAGGAAAAGGATGAGCATGCACTCAGAGTGTTTGGATGTGAAGAATAAAAGGACAAAAAGCCGAGTGTGCAGTGAGAAAGCTACAGAATCAGGACAAAACAAGCGAAAGCTTCTGCTATTTCAATTATATGATACATAAAAAATGCAGCTTATGAAACATTAAAAACCTTTTAAAAGGTGTTCATGAATAACAAGGGATTTACAAACAAAGCTCTTCTCCAAATACTCCTCCATTATCATGGAAATTCACTAAATCTGTAGCACCGCTCAGGAAAGAGACGGATAAAAGCTTTGGCTTCTTCATCACTCTGCTGACTAATTACAGTCGTGGGTAAATCAGCCAATCTTGTTGTGCCAAAAGATGACAAATGATGCCAAATAAGATCTAATTTTGTTATTTTATTCTTCTGTAGTCATTTGGGCTCTTTCTTTTTGCTTTTGTGGAGGCCAGAGTGGGAGCAAACCAATTAAATGATGCAAATATGTTAGGGTGGGAGAAAATATTGAAATGGCAATGTATCGTGATACTTTTTCTTCTGATATAATATCAATTTTTAATTTCTTAATATTGATTTTCTCCCCCCCAAAAAAGGTAGTTTTGTAAATCCAGAACAAGTTACGCACATTGAAATAAAACATTAATAAAATAAAAAAGTAAACAATTCACATTAACATGGTCACTTCATCAGCCCTAACATATGTATGTGTGTGTATATGTATGTAAGTATAATCATGTGTACATACGGTACGTGTGTGCTAAGCAGAATATCGCAGTATCACAATAATGTATCGTATCGTGACTCAAGTATCGCGATATGTATCGCATCGTGAAGTCCTTGCTACCCACCTCTAAAATATGACACTCATAAAGAGGGGGCTCTGCTTTTTAAGACACCTTATATGAAGCACAAAGATCCTCTCAAAAGTCAAACGACTATTTTATGTTGAAGTACTAATTAACAAAGTTAATCTGCATGTTGACAGAGAAATAGACTGCACCACATTTCTTTAATATTATTAATCAAAAGGAAAATGACAGAGCAACAACTAGACACAAGTCATTATTCTCAATCCAAAAAGCATCAGTGAAACCAAATGTTTGCATCTGTGTTTTACTTTGCTTATGGCAGGAGGCTGAATATAAGGAGGTAAAAATCACTGAGTCAGTGAGACGATGCATGACGCACTGCTGAAGTGACAGGAAATGGTCAGCTGTGGTCGCTCAGTGACATGAACGCATTAATCTTCTTAGCCTATGGTGTCCGATAAAGAAGTGCATCCTTCCAACTAAGACTAGATTTCTATTCTTTCCCCCATGATAAAAGCCTGATGTGAGAACTCTTCCTCACAACACTTCGGGGAGTAAACACCGTTCAGAGAGCGAGCGACACACATATTTGTCCTCTAGCTGTCATTTGGTGCCAACAAGTGAGGCACTTTTACTAATTTGTTTTCATCAAGTAAAAACAGAGAGTTTTTTTCCTTCACAATAATGTGATAAATATGGCAAATTCATGACCAAACTTTTTTTGTTTTCTGTTAAACTCAAGCAAAAGTTTGGGTTTGATAAACCATCAGAAAATCTTACAGCTTACTTTTTATTAAATACCACACCAGGCTGTTCAATGTACGAACGGATATGAAAACACTGCTCTTCTGGTGCAGTACCCTTGACAATGTCCCGCAACTGCAGCAGTGGGGGACAGTGGACAAAGAGAGATTTCTATTTTCATAGGGGAGGCTGATGTTTATGAGGCAGGGGACCAGATCCGGACCAGGGGACATCGCTATGTGGGACAGGGCATCTATTCCATATAGCAAATACTTCCACCTTAATGAATCTGTGGGGAGGAAATCATCTTAATGAGGTAAGACCCACGTGACCGCTGAGGAGAGAAAATGAGGAGAAAAGTGTTGGACCGAAAAAAAACATGAAAAGAAAGATGGGGATAGTCCGAGCGCTCGTTAATAAGCCCACTGTAGCAAATAAAGGGCTGTCAGAGGAGGCCTGGGGGGGTTCAGGGTGTGTTTGTGTGTGCGGACGTGTCACACACCTGCTAGTCAGTCTGACTTTAGTCCTTATTAACCTAACAGAGAGTTGATCCAGCGGTGTGTTGTGTGTGTGCGTGACCTTTACACCCCTGCTCTAACAGTTCAGCTCAATAGTGAGCGATCATAAAATGTGTCCCTGCGTAATTTAAAACCATGTAATTGGTCAAAGATATGGAGCTTCCTGCAAATAGAGCACTAACTCACCGACTAAGCACCTCATCAGACGAAAACTAAATACATAGAATAGAACAGTTTTATCCCCCATTGGGGGAAATTCACCCTCCACAGACAAATTACAGTATATAAAGAAACAATAAACAACATTCAATGACATAATAGAATAAGTAATAACAATAATAGAATAAATATTTACATTATGTACTAAATTAAAAGGAAGAAAATTATATTTTTAACTGCAAATGAACTGTTAATTAAACACAATTATCAGATGAATAAAATGTGGTTTCACTATGTGTTATGTGGATGTGATGTGAGCTATACGAAATAAAATTAAAAAAAAAAAAAAAACTGCCAGAAAAAATTGCCAGAAATTGTAATTTCTAAGTCTGCTGGATAAGCCAAAAAGGTCCAGGTAGATATTTTGAGGCTCAGGTGTTAACGATGACCACCGTTTAATTAAGATGAAGCAGAACTGCACTTTTGTGACATAATGTGTAAAAACTGTATTTTCTAGCTAGGGCTGGATGTCAATTCAGATTTTCCAGATCGATTCAATTTCGATATTTCAAGGTCCCGATTCGATTCAATATCGATTCAGTCAGGGATATTTCAGTTAAAATAAATGCTCAGTTATTTTCTGCTGTGCTGAGTCTGCTGACTGTGTTTCCGGGCGATGTCTCGTCAAATGGTTGTGAAGTTTCATCGTACTGCCGCTGTATTTTATCTTCCCGTTGCATATTTTGAATACTACTTGTTTTTTGTCCAACTCGTCATTTTCTTCCAACTTCTTAAATGTGAAAAGCATCCAAACATCAGCTTTTAAACTCGTCAGCGGTGCCTGGAGAGGTGGACTCGCTTCTGCCATGTTTGTTTGACTGCTGGCAGTAACATCTCATGAGATCTTGTTCCTTGGAAAGCAGCACTAAACGCTGATCACGCCAGACTTCTTCTTCTTTGGTTTCGGCAGACTAGACGTATGGCGATTGATGCCCTCACGTGAGACTGGCAGGCGGGTTTATACTTCAGGCTGCTTCACTGCACGTCCAATAAAGAAAAAATATGCAAGTTAAAAGATTGATCTTTGGATTTTATGAATTGATTATCAACCATTTAAATGGAGATCGATTAAAATCAATTGAATCGATTTTTTTAACCCAGCCCTATTTCTAGCAGCTCTCATGTCACAGTCAGGTTTGAGAGAATAAGTTAAAGTGAAATTTGGCACAACACATTTTAGTCATTCACATCCTGAGAAGTTTTAGTATGAGGCACAAAAACACCACATGCTGAGAAGGCCAGCACACTGTCAGCATATTTGCCGCCTTAAAAAGCAACTCGCTGCGACTCCATCCAGCCTCTGTGTACACAACCAGCGCCACAGGGCTGGAGCTCACGGCAAAGTGGACCTCTCCATATGAGAGAGCAGTGTGTTTGAGTGACCGAGTTAATGGCCTCTGTTGCAGGAGGGGGAAGTAGGTTAGCGGGCGATAAGATGGACGGCGGAGGCAGAGCGCTGCCACGGGGTGGAGAGAGGGCGGAGAAAGCAAGAGGGAGACGAGGGGGGCAGCTTTGATGGCTAATGCAATAACCAGAGCCGCCACAGAATGATGTGGGATGATAAAGAGTCATCAGAAGAGCCGAGGCAGCTCTTAAAGTGAGAGACGCTGACAGATGATGGATGGATGGGAAGAAAAGAGAATTCATAAAAGAAAATACCAGAGACATGTTTTAGATCCAAAGAAGGGTTTTTTTTTGCACTGCTATTTTATTTTATTTTATTTTATTTTATTTTATTTCATTAATACAGGTCACATTTACATATCAAATGTAAAAATGTATTTCATTCATCTAATAGTTGTGTTTAACTAGCATTTCATTTGCAATAAAAATATATTTTTCCTCGTTATTTAGTACATAATGTCAATATTTTTCTAGTATTACCACTCATTCTATTATGTCTTTGCTGCTGTTTATTGTTTTCAGTACTGAAATTTAATAAAATAAAAATAAAAATAAAAAACTATTCAATTATTTAGTTATTTTCTTCATTAATTAACTTGATTATTATTTTTACAATCAAACAATTAATTGTTCTGTCTAAAAAAGACAAAAATTTGAAAAATGCCATTTAGTAGTTTCCAAGGTCGTTGTTTCATCAGTCCAAAACTTATGAATATAAGAATATGTGTACAACTATCATATGGTAATATAAATAATACTTTTTTTCTGATATGTTTCAATGAAACCAGCAAATCAATGTGAAAAGCTTTTAAATCTTTCGGTTTAAAAGCTTGTAAAACTGACAGGAAAGTATTAATTAATGAGCAACCAAATGATTACTCAACTAATAGTCGCAGCTCTGTAATCAATAATATGGTGGCTGGTTTGATGGACTGATTTCTAAACTATAGGTTCTCCCAACGAGGGGTGAGGACTAGATAAATCACAGATGATTAGCAGAAAAAAAACAGGCTTCTGCTGGAATAACAAGGCAAACAGGTTGTGAATCATTGGCTTAAAGGACAGACGGCCAGATGGATGGATGAGCGGATCAGCGCCCTGTTCAGAGTGGAGCGTCCCCAGGGTCGCTCCACACTAATTTCTGTCTGGCGGATGGCAACACATCACCCGTCTGGTCTGAGAGTCGGCAGCATGACGACCAAGTATCTCCACTGAATGCAGTGGCTGTAGCCGAGTACATTAAAGCCCCCCTGCTGAGCTCCATACATGACCGGATGGAAACGTCTGTTTGGTCTGGAGCTTCATACCCACCAGGAAGATGAAAGCACTTAATCAACTGTTAGTTCTTTTTCCAGTGGTTTCAGAAGAACAAGGTTGCAATCAAAGCCAGGGTCACAAGTGAAACATCTGTGCTCACGCTGCTGAATTCATGAATTAGCCGACTGATTGGTTGAAAACTTAAATGACTTTGCATAAATTGCTGTTTAATGAAGTGCAAAAAGCCATAATGTGCTCAATAAACTTCACACAGAGAGAAATCTGAATATATCAAAGTCTGTTAATGGCATTTATAAATTGCAGGGGGTGGTCCCATCTTTCTATTAACTCTTTGAGTGCCACAGACGTATGCATATATAAGTCAATGTAGTTTTTCAGCGACTGACACAAGAGGGCGCTCTCACACAGCCTGTGAGTAATGCTGGGGCTTCTGGGAGATGTAGTCAGAGCATAAAGAGACGATATACACCACAGAGATCAAAACAGGAAGTGGAGACGATCGAGATTAGAGAGCAAAACAAAGAGAATGTGGAGAAAAAGTGTTGATTTTGGTGAAAGTGTCCTCTACTCTACCTCTGATAAAACAAGAATGGAACAAGGTAAAAACAAACATTTTTTTCATGATGAAATAGAGAGTCTCTTCTTTCATTTGAGATATTCACTGTTTTCAGAGACATAGTACTAAATATTCTGTGGGTCTAGAAATATGACTCAAAATGGGAAAAAAAACACTGGAACAAGATACTTTGTGTTTTATTTTCTGTTTTAAAGGGCTAGCACTCAGTGAGTTAAAAGGTATTTCATAGTATTTCATATTTCATAGAAATAGCCAAAAGTTTTACAACTTTTGGCTATTTCAATCTAAATGGGTTATTAGGTTTAAGAGCAGCTGGTGTATCTGTCTTCTTTATTGACAGTGTGCCCCTTCTGAAGCCATTTGGGGGTCAAATAACTCTCTTAACTTCAAAGCTGTTTATCAGTTTCTGGAAAAGACGTGGTGACTTTCTCTTCTGTAGTGTTCACTGATTCTTTCGGGTTTTTGTAAATTGGATAGCTCAGAAATAATCTGCCAAAAAGTGCCACAATGAAAACAGAATTAAAGTCATTGAAAATGTGTGGTATTATAAAGCTGACTGCCTTTCACTGGAGTGTAATAGTTAAGTATGAATATGGTGTCTTCTGTCTCCATTGTTGTTCTGATGTTATTCTCTGAATGTAAACACAAAGCAGCCAGTGACAGGACAGAACAAACCTCAGTTTAAAGTCCTTCTTTTCACCCTCTATGCAATCACCTCTCCTGTCTGTCACAAAGCACAAATCCATGAGCAAACAGTGAGTGCACCAGTGCTATCAGGTCAGACACAGGCGACAGCTTTCTTCAAGCTGCATCAAAGGGAAGATCTGCGAAGCCACGGGTAGTCGAGTGGTAGCATGTTTGTCTCAACAGGTCTACAGGAGTTTGAGGCATTAAACTCCTTTGTTTCACCTCAACATCTGAGGAAATTGTATTTAAAACAAAACTATATAACATCATGTTGTTATCTGCCACATACAGTACACATAAAGCAATTTTCACATTTTTCAAATGACACAAGTTGACTTTTAACTCATTGAGTTCCAGCCGTTTTATAAAACACAAAGTGTCTTGTTCCAGCGTTTTTCAGTCATATTTCTAGACCCACAGAATATTTAGTACTATGTCTCTGAAAACACTGAATAGCTCAAATGAAAGAAGAGACTCTCTATTTCATCATGAAAAAATGTTTGTTTTTATCTTGTTCCATTCTTGTTTTATCAGAGGTAGAGTAGAGGTCACTTTCACCAAAATCACCACTTTTTCTCCACATTCTGTTTGTTTTGCTCTCTAATCTCGATCGTCTCCACTTCCTGTTTTGAACTCTGTGGTGTATACCGTCTCTTTATGCTCAAACTACATCTCCCAGAAGCCCCAACAACTGCAAATTACAGCCAAGTGAGTGGTAGAAATGGAAAGAAGTCATGTTGTCAGTCATTGGTTATGTCGTTTGCTTGTTACAGGATTCTAGTCTGCTCAGCTTGCCAGCCACTAAATTGTGAATGATGGATCTGCAGCCTTGAGGCAGCAACAACACGCTGTCCTGAGTGACCTGGTGGTGGAAAAGTGACAGGATTCATTCAAAACTGTTATGAATAAAGAAAACCTTAAATCATCTCTGTGGGAGCCAGTGAAGGGAGGTCAGCACAGTGAAAAATACTTCTTTTTTTTTGCCAAAGTCGAGCGAGGACTGGCTGTGCAGCGTGAATCACAACAATCCAGATATGATGAGATGAAAGCCTGCATAAGAACAGGCTGTATTCAAGACTGCGACTTTGACCGTAGCCCTGAGTTGTGGGAAATTTGATTTTCACAGCAAAGCTTTTAGGTTTATCAAATTTAAAAGCAAAGTTACCAAAAAAAAATGGGGCCAAAAGATTTTGCCACATGGCTTAATGCGTACAGCTGAAGGGACCCAAAAGATCCCTCGTTCTCAGACTGAAATGTCTGGCATTTAATAAGCTCTCAGGATAATATATCAAAAATAAAGAAAGAAAAAGGTGAGAGAAAAAACAACGTTGTCAAAAAGAGGAGAAATTGTAGTTTCATCTCCTCTTTACTCACTTTATTCCACAAAGGGAACAACAATAGACCACTAGTGAGTAATGCCTGCTATGCCAGTGCCAGATATGTTTTCTAGTCATTTTCTTTTGACTTATCTGATAATTATACACTTAAATACTGGAGCAGTGAAGGACTGCATACTTCTGCAGAAACACAGGCTTCAAACCAGGTCACGTTGTGTTTAGAGTGACACAGTATGGATGAAGTCAGACGAGCAGAGTGGAATAAGGCCTGCAGGGATGCTATCATTTCACAGACGACTCAACTTAACCACGACACCTCTACAGCTCCTCTGGTGTTTATGCCAAATGACTATAATTGTGGATAATGACTCTAGCAGAGCCAGTCGTGCTTCCCAGGCATTTGTAGTCTTTGTACATCAGATGCAATAATTATTTCCCAATCACACACACACACACACACACACACACACACACACACACACACACACACACACACATTGTGACATCTGACTGATTTCCAGCACTTTCTCTCTCCCGCTGGTTTGCATTGAGACAACCCGACTTTAAGCCTAATGTGCCGACTGAACATCCCTAATGTGGATTAGCTAGGCATGGTAGCGAATCCCCCCACCAACATGATATGATGTGTGTGTGTGTGTGTGTGTGTGTGTGTGTGTGTGTATGTGTGTGTGTGTGTTATTTTGCACTACACTGACATGAAACCACACTCTCTAAATAGGTATATCCATACTTCCTGTCATAACATCCACACCCTGGGGGATTATCAAAGACGTTTAATACCAGTCTGACCTGGAAAAGTAAATTGAAAAGAGGAGGAGACGCCAACAGGTACACGGTCTTAGAAAGTATCTGAGACTAGTAGAAGGTCTGCCGAGACCCGTTACCTTTAAATCGAAGTCATGATGAAGTGACCGGGCCGTTTGTTGGATAATAATGCTGACTGTTCCTGCTGAGAGGGCACTTTTGCTCATGAGTGATAGCCAAGGAGTGCATTTTCTAATGATTTACTATAAAGAAGAGGTGATCCCCAGTGACCCAGTGGTAATTTGTGAATGCCAGACTACTGGAGGATTTGTTTCTCAAAGGTCAGACATGTACGTGGATATTCTCGAGGTATAAATGCTCTCATTGCACTGACTAAAGAGCTGGTTTATGACACAGGAAGTGTAAATTAAATGCATGTTAATAACATCTGTGCACTGTTTACCCTCTCAATGAAAAAACACCATTCAAATTGAATGAAATAAAAGATGCCAGTGGTTGTGAGCATACAGAAGAGGTGAAAACAGATAAAATGCTTCACAGACAAACTTGACCCTTAGCTGCAGCCTTCAGAACACAAATGATTTCATCCTTTCAGCGCTTGAATGGGCAGCTGACAGATGCAGCATGATTTCCACAGTGACTGATGCTTGTGACAAGAGCTTGACAGACAGCAGCACGTTAAAAAAAGGTTTGCTTTGTCTGAACCTATTTCTGCTTAAATGTTTCGACGTCAAGCTGAAGCCCCACTGCAGCTTTCAGACGTATGGATCACTGTTATCAGAACAATCATTTGAGGGCACATCAGAGGAGTTCACCTGTAGCAAACTGCAGTCATCAGTACCGCTGTGTTCATGTCGCAGCAGTGCTGCAAAAAACCTAAAGACTGCAATGATTTTTGACTGACAGCTGTGTTTTTCCTAACTCTTTGAGTGACATTGACGTAAATGTATGTCAAAGAGTTTTTAATCTGACTGGCACAAGAGGGAGCGTTAACGCAGCCAGCGAGTAATTCTGGGGCTTATGTAGTCAGAACATAACGTTTGACTGTACTGTAGGCTGTAACACGTAACGCTGCACTTCGCTAACACACAGCACTGCCGTTTTGGATTATAACATTGTGGTCAAGTCGGGGTTGGTGAGGGTCGTCCCACTTTCTGAGTCAAAAATGCGACTTTGCGGACTTTGCGACTCCCCGTTGAAACTTCAGACTCAGAACTCGGAAATTCTGACTTCCAAGTACAAATGGAACACAACACAAACCACAGAGATCAAAGCAGGAAGTGGAGACGATCGAGATTAGAGAGCAAAACAAACAGAATCTGGACAAAAAGTGGTGATTTTGGTGAAGGTGTCCTCTACTCTACCTCTGATAAAACAAGAATGGAACAAGGTAAAAACAAACATTTTTTTCATGATGAAATAGAGAGTCTCTTCTTTCATTTGAGCTATTCACTGTTTTCAGAGACATAGTACTAAATATTCTGTGGGTCTAGAAATACGACTGAAAATAGACAAAAACACTGAAACAAGACACTTTCTGTTTTATAAAATGATGGCACTCAATGAGTTAAGTTGTGTAATGACATCATTAGATATCAGCCCATCTCAATAATATTCTTAAAAATCACATGCAGCATTTAGTATCAAAAATTACAAAGACAGTTATGCGATTAACCGTCCACTTAACTGAGACCAGTGAGTTAGTAGGATTTTCTAACCCTGCAGAAATCTTCATTAGCAGCGTGCAGTCGTACCTTTAAAGAAGCAGTCCTTGCTGTGCACCACATAGATCCGTCTCCTCTCCAGGCAGGCGGTGCGGTAAACCTCGCAGTGGTTCTCGTAGAACCTGCCATCCGAGCCGCACACCGGCACAAAGGAGGGCCGGCATTTCTCCTGGCAAACGCACTCAGCTCGGCCGGTGTCTGCCATCAGCACACACTGACGACCCCGTCCACAGTAAGTCCTACGGCAGGGATCCTCTTCTGGGTCAGAGAGGGCTGGAGGAGCAAGAGAGGAAGGGTTTACTAAGGACAAGAACAAGAGGAGATGAGCAAGCATATGTTCTTGAAAAATGTTCTGGTGTTTCTCATCTTTACTAGACTCTGAGATCAGCACAAATCACACATTTTCAGTTAAGACAGACAAAAGATTTATATTCAGCAGATTTATAATGCACTTTTTGCCAACAACATTCCTGAAAGCCCAACAGCAAAAACTGCAAATATATATTTTTTTACAGAAGTATATCTGTGCCATAGAATTTTGAATTTATAAAGCTGATTTAGCTGGCTTTTTAGCATCAAAATTTAATTGACTTTGAATTTCAAAACCATTGAATTTCTAGATGCTCAATCTCAATGATAGAATAAATTCAGTCTAAAAAATGTCAGTGTCTCAAAGTATTCAGTTTTTGAAAATCCAATGTAAAGAAATTCAGTGATCTCAAAATTCAGTGTGGAAAAAAAACAAACGTTGGATGATAGAGCTGGATCTTGTCTTGGTCTCTATTTACACTGAATTTCTTGCAGTTATATTTTTTTTGATGATGAATTTTTTATGTTGAATTTTTTTTTTTACACCAAATTTTTAGATGTCACTTTTTGTTGAATTTTTAAAAGCTGAATATTTTGAGACATTGAATTACACTAAATGTATTTTATCACTGAGAAAAAAAAGTGTCAGAAATAAAAATGCGTGCTGGAAATTCAGTGGTTTTGATATTTAAAGTCTGATTTTGATGCTAAAAAAATAGCTTTAAAAATTCAAATTCAAAACCAGATTTACCTCCCTGATGTACACAGCTGCAGACTCTACAGACTAATCTGTGACTATTTATGTCACCAGTGGCTGTTCTACATGCGCCTCTAATGAAACATGCTGTTCAGGTTCAGTAACAGATTCAATAACATTATAACAGTATCAGTTATGATACAGCACTCAGCCTGGCTGGTGGTATCAGGGGCCTCAACACCCCTTCCTCCTGTCAGACATAACAGCTGGTCAACCAAAGACCTGATCCACAGCAGTTAATCAAGACCTCAAGCAGATAAACCATCAATATTATCCCATCATGATATCACAAGGGGACGATTCTGACAACTCAAATGCTGTTATGTCATAATTTTAAAACAAAGAGTTGTATTTTATGTAAAATCAAAGACTCAAACATATTGTGAGTATAATAAAAAGAAACACAACAGTAACGGATGAATTGTTGGTGAAAGTATGTGACAGTAATAGAGAAAGTGTGAAGACTGTGCTAACAAGACAAAGCCTTTTTTAACAAATGAAACTTACAAACAGCCAGGTGTCCTTATTAACACCTCTCAGCTTTCACTTGCTCAAAGATGTGCACATCAGTATACAAACACACAAAGATCTGCTCACCTGGAGGTGCAGGTGAAGTCAAAATGCAAACAGAGATCACACTTTCTGCCTCAGTAGTCTAGCTCTCTCTCTCTCTCACACACACACACACACACACACTGCCACAGCAGCATCCTTATCTTCACCACCTTGCTTCTTCCTGATTTTATCTATTTGCACTTAAAGCAAGTCAAAAAGCTGACCGGTACCCACACCTACCTGCTGTCTAGTCTGCGTTATCGCTATAAAAACGGGAAGCTTGTGGTGCCTTTCAAACCCAATCAACAGTAATAAATTAGACATACTTTTTGTCTCCATTTCATATCGCATTGTTTTATTTGCCACATAGTCAGAATTTTTGCATAGTCACTTTATCATTTTTGGTTCTTCTCTCTGCACGACGTTTACATGTTTACATGTATATAGGTTTATGTTTATATAATGTATGTCATGCATCAAGTCACCAAGTTAAATTCTTTGTTTGTGCAAACTTACTTGGCAATAAACTTGTTTCTGATTCTGAAAATTGAGTTGAAATCCTTTGCACATTATTTGCACAATCCTGAGAAAAATCAATTTTAACAAACATGAAAAAATCCTGTGCAGACGCCCACGTAATGTTCACTGGCAGAGGAGTTCACTGGATTAAAATGATTGATGTGTATTTTATATGTATAAAGAATAAAATTGGTTATTGTTGTGGATTAATTTTGATTAATCACAATTAAATATTCATTTTTAATCTATATTAATCGTGTTTCATTTTGCGTGACCAGACTCAAGAAAGGAGCGAATACATCTGTGTTTATTAAAAACCTTCAACAATCACTGCTGCTGTTCTGTTGATCCCCCTGTGCAATGTCATTTATTTATTATATCATTCACTTATTCTCTACATAGTCTCACATCTGATGCAATTGTTGTAAATTCATTTCATATTTGTATGTAAGGCAATTTTTATACTTTTTATATTTTTTGTATTTACATTCTAAGATATAGTTTTTTATATTTATTTCATATTTTTATAATTATTAATAATATTATTATATTGTACACTGAAAAGGGAGAAGCTCTACAGCTTTGTTGAACAATTGTATAATGACAATAAAGATCATTCTATACTCTAGTTTCAACAACACAACTTGAAACAACTTAAGAACATTTAGTCTCTTATTTTTGAATCAATCATTTATCATTTATCAACCATCGTTCGTCTGTCTGCTCCTCCATACTTGGTCGTCAGGGTTGAATGATGAGCTGCATCTCCTCTAGTTGGAGACTATAGAAGTGAACAGATAAGACGGTGACATTCAGAGTTGTTCTGCTGCAGATGGTTTCATTGAGTTAAAAATTTTAATCAGATTAATTAAGATGATGGATTAAAGAAATACACTCTCACATCTCACAAATGAGTGAATTATTAAATGACTATGTGACTATTTTATGACTTCTCTACCTCCTTAACACAGCCCTGTCTTTGCTGTTACAGAATATATAAATGCAAAACAAACAAAACAAACCTGCAGCCATGACAGGCCTGTGGCTGCGTATCCTTCAAAACTCACTGTTCTCAGATCAGATGAAAGAAAAGAAAGTTTAGGGGTAAAAGCAAAGCTTCACCCTCAATTGACCCTGTTGAGGTTCAGCACTGTTTCATCTTTTCAAATTTCAAGCACTCCGTCCATCTGTCTTTTCTTTTTTTTTTTACCTTTGATGTTAACAAGCTGTGTTAGTCGCCATGGAAACCAGGATAAATATTAAAGGAGGTGACTGTGAGAAAGATGCACCACACTGATGAAGTCTATGTCTAGGTAGAGGAAAAACAACATTAAATCACAGTCCAGACTGAAATTAACTTGGCTGAAGTTCCTGCATGTAGCATTATATTTCACTTAGAAATTAATAGACATACAGGAGGGACCGATGTGGCCGTTGTGTTGATGCTGCTTTGAGCTCGAGTCTGTTAAGATGCTCTGAAGGGGTCCGCTCTATTATCCCTCTGTGGAATGAGGCAAAAACCACGCTGGCTTAACTTAAAAGAGCCCCGTCCAGGCTTTCATAATCACACTGTGGAAAACAGAAATTGAATTTGCCTGCAGTATAATCACATCTCAACTCTCAGCATATTCAATAACAGAAGTAATGTGTTGTTGTTGGAGGACAAAAGTCCCTTAATGGCATAAAGACTGACACACAGTACAGAAAACACACATCCAGCTTCACTCTGAGGAAAAACTAACACAGATACAGCTGAAGCAGTTAGTTGATCTATCAATGAGTCAGCAGAACAGTTAACTGACAACACTTTTAATAGGCATTTTTCAAACAAAAATACCAAACACATGATTTCATATCACTGCAAATGTTTTTTTTAAACTTTTTAAACCACACAAAAGAAGCAAACAGACGCACAATGAGATGCATTTTATTGACTAAACAATTCATAGCATGTAGCATCTAAACCGACTCAATAGCACTGATTACTTCTTTATCACAATCAGGCATTAGGACTAGTTGGAGAGTGCCGGGTAACTTCCCCGAGTGAAATAAGACCGACACGATTCCTTTTCACTTACTAATTGTTCTTCATGTCTCTGCAAAGCATCTATGGGAAATGCAAACTAGCCCGGCTCCCTTGTGACCTTGCTTCATGTCAAGGTCGGGGACGATTACAAGATGGCTTGTATTGTCCTGACGTGGGAGATTAAGTGCTTAGAAAGAGCCGTCTGGCTGCAGCTACCCACCGGTGGCTCAACTTCCTCCTTCTTCAGCCTTCGTGCCCTTTCTCATTTTGCTCAGGGAAAAGAGTACGCAAGGATTGAAACAACAGAGACAATAAGGCATTAAAAGTTGCGTCTGTCTGACATTTAGCTAAGTCCTGTCACTCCCGCTCATCCTCGCTGCCAGTCCTTTGTCTCACATTCTCTTGGATCACGTTGGCGGCAACTGTGGCTTGTTAAAGAGGCTAAAATTGTTGTTTGATAATCCTCCCTGTCTAAGCTGCAGGCACAGTGCTTATTAACAGCTCTTATGAGTTCAGACGCTCTGCAGTGCCAGAACAACGGCAGACTGACCATCCATCCGGTGTCAAGCCTCGCATCCTGTCTCTTTCATTCTTTATGTCATCTACTGTCTTTATGTTGCTGTGCAGTTGTAAACTCTCTTTCCTCTCTTTGTCACCCGTCTGGTGCTGAGCTCTGCTGGGCTTCAGGGAAACTGAGACCAGCCATTGTCCACCATAATCAGAGATTTGAGGAGGAACGCTGTCGATAATTGCATGGGAACATGAGGGATTTGTAAAGAGGAAAAAAAAAAAGCATAAGGAGCATTTTGCCTTATCTTTCTGACATTTTTAGACAGACAGAGATAAGTTTCCCCCTTTTCATTTCCTTTTATGCCAGACTAAGTGGATGAGAGCAGAACTGGAGGCACAGTGGACGGTGTGCCTGACTGACTGCTGCACTCAAAAAACCCAAAACATTTGCTGGGTGAACATAAAAAAAAACCTCTGGAAAGTATTTCAACCTAATTATAATACGCTAATTTAGCTAGAAATTGTTTTGTTGAGTGAAATTAATGTGAATTTGTGGCGTTACTACTACTTAATTACGAGGGGTAAATCCAACATAATAATCATTTGTTGGGTGAACATAAAAAAATTATGGAAAGTATTTCCATCTAAGTATAATATGCTCATTTAGCAAGTGATGCTAATGCTAAGTAGCTCACCATAGCAACTAATGCTGCTATGATTAGTGAGCACACTACGAAAACATTCAGTGATGAAATTAATTGTTCAAAATTATAGAGCAGACAATAAAAAATCATGTGAAATTTCTGTGCAGTGGTTTATTTTGAAGTTAAACTTGAAGTCCTTTACTTTAAGTTAAGTAAAGGACTTAGCGTCTTCATTGCAGACTCTCAGCATGTGTTTTGAACTGTAAAGTTTCTAAAATTCACGGCTCGCACACTACTGCCACCTTCTGCTCTGGAGTTGTACACGCAATTTACTATTTTACTATTGTCAACATAATTTACACAATGTTAAGTTATTGCACATCATGCTAAAATAACATTACTTCATGATGTTTAACCACAAAACATGACTATATATGGTAGAAGCTTCATGTTACACTTAGATTAATGTAGCAGACACCCAGATTGGCTTTTTTTTAGTGTGCACTCTTTGTCAGTCTCAGCTGATGAAGCCATTGGAAATTTGAGTCACATCAGCATGATAGCAGAGAAAAAGAGCAAGTCAATATATGTCACTTCACTGTGGAGGCAAAGCTCTTACGGCTAAACCCTCGCTCTACTTAGCAGCTAAAATATGCCTCCATATATATTTACACCTGAGGCTGGACTCCCAAGCTCTTTAAATCACATTAACATTTAAAGGCAATCATAACAAAGTTTATTTATTTTGTATTTAATCCAGCTCCACAGAGGGGGATTTTCTTGTTTCTGATATGTCCTCCTCGGAGACAGAGGGACTCCGCCGAGCTAATTAGACTGGAAGAGAGACTCGCTGCCTGCAGCTCTTCATGTTATAAACCGCCCTGATCCACAGTCACACAGCCTTCAGAATATCAGCTCCTGACATTTACAGAAGCTGAGAGAGGACATTTTTTTTGATGATGCATTTCAGCCCCCAGTAAAAGTGCCCTTATGTGTCGTTTTCACATCACTTGTGTGAGTGTAGCTGTATGATATCGGTGTGTTTACGTGGAGGCTACGTGTCACATCTGCTGATCCTACAGATCATTCTAGATGCGCCGAAGCAGCTGTGGATAATTAAATTCAGAGACGCGCCGTCAAACTCCGTCTCCCTCGTGCAGCGCGGTTGGACAAAGCACTCCTGACATGCAGCTGAGCTGGAATATCAATGGACGACTGCAGGGCCTCGGTGTGAGGTGAGATAGGCTGAGGCGAACACGGACAAGAACAAACTGTCCGTTTTGCTGCATTGTCCCAAAAATGATGCTACTTTCCAGAGCAAACAGACAGAGAATGGAAACTGGAATACAAATAAGCAGAGAGGGTATGTCGTGCAGAGATTATTTCAAGTTTTAAAAAAAAGGGAAAACATTTGTTTATTAACTCCAATGAGTGCCACCGACGTATTTCAATGTCATTTAAAATCTGACGTTTGAGTGCCATCAACATAACAACACATCAAAGTGTTTTTCAGCAGCTGGTCGCATGTGGGTAATGTAGGGGCTTCTGGGAGATGTAGTCAGAGCATAAAGAGACGGTATACACCACAGAGATCAAAACAGGAAGTGGAGACGATCAAGATTAGAAAGCAAAACAAACAGAATGTGGAGAAAAAGTGGTGATTTTGGTGAAAGTGTCCTCTACTTTACCTCTGATAAAACAAGAATGGAACAAGGTAAAAACAAACATTTTTTTCAGGATGAAATAGAGAGTCTCTTCTTTCATTTGAGCTATTCACTGTTTTCAGAGACATAGTGCTAAATATTCTGTGGGTCTAGAAATATGACTCAGAATGGACAAAAACACTGGAACAAGACACTTTCTGTTTTATAAAAGGACTGGAATTGATAATGTGTTGAAATGTTCCCCATGGTTTAGTCCAGAGTGTCCTTCAGTTTTAAAGGCTGACAACTACGACTTTTTTACCCTGTCTAAGCATTAAAAACACATTTGCTAATATAAACTGAAAGATGGTCAATGACTGATAGTCACCTACCAAAATAACCAAAGAGACTAAGCAAAAATATATAAGTAGTCCTGTCATTCCATTATTAGTGCACTACAACAGGAACAGGGAACATTGAATCAAATCAAAAGCCTTTATTGTCATTATATGACAGAGCAGACAACGAAATTAGCAGCGCTGCTCCACATGATGCTCAGTCAAATGTAAAAAATGTAAGAAATACTCAAGCTTAAAAATAGAAGTAAAGACATAAGTAAAGTTGTTGTGTAAAGAATAGGATACTATTATTACTATTTACAGAAATAAGGCACAGTTTTGCTCCAAAAAAAGTTGTTGCACATTTTCAGAAATAGAATATTGCTCATGGAAGTGGTAGATGATATGAGAATAACTAAGAACAACAAAAATGACATGTAATAATTAATTCAACCGACAGAGATTTTTAGTGTTGACTGTCAGAATAAACCTGAACAAGCAGACTCATTTATTAGTCACTATCAAACAGTGAATCTTTTTTTTAGTGAGTAAATGACATGTGCTTCTACTAGCTTACATTACTGAGAAAACCTGTCTGAAAAATGTCACATTCCTTCATTTCAGGAAAAGTCAGGAGATCATCAGACTCATTGGGATTCATCCTCTGGGCACCATGCATGCCTCTACAAACCTCTACCATGGCGATCCATCCAATAGTTAACCAGGATATTTCAGTCTGAACCAAAGTGATAAACTGACAGTAAACCTTGATATAAGTTAATTGCATTCAATATGAAGTTCATATCAGAGCTGTTTTTCTCCACTGAGTACTCCATTAACCTCCCTCTTAATGGCAGGTTAGCCAGTAGCTTGGTGTTCCCTACATGTGACTGAATGGATGGACACTTCATTTCATGAAGGGCATTTCAGTCACGGGATGGTTTTCTGATGATGTGAATAAAGAGCATGTACTGTTAATGGCTGGCATCAGGGCTCGGACATTAGTCCCTGCAGAAATCTTAAACCCACGCAGACATTAAGGAAGGTAAAATTTCTGCTGGTGGAGGCTGTAAACAAGCAGAGAAGCTTTCACTGATTTCTGAAGAGGCTACGAAAAAAGGAAGTAGCCATAGCTGATTAAGAGCACTTGTCACATCCCTTATTAACACAAACTGACTGTGTTTTCCTCCCATGTCTTCATGTTTCTTCTGCTTTCCTCCTCCTTTCCAGATTATTGATTATAAAGGAGGCAAATGGAAGAAGATAACAAGGGAAATGTCAAGGCAGTCGCTGCTGCTGTTTATGAGGTCTTACTGTGAGCTGGGACACATATAATGCGCTTATTTGTTCAGTTATGGGAAAAGTTTAAAAAAAAAAAGAATTCATTAAAACACTGGAGGAAAAAAAAAGAGATGGACTGGAAAAAAGTGAGGACTGAGAAAAAACATGGGATTAAGAGAGATAAAAAAAAGAGAAACACAAATGATTGAACAGTAAGGAAATATGATAATTCATATGGAAGCTTGATGAAAAAAGGCTTTTAGCGGAGAGAAAGCTGCCTCTACAAAGCAGAGACATTGATGTTTATGAGCCTCACACTAAATGTCACTGGGCTCATCTGGCTGGTCGAGCTGATAGACGGGATCAGAGGATCGATACAGGCCTTTCTGCAGCCAATCCACCGAGGCTCGGCTCGACCTGGGCTGAACACAGCAGACGTGTAGGGATTCCTTTAGTTAAAGACGTTTTTAGTAAGTGATAGGAGAGCAGCTACAGACCAGAGACCAGAAGATAAAAGATACTGAATGCCATCCTCATCATCAGGACTGTAGTGTTGATTTCATCAATGAAAATTATGACGAAATATCATCGTCAACGAACCTTTATCATGTGACGGAAATGATACGGACGCAGCATATGGTGGTTTCATCGACTAAAATGAGACAAAATAGTCCGGATAAAATCAAACTAAAACGCTCAAAAAATGTTTGTTTTTATCTTGTTCCATTCTTGTTTTATCAGAGGTAGAGTAGAGGACACTTTCACCAAAATCACCACTTTTTCTCCACATTCTGTTTGTTTTGCTCTCTAATCTCGATCGTCTCCACTTCCTGTTTTGATCTCTGTGGTGTATACTGTCTCTTTATGCTCTGACTACATCTCCCAGAAGCCCCAACATTACTCACAGGCTGTGTGAGAGCACGATTGGTGACCTGCTGGACTTATTATTACGTCGATGGCACTCAAAGAGTTTAAAAAGGGTGTCAAAAACTACACTACCAGCATGACAAGATTTTCACCTGGAAACTAAGAGGGGATGGGACGAATCATGCTATTAATTCATTGATTTCTATCTGCTCTAGCTGAGTAGTTTTCAGGGTTTGAGCCAATCGAAGAACTCACTGAGCTTTAAAAAAACGGTGACATCACATAACTAACACAGACAGATCCATCATGACATGCAGTTAATGTTGATGTTGGGATGAAGCGACTTGTTTTCTCTGAGCAACTCTGACAATAAAATAAAAAAAACTGAGGGAAATTGACGGAGGCATAAAGGCAAAAAGCAAATCTTTGACAGCATGTGGAGCAGGGATTCACAGCAGGTGGCCGTCAGTCACATGGTCACCTTGGTTACCGTACGACAGGTATCTGAGCCTCCTCCTCAGGGGACTGAATGTGATTTAGGAAGGAAGTGAGTCTCTGAGCTTTCCCCCAATTATTAAATATGAAGAAATAATCACTGTTTGGACTAGCAGTCTGACAAACTGGGTGCATGTTTGGTAAATGAGCATTTGCAATCATTTAATTGTTATTTCTCCACGTGGATAGAAGTGTTATTACTCCAGGTCTACAGAGTGGGTCCCAAAATATCTTCACCAAACACGACTAAACAAGCCGCTGACGGTTTCCCCCCATTTTAATGAACAAACTTCAGAACTTAATTAAACTGTGTGCTAAGATGTATGCAAGAAAATATATTAACACTCCGACCAAACATCCGTACAGCATTAAAACACACACTGAATACAAACGAAGCTGACGTGTTCACTCTTAATGCACACTGCTCACCATCTGCTCCGGCTATGCTTTGCTGTTTCCTGTGTAGGTGTGAATTCAAGTGTTTAGCACACTTTAAGAAAGACACACATAGCTGCCTATCATTGATCTGACACTCGTGAAGCTGCTTTACACCCTCTGCATTATTATTTACCACAAGTTTACCTCTGCTGCAGTGGAAGACTTCAGTCCTGTTCAACCGCCACACTCGTATTTTCACAGTGACTCTAAGGATGAAATAAGCTCTCAAAGGTATTTGCTGCACGAGGTATGAGCGAGCATGTGAGTGTAGGGAATATAATCTCTCTTGGAAAAAAAAAAGAAAAAAGTCCTCCTCATCTCAGGGTCTGTAGCGTACAAATGGAAAGTGTTTGAAAAGAAGAAAAGTCCCTCCTGTGTCCTATAGACACACACTTCTTTGGAGCCATATGATCTCAATTTTCAAAGATTAAATTCAGTTTTTCATCTGTGTGCTGCAAACGTGCATGACTGTGTGTGGGAAAGCAGAGTCTGCCGCATTTTTTCAGTGGAAAAATGTGTGTTCTTTTATAAAAATAAGCAGTTTCTCTTTCCGTGTTATGCCCTCGCTGCCCTCCATCCCTGTTTATTACAAACAACTTAATCCCTTCGATCCATCTCCAGCCTCACCTCTCGCTATTTATCTCTCTATTTATACATCTCTCTACAGTATGTTGTGTATTTCTGCTGACACCACACCTGCACCTCCCTCTCCGCAGGGCTCTGGGAGAACAGAAACCAAGCACCCCCGATGGCCTCGCTCCCTCAGCCCAGATGACTAATAGCCCCCGCAGGGCGAGAGGCCGCCGAGGTGAGGCGCAAAGGTGAGGGAGAGAAGATCAAGAGGCCGATAAAAGCTTCCTCTGTTTGGGTGGGTTTGGGCTGCTTGATGCTCGACTCACACTGAGACTGCGAATCACCTCCTTTGTGTCCATTTAGGGTGGATTACAGGACACAGCAGGGCTGTTATCAGCGAGCACTGAGCAAAGAAAGATCTGTACTCTGTGACAAAAACAGACTGCAGCATTTGTGTTAAAGCACTGATTCATAATGTACTTATAAAGACAGGTATACCAGCCAGTCTATTTTCATGGTATTACACAGCTGCTGGTAGGTTCTTTAAGTTAACATGATTTTCTAGAGGAGACTTTACGTCCTGTAATCTGGATAATGAAATTAAAATATCTACAAGATAGGAGAGATTGGAATCAGTTAATTGTTTTCCACAAACATCCTTCCTCCACTGGCCTGAACGTTAGCATCAGACATTTATATTTTCCAGGGACACTGGGCTGGGAGATCACACAGATGGTCCTTTTAAAAGCTTCTATAACAACTGGGAAAAAAATGAATAAATTTCACATCGAAGATTAAAAAAAAGATTAGGGAAGCGGAGCTGAGAAATGCACCATGTTTGAGACTCATATTTGCATAAGATTAGTATTATCAAGGGGACTATATTGTCTTGCAGACATGGAAGATTAAAATCCCAGGTGATCTGCGCTATTATTACAAATTGCTGGGCGTCCCCCCTCCAGGTATTATTAGTCCTGAGTGAACGGAGCTTTTCTCTTCACCTCATCTTGAGCTCTGCACTTACACAGCCTGTTGATGGAGTGGGGGGATGTATGCATGCTGAATGACTGTGTGAGAAGTATGCAGATAAGGATGCAGTAGAGATGGGAAAAAAATACTGATGTGGCAATATATCGCAATACTTTTTTCTATAATATTGATTTTTTTTTCCATCTCAAAAAGTGATGTTTTGGGCCGATTATGAATCCAGAGCAATTTCCACATATTGAAATAAAACTTTAAATAAAAAAAAAAAAAAATCCACATTAATGCGGAAACTTTGACAGCCTTAATCGCATTCGTATCAGAATTCAAATATCGAGATACATATTGTATCGTGCAGTCCTTTCCAGCACCCACCCCGAAGACAGTACATCCATCCATCTTCTCCCTCTTATCCTCTCATAGGGTCAGGGGGGCTGGAGCCTATCCCAGCTGTCTTAGGGTGAAAGACAGGGTACACCCTGGACAAGTGTCCAGTTCATCACAGGACACATAGAGACAGACAACCACTCACACTCACATTCACACCTACAGACAATTTAAATTAACCAACTAACCTAATCCCCATGCATGTTTTTGGATGGTGGGAGGAAGCCGGAGTACCAGAGAGAACCCACACAGACATGAGGAGAACATGCAAACTCCACACAGAAAGGCCCCGGGCCTTGAATCGAACCCGGTACCTTCTTACTGAGAGGCGACAGTGCTAACCACTACACCACATATAACACAAATACATATATCCCCAACTACAACTGCCTGCTGTAATTTGTTCTTGTGTATTCATGCACAGACAGTGTTCATCAAGTGAAGGTTTGAGATAACCATATACATTGCAGTATATTATGACTGGAGTTTTTATTCACAGCGCTGTGTTGATGCAGCTGCAGCGCTTCCACCTTGTCAAGATGCTAAAGAGAGGTAATAAAATAAAAACACCAAGCAGCTGAGAAATCTACCCTCTGTTCACAGTACACACTTACCGAGGCAGCATTATTCTAATGGTAATGGTGTTGGACTGCAGTCATAATATACCAGACAATATATGAGCAAGTGGAATCGCTTGCTTGTTTGCACTTATGATGCGAGTGCATTGTTACAAATATGTTTACCGAGGTGCGATGCAGACCCATCAGTTGCAGCTTAGCGCTCTTTAGGACTCCAACTCAGCGATGCAACCTTTAATTTTCCAATCACACCATGCCGAAACAGAAACTGTGAATAAGATTTGATATGTAATGTGATAGTGGTGCAGATGAAAGAGAAAAATCCAACTGCATGAACGATGAGTCAGACCTAATACCATGTTAATCAGACCGAACCAATTAAGCAGAGTTTGGTTCTGGAAAACTGAGATGAGGATATTGGAAAGTGATGCAAGAGACAACAATATCTGATTTCAGGGAAAGGAGGGAAAAGAAACTTTCCAATGCCTTTGAGCCCCCCGAAAAATAGGAGAGATATGATGCTGGAATTATATTAAATTGAGTTGGGTTATAAAAGGGCTCACAGAGAGAGTTTCCTCAGAAATAAATAAGATGTGCTTTTACGGTCACGGTGACAGTGGTGATGCACAGACTACCTCCAAGCAAGTGTAAAAAAAATGGATGGCATAACAGAGAGACACAGACGAAGGAGAAAGATGACAAACCACAGGATGAGACTAAAGAGAAATGGAAGGAGGGCATCTGGAGGGCTGCACTGGCCTTCACAAACCCTCTCTGTGAAACATAAAATAAGGTTGAAATACACTGTGACCGGTGCTAAAAGCTAAAAGCTGGGCTAAAAACTGCCACAGAGCTCCCTCTATCACTGGTAAACTAAGACTGAATTAACTCTTAGGCGCTCTCACACAGCCTGTGACTAATGTTGGGGCTTCTGGGAGATGTAGTCAGAGCATAAAGAGATGGTATACACCACAGAGATCAAAACAGGAAGTGGAGACAATCGAGATTAGAAAGCAAAACAAACAGAATGTGGAGAAAAAGTGGTGATTTTGGTGAAAGTGTCCTCTACTCTACCTCTGATAAAACAAGAATGGAACAAGGTAAAAACAAACATTTTTTCATGATGAAATAGAGAGTCTCTTCTTTCATTTGAGCTATTCACTGTTTTCAGAGACATAGTACTAAATATTCTGTGGGTCTAGAAATATGACTCAAAATGGACAAAAACACTTAAACAAGACACTTTCTGTTTTATAAAACGGTTGGCGCTCAAAGAGTTAAAAACAGATAATAAGCTGAACCTTCTTGCTGAAATATTTTCAATATTGTCTGAAAAAAAATTGCTAAATAAATGGCCGATGAATGCATAAAAGATGTAACAAGAAAAGAGAGAAACTATATTATTTATCCATGGAGGACAGGAAGGTATGATGGTCATCTCAATCACCAGATCTCTTTTTTTTTCCTAACTGGACAATTATAAGAGAGGAGCAACATTTCTATCATTATTAAATCATTCTGATGAAAGTCAGAATAATGCACAGTGTGACTGAAAATACTGATAACATACTTCGCCAAGAAATGCTTGGCAAGAACTTCTTCACCACCAACACTCCTGTTTGTCCATTTTTTTTTAATCTTTTTGTTATCCTCCAATGTATGTGCACAGCAGGGACTGGGGTGAAAATGGCATCTATCATATACAGTATATAGCTCCTTATATCAATTTCACAGCCCTTCCTGGTCACTTCCTGGTTTTATTTTGAAGTAATCTTGTCTCCCTCTTGTTTCAGGTAGCTTTGCTCCCTGTACTGCTGTGTTCCCTTGTCTGTGATTGTCAGCGACACCCTGATTGTTTCCACCTATTTCCCATTTCCTCATGTTTAAACAGTCTTGTTTCCCACAGTCCGGTGTGAGTTTGTCTTGTTTCCGTCTCTCCTGATCAGTATCTTGTCCCTGCTGCCAGCTATTACTGAGCTGATCCCTTAGACATCAGTGTTTTTGTTTCATTGTCCTTTTTTCAGAGTATGTGCAGTCAGGTTTTTCGCCCTTTTAGGTCGAGCACTTTTGTTTCTAGTTTAGTCAGTGTCTTGTTTTTTTGAAAGTTGAGCAGTAAAGTTTTCTCCCTCTTTTGGTGAGCCTTTTCAGAGCAGTGTCGATAGGAGCCACGTCTTCCTCCACCTGCTGTTGATCATTCTCTTACAGCATTAATAAAAACTATCACATTGAGGAGTGCTGTGAACGAGTCGTGCATTTGGTGTCTGACAAATATTTTGCAGTGTCACCCCAGCAGACACCTGATGAAGACAGTGCTGAAGCAGACAGGTAAAGGCAGAGCCACAAAAGGAGCAGCCCTGAATTAGAAGCACTGAATAATGCATGAACACTTTCCCCCTCATACAACTGACAGGCCTAATGTTTAAATGATGATTCGCCTCAAGGTACCCAAAAGGCATCATGGAGAAAACTAGTCATATATGTCTGGATTTTAACACGTCAAGATAAGAGTCGGGCACACACACACACACACGAATAAACCTGTGCAGAAAAACACACCAGACACGACCACAGCGAAGAAAAGGAAACTAATGAATAAATAAAAACAGCACAAAGCGCCACCTTAAGTAGCTCTGACCGAGCAGCGGCCGGAGAGACGCTCAGTGAGCGATCTCATCAGGGCTGCTGTCGGCTCTGCTCAGTGGTCAGGAGAGCCGGCAGCTGTTGACAGCTGGCTGTCATTACTCCAGAAGAGAGGAGTGCTGGAAGGACAGGAAGAAGAAAAAGACAGCGAACAAAAGAGAGGGACGAGCTGAGAGGCCTGAGGAGGAAGTGAGGAAGAAGAGGTGGAAGGGAGAAACGTGACGTGACCTCTTGACCTGGTTGGATTTGGGCCAGTGGCCTACTTTCTCTGAGTCTGCTTTGGTTCATTTCAGTCCTCACTAAATTAAAAGATGTGACATATGCCTCTTCCTAATTTAGGCCTTATCACTTTGCTCCGTTGTAAGTTCACTGGGTATCTCATCAAATTAAATTTAGCAACAGGTGATTTGAATTTATAAAAGGATTTCATAACGTCCTCATGAAAACTGGGCTGGAATAAAACTCACAGAGAACACAATGGAGCATTATTACGTCGATGACACTCAATCATCATATTTTAAATAACATCGAAATACGTCAATGGCAGTAAAAGAGTTAATATGAAAAGCTCCCATCTTGTCCAGGCAGTGTTTAATGAGCCCTTGAGTTCATGACCATGCGACCGTTGGACAGCCCAAGTCTTCCATTAGCCGTAGTGCTGATTATAGGATTGTATAAAAGACTCTCCAGTGCTTCCTAGTGATCACTTTTCATATGCACCTCAAATTCCTTTACATTTTCATTTTTGAAATGTTACATTTTACACTTGAACTGCAAGATCTCACACTTCTGTGGCATCTGTTTCAATCTCACACTCACCTTTTCATGCATGAATGCAAATTCCTCCAATTGCAGAAATACTTAGCATAAACAGTAATTCCTTCACGGTGCCCCGACTCTGAGAAACAGAATATGAGCTGTGATGGCTTCGGCATAGTTAAAAGCATATATTCACATTCTTTCACTTCCAGTTCAATTTGACAATATAATCTTAAATCAAGCACAACATTTCCTTTTTTTGTCTCCTCCAAAGTCTCATCAAATAAATCTTGTTTTAAGATTCAGTAACAAACTCAAGTTGCTTTATTCAAGAGTCACATAAAAAAACACCTGCAAGCATTGTCTGCTTATATTTAGTATACTGCACATATTTTGAGTCTTTAAAAGGTCAAATTTTAAGTAATCTCATCTTAAAGCCAGCATGATCTGCTTCTTTATGTGCATATTTAGTCTATTTGACTTACTTTGGGTTTGTAATGGCACCACTTCTCCCTGAGGGACAGGTTAAATGCACATATTTAGTGCATATGACAAATAAAGCTGATTATTACTATTAAAATCATATTTTTCTGCCTTTTAAATACATCTTATTTCTAGATTTAACAATCTCAGTTCAATAAATCATGTCAAGTGAAATCATCTCGCTGCATGGACAGATAATTTCACTTGTTTCAAGGACCTTTTTCCTCAGATTTACTGCTTTTATCTTGTTTTTAGACACCTTTTTGCAGTGAAAAGGGAGTGGAAAGAGAAATACAAGACTAGAGGGTGACAGACAAGAAGAAGGGATGAGGAGGAAAGGAAAAGAGAGGACAAAAAGAGAAAAGATGGAGAGAGAGAACAGGGGAAGTCAGTCAGGGAGAAAGTGGGATGGGGGAGGGTTACTGAGGGCGGCTGGTGAAATGAAAGAAGGCCAATCATCCGAGGGACGACCACCGAGCGGGCAATGTGTGTGTTCTGACCATGTTTGTGAGTAGGAGGCATAATGTGACAGAAAGAGATAGGACGAGGGGACGAGAGAGGAAGAGAAATAAAAAGAGAGTGAGGTGAACAGGCACATGGAAGAGGTGGATGTGGCCCAATGTGTTGAGGATTAGGGATTTAGGGCTTGTTGGAAGCGCCTCTGTGGTTACATGAAGCCAGAAAGATGCCTCTCGCCTGGAGATGTGGGTATTCTCTGGATCCAAGTTGGATTCAGAGTTTAGTTACATTTGAAGGAGGGAAAACAAGCAGCAAACTCCTCACGACTCGCTGTGGTGGAAACGCTGAGGGCTTAAAAACTCACAGAAGAACACGACGGCGTCGTAAAGGAGAGACAAGAATAGTCTTTTAAAGCACATTCAACAATGGAGAACAGAAGTCAAACACAACGCAGGAGTTTACAGTGCCGTGTCCAGACTTTTTTCTCAGGGGTGGCCAGCAGGATCAGTCCCTGCGCATGCGCCCGCATCAATATAGCATCAGACCATCATTTTTTGTCTTTTATGATTAATTTGACTACTAAAATCATCTTTAAAAAATGTTAGTATGAACTGAAATTGTAATCACGACACAAGTGTAATTCAAAGCCTTAATTTTTTTATTTTTTTATGAAAGGTGCAAAAATATAAATCATATAAAGTGCCGACCAAATCAAACTAAATAAATGCAAAACTTCAAAAGAACAGCATTCTAGGGCAATACTGCCCCTCAGGTCGGAAGTCGAACCAAGTCACGTCTGATGGTCAGATAGTCCGTCATGAGGGGGTGGCACCTGGGCCGGCCAATCAGATTTCAGGCCACCCCTTAGACACGCCCCTGGGAGTTTAACAGTAAGTATGAAGCAGCGTTATTTTTGCTTTCGGGACCAAAACGAGGCTGAATTTGGTTTCTTTAAAACCAGACGCTTGTGTGGAGAGTTCACAGAGGGGGCATGATGGGAACACTCCGCTTCAATCAGATCACAATCCATAATAGATGGCCATGTAAATATCTTATGAGGGGGAGCTATGGAGAAAATGAGCGCGCTCGGGAACACACAAACAAAAGACCACAGCAGAGCCACAAAGAGTCGACATGCCTCACTGTCATGCATGAAAAAAACAGCATAACAGAGTGTATTTATCTAATATTCATGGGCTATCTTAATGGATCTTTTGTGTGAATGCTGTCCTGTTTGTGTGCTCAACAAAAACTGGACGGCCTGTAAAAGTGCCGTCTGTTCTTCTGCTTCCAAATGTGATTTTTCTGTTGAAATGAAAAATACATCAAAAACAACCGTCCCATGGATCTAGTTACTTTATCAGTGTTGGTATTAAAAAGTAAATACTATTGGCAATGAAGAAATCAAACTACTAATACTTGTGTGAACGCAGCCAACTGTGTGACACACGAATGTACGCCTACATAAATGATCTGCTTGAAGCTTTGAGACGCTCGCTGGCCTTCTTAAGGTCATGAAGATTCACTATTTGGCCTTTTTCACTTAAAGATCCTTTAAAAATACCTCAAATCTGTACTGTAATTCCTGCGAACCTAGCATGTTCCTTTCATAGTATAACGTCGTGCACCAACACTGAAAAGTATTGTGTGAGTTTTGATATGGATATTCCAGTTTATCTCAGGGCTAAAACTCCACGTCCTGAACATCAGTTGTGCACGAAATAGACAGACATTAGACAATAATTAGACTGTTGTGTTAGCGCTAAAGAAAGGTTTATTGTTGGAAAGGACTTCACAATACGATACATATCATGATACTTGAGTCACAATATGATACATTATTGTGATATATTGTGATATATTGTGATATTCTACATAGTTTACTGAGAAATTGCAGCTTAAAATGCAAGTTGTATATACAGAATGTACTGTACTTTCTGCTCAGTATTGCACATGCCCAATATTGCACTTCTTTGTACAGCCTGTATTTTTTTTTACTGTATATATATCATATCTTTTTTATTACATTGCTGCCTTATATGTTTTTAAGCTGCTTTTATTTATCTTTTTTTTACTTTTTATCTATTTTTTACACTTTATTTCTTGGTTTTCATTGTGGATGGCAAAGGAAGTATTTCATCTTACTGTTCATGTGATAATAAAATAAAATAAATTTCAATCCTTGAATTTTCTTCCAAATAAATAATTCAGACATCAAAGACAAATAATTCAGTTCAGTTTATTATAAATGAGAGAAAGTAGGTGAGGATAAGCGGTAGCTAATGGATGTATGGAGAGAAAGTAGTGAGGGGGTAAATAAAATGTAATGTTTGAATCATACAAATCGGTGGTACACAGCCTAATCAACGTGGTTAGAGCTGTATTACCTCACTAGGAAGTGGTAAATATAAGAGCGTCAGTCATAAAGAAAACATGTCTTAAACTTATCATTGGAGTTTAGGATATTTGTGTTTGTCTCAAGCTGTAAATGAGGTTGAAATGTTGTCAATAATGAAAAACTTTTGCTCGGGCATCAACAAAAGGATCAAGCGTTGAAATGTAATAAAACTGTACACAGGAAGTTCCTTTATGCGCTGGGTGGAGCTGAACAGCTTGAGGCATCGTAAAGCTATTTTTGATCTGATGATTGCTCCAACACAGCTGTGTAAATCAACTAATTTCCTCTAAACAGTAGGAGGCACAATTTTCATCAATTGTTCATATGCATTATGGGAAGAGGCAGAAAGCGTTAGCGCTGTCTGTCAGGTATGAGCCGCCTCCAAACGCAGGTTAATTTAATTAATCAGCAGTGCAGGAGCTGAAGATGAAATATAACTGACGCATGTGTGGGAAATGTTGGCGACAAAAAATAATAACTCAAATGTCTACCAAATTTAAAAACAGAGTCACAAGCTCTCCCTCACATAGGTTTAGCGCTCAGAGAGTCGGTTCTGTGCCGTCTGGGTGGTGGTGATGATATTATGAGTGCAGATGCAGCGCTAAGCCCTGCAACGCCCCACAGGGGAGCACTAAAAGCAAACCCTGACCCTGTTGATCATCAATAATTCAGCAAAAATCAGGGTTAGAATAAGTGCAGCGCCGAACGACACATCACTTATACAGCGTGCAGAGGAGACGACGGGCTCCGCCATCATAAACTTTGCATAAGGCCCAAGACTCCCACGAAGCTGAGCATTAGCTCCATTACGTTGAAAAGATGAAGGCTGACGCAACGATAAAGTGGCGGTGAGTCATCGACCACTCTGGGTCTCCACCGAGACACACCTGGCATGAAGAACACGGAGCTGGACTCCAGCATGGAGGCTGCAGGCCATCAGTGGCTGGTAGGCCAGCTGGCTGACTGGTCTTTGACAGTATGGAGCCAGAGAGTGATGGACAGAGGATAAAAGAGGCAAAAGTGACAAAGATGAATAAACACCAAACTGGGAAGCGTCTATAGGACAGTACAGTATGTCCTCATTATCTACCCATTCCACTTAAAGAACTATTTTTGGAAACAGCTGCATGGAAACAGAAGAAGGTTTAAAGATTAGAGACTATATTTCTATATATTTCAGTAAACACTGCAGTAACCTTAAAATTAACACTCATATCACATTATATATCACCAAACATCTAGGGGTGGGAAAAAATATTGATATGGCAATATATTGTGATACTTTTTCTTGTGATATAATATTGATTTGTAATTTCTTAACTCTTTGAGTGTCATAGACATATATATTTGCGAGGTGACGTTGGAGTCACTTTGGCTTTAAAACGAAAGGAGGAACTAATAAGGTGGACAGAGAGAATGCATGTATGTGAATATATATGTAAGTATAAATATTGTATTTTAAGCTGCATTTTAAATTTCTCAGTGAACTATGTAGAATATCGCGATTTATCACAATATCGCAATAATGTATCGTATCGTGAAGTCCTTGCCAATACCCAGCCCTAGTCGAAACAAACATACACAAACATGGACGTCGCTCAAATGAACTTGAACACAATCAGTGCAGCCAAGGCCATGTAGTGGAATCAACCACATCCACACCTTTAACCAAGATGTTTTCCATCTGTGGGGTCACATACATCCAGAGGGTCTGGAGTCACGATTATCTGTTTAGCACGACCGGTTAGAAAAAGTCTTTACTGATTTACTGATCGGGGTCATTTTACAAAACTCCCCCACAGGTATACAAAGAACAACCTGTTGCTCTAACATACTGTGAATTGTGACAGTCAAGTAGACCTTGGAGCTGAGATTATTCCATCAGACATTTTAATTTCTAACCATTATACTCTTTCAATTTATCCCAGGAATAATAGGACAGGATAGGAATAATGCTTACAAAATGTTTTTAGCATTATGGATTTGAGTAGACAAGATGAGACACACCAGAAAAAAAGACCATACCGAACAAATTTTACCTTTGACTGTCTGTGTTTGTCAACTATGTAAGATTAAAGCATTTTCTCTTTCTCAATAAAAAAAATGCCTGTTGTGTATGAGGAAGTTTGAATCAAACCAGATTCAAGTTGACCCCCGCAGTGATTTGCATTAAACAGGTGACTGAGATTTGCATTTTTATGGAGTTCCCATGGCCTTGTTCTGCCCTTAACTCTCTTTGAACAGGCGAGGCAGCAGATAGGGATGTTAATTATGGACCACGAGCACCACAATGGGAATGATCTCAATGGCTTTATTGTGTTAGCCCAGATAGGTTTTAATTGAATTATAGATATAATGCTGGGAACCTGTGTGGAGGGGAATGCTGAACACAGTGTTCCCTTTTTTAACCCAATTAAATGTCCTACGAAGTTTCTTTCTTTTCAGAACAATGTAATCATGTTTGATTTCATGTACAACATGAATTTGTGTGTGGATGCAATGACGTCACCATTCCAAGTCATGGCTGCTAATTAGCATCAATATGAAATGGCTAATATTAGATAAATTTAAAAAAAAATATTCAAATAATGCAACTTTAACAGCTAGAAAGGGTCATATTTAGAGCAAAAATCCAAGAAATATTTCAGTAGCCAACCAAAGATCTAATACTCAAATCCTTTTCCTTCTGTCCAAGACTACATACAAGCAATATTTCTTATTATTTCTCAAAAAGGCCTAATAAATATATAAATGAATACCATTGTGTGTATTTAAAGAAACCAAATTATAGCCTTACTTTGTATGTTTCTCTCTATTGCCAACTGGAGTTAATCATTTAAAAACATATATGTGATAAAAAAAAATGCATAAACACTTCAATCATTCAGATTATTTTTTGCAGCCCGAAGTCACCTAAAGTGTTTGGTCATATTCTATTTCACTGACAAGTTTGTTCCAATAAATGCTATTAATATTCATTAGTGCAACTTTGTAGCTAGCGAGGCTTTAAAAGTGACAGCAGCGACTAGATCCACTTATCTGCTTCAATTTCCTTCAGTGCTTTCATCTAATATTCCATGTCATTTTAATAGGTTGATGCTTTTTTTCAGCTGTTTGGGAGGTAAAATAATAAATAAAAGAGTCCTCAAAGGAAATCTGGGAAAAAATGCAAATGAGTTAGGGGGGTAGTCTGAAGGCACCGAATTACAAAAAACATTTAATTTCCACAAACGCTGTCAGATGATGATCATTTCTTTATTCCCCCCACAAATTAAATAGAAAAAGACAAAAGGAAGGAAAGAAAGGAAGTCATTTCCAGTGACTGTGGCTGCAACGTTCACAGAGGAGTATATGCACATACCATCCATGTATGTATGAGCAACACAAAACAAAAGAGCACATATTAAGATGACAAAACGTGCAAAACACAATCCAGCTCATAAATGTATAGAAAATGCAGAACGATTTTTCAGTCCTCACCACCACAGAGGCCCCCGGCCCCGGCAGAGACAGACTCAGGGGTCCCAGAGGACACAAGTGGGAGGGAAGAGAGAGGATTACAGGAGTAAACAACACCATCACATGACACTTTTAATAAAGTCCCTGTTTTCTCCCTCCTCCTCAGTGTCAACAATCTCATTTTCAAGTCATACTGTATGTCCCTTTGCTTGCTGCTGCTTTCTGCATTGATGTTGCAGCTTCCCGTCTTTCAGCTCTCCTCACAAAACTACACCAATGTTGCCAAAAAATAAAGTAAAATATACTGGAACAAGAAGGAGAGATGGCTCATGCAGGTGAGAAATGACTTTAATGAAATAAAAGTGAGAATAAGGAGATAGTTGCTGATTAAGTCTGTAGTCAGAGCATAAAGAGACAGTATACACCACAGAGATCAAAACAGGAAGTGGAGACGATCGAGATTAGAGAGTAAAACAGAATCTGGACAAAAAGTGGTGATTTTGGTGAAAGTGTCCTCTACTCTACCTCTGATAAAACAAGAATGGAACAAGGTAAAAACAAACATATTTTTCATGATGAAACAGAGAGTCTCTTCTTTCATTTGAGCTATTCAGTGTTTTCAGAGTCATAGTACTAAATATTCTGTGAGTCTAGAAATATTACTGAAAATTGACAAAAACACTGGAACAAGACACTTTCTGTTTTATAAAACAGCTGGCACTTAAAGAGTTAATGGTTTGTGTTATATACACTCAGGTTTTTCCTCATGTCACTGCTCAACAATAAGACCCTAAAGCCTCGATCCCACTGCAGTAGTAGTGGTAGTAGTAGTAGTAATAGTAGTAATAGTAGTAGTAGTAGTAGTAGTACAGAAGCAGATATTTCAGATAGGAGCATTAAATAAGAGATGCTACTGATGGAGAAATGGGAAAAAGATGTAAATCAAAAATTAAATATGTGACAGGAAATTTTGCTCTCAGATTTCCTGCCATTATAACAGGAGAGCTTTGGCTCTCTTCTGGGCATTTTGGGCATTATGGGTAAGTTCAACTTGTGTGTTTAACAGAAACTACATGACAAACATGCATTAAAAAGAAATACAGGTTGAAATTCCAACCTGGGTAGGAGACATGACATGGCATTTTTGGGAAATATGTAACTATAACTACTGACACATGGCGTAATACGTGTACATGAAGGCAGATATGAACATAGATTAAACTGAATAGATCAGCTCCATTCTCCATTCAGCTCCATCACAGATACACAATCCAAATATTCAAGTCAAGTTTGGTGCATCCCTTATCTCTACTGTGAGAAAATACATTGGCTAACCTCCAAATTTTAGCTTAATCTGAGCGGCGAAGTGTCAGTTATGGCAATTAAAAATGTTAAAATCATACTGCTGAAGTGCTGATGGCACTTAGAATAGCAGTGAATCACCTCTGATTCCTCCCACAGGTGGTTTATTGAAACATTCATCAAAAAGGAGGAAAGGAAGACAGAAATTTGTGGATTAAGTGGCTGGTGAGTGAGTGAATGGGGTTCATCATCTTCTTCAAGGACAGATGGCGACTGATAGCTGCTTTTTTTGTAGGAAAACACCTATAACCTTTCAGTTATGAGATATGTCTGCATAAAGCCACTCTGTCAAAAGGTCAAACAGGTAGACCAACATATGTGAGCCTGAGAGGTACGCTACAGTAATCCGAAATCCACAACTCATCTCCTCACTCTCTCCAACTGTATAAAATCGAAACACAGAACTCATTAAAATACTGCTAAAGATTCATTAAATCATAGACCTTATACACTCTACATGCATCATCACAACTTTCTCCTCAAACATTAGATGATGGACCAGCAAACAGAATCTCATTACCGAACTGCATTAGGACACCGACACATAAATCTTTGTCTCCAGCTTTATATTAACCAGCAGAGCCACACACACTCACACACACACACAAGAGGTTTATAATTGCAATGTTCAATTACAGAAAATGCAGCATACAAAGACGTGCACAGAACGTCCAGAATTTCTCTCTCTTCATTTCTTATGCCGGCTGACTTGTGTTTGGTGATACAACGGGCCGACATCCACGGAGAATAATTAAGTGACTCCCACTTGGCTTTTGCTCCTTATAATGGCTAATATAAATATCATTAGTAAGAGCACACGCTTGACTTGTGTTATTTATGATGCTGTTCTGTTTCCTGTGAAAAACCCTGGCTGGATCGTGATTGATGCCGAGGTGCCTCCATGCATGCATGTGATCACACATGCCGTCTGTTGTGACGCTCGCAGCTAACGGCGCTAATGGCAAGAACAGTGCAAACGACAGGCTGTGAATTAGCTAATGGAGCACGCTCACATGCACGAAGTGTTCAGTTTCCGATGGATCTTGTGGAGTTGCTGAGATTAGATCAGTTACACAGCTGAGTTAAAGTAACTGTTACAAATAATGTGTGTTAGATCCAGTCTTGTGTAAAATGAGGAAGATAAAATAGTGCTAAAATGAGAAAAAAAAAATATTTTGTGCTCTCGTAAATTAAATTTCGCACTGCCAATTTAACCGTAAACATCATCTTTGCTTTGTGGGCCTGCAGGGTAGTCTATGTTTTCATGTTGCTACCATTACTGAACAAGCATAATGGTGTAAAACACGTTCAAAGACATGACATCATCAGCTTGTTGGGGTACTGCTGGTAATGCACTTTCAAGAAATGACTTGACAAATGAACAGAGCATCACAAAAGACTTGCAGAAGTAGTGGCAAATTGAGACCTTTTCAAAGAAACTTGTGCAGATGATCTTTTCAGCAGAGCTCTTTGTTTCCAGGTTTGTTTTTTTTCTCTCCTGTGATATTTCAATCATTCCACTGGAGAGAGGGATGCATGGCTAGAAAGAAGCTACACCAACAGCAGCAATTTTCAAAAAGGTAAATGGGCAGCCAAATCACCCTGACAGTGCATGCTGATCCTCCCTCTCCGATCCACAGAGGTGCCTACAGTATGAAAGCCAATGGAGATGGATGGCTGTGCATGTCCCTGAACAATACAGGATGCAGTCAACCATACAGCTGGTGATAAAAGCTGCTGTTATCACCCCCGAGACTTTTCCCCTGGGTGAAGCTTTGCAGTGCTGCTTTTTCTTTCGCATCCCAGACCGCCTCAATCTACTTTTTATATGACTTAACAATAAAATGCTTTTCCCAGCGATATTGTCTTGAAAGATGATGACATGGGCAAAATGTCAAAATGCTATAGGTCACCCACAAATATGTCTCACATAATTTCACTCTTGTTCTAAAAAGGTGAAGGTATTTCTTAAAGCCTGATTCCCAAAACACAGTTTCAAACCTGTTAATGCAGTTACAACTCCTTCTACACCCTCCCTTTCTTACCCATGTGACTATGGTATGTACAAGGGGTGGGGATTAGCAAGGACTTCACGATACGATACGTTATTGTGATATATTGTGATATTCTACATAGATCACTGAGAAATTTAAAGTGCAGCTTCAAATACAAGTTGCATATACATTATGTACATATATACTGTATATGTATGCATATTGGGTGGCACGGTGGTGTAGTGGTTAGCACTGTTGCCTCACAGCAAGAAGGTACCGGGTTCGAATCCCGGCCCGGGGCCATTCTGTGTGGAGTTTGCATGTTCTCCTCATGTCTGTGTGGGTTCTTTCTGGTACTCCAGCTTCCTCCCACCATCCAAAAACATGCATGGGGATTAGGTTAATTGGTTAATTTAAATTGACCGTAGGCGTGAATGTGAGTGTGAGTGGTTGTCTGTCTCTATGTGCCCCGCGATGAGGTGGCGACTTGTCCAGGGTGTACCCTGTCTTTCACCCTAAAACAGCTGGGATAGCCCCCAAAAGACCCTATGAGGATAAGCGGTAGATAACGGATGGATGGATGGATGCATATTTACGTACACATTTATATACCATATATATGTACATACATATGTATATATGTAGGCCTACATACATATGTGTGTGTGTGTACATATATATATATATATATATATATATAGCCTCACAGCAAGAAGGTACCGGGTTCGAATCCCGGGCCCGGGGCCTTTCTGTGTCTTTTCTTTCATCCAAAAACATGCATGGGGATTAGGTTAATTGGCTAATTTAAATTGACCGTAGGTGTGAATGTGAGTGTGAATGGTTGTCTGTCTCTATGTGCCCTGCGATGAGGTGGCGACTTGTCCAGGGTGTACCCTGCCTTCCGCCCTAAGACAGCTGGGATAGGCTCCAGCCCCCCCCCCCCCCGCGACCCTATGAGGATAAGCGGTAGATGGTAGATAATGATGGATGGATGGATGGATGGATGTGTGTGAGTGTATGTATATATATATATATATATATATATATATATATATATATATATATATATATATATATATAATAAATTTTAATCGTTTGGCAGCCCTAAAATAAACTGCTACAGACAGAGTCGAAAAAATAATATTCATACATCAACAAAGTTCTATCATTTCAGTATACTTCTATTTGTTGGAACACTTTGCTTTGCAGCCAACAGAGGTAATGTTTTGTACACTGACTTGAAAACACAAGTCATGTACTGATGAAGCCAATTAACATGCACAGCACATAACAGAGAGTGTGTGTTTCTTCTGTGGACTGTCTGGGCCCTGCAGCTTTCACCCTCGCACCTCTAGCTAGCCATTCATACAGTATATGCAGGTCATGTGTACATTGAAGCAGTGGCAGTTATTTCTCTGCATAAGCATGTGAATTTATGAAAGGTCATCCAGTTGATCAATCGGTATCAGGCAGCTGAGTATGACATGAAATCAGTGGAAATGAATACCATATGATGTGTAATTGAGCTTTATAGTATCTTTTCTTTCATCTGCTGTACCATTAAAACGAATCAGCACAGACAGAATTTCTGAAGCATTTGCCAGTGTCTCTGTGTTTTTGTTCAGTGAATCCACCAATGGGAAACTCGTTAAACAATCAGTTCTCAGTGAGTCTGGGCACGCTGGTGGAATAAAATGAGTGTTTCAAGTGTTTGTTTTAGCTAAGCTTTCTCGTCTCATTCGGGCTCCATGGCTAGCTGCTCACCTGATAATGAAAGCCAGCAATAAGTAATGCTGTGTAAGCAGATAGGGAAGAGCTGGAAGTACAAATAGGAGCAGCGGTGAAATTGATTGTAAATGGCAAACGGGCCTCTATGAGGCACCAGTGAAGCCAAACATTACCAACGTTATGAAGCTACATTATTCACAGAGTTAGAAACTATGGCTGTGTAAAAAGAAATAATGATTAAATGGAGAATCACAGCAAATATTTGAACACTGGGATGCTATACTGTACTACTAAAGTACAACAGAGCACCGGTAGTTGACGTCACACTGTCCCTGCATGCGACTGTTAAAACCAAAACACCACCATGTCAAACTATTGCCAAGGATCTCAATGCTTGCATAAACATTTCTTGAAGATATGGTGGATAGCTGTTGTGCTCCGGAGCAAAGGTCATAAGAAAACAGAGCGGTGGGAACCGGCAGTGACCTTTTTATATCAGGTACAGAATCCAACGTTCCCTAAACTTTATATCTGATTTGTTTTACATGCTTTTATTACGATTCTAAACGGTTGTACTCTCATTAAACACATGTTAGACCGAGGTATTATGGCGTGGATTTTGCAGTGCTTCCCGTTGCTCACACAGCAGCAAGCAAACACAATCTAGAAATGTGTGTCTGCAGAGTCGTTTCAGTCTTCCTTCAGATAAAACTCAATGCATGTTATGTCTGCTAGTGTGCTGTCTGCATGTCTGTTCTTATGATTACAGCAATGAACAGAGCATTGTGTGATTTTTAGTAATATGATTCACGATAGAAGAGATTGTACAACTACTAAACCTTTCCAAGTTTCATGAAAAGTATACAACATGATAAGGGTCAGAGATATTTAGTCTTTAGTATTTACTTGTGCATGTCGTCATATCTTGTGATTTAAAACTCGAAGGTGTAAATTCACTGCCGGATTCATTCATTTTGCAGCAGATTTTCCTGCCAATATGGAGGCAGAAACAAATGGAGTTACGTGACGTCCGGAGCTCTACACTGTATCCATCGGTAGTTTGAAATGGAGATGATCAAAGACAAACAAGTTTGAAATAACTGGAATTTTTCAAATGTCAGCAAGTTGAACAAGTGGTTTCAAATAGTGGTTAATTATTTAATGACATATTTAATTTTTTCACCTATTATAAATCACAGGGAGTTCAAACAAATTCCCAGTTCAATTTCTATCATTTTTTTCTCATTTGACCTGAGCTCTCAATGGCGATACCCTCATTCTTTTTAGCTTCAAGTTCAATTGTTGGACTGAAATAAATAAAGGTATTTACAATCTGGTTTAGTGCCTGAAAAGGTGAGTTGCACCGCAGGAATCCCGTCCATTATCACTATTAGACCCTCCGTCATCAGGGTCAGCCCGTCATCGCAGGTGATTTATCATCTTCAATCATCTTCAATCAAGTCGTATGATTGCTGCTGATTAGAGGTGAAGCCGGCCAATCAGCTTCTCTCAGAAATCAAGGTAGCCGCATGCCTTTTGCCTCCCTTGACCTTAAAAGCATCAACCCTCTTAACTCACAGAGAAGACACCATACTGGCAGCGAAATCACATTTCTCCTAATATTTACCACAGACAGAATATTTCAAAAAGAAAAGCGGTGACTGCAGTCAGCCACATATTTGTCCTTCAAGTCTGAACTGAGGAGAGTTTGTACAAGAGAAAGAGCGACGGTGGCAGAGAGAGAGTCCGAAAGAGTGACGACGAAAGCAATTAATGAAAACAAAGCCCTGATTCCCAGATGCCTTTGAGTCGTCCACTCTGCCGATACGTCCCTGCCTTGCTATGCTGTGCATGCTCTCCCCAGCTGCCATCATGGCTATAAATATCACTTATCACACTAACTGACTTCTCTCTTGAGGAGGAGGGGGAGCAGAGGGGACCGAAAACACTGGTGCAGGTATGATTGCTTGCCAAGACAAATGGCATCCATCACCTTTAGCTGAGCTCCATATTCATCCACGATTGGACTCCAGCCATGCACATGCAGGGAGATGTGCATGGTGGGGATGATGACAGCTGGTGTGGTTTGGTCATGTGTGCTCTGTAAGCCTCCAACCACCATCTCCAATTCAGTCTAACTGCAAAATTTTCAATATTTTGATACGGATTTTAATGTTTTTGCTTCCATTTTTTTAACCACATAATCAGAGTATTTATTAGTCACTTAAACATATCCGGTTCTTATCTGTGCACTGCATGTTTATGTGTTTATATGTCTAATGTATATGTCATGCACCAAGACACCTTGTTTGTGCAAACTTAATTGATTATAAACTTGTTTCTGATGTTACAATCACTTTAGGAGACCAGAGACAAGTGGAAAGTTGTCTAAACTAAACTAAACAGCCTTTATTGTCAAATATGAAATTTGTCCTCTGTGTTTTTTTTTTTTTTTTTTTAACTTTCAATCTTCAAAAACATTTAGATAGCTCTGACAGAGGTGGCATTACATAAACACTGGTGGGCCGTTGATTTAAACACTCTCAAAAGTTTAATTAGTATCGATGAATTGGCTGGACGGCAGAGCTCTGGCTGCACTGATCAATGCGAGTGGAGAGAGAGCTCAGTGTGTTTGAGCGGTACACACACACACACACACACACACACACACACACCAGCAAAGGTTGTGAATCTTTTTTTTTTTTTTTTTATTCCTGCGCTGCATGCTACACTCCAGCTGCTGCAGCTGCAGAGCAGATCCTGGTGTCCGGCTCATCTCCCAGTGTGAACAAAGTGTGTCTGCACAGACTCCTACCGTGGTCGACCCAGCATGGCTCAGCATGGCTCAGCATGGCTCAGCAGGGACCTGGCAACTGCTGCTGGGCCCTAAAGGTACGTTGCTTCTGAAGCCGTCCATCTCACCTTTGTAACCCCCCAAAAATATTCATGACTGCTTTTGGTCTTGCTCTGCAGCCTCACAGCACTTCTACTCTGTTTGTACACTTCTATATTAGATGTCTGTCCATCCTGAATATTGATCCTTCCTCTGTTGCTCTTCCTGAGGTTTCTATCATTTCTTTTTTTCTTGAAATTTGGGATATTGGGCTATACAAATTGACTACATTTCTGCCTTAGTCAGAAGCAACATACCACAAACAGAACTTCCTGCTGTCTGGTCAGCACACATTGTGCCTTATCCTCAAAAATATAGTTTGACTGCAGCAACCAAACATCAATCAATCTGACTGAAAACAGTATACCAGCATTACACACCTCTTGACCTGTGCAGCATCTTTGAGGCCGATATCAAGATCAATATTTGACAATAAAATTACAAATATATCTGGAGATATTAATCTAAATAACAACTATGTGTGTGATGTGTCTTTACAGGGCAACATAGTGATTAATAAATTATATATAAGTATATTGAGAGCTGCAGATAGCATAGTTAACATGCAACATGTAATGTTATTCTTCTTTTTCTTTATTTTGATTATTTTGATTGCTGATTCCCAGTATCACTGTGTTTTTTATGGCTTTTACCTCTAAACTCTCCCACATAGAGGCCTAGAGGAACGGGCTCACGACTCTGGAAGTAGCCTACCACGCTGTGATTTAGCGAGGCTGACGTTACCTTTGGGCACTGAATGAGCCATCCCTCATTCATTCTCCTTGCCTGGCAGAGTCCCTGTAGACTTCAGAGAGTGTTTAAGGTGCCTTTGGGGGTTAACCTCAGAGTTAGGTGAGACTATGTTGTGGACCAAATCCAATAGAGATCAATATAGCTGAAGCAGTGAGCTGCTCTTTTCTCATATGGGTCACCACAATCATCACTGGAGTATAGCATGTAGAGCTGACACTCAATTAACACAATTAATATGTGTAGCTATAAAAAAAAAATATTCCAAGCTAGCTTTTATTAATGGCCAATGCCTGCCAGCTCTTCAATTACAATTATTTGTGTTCCATGAAAAAAAATGTTACCAAAGACAACCTCACAACCTTTAGATTGTTTGGTCTCATAGAGTAGATCATTTTAGACTAGAACAGATCATACAGATCATGTCCTGGAGGGGGAACTGTAGTGTGCTAATACAGTACAAATACCAGTGAAATTCCATTCCATACTGATTCGTTGTCACTGTAAGCTTACTTACATAAGCTCCTAAAATACTGTTTGCATGATGATTTAATGGTGAGGGAGTTAATTCCCTGACTGTTATCTGTTGTATGTTACTGTGGGAAAATCTCCTTTGAACAAATGTAATTTTAAGTTTTTACATCATTTAAAATCCAACACTTTAGTGCCATGGATGTAAAAATAAGTGTTTTTTCAGCAGTGGGTCGCTGATCGTGCTCTCCTGCAGCTTGTGAGTAATGTTGGGGCTTCTGGGAGATGTAGTCAGAGCATAAAGAGACAGTATACACCACAGAGATCAAAACAGGAAGTGGAGACGATCGAGATTAGAGAGCAAAACAAACAGAATGTGGAGAAAAAGTGGTGATTTTGGTGAAAGTGTCCTCTACTCTACCTCTGATAAAACAAGAATGGAACAAGGTAAAAACAAACATTTTTTTCATGATGAAATAGAGAGTCTCTTCTTTCATTTGAGCTATTCACTGTTTTCAGAGTCATAGTACAAAATATTCTGTGGGTCTAGAAAAAATATTGACACAAGGCACTTTTCAACTACATAGAGCTAGGTCTATACAGAAATAGTTCATTTTGAAGAACTTAACCAGTCTAGCAAAAAGCCCTGATCTCAACCTTAACCAACAGACCCTGAGTCAGTGTCCGACCTCACCAATGTAGCTGCATTAGACGTAAAACACTAAAGGCCATACTATCAGCAAAAAAGCGCACACAGAGCAGTAAACGAACATCAAAGTGTGCAGGCAGGCATGACAGGTAAGCAACACATTATCCCAGATCCAATGCTCTTCTTTTGTTGATCCCAGGCAGCAATAATAAAAATAAAGATATTTTCATTTTTGCAAGCAAGGAGCTTCCAATTGTCTTCTTTTGTTCCTCCTTAGCCTTTCCCACACTTTATTTGATGTGCACACAGAACATAAAATATGCTGGCAGATATAGTTTACACCTCACCAAATGAAAAAGAGACACTGCATTCAGTTTCCAAATATGACTCATGCTCAGTGTGAAAATAGATCTGCTGCTCAGCTGTACATAAAGGCAGTGGTTCTGATTAATTACTTATCTTAGATATTGCTAAAGAATATCCCATCTTATTAATGTGTTTTGAGCACAAAGAGAAATACTTTACAAAGTGCTGCTTCATTGGTATTCCATAGAAAAATAATGAAAAGAGACACATTTTAGAGACACACTCTATTCCATACTAACGATCACAGGTAGGCTGCTGCCTGCATAGTGATTTGTAAATCTATGAAACACTGATACCGGCAAAAAAGTCCCCTGAATGTTAAGTAAAAATTGAGCACAGATAAGAATGCAGACGTATCCCATAATCCGAGATAAAATGGCTTTGCTGGAATAAAACAAGGTTTTCTTTTTCTTAAATTCTAATGATGGAAGATGACAAATGGTATCCCATTATCTGCCACAGCTTAGCACATCACTGTCTTCCTCCTCTAGGCAAATGTTTTAAGTATTTATAACTTCATTGAAAGATTATGTGGGTAAGCCATTTGCAATCTACGGGTGAAACATGCACAAGTCCATAATTCTGTGTTCCCCATTTAAATAACACAGAGATGTGCTATTAATGATACATGAATGTAATTACATCTCTCGGAGCATTTTTGCCTAATATGCCAAATGAATGAGGAAGTGGAATGATGGGAACGCAGCGGGTGTTAATTAGCCTCATCCATGAGCAAAAGAGCTTCTATTTTGCAGAGATGTTATTACTTCAAATTGATGCAAGTTCAGAGTAGTGCAAATAAATGACTTACAGATGTATTTAGGCTCCCTGATTTCATTTAATGTGTCTTCTCGTTGCAGGAAAAAGGAGGGATTCATTAAGTCGTTAAACTCGCTTACAGAAACCAGTGCTTCTTTTGAGCTGGAAAGGTTTTATGATTGGTGACGACAGCATGGGAAGATCATCGAACGTCAAAAACCTGTGATGTACACGGCTGTTAACATGCCGCCGGAGGGAAAACTGGCACAGAGGCTGGACAATAGCCAAAAAGTCCATCTCTGCACTGACAGGAAGTGCTCTGAGGAAATGAAACAAAGATTTACACAGGACAGCTCATCTTGATATGAAAGCAATCCCCCTCTTTCTTCTGTACTGAAATCACAATGAGCAGCAAAGTGGAACTAACATTGTCCAAATTTCAAACATCCTAATTGAATGGGCGTAATGAATCAAACAGGCGCACATTATGTCATAACAGAATACTTTCTAATAAAACTTAATAAAACTTAATTCTGTCATTGTCGTTCTTTGAAACCATATTGCACATTGAATCTTTTTGCACAGAAAACCTCGCTCTGTTTTTTTGCTCTGTCTATTTTAAAAAATAATTCTCATTATCACCAAAAAAAATTATATTATCTAATAACTGTGTCTATTTATCTTTACAATTCTCCCTTTTTATTTTGTAGCTATTGTAAATATTTATTATTACTATTTATTCTGTTATTTAATTATTATTGAATGATAAGATATAAATGAAATAATATAATACTTAGTTAAGGATGTTATTAATCTCAGTACAGTCACTGCATATGGGGATAGTTATATATACCCCACCTCTGCAGAAGTAATACCAGGAAACCCTCCTGTTGTCTATGATGGTGTTCTGCTGCATTTGTTATTACTCCATAATTAAACAGCTTATATGTAGGAAGTTATTTCCTGTGCCTGATGAGAGCTGGCTGGATTGTGAAGTGGTGCAGTATATGTTGGCAGCTCACTCATTTGCTAATGCTGCCATTCGATGCCCCACTTCACTAATGTCTATGGGTGATTTGCATGAGTCATAAATTACTGGCACTCCTCAAAGCGAGGCTCGGGGGACAACAGGCAGTATAAAGAGTGGTGTCACCCCTCCTGACAGCTTCTGCCTTTTTCCCTTCCACCAACACAACAACGAGAAACCAAAATCTCATTTACGACGCCAAAAATATAATTGCTCCGAATCTGTGAATTGATTAAAAAACACACAATAATCTATTGTTCCTCCACCAACTGTGACAAATGATAATTGATTCATAAGCACAGCATTTATGATTTTGGAATGCTAACAGGCTAGCTAAGCTAACGATAAACGTGCTGAGCTGATGACTCAAAAAGCCTAAAAAGTTTCATGGTGTGACTATACTGCATCTTTTTTGCTTTCCACTGTGGATATTTTGACTCTTTGCCTCTTTATTTATATCATCAAAGCATTTCTGGCTCCTCCAGTAAAATGCAATCAGGCAGCATGAGATATGGCAGCTGTAAGTGGGTGTGTTTACATACAATAAAAACAGTGTGAGATAATAAAATATGTAAAAGACACTGTGCGCTCACAGTTTTCCATACATCATATGATTTTCATGTATTTTTCATCAGTTCCTTCTCCATTAATGCATGTATCCACACACGATGGAAACATTCATGAATGCATGAATTATTATAACATCCACAATGTATATAAAAAACAGCACTAAACACCTTTATATAGACTATAGCTGCTGTCACCAGCCACGAAATACAGACAGAAAATTGAGAAAACGTCTCATAAAAATGGAACTAAGAGGCTAACCTTTTATACTTTAAACCGCAGGTGTAAAACATATGGTCCGAGGGCCAGAAGTGGAAAGGTAAAGGGTCCAACCTGGCCCACTGGATGACTAAATGTCTTGACTTCCTATTTTTCTATAAAATTACATCCAGGATGTGACAGAGCGCTGCCAAGTGAAGGGTTTCCAAGAAATATTGACCAATTTCCTTCGTGAATAAAAGTGAATCCTGTGTGCTCAGTGTGTTAACTTTTTGGAATAATAATAATATTCAGAGCCACTAGAAAATATACAAGAATACAGGACAAAAATGACAAATGATTTTTAGGCAGATTTGGGAGAAAGAGCAAATCAACAGCATCTTATCACATTTGATGGGTCGGTATCAATAAAACTGTCAACAACCAATTATCCAGTGATTGAGTTGACTATGTAAACCTCATATCTTCCACTTTTGGCTCCTCTGATGAAGACATCATAGTGCACAAATGTTAGGCTGTTCGCACAATCAAGCTGCGAGTCACTCAGTGTGCTTGGAAGACATCACATCCTAACCTGTGGATAAATGCTGAGAGCTCTGAGCATCTGTACTCAGCACATTTAAGCATTTACTGGCAGCCTCCACGCACCATTTTATCAGCATCTCATTTAATGAGCTCTAAAAAAAGTCTATTGACTTTTGTGAGACAGCTCAGAATGAGTTCGAGGTGAAAGTGCTGTTAAAAAATACAGCTCAAGAACTCTGTAACCATTATGATAGTCGTTTTTAGCTATTGCAGTATTGGTTTTACAATGCAGCTATTATTTTATTGATTTTAATAAACAGGTCAGTGTTTTTTTTAATGCAAATGAAAAAAACTGAAAAATAAAAAAATAAATATGACTCAAAATGGACAAAAACACTGGAACAAGACACTTTCTGTTTTATAAAATGGCTGACACTCAGTGAGTTAATGAATGTTTCATGTAGATGGATGTTACTGGAAAATCAGGTTTGGGGTGCTCAATTTGTGTCCAAGAAAAGATTAAAGGTTTTAAAAGAAAAACAGAAGAAAAGAGGTAACAATAATATGACGAGCTACAGCGACTGTGGACAAAGCTGATGGTAGCGCCGCTGGTGCTACTATGGATGCTGTCATCAAAGCCATCTGAAAACAATGGTAAACTGTGATTAAGGTCAGCGCTCTGAACACCCACTCTGAATAATAAAGGCCTGCGTACTATGGTAACCTTTAGCAGATGACTTTCACTCCTACAGCTAGTCATTACACCATCTGTTTGTAACAGACCTGCCTGTACAGAAGTGCTGCTTGTCATCAAATTATCGGGGTAACATGGGAGAAGAAAGACGAAAACAAACCTTCATCCATTTAAGTGTTTCACTGTAATAATAATTGTTCTCTAAGGAGCAGCTGGATTCAAGGCAGCAGCCAGACGTTTGTAATTAGAAAACCAGTAAAGGTCAGTCAGCCAATATGTGAATGTAGAATATGTTTTGCCCTGATAAAAATTCCAGATGAATAAAATAATTAACAGCGACCTTGCATTGCTCCGATAATAAATTCACAGGGTGAACTGACATATGCAAACAAAGTCAATGCTGCTGTCACTACAATGTTCAAAAAATGTGTGAAGCCGAATATTTTACTATCAATTTCCATTCCTTTTTTATCTGGAAAAATGAGAAAATCCAAATACCTGAGTATCTGTGGTGATTTAAACCACATTAACTACTGTAGAGCTGGAAAAAAAATTGATGTGACAACATAAAGCAATACTTTTTCTTCTGATATAATGATGATTTTGAATTTCTTAATATTGATTTTAAAAAGACATGTTTTGGGCCGATAAATCAGAACGACTACCACAGCTTTGCTCTGCAAGGTGTCGCTATGTGTATACATACAGTATATACAGTATGTACATTTACTTGGCTGTCATTCATGTGAAATTGATTGACAATATTTTGGATTCAGTGCAGTCAGTCAATAAATTCTGAATTGACACATATCGTGATGCATCGTGGATAAAATGTCTTGCAATGCATTGACTATCACAGAATCGCTGTATTGCAATATTATCGTTATATTGGGCAAAATATCGTGATAGTGTCGTATCACAAGGTACCTGGTGATACCCAGCTCTAACATTAACAGTCAAAAGTCAGTTTGAAAATGGAAGGTGACACATTTACAGGGTTTGGCTCGAGTGTGGCTGTTAAAAACCACTGGTTTAGGATGAATTTTCTTACTCCGTCCTCCATGGATCGAGAGGCCCAAAAGACTGAGAAACAATTCTGTCCCTGAGTAGATTCAGGTAGGAGATTACTGCAGCTATTGTGTCTTTAAAAAAACATTCTTAGATGTGATTCGTCTCCAAACACACAACAGAATATTAATGCGACACATAAAACATGGAAAGAGGTAAGTGGAGGGTGTGAGCCCGACATGAATTTATTTTAATTTAGCCTTATCAGAGAGCAGGGTTGGGCTGATTAGTGCGATTCCTGCCGTCTGAGAAATTTGTTATCTCTCTCCGTCCACTCAGAGTGACAGCTGAATTAGCACTGAGCTCACTGAGAGACAGCTCATTCAGACACGTCAAATCCACGCTAGCCACTGGTTTCACACGATACTCGCTGTTCCTGCTTAGTATGGCGAGTAGCAGTTTCATTACGTCTCCCTCTCTTTCCTCTCACTGATGTCCTTAACCAATGACACCCTAATTCATTCACCGCCCTATTTCCTGGGGTTTCGTCGCTGATGCATTTAGGGTGAGGAGCCTCTCCTCCAGGGCCCGGCCGTCGCTCCCACACCTGGGAGTCTGCCCAACTATTACGCATGCTATTTGCACAAATTGCTCCATTTGTGTTTGAATATGAAATGCATTTCTCGAATATGACTGGAGAGCGTATATATATATATATATATATATATATATATATATATATATATATATATATCCCCTAAGAGAGCAGCTGAGATGTGATGGATATTTTATTCCTCAGTGTGATTGTCTCTTCAGCTCCTCTCCACCATTAGAGGTTCCTTTTTTTTTTTTTGTGAGATTGTATGGATCCTGGACTGTTAACGGTCAATAGATCGAAATTGTTCCCGTGTAAGTGGTTGGAGAAGAAAGAAAAGCCCAAAACACCAGGAAAGAGCACACTGAAGACATGACTGGAATATATTTAGTCTTTAATTTTTAATGTTCACATAGCAGCCCTCATTGGTTACTTACATAAACGGGCAAATGAGCTGTATAATATTTGCATTTACAAACTTTTAGGTAATGAGGTCAGATCATTATAAATATTGCTATTAATTCATCAGCATCTATGTTCTTGAATAAATAATGTTAGCGTCTTTTATTATTATTATTATTATTATAGTATTATTGTGTGAAATTCACCCAGCTATAGGAAGTATCCTGTTGTTGTTACACATATCAGCCCTGGAATATCCCAGCCTTTGCTTTGTACCTTTTCCTGTAAAGTACATTTGTTAATGTGCACAAAAGGTGCTCATGGTTGATTTTAATGTTAGAACACAGAGTTTTCCCTCAGGAGATGTCTTTTACAACCACGATTAAGAGGAGGAAAGGATTAAGAGGAGGAAAGGAAGTCAGCACAGAATAGAAACAAAGAAGAAGAAAAATGAGAGGAAGTAACCTCTGAGCTAAACCTCTGCCAATAATATAATGCACATTGAGTAAATTAAAAAAAGGATGGGACTTAATATCATTTCAACTTTATTTTATCATTACTTGGTTTTGAATTAAACTGTATTACTTCAGTGAGAACGTAGCCATGACCAGCAGATGAAGTCCAGCTGTAGATTTATGACAGTCCAGAGCAGATAAAACTCAGTTTAGGCATTAAAAGCTGAAGAGTTTCCAGCAGCATCGCTTCATCAGGGTTCAGAATCTGAGCTGGGAGGCTGTTAATCATCTGCTTAATAACAAGGCCTGTGCTCATAACAGCACTTATCAGCAAAATAGGAGAACTCAAGGCGAACTTTTGCAAGAATCACGACCTCTCTGACCTGCTGGGTTTTTTAATAATGAGGGAAAAGCTGATAATATGAGGTGATTTGACAGTGTGACATGATAATTAATCTTGTGATGCTGACAGTGACCAATGACCTTTGACCCGTCTCCCATTCAATCAGAATCTGTGACCTTATCACATTACGTATGCATGATTCTGGTCACCTTTTTGGACACTGGCACAATCCTCGCTTAAAAAAAAATAAATAAAAAAGTATTGTATTTCATATTACTGGTGCTGCTGCTCTGCCCCCTTCCCCCCAGTATCTGGCTGCCTGGGCCATTTCACATTTAAATTTGTTGAATAATAAATTATTCATTGATTTAATTGCAAAGAAATAAGTAAATATTTCTGAGAAAAGCAGCCACCTGCCTCACCACGGGTGTCATTTCCTCACTGTTTTAAATTACATCCACAGCAGCTTTCTCATGAATCTTTGTGCATTTCAAAAATGCTTCAGGGGATGATAGCAAATGTTAAAAATAGATTGCCATGTATATATGCTGTGACAGTGATCAGACAATCCTGGGAGTCCATGAGTTTATTTTTGGGAACTCTTCTCTGGGTATACAGTCGTTTGTTGAGATCACAGTGTCTGTCGCAACGGCCTCGGTGCTTTTATGTGCCGTCTTATCGCTGACGAAAAAGGGAGTGAATGTCTGCAAAGAGCTTCAGAGAAATCTCAAATTGCATTTTGAATTCATAAAGCACACGCTCAAAAGGCAGAATCCTGGCAGAGGCTGCTCACTGTGCTGCCAAACCGCGGACAATGGGAATTGCTTGTCATATTTAGGAAAATTATGTAGGAAACACAAATGCCGTATTAAAATCCTTTCAAAATTCAAAGCCCGTTTGATTCATCTTCATCTCACTCTGTCCTGGCGAGGAGGGCTGGTGCTGTCTCCATTCCTTCCTGACTCGCTGTTTGTACTGTCGTCTCCTTTATTTCATCTTCGCTTCAAGCTTCACGCTAACAGAGATCGTTTTCCAGGACTTTTCCTGAGACATTTACAGAGATGATATTGCCGATATGACAGACAGGGATCGTATCACACACTCATGTGGCTGTAACATTTCTCTGATATCATCTTAAGTGCTTAGAAATTATGACAACTGCATCATAAACTAATGGAATAAGCAAATAATACTAGCAATTTCTAGGCCAGTGTCACATTTTTACATGCAAATTCTTTCTAAGACTCAAACCCATCAGCAACGTGTGTATAAATGTGACCAGGGAAGAAATATTAAGAAATATGAGACTGATTGGCCTTGGTGGATGAGCTGAAAACTGTCTGGATTCAACAGGCTGCACATGGATCCATGCATCTCTAGAGTGTTTATATTTGAAGGATAAAGTTGTAATGTCGTCCACCCTGCATGTTCCACCATGTGACGTGTTCACGGTGTTTCATATGTGCATATTAAAAAAATCAGAACTAGCTAAATATGATCCTAAATATAAGTTGGCACTTTCAGAAGTTAATGTTATCCATTTTGGGGAGCTGTCGTTGATTGTCCACTCAGGAAGTTTCTCATATTTCTTCCTTTCTTACAAACCAACAAATCATCCATTTCCACAAAGTGAAACCAGCTCTTAAAAACTACTAAAGATCACAATATGAAAATGAAACTCACAGATGAGTAAACGTAAAGATCACTATGATCCACCAATCAGTGCATTGATCTGCATATTAACAGTGGAGCTTCAGAGGTATGTTATGTAGAACAAGCTTAAAAGTACAAATACACAATTTGAGAAGATTCAAATTCAGTGCTGTAGTAACCCACCAAATGAGAATAACCAGCACTTTTAATCAGTCAAGTTTAATTTTTTAATACTGTGATTGTGTTTCTTGCTGTTGCTGCAACATTATTTCCCAGGCTGGGATCAATAAAGTAATTCTAATCTATTCTATTAATTTTCAAGAAAAAAAACCGCTTTTTTCCCAAATAAATATTAAGCAGTTTGGCACAAAAAAAAAATATTTTTACGAGTATTTGTGTGCATTTCATCATGCTTTTTTCTCACATTATCACAACATTGCTCAAATATCGTGATACGTATCGTATCGTGAAGTCCTTGCCGATACCCAGCCCTGGACGGGAGCAGACTCAACGTGCTTCTTGGTGGACGGAGAAACTGCAGAGACACATTTATAAAGATTAACGGATGACTGGATGGAGTTGTTGGCCCTGGAACAAAGAGCTTCTGCGGTAAATGACAGACAGACTCCTGCAGAGTGAATATAGGTGAAACACTGTCTGAGGTATGTGTTTACTCAGTCATAGAAATGTGACCTGACAGCAGCTTATTAATATTTCCACTTCCCTGGGGGTATGCAAATACACCTTGTCCTCTGCAAAGTGCTGCTCAAGACCTTGCTAGTTGAGATCCGAATCACAATAACTTATCCTACCCTGCAGGAATATATGTAGTGTGTGTGTGTGTGTGTGTGTGTGTACTCCAGTGTGTGTAAATGTGTTGGAGAAGGCAGCAGCAAAGAGGAAAAGAAAGAGCTGAGCGCAGAGGCATATAATCTGAATTTAAAAGCAATCATTTTTGTTCTCAGCTCATAAAGCCGTCTTCTGTTGATGGGTAAGGCAGTAAAGATCATGAGGATGAAGGTAAAGAATGGATCTGAAAGGGTTTGCAGTGATGCTTGCGCTCACACATCACACAGCAGCAGCTGGTATCATCTCCAGCGACTTATATGTAAAGCAAAAAAAAGAGACATAATTACAGAAAATGGCATATACAGTAATTTGCTTCCGATCTATTAAAAGGGGAAAAAAAACACTTTTATAAATCAGACAACAAATTCTCTGAGATTTTGGACACAAGTAATTTGCAGTATTTAATTAAAAACGGATCATTAATGCTTTGTGTTCCAAAGACGCACAGTATGTAAATATATGTGTCTTTCCTTTTTTTGACAGTAGGGACAGTATAGCGCTCTCACACAGCCTGTGAGTCATTTTGGAGCTTAAGAGACGGTATATACCACAGAGATCAAAACAGGAAGTGGAGACGATCGAGATTAGAGAGCAAAACAAACAGAATGTGGAGAAAAAGTGTTGATTTTGTTAAAAGTGTCCTCTACTCTACCTCTGATAAAACAAGAATGGAACAAGGTAAAAACAAACATTTTTTTTTCATGATGAAATAGAGAGTCTCTTCTTTCATTTGAGCTATTCAGTGTTTTCAGAGACATAGTACAAAATATTCTGTGGGTCTAGAAATATGACTGAAAATGGACAAAAACACTGGAACAAGACACTTTGTTTTTTAAAAAAGAGCTGGCACTCAATGAGTCAAAAGGAAAAAAAATAATAAATCAGACAACAAATTCACTGAGATTTTGGACACAAGTAATTTGCAGTATTTAATTAAAAACATAATAAATCAGTTGGACAAAACAAACCAGTGAGGAGGTCACCTTGTTTTTCTGTTTTGCGACTAAAGAATGCATTTATGCACCAAAAATGAACTTTTAATGACAGTAACAATTGGCTGCAGCTCTATCGACATGAGATTAGGATCTTGGCAGGGCTGGCTGTTGTAGGGGGGACAGGAAAGAAAGAAAATAACGTGTTATCAGGAAAACATAGCTCCCAAAACCACCCCACAAGTAAACAATAAATAGGAAAGTCACAGTAAAGGGTTCTTCAGAGCGACACCTTCAGCACTGTCTGCAGGCTCTCAGCACAGCCGCTGCAGTCTCTTTGACTTCCACTCTTTTTTTAGGCAAAAAATCATCACAGCGTGAAACTTTAGATAAGTGAGAAATGAACCATAATTCCGATCAAATTTAGACTCATGACGAAGCGAAGATTGTGAGATTTATGGTGCAAATCATAACTTCACTCGGAGATATTCTAATTTTGTAACGGCGTCTATAAAAAGGTGGGTCGATTTTTAGCAAAGCCTGTTTCATTTTACTTTTTTGATTAAGCCCACAATGACTCGATGAACTTTTCGCTTTGTAATCTTTATTGCTCCACAGCTTAATGAAATCACATTTCACAGAGATTTACGATGTGACTGAGACAGTGACTTACAACTTTGAGCAGTGAGAATGGATTATTTTCGCTCATTCTAATTATGCAGGGTGTCTCTAGGTGAGTCATCTACATCACAGTATCTTATGGGCTTCTTAAAGTGGTTGTGAATGGAGCCCTTGTTGTTCTTGTAATTTCCGTCACTTCTGTAAATGAGAAACTGTAAATGTGGGTGGCTTTTGTTGCTCAGCGAGTCCTGTATATTTACAGGTGAGAGCTTTCCACTTCCTCACTTTATACATGATCTATTTGGGGTGGCTATTGGAAAGGACTTCATTATATGATGCTTGAGTCACAATACGTTATATTATTGATATATTGTGATATTCTACATAGATCACTGAGAACTTTAAAATGCAGCTTAAATTGCTAATTTTTATATCCATATACGGAAGTTGTACTGGATTTACAATTTTACTCCAAAACATGACTGTTTTTTGATTGGAAAAAAAAATTATATTAAGAAATTAAAAATCAATATTAGATCAGAAGAAAAACTATGGTGATATATTACCATATCAATATTTTTCCCACCCCTTTAATCTATCCTACAACAGTAACTCTATTGCTTCTCTAACTATGCATCTGCTCTGTGATCTTGTTTCCTCACCACCTCTCCCTTCTCTCAGTCTAAAAACTACTTTTAAAAATTGCTTATTTTCAGCTCATGTATGCACTACAGAGTGCCCAAAGCAAACCTGACCTTGGGTTTGTGGCACACTTTGAATCAGTAATATATTCAGTGGTCACTAATGGCAAAGGTTTGCCTGTCTGTGTGTTACTGGAATAAATATTGACATATAATAACACTGATAAAAGTGTTGAAGGTTGTGTTTACGGTCAAGAATCCATATCTGCCACCATCTGCCTCGTTTGCCATTCATGACCTTGGAGTTGAAAATCTTCTTAAAGCTCAGAGTTCACCTGTTGTGGTGTGTTTGCTGAGGCCATGGTAGTTCATTTTTCAGTAGATAATAACTTGATTTATTATATTTTTTTCTTTGTAAACTTTATAACATGTTTGAGTAAAATGTAAAACGTTAATACTTGGCACACAATGGTGTTAAGTTTTCTCTTATTCTGCCTTAACATTTCCTGCATTATGTTACTCACTCGCTAGCGTCCATGTTGCCTACCAGCCATGCATATCATGTAAGTGACTTCCCAGGCAGTAACCATGAACACAAAAGAGCTTTTTTTCTCATGAATTAAACCCTTCCTAAATTCAAACCATGAGATGAAGAAAGTTCTCTAAAGTTAAACTTACTGATAAAAGCACTGTCTCAGACCATCTGGATAATCAACAGCTTGCCAAAATCCAAACTGAGAGAAACTACAGAGAAAAAAAATCAACTATTTCAGTCCAAATGGAACAATATTAGTGTGGTTTACACTTATCTTAATATCTGTCTTAATAAAGCATCTTGGTTTTCCTTGTGGCTGAGAGGTGTTAAATAATAAGCCTGCCTTGCCAACACATTTTGTCTCTGTGTCAGTCTTCCGTCAGATCAACACTGTTGATCAAACCTCACACTCTGCTGCAGACATTAGCTGTTCTATTTAATCAGCTGTCTTCATCACACGAGCAGGAAACTTCCTCTAAGAGTTCAGGGATCGCTTGAAGCAAATTTACATCATGAGTTTGTCTTTCCACATTTCTAATTTTACTTAGGTTATGAGGTAAATTTCTGCAAAAAAGGGAAAAGAAAAACAGGTTTAACAACGACAAGCCTTTTTGGCATCTCATACCGTGAGTGTGCTTCTTCTTTTTAATCCTGTCCTCTATAACCTCCTATTCTTTTATCATGAGACAGTCATATTATAGACGCTGTTCCAGCTCATAATGTATTCAGGAAAACTTTGAACGAATCACACCCTCCAAATTTGAAAATATGAAAATAGAACTGATTCATGGAGCTGAAACAAGATTACTTTTCCTTCTTTCCAAATTTTCCATCATATCCTGCATTTCTGCTTTGTCTTATATCATCTGGTCCTATTTTCCTCTCACCTACTAATAGTGCCGTTTTCTGTTTTACCTTCCCAACATCTTTCCAAATCTATCATTTAAAATCTGTATCATTCGTTCATTCATTACTAAAAACTAAAGAAATAATGACTTGTTTTCTCAATATTTGTTGCAGATTTGGATACCCACTAATTTTTTCAATTTTCGATTTTGGCCACAAATGGAAAATGGAAAAAAAAACGGATAACAGATGATTCTGGCGTTCCATCAAATTCAAGTATTTTATTTGCCATAAGTTGCGTACTGTGGTCCGGTCAGCCGCCTCTTTCAAATTTGTGGTCAAATGAGCCGCTCGTCCTTTTCCAGTGCACAAATGATGGCATGTTTACGGTAATAACACAGACTGTTCGGCTATCTTTCAAGATGGATTTCTGCCATAAGTTCTGTATGAAACTGTTATTGCTGGACTCGAAAATGACGAGCGGCTCATTTGACCACGGCTGGATGAACTGCAGTACGCAACTTGCCACAAATAAAAAAATCTGAATAAGGTGAAATGCTGAAATCGCCTGTTATCCATTTTTTTCCATTTTTCATTTTGTTTTGGGGAATGAATATTGAGAAAAGAAGTAATTTTTTTATTTTCAGTTTTGTTTTGAAGAAATCACACACGGATTGTTTATCACCTGATCGCACCAACCATCTGTTGTTCTGTTCATCTGTCTCTCACCATTATAAAGCTATAAATATCATCATATTGTTTTGTATTGACAGTGGAGCAGACAGGCGACGTATGTAAAAGTCAGTCTGACAGTAGGTCACAGCATGCTAAACAAAAGATCTAATTGGACTGAGTTATTAATCCAAGAGATGACTTTCAAGATATCCTCCTCTCCTTTTCCTCCCTCCAGCTCCTCACTCATTTGCTGCTTATTAGAGAGTCTCTCCGTCAACCTTGTCCCATCTAATTCGCACCCAATTACAATCTAAATGAACCACAGGACTGCTTAACTTGCATTGCCTCTTCCCATTGTTTAATTTGTGACGGTAACAAACTCTGATTAGGCCTCTGCAAAGGTTCATGAATTAAGCACTCAAAGCCGAATTAATCACCAATCCACAGGAAGATAAATGGGCAATATTCAATTTTTTCCATATGGATCCCACTGACAACAATAAGTGGAGTGACGATGACTGCGTTTGTCCCACACTGGCATTTTGACCGGGGTAGGCTGTGCATCACCAGCCAGTAAAATGTCACTTACAGAGAATTTCTGTCTGAGTTAGCTTAAAACCTTCAGATGCAATGGTTGCAGTAAAGCAATTTTCACTAACAGCATCTGGGTTCCAGAGGTAAAACTGGGCCAATTTGATTAATGTCATTGTCTCAATGTGAGGAGTGTAGACGCCACAATAAAAGGTTTGCCAAGGAGGGAGAGGAGGAGTGAAAATAAGGGAAGGAGAGGTGGAGCGGAAGATAAAAAAAACATGTTAATGTAGGAAGAAAGCAAAAAAGGAGAGGAAACCAGCCAATGGCAGCGGAAACAGACAATCCCACCGAGCTGCAGTGATCGTCACCCAAGGAAAAGGAGAGCAAAACAAGAAAATGGAATGCAATTGCTCGAGTTTGACAGCAGATCTAGTTTAGCATTCAAACAGGCAGCGGGTAATTAGTCTCAAGAGGGAAATCAAGTGGGAAAAAAGGCTCACGATATTAAAGCGGCTGTCCTCAGATGACAGGGCCGACACATTACAGGTCTAACTGCTGGCTAGTCTGTCATTTTTCTCCTACTCATATGGACTGATATCTGTCTTTTTAAAAGCATCAATTATCAAAAAGTAGCTTTAATCATTCTGTTGATGTGTGCAACACAAACAGCTTTATTAAAGCCCATCACACCCCGGGCTGATTAAAGCATCGACCTCCCCTACCGCAGCCCAAAGACAACATCATGATGTGTTAACAGATAACCGCTGGTTAATAAAAGCTGCTCAGGTTATGTGGCGAGAGGGAACTCGAGCTGACGCTGTTAAATACCAGCCATTAGTGAGTGAGCTGCATTTTGCCATCATGAATAATGTTCTTGTCAATTATAGCGGTGCTGCAACGGTGCGCTGATGCTGTCATCCAGACAAAAACAGCAAAGCATAAATAAATTCACACCAAACATGCAGGGAACAAATGATATCATGCACTGGGACAATAAAACTGCACCTGTGGGTCGGCAGGTGGGTGGACCAGCAGGGTTCATGCACCATTTTCAGGCACATTTAATACTTTTTAAGACCTCAACAAATCAAACAATTCTTTGGTAGAAAATAGTCAATTTATTATAGGGCCTGAACAATATGGAGTTTTGAGGCTGATATTTAGCAGGAACAAAAATCCCAAAACTGATTAATCTCAGATAATATTTTTTTATGATTTTTTTTTGACCTTTAACACTTAGAACAACAACATAAATTGAAGTCATAACACTTTTCTACAACTTTACAACAATTTCACAACTTTCAAGAACAAAGACTGAACTTTGTGAACAAAATAATGTGCAGAATTGCAGTAAAACTCTGATAAATGTTCTTTACTATTGGGATTAAAGGCATCATCTGAAAATACCTGCAGCAAATTTATGGTAGATTTAAGACAACTTAAGACTTTAATTACCCAGACATTTTAAGACTTTTTAAGGAAGCGTGGGAACAAGAATATTCAGAATAATCCATTTAAGGAGGGTAATTTGGGTTGTTTTCACATATAATACATAGTGATTTTCACAATAAGATCAGATATAATGATTAAAAATAAGAATGAGATAAAATAGCAGTGTCTGATGACCTTATCTTCTAAACCTGACAAAGGCTGCTGAGAACTGCTTCTATTAGAGTTCATATTATCACAGAGCACTTGTGAATTAATTCATGTGACAGTCAAACTAATCTGAAGGTCATCATTAACACAGTCAAACACACCACGGATGTAAAGAAGTGACTGTCAGCGACAATCACGTCCCATTATCACCTTGTCCATTTTGTGGTGGCTCGCTATGAGGCCTTACTCGCTTCACTGAGCAGGAAGTGAAGTGTCCGAACAGGGAAACAAGACCAGGCTGAAAGCACTTGAGTGCCATAGATGTATATTTACGTCGAAGTGTTTTTTTTTTGGCAGCAGGGACAAAGGAGTGCGCTCACCCAGTCTGTGAGTAATTTTGGGGCTTCTGGGAGATGTAGTCAGAGCATAGAGAGACGGTATACACCACAGAGATCAAAACAGGAAGTGGAGACGATCGAGATTAGAGAGCAAAACAAACAGAATGTGGAGACACAGTGGTGATTTTGGTGACCAAAAATGCTGGCACATGACACATTCTCTTTTATGAAACAGCTGGCAAAAATATTGTATTTTTTGTTTCATTTAGTCTTTGTGTTTGTTTGTATCAATGGTGTCCAATGGTTCTGTTCTTCATGCACACGTGAGCATCAGAGGATAATGAACACGCTTGTCATAGAAACACCTCACACTGCGTTTCCCATCAGGATGTGTGTTACTGCAAGTGAATTATAGGAGAAAGGTGAGGAAATCACACATACGGCTGTACATAGATAAGCAATTACCACAAAGAAAGCTGCATTTCTGCACATGAAACTCTGTTCTACATTCAGAGGTAAAAAACCTCCACATACTGCAAAGCACTAGATGCTGAATAATAAAGATGAACAAAAGAAATCCTCTGGGGTCATGTTTCGGTCATACACAAAAAACACTGCAAGCAGGGAAACAGCGCTTTACTGTGGCGATGAAGACAACACATCATAATGGGCCGAATGCTTACGGAGGAAGTCACTTGTCAAATACTGTAGGAAGCAGTCAGCCCTGGAAATACTGCTGTTACAGTAACTTCCACATAAACCGCTCAATCTCACTGTCATGCACTACAATACACAAAAGAGCAGGCAAAGAAAAATGTATGTGAAAGCTTTGGATATATACTGTATAACATGGAGTAAAACAATAAAGGCTTCATCGTCAGGCTTCATGAGCGGTGCCAATGCAAATACATGACAACAGCTTTCAACAACTCACACTGATTTCAAACCACTGATTCAGGATATACAACAAGACTGCTGGTTACCACAGATGAGACCAACCAAGGACTTCTGATATTGATACTGAATATTGGTCTGATATTAGCAAAAAAAAAACAAGTATGGGATTATATCAGCCTGCATCTAAAATCTCTGACACTATCGATACTTTTTCCCACTCCTACTGGTTGATAAAACGTGGAGAGTTGCTCAGAGAAAACAAAGAAAGGACTGCAAAATGTCCAGTGCAAACACGCTGCTTGATTGGTCATGTGCTCCATGGCAGAACAACAGTGCATGCATGTTAGATGCTTATCACCGGTGCTGCTATCAGGATTCTGGTTCTGGTGGCTGTAACTCCCACACAAATGGTCCATTAATCTTTTGCCACCTTCCTACTTCCCTCTGCTGAAGTCTCAACAGCCAGACGTACTGTGGCGCTCAGAGTCAAGGATGTGACTGATCTTCTTCATAGGGCATCAACTGTCTGAGCACAAACTGCAGCGTAAAACAGCCTGAGGCCCGAGCCAGCAAACATTACTTAATCATTTCTGACAAGGACTGAACATGTTTGACAGCTGAATAATTATTCACCTGACAAATTTATTTTTCAACTCATGGAAGGCTTGTCACTTGGAATGACTGATTTCAGGGGCTTCTACTTTTTGTCTGTTGAGTTGGGAATAAAGGCAGGACGTGGTGGATTTGAGTTTCATGTTATTAACTCACGGAGTGCCACTGATACGCCAGTAATATGTCAAAGTGGTTTTTCAGCGGCGGGTCACCGAGGCTGTCTCACACAGCCTAATAATGTTGTAATATTGGGGCTTCTGGGAGATGTAGTCAGAGCATAAAGAGACGGTATATACCACAGAGATCAAAACAGGAAGTGGAGACGATCGAGATTAGAGAGCAAAACAAACAGAATCTGGACAAAAAGTGTTGATTTACCTCTGATAAAACAAGAATGGAACAAGGTAAAAACAAACATGTTTTTCATGATGACATAGAGAGTCTCTTCTTTCATTTGAGCTATTCACTGTTTTCAGAGACATAGTACAAAATATTCTGTGGTTCTAGAAATATGACTCAAAATGGACAAAAGCACTGGAACAAGACACTTTATGTTTTATAAAACAGCTGGAACTCAATGAGTTAATGAAAAAAACATACTGCTATTTTAGCTGAACAAACCAACTGTGAGTCCAACGACTGATTTGTGGATTATCTCCTGGCATCCACTTTCACATTTTAAGTCTGACATGCTTTCAAACACTTCCTCTGAGGACAGCATGGCAATAAAAAGCGGGTTTTTTCAGATTGCCACTGTTATACAATCATCAGAGGTCTTCTCCATACCAGGCTGCATGGTCCGTTTTATGAGAGCCATTTAGATTTGAATTACATCCCAGCAACATTTTCCCCCAGCAATCACAAAAAAACAAAGTGTATGCCAGAATAACAGCAAGAAGAGAAAAAAAAGAGGTTTTGTCATGGAGCACAACATGGCATATTTTGAAAAATGCTGTTTGGTTTGAACACAGTAAGTGTACTCACATTGATCGATGTTCCCGTCTGCTTTCCCCTTCTCCTGCAAACAGAGAGCACACACAAAAGTGGTTATTACAGGCTTGGAGGAGTGAGGAAGGAAAAAAAACCAGCCATTTCTGCAGCTTTTCTCGCACCATTCGTTACCGCACCTTTTCCCCTTTTCCAGGTTCTGAGAAAGACGGCGACAGAAAACAAAGGTGAACAGACGGAGAGAGAATGAAACAGAAAAGAGCAGAGAGAGAATATGTGGTGAATGACAGCAGAGAAACGAGAGGACCTTTACAAAGGAGGATCCCAGAGTCAACTCAGTCACCCTAATTGGGAAAAAAAAAACTCGACCCAACAGGCTGCAAGATGGCAGCTGCCAATGCACTGTGCAGGGATGTTTATCAGGACGCCACACGATTGAAAACACATGGATGAACTCTGATTTATGTGTTGGTTCTAACTGTGAGTATAATATCGACACACTGCTTCAAATTTATCTAAATAAATGCTGCTTTCCAGACTCTCACTGGATGATGAAATGGAGCCCAATAATATCCAGCTGTGGATAATATGAACATTCAAAGATGAGCAAAAACAAATTTGATGCATCCACGAACAATAATAATAAAAGAGATGCTGCTGTGGACTCAGGAAGCCACTTAAACGAGGGTTTAAACTGTAACTTCAGAGCCACGGCAGACTCACTTTTGGTCATTTTCTTACTGAAGCTAACGAAACAATGCTTGCTATCCATGAGTGCAATAAAATATCGCAATATAGCAATAATGTATTGTATTGTGACTCAAGTATCGCGATATGAATATATGTGAAATGGATTCAGTGCAGTCAATAAATTTTGAATTTCTTCAGTGACACAGATATCGTGATGAAATTTCTCACAATATATTGATTACCTCAGAATTGGTATAATGTGATATTATCGTTAATGTGGGCGAGATATTGTGATAGTATTGTATTGTGAGGTACTCGGTGATACCGAGCCCTCGTCCCTGCAGACTAGAATAATGTGAAATCCAACAAAAAAAAATCTGTGTGTGAAAATGAGGAAAATCTGAACTGACTGGATGGAAGTCTGTGGAGTTGGGAGACCCTGACTGATGCTACACTATGATTGGTTAGTCTGCCTTCCAGGGGCGGGCCTAAGCAAAAGGTCAATTGTAAGCATTTTGGTGTGCTTGTTGGTGACTGATCACTCGTGCTTGTTACAGCATTGTGAACATCGCCCTGCATAAACTGCATCTTGAGATGCAATTTAGCGCAAACTGGCAAAACAAAGGCTTTAAAAATAGACCAGAAGCAGGTCCGTCCGATGTCACACGGGGTTCTGAAGCAGCGATTGAAGTGTTGAAGTGACATTTTGCGTTCTCGTCCCTCAGTGTGGATGTCAGCACTAATGAGGCTCCGTGATAAAAGATGTGTGAGTCCGTGAGGCCCCTGGGGTCCCGGGAGACCGAGAGCCTCACGAGAAACACAGCAGTTTTAGTGCTGCTCCTTCTCCTCGACATTTCTATCCCTCTCTCTTTCTGCCATCTGTCCATCTTAATTGCAGACGTGCTTCCTCATGACGGCAGGGTAAAATTGAGTGTGGTCATCAGCACCGCCTTCCATCATCTGGAGTGCCGCTGTTTGATCAATTGATTAGAGAATCAAACTGAGCATGGAGGTGAAGGAAAGGCTGCGTGCTTCTTTCTAAAAATACTGTCCTCTCTTTACCATGACTCTCCACTGGCTTCTTATCTTCAAGTTTCTTTATACATTTCAAGGAAAGAAATAATAGTAATAAACTACTGTCATGTCATTTGATAAAGCAACAAAGAGCCACAAACAGTTGATTAAGGAGCTTTAATCGCAATGCAACGTGTGGATTGACACTTTCACTGGAGAATTTCATGTCAGCAAATGGGGCAAACCCACTGGGTTTCAATTAGGAGAGATCTGATGCGTTTCTCTCCCATAATTCCTCTTTAGAGGCCGATTAGATGGCTGCGTTTTTACATACAACCTACCTGTCCAGTGCAGTCAGGATTATGTGATTATGACATCAGAGTGGGTGCTGAGAGATGCACAACAGGAAAGATTAGATTCAACATCGGTAGCATGACGGTTTTTGTTCATATGTCATTATTTTCAGGACAGGTTAGGATCATTTGTGTAACAAGTGAGAGGAAAATGAAGAATACAGGGTGAGCCAAAAGTTTGTGGTGGATTTATATTTATAGACGGTTCAAGTCTGACGGAGCGCAAATGCCGGTGTTTCCTGATTTTTGTATCAACACAAGGCCTGCTCTGTTTGCCACTTTGGTGGACTGTGGCAGTGGCAGTCTCTTCAACATTTATTCCCTACATTGACATGTCTGATCCAACAGTACTTTATCAGCACATAAACAACCTAAAAGAGACAATAGAAAAGAAAGCAATGTATGCCAGTAAACTTCACTTCACAGGCAAAACCTCGATGAGTCCCAGAATAGATCTAAAACCACTGGAGCAGTCTGATGTTTTCCAGTGATGCTCACTGGCACAATCTGTCCTCTAAACATCTTCCTTTATTCGAATGCATCTCAAGCTTTGAGAGAAAAACAGCTTTGTAGTTTTACTCCTTTTTATACCCTAACAGATGCAGCGCTTATTAATTAATGTGCTAATCACCTTGCTACAGAAGGGTATGTGGAAAATGGCTACTGCCACGCAACCAAAACCACCTTTACAGAACAGCAATAAGTCATATCTGTTATCATCATGTGACCAAATGTCAGAGACGGGTCAGGAGCTCTCAGACCTTTTGTCTAGACATTAAATGTCTTGTTTTTCCTGAATTTTGACAACATCAAGTCTATCAGACCAGTAGACATTTTTTATTCATTTGCTTCCACATCTCTAAACTCTGCTCAACATTATGGTCGATACAAACACAAGTCTGACTGGAGGCATAGAGCTTCTGGAAGGTAACCAGATTTCTGAAATGAAATCTGGGGACACTTCCAGCTCTGAGATAATAACTGTTATTACGGTAGCAACCGGGTACGTAATAACTGCTGTTCTAGTCAACATGCAACATTATTTTCTCAATCATAAAATGCTGAAATCTGGGACATTTTCTGGGACTGGTCATCCAAACCAGGGACTGTCTCCGAAAATCACTTCCCAAGTAATGGACAAACGCACCATATTGTAACGGTCATTGTGTTTATTTATTTAAAAATTCATGCATTACAGTATTAGTTATAGTCAAAAGTAACAGCACTGTCCAGATCATATGAAAAACATCCAAAATACACCAGCATGCAAAAGGACTAATTTACTCCTTCATACTTCTTTCTGTGTCCATCTGTATGACTAACTACGATGTGTTTGTCCTTCTTAGTCATAAAGACATGGCAGCTACCGTACCTCGAAAAAAGTATATATTAATGTATTACCCACATCCATATTTATAATATGGAGCATTATTGCTGCATATAACGAATATCATTGCACACCTGAACAGTTTTCTTCAGCTTTGAGTACAAATTATCAACAGACAACCTGAGAAATTGTGAAATAACCCCCTGAATCTGCAATATAATGAAAACTAAAACCATATAGGCACAAGTCATAATCAAAATGTAAATGTAGGGGGGGTAGCCCCGCTCATGAAAATTAAAAAAAAAAACAAAAAAAAAAAACAAGAGAAGAACCTGAAAAGGTTATTTTCATTCTTCTCATTTTCATTGTTTCTGGATTCAGTCAGTGCATGTATACTGTACAACGTTCATATGACAAGCACTATTTCCTCTTTCTGCAAAACCACTCCAGTCTGTCCCCTCTTCAGTCCCAAACCACATTACAATCTCACTGTCAAATATGCAGTATATAAAACTGCTACAGTGCTGGCTGTCAGTAATGTCATGTGACAATCCTCACCACCAACACAAGGATCCAGCAGCACCAACTACAGCTACTCCAAACTCCACCTGCACCATCAGCTACATGTCAAGAGAAGCACTGAGGTGTAAGACATGCTGTACTGCATTGTATTGATTGTTCTTGTTCTTCTGTTTAGATAGAAACACTTCTTTTAGTCTCAACAAATCTGCTGCTGTTCAGGAAATAAGGACATGTTGCTGTTATTATCTTTCCCTTTACCCATATGTATCATAGTATTGTTCAACATTAAGGCCTCGTGCAGACACGATATGTTATTGAGCACATCAGCATCTTTCCATCTACGCCAGGTAACAGACTGTTTGTATTGTTTTGGGGGGATTTTTAAGACAGAGGGACACATTGAGATTTTTTTAAAGACTTACAGAATAAAGTCATTATTTAACAAGAATAAAGTTGTAATTTATAATTTATAATAAACACTATAAAATATGTTATGAATATTTTTTGTTCTGGTGTTGCACTTCGTAGACGGTCCCTTCACTGTCTCTGCAGGAGCAATGTTTTCCATGGGACTCACCTTTCACCTAAACTCACCTAAAAATACAGTTGTAGCTCATCATGTGCCTCTCCAACATTACAGAAATGCATCGTTTACATCTTTAGATCATACTGAATTTGACTTATTAATCCAGGAAGTTTGTATCTGCCAACATCTTTCTAACTCCTCTACAACAACACGTTAGAATATTATGACTTTATTCTCGTAAATACAGACTTTAATCTCATAAATTTACGACTTCATTCTCATAAATAATGACTTTATTCTGGTCAATAATGCCTTTAATGCTCAATGTGGCGCTAATACTCCGTCATAGCTTTTAGATTTAGAAAAAAAAAAATCTATTCATTCCCAAAGGCTTTGAGAATGCATCATGCATTATCATACAAATTCATGGATTCATATGATTCACCTCAGGGTTGACTTTAAATTCTGACAGCTTTTCATGTTCTAATTCTGACCAGAGAGACGGAGGGGGCGATCCTGGGAATTTGTTTTTAGTGTAAAGGGATTTCAGGGGATGGAACCACCAGGGCAAAATTACATTCCAGTGCCAGCTGCCAACTTGGCAAAGCCCAATGTGAGTCAGGCTTAGAACAATCCAGGGGGCGTACATGCTTCATTTCACGAAGAATTAGGACGACCGCGGGGCTGTGTGCTATGTGTCTGTCTTTTTGACAACCTGTTAGGGCTTTATGTGTCTGTTATGTGGAGAACATTTATCAAAGGCTTCATTCTTCCTGGCGAACACTTGTTTGCTCATAGGACATGTCGTGTTTTTCTTCTCTTTTAGCTCATGGATCTCTGGAGTGCCATCATGATAAATGCAAGCAGGCAAGCTCAGAAACCTGCCAATGATTGTTTAAGTAATTATCTCAAAAGTGTTATAAATACATGAACAAACAAAAGCTGGGTTTTGATGAAACAGACACAAAAACCAGCAGGAGATGTGAAGCTACATGTACTTGCTTTGTGTTGCTAGTTTCAGCCATTAACAAAGTGAAATAGACCGAATTAAAAGTTTCCGTCCAGAGTTGTTTGTGCAAAAATGGCTGAAGTAGGAGTGAGACTTCTGTTTTTCTGCAAGCACAAATGTTACAGTGAATTTTTAGGACCTAACACACTGTGAAAGGGTTAAACATGGACAAGTACCAAACTGGACAAAGCTCTAGTAGCGACCTGTCAGTCATATGGTAGCCACGCCCTAAGACACCCCCTAATTCATGGTCTATTTGACATGAATGTCATTATTTATTGAAGAGGACTTCTAAACTTGTGACTAGGGGTATGACGAGATCTCATGCCAGAAGATATTTCTCATTCAACTAAGTGAAAAGATTTCTCTCAAGCACAGGACACAAAGCTAGCCAACATTCTCTCAGTGACCTGTGGGTGGCAGTAATGAGGCTTTGTTATGTCTAGTCTGTCAGAAAGTGACAAGACGAAGGAGAAGGAAAGCAGCAACTGCAGCACTTAAGTAAAGTTAGAAAGATATTGGCAGATTCCTGGATCAATATGTCAAATCCAGTGTGATCTAAAGATGCAAACGATGCATTTCTGTAATGTTGGTGAGGCACATGATGACCTACAACCATATTTTACCAAAAAATGCATCCCTGGTGCTCCACTGAAAACTTTGCTCCGAATGAGCACCAGCTCAGGAACCGTCAACAAAGTGCAACACCAGAACCAAAACCATTATATCTGATGTAGCATCACCACCTCATGCTGCTCATAATACAACACTGACTTTGACCAAAAGTGATTCAATAATTTTTTATTAATTATTTAAAAGGTAGAGTTAAATAAACTCTGTTTAACTCTGTCTCTGAGATAGAGTTAAGTCTAGTCATATATTTTATCATTATAATTTACTTAAAAGTAAGGTGAAAATACTGTCTCATGAGCTGAGTGTATTGTCACATTCCTACTAGTGACTGAAGCAAACTTCTTATCGACTTCTTTTAGTAACGAGAACAGTTGCTATTAAAAGCTGTGGTCCAAGATTATACCTGTCAGCTACTGGCTGCGTTGTAAAAAAGAATAAGTAAGCTGTCAATATGAAACGGTTGATAAAAATGAATATGTTAGATCACCATGGGAATAACATATTTAGACATAGCTAGACATAATTATAAGCTACCAAACGTTAATTAGCTAAGGGTACTTTAAGCATGTTCTCCTCATTAGTTTCCTTGAGGTTCTCAAGAGGCATCCAGCATAGAAAAACCAAATCAATACACGGTTCAATTATCAGCTGTGGCAAACAAAGACAGGGATCCATCCTGTCAATTTCAGCCGAAATATGTGTTCTGCCAGATCACATTTGCACTTTTTCTGATTTATGGTTGATATGATTGATCTGATTTATGGTTGATATGATTGATCTGATTTATAAGCTGAAGTGTTTCTTCACACAGTGTGAGTTGTGCAGTGTATTTACCATGGAGTGTGGCTCCTGGGAGGAGAGACGTGACATTGTGACTGTATCCATGCCGCCTCGCCTGCTGCCCTGGTGTCCTTGAGCCAGCCAGCACCCTGACGTCCCCAGCAGAGCGGCCACAGCCACAGCCCAAACGCCCAGGCCGCCCATGAGTGTCTAGCTGGGTGGAAGAGTGGAAACAAAACGCACACAAAGTCCTTAGTCTCACTTTGTTGAACCCACTGCAGTTTCCAAAAATAAAACAAGTTGCACAGCTCTATTAGTCTTCATATTCATGAGGGGAATGCTGCTCTGTACTTTATCTGAGCACTATAAAACTGAGACATAATATTCTTTATGTTCTCTTATCAATACAGTTATGTCAAACCATGTCAAAGTTACCTACTATGATGTAAATTTAACTGTAAACCTTCACACCTTATTCGTGATTTATATCCTGTTTGTATTCAAACTTGAGGTATGCACATCATTTTGTTGTTTGCAGAGAAAATAAAGACTAAAAGAGCGTTCTGATAAACTCATTATGTGTTTAGAAGTGTATGTCACTGTAACCATTAAACAGTATTTATTGCAAAAAATGACAAGAGAAGATGTCTTGGCCCAAAGAGGGCAAATGTGCACTAAAGCTAAAATATGATGCTAATATCGCTCAGTAGCTTCTCTGTCTGTATTCTGTAAGCGGTATATTTGAAACTAACACCCGAAATGATGTTCAGGTGTACACACAGTGGCACACAAAGGAACACGTATCTCACATAAACTGATCTCACACACACACACACACACACACACACACACAGCGTAATGCAGCTATATGAACATCAAAGCCCACGCTGATGGGAATAATTATCTGTGTTACAAAGGACACAGCGAATCTTTTGATGTCAACAAAGAGACAGCTCTCTGAAGTCACAAATGATGGAGTGTGTGTGTAAATTCACAAGATCAATTTCAACGCAATACCACACACACACACTGTATACTTATATATATATACACACACACACACTCAACAACCCTTCAGGAAAAAGTATGTGCAATGCAGGAAGAAGCTGCACCTAGATGTCAAATAATTTCTATTTCCTTTGGTGTATTATAAGGGTGGGAAAAAATATTGATATGGCAATATATCGCGATACTTTTTCTTCTGATATAATATAGATTTTTTATTTTTTAATATTGATTTTTTTAAATTCCCCCCCAAAAGGTCATGTTTTGGGGGGGAAATGTAAATCCAGAACAACTTCCACACATTGAAATATTTTTTTTAATTTAAATAAAAAATAATCCACATAATAATATGTATATAGAAATATGTACATATATATAAATATGCATACATATAAACATACTGCACATAAGCTGCATTTTAAATTTCTCAGTGATCTATGTAGAATATCACAATATATCACAATATCGCAATAATGTATCGTATTGTGTCATATTGTGACTCAAGTATTGCGATACATATTGTATCGTGAAGTCCTTTCCAATAGCCACTCCTAGTGTCTTATTATTAAAATAGCAAGCAGGCACTTCATAATTAAATGTCTACAATGTTCTTAGTGGAAGAAACACAGTAATAATGAGACAAACATTGTTTTTCATTGCAGTGATTCTGTTATTGTGTCCACCTTCCTGTAGTGTCTTTGTAAAAACTTGGCATTTTGTACTGATGAGAAATATTGATTGTGCTCCTCTTCTTATCAGCTGATGCAGGTGTTTACAGTTAACACTGTGTGACACAGCGGTTTGTAACGTTTAGTGTCTTTACCGTGCCCTTATACTTTATTACGTGACTTTATTGTGTGTTTTACAGCAGAACTGGTCTGAAAACTAATTTCCCTTCGGGGGCCGTAAAGTTTTCAGCTGAACTGAAACAAGGGCACAAAAACATGTGGTGCATCTCAAACAGAGCAGGTGGTTATGAGGTTAAACGTCTGCAGCAGCTGAATGTGAAAATCACCTTGACCTCTAAGTGTCCCACTTGTTCCACCCAAAAATGTGTTCTCTGTTTTCCATAACTATTTTTGCTTTATGCAAAAAAAACATGAATTGACACGACTTTTGAAATATTTTATAAAAACGTACTGCACCTTTATTTTATTTTTTCTCAATAAAAGGCTTAAAGTTGTTCATACTCACTGACAGTAGTACTGAGATCATTATCTTAAGTAACACCAGTGTGAAAACACTCAAGTCCTGCATTTTCCAACTTAAAGCTGCATTCATTGCTTATTTTTGCCACTGAGGAGATGACTACTTATAAAAACATTGATTACTGATAAGCAAAAGCATGTAAACATTATCAGGAAAACACACCTAATCACAAGCAACAGTGCTTGCAGGAAGATTTGTTCCCATCAGTGTTCAAGTGTGATTTATTTGCTGCACAACAATGCATCATATTTCATATTTCGTCCAGCAAATGGAGCTGTTAGACAGTGATCTGAGGATAAAAGCTAAGGGAAAAGATGCCAGTAAGGAGACCTTTGAGTTGAGATTAAGGGTGCAACGATAAGTCGACATAGTCGACAAAAATCAATAATAAAATTCGTTGTAGATGAGACATGTAGTGTTGGGCAGTAAAGCATTACTGTAACACTGTTCATTTTGACAGTAAGTCAGAATTTAAATCAATACTTTTAAAAATAACTACATTACTTTTTGATGTAAGTAATCAACAAAGTCATTGAGTTGCCTTTTGAATGAAGTAAACAGTAAATATTTTTCAGGAACGAGCTCAACACTGGAGGCATGTCGGACACAGCAGCTTCTGTTCACTCCTGAATAAAACATACCTTTAGTTTTGAGGAAGCTCCATAGCTTCAGGGTTGTTTTGTTGTTTGTCTTTATTGCTGCTATTCTGAGTGTCCTTTGTTTACATAAAAACATGATACTTTATTTTTATCAGCAATTTGCCTGTCCTTGTTTTCAAAAGGACAAACGTTTAATGAAGTTATTTTTACTTTTGTAGCAGCCTCATGAGCAGCACAGTTGTCGTAGTTATCTTTATCGTCTTTTTATTGTTAGCTAAACAAGCTCTAGCCAAAGCTCTAAATAAGTGATAACTGAGCAGGTGTACACTTCATAAAGTAATCGTTGAGATAGTCGTTAGATTAGTCGATTATCCAGATAATCATTAGTTGCAGCCCTGGTTGAGATTACCTTTTCACACGAGCTGCTCACTGTGCGTTTCTAAACTCAACGATGTTGAGGTGTAAAAAGCACAATATTCACCAACATGTTGTAGAAATGCAGCAAAAAGCTGAATATTAAAGTATCCCTGAAATCTACCTAATTACATCACCTGAGTGTTTTCCACCACTGATACACAAAACCAGACTAAACACTCGACAAGGAGCCACCAACATCACAGAGCTAGCTAGCCTCAGGCTAACAGATGAAACGAGATCTGCCATTGTCACTGTGTCAATGTGGAGCCTCACGCTGCTTCACATATTCACACATGGGTGCACATGAACACACACCAACAGTGACTGAGGCACACTTTGAAACTTATCAGGAGGCAGAAGGTCTATGAGGAAGTTTCATCTGAGCGGCATGTAAAGAAGCTGAAAGAGGCAGCGCTCAGATCACACTGCTTCAGCGAGGGACTTCCTCCATAAGCACATAAGTAAGTACGCCATCTCTCTATTCACATCCCAGCCACCTTCTCTCACTCTCTTTTGCCCCTCTTTCTTCACAGCTTACGATTCCAGACACTTGTGGAATGAATGCACTTTTTCTGGTGTTAAGTATCTCAGCTCCAGGGGCCTTTATTTTTTTATATCAATAAGTGATGCACCTTATTTTAAGAGATGTTCATCTGAAAAATCAAACAGTTTTGTTTGATATATTTAAGTAAAAGTTTCAAAGGCTCGCTGACAATAAATATTTCCATTTAAAGAGCCAAAACTGTCTTTGTATTGATGTCATGAGATATCTTAGGTCCACTTTTGCTCATTAGTTTTTCTTTTCTCCAGGTAAGTTATCAGTTATCGGTACTGGCCTTTGAAAGCAGAAGGTTTTTGGTTATCGTATTGGTTTTAAAAAAAAATAAAAAATAAACTGTGCATCCCTAACCGAACCAGCCAGTTATCAGTTAAAAGCTTAAAAAGAAAAAAAGTGAAAAATGAAAAAAACACACAAAAAAAAGCACAGAAGTCTTGTTTTGCTGTTGCAGTTGCGTTTGGTGAAGGATTGATTCACAGTCAGTACTAAAATGAGGTAAAATACACTCACTTATAAAATGAATTTGAGTTCCACTGGTTGTTTTGGGTGCTGACAGTCCAGGAAATGAAGGAAACAGTCAGCTAAAAGCCTGTAATATGCAGCAACACACCATCTGCTACCCATCACATTTTAAGATGAGGCATTCGCAGTAAGGTGACATCTCACACCTTTGAGACGCATCAGCAACATTCAGCCAGGAGCTGCTTTTTTTTCTAGGTCGAGGTAAAATATTCATATTTTCAGCTGCTGCACCAACGAACACATGGAAACAAACATGAGAGTAACTCTTCAAATGAGGTTATCTTTTGAGATTGCTTAATACACGGCGATTCCTGAATGAATTTTAAAGTGGGTAAATACAGTTTTTCACCATCAGGACTCACTGATTACTTTAGACTAGATCTGGAAAAATTCAGATGCTGTTTCTGTGCAAATGATTCTTGTATTATGTGGTTAAGCAAACATCCCGATATAAAGAACACCTCAAATATCGCTTTTTAACTACGTTGAAAATTCATTCTTTAATCTGAGAGTCCGAGAGAATCTGCAAAAACATAATGTCAATATTTACAAGCATTTTTATCATTTGAAATGTTTTCTGGGGTGTAATGGTAAAAGAAGTGCAGCCACTGCTGGAAAGTAAGTGTCACAAAATGCTTGTAAGAAAAAAAAAAGTTAATTATTAATTTTTGTTGAGGATGATGTCATCTTACCACGACCCAGAGATGTTCAAATAAATACATAAACAATAAAACATCTTCAAGACCGCTATTTGCGTCCTGTCTTTGAGACGGGTTTGTACGTCATTTTAAATCCAACGCTTGAGTGCTATAGACGTATAAATACGTCAAAGTGTTTTTTTCAGCAGCTGGCACAAGAGGGCGCTCTCACACAGCCTGTGAGTAATACTGGGGCTTCTGGGAGATGTAGTCAGAGCATAAAGAGACGGTATACACCACAGAGATCAAAACAGGAAGTGGAGACGATCGAGATTAGAGAGTAAAACAAACAGAATGTGGAGAAAAAGTGGTGATTTTGGTGAAAGTGTCCTCTACTCTACCTCTGATAAAACAAGAATGGAACAAGGTAAAAACAAACATTTTTTTCATGATGAAATAGAGAGTCTCTTCTTTCATTTGAGCTATTCACTGTTTTCAGAGACATAATACTAAATATTCTGTGGGTCTAGAAATATGACTCAAAATGGACAAAAACACTGGAACAAGATACTTTCTGTTTTATAAAACAGCTGGAACTCAGTGGGTTAAAAAGGCAGATTTTTTAGGTTTTGTTTGAAAGAGTTTGTCCACTCTGGTGCCCTCAGGTGGTCGGGAGGTCGTTCCAGAGTCTCGGGGCAGTATAAACGGCAGCCGCTCTGTCTCTTTCTGTAACGTCAGCAGAGGAAATCCTCTAACTGAACTCTGAGACAGATTCAGGTGATACGGCTGAGCAGGTAGCTCTCCTGTCACTGTTACAAATGACATATGAGTATGCCTCCTCCCTGGAAAATGCTGAGTATTTAAAAAAAGATTACAAAGGAGGGTGGATGGGCAGGAAAAATAACATCTGTGAGCAGTGAACGCCACATGCTGAAACTGATGTGTTTGTAGTTCAGCTTTTGCATACTGACGTCTCTGTATTTTTAGAAAGCCTTATAAGGGAGCAGTTTTTAAAAGAGTTATGCGTTCTGGTTAAGCCGCTACCCCTTTAAAAGTAGAGTGTAAAGATTTTCTGCTGTCAATCATGTCGTAAAAGTAGGTGTCACTTTTTTCCCAAATGGTGCATGCCCCATTTTGGAAGAAACCTTTTTACTGTTACTCTGAGTGCTGCCTCAAACTGACGCTGCTCTTCAGTAAAATCTCTATCATCCCGACCGATCTGCCTGCACTCAGCCTTCAAACGGCCCTTTCCTCAGACAGATGTCTACCTGGCATGAAATAGAGCCACCGAGGGGCTCGCCTTTGCCCAAAATGTGTTTATGACGCTCAGATGCAGCGAGCAATTCCTTCGTCTACATTTCATCCTTGTTTCTGTGTGGTTGAAGAAGATGCTAACGGTCTGTCTGTCTGTCAGGATGACACGCTCCAAGCCGAGGTGAACAGGAAACACATCCTTTCAGGGGATATTTTCTCTTTTATGTATTTCTTTTATGACAAGACGTGATAAATCTCAGGAAGCATGGAGTGGTGTTTTCCCAAAGAAGATTTATACGGCACGGTAGCCAAGGAAGATAAGGTTATGAACTGCCATTCACCGTCATGTTAGAGGCTCATGAGCACTGGCCCTTGGAAAGGAGGCAGAGGTGACACCTCACCAGTAAAAAGCTGACAGGATTTATCAGCCAAAAGATCCAGACAGTTGATCACTGAAAGGATTTCACTCAATTAAGAGAGAAAAAAAAGATTTAATTAAAGATGACTGTGGGCAGTTGGAAGTAGAAAAGGAATATCCAGAAGTGTTTGAGGATTATACCACACTAACCAATAATTTCATATTAACAATGGATCATATGCCTGTGTGCAATGTGATCCCCTACAGCTCGCTGTTTTGTTTTTACAGGCCATAATGTTGTGTAATTTCAGCAAAAAAAAAAAGCTTTACACTCCCTGTTCAGTGACAAACCACAGTGTTATCTGTAAACTAACCAAAGACAAGCCTGGAGCTGACAGGAAAATAGATATTAGATTCATTGATCAGGAAATCACATAACAAAATGTTAATATAAGATGCAAAAATAACAAATTAAAGGGTAAGGCTGGCAATATGCAATTCAATTATTAATAAATTCCACGAAAAGGCCTCCTGCCTTAAGATTTGGAATCCATTTAGACGTCGTTTTGGCCTTGAAGTCCCTTCTGTCAGGGCTCCACTGGAGGTAAATCACATTTTTCCGCCCTCTATACTAGATAGCACCTTTTTGGCATGGGCTCAGTTGGTGCATGAAAGATTTGTATGGAGACAATGTCTTTGCTTCTTTTCAACAAATGGTGGAATTTTTTTGCTTCCTAGAGGCCATTTTTTAGGTTACCATCAGGTCTATGTTGGTGCCCAGATTTTCTGGCTATCCTTGAGGTTTCGGCTCTTGATGTCTTTTTTGAACCATCTCTATTTACTTGAGTATTTGAGCTTCACTCAATGAACTCAGGAAACTGATTTGGGTGAGGTCATCTCTGGTCATGTGATGGAAGAGATTTTACATCAGACTCAGACAAATTATATTCATGTTTTGGCGCTGTCCATCTATTGGGAGCTTTTGGTCTGAACCTGCTTTTATTGCATTATTTGGTGTGTTGCCCCTCCCCTCTAACTTCTCCTGTGTTAATAGTTAAAATTTAATAGGATTCACAACTTTGCTGACGAGGAGACTGATATTATTGAAATATGTGCTTTTTTTCCCTTAAACTGGAGAAGACTAGGTTGACTTTGTCTGGTGCTGCCAACACATTTGAGAAGACCTGGAACCTTTTTTTTTTGTCGTATGTAAAAAATACAGCATGTAAATTTACTTTGGACTGAGTGTTGAGTTGGAAAAGTTTATTGTGTCATTTATGTTTTTTTTTTTTTTACTACCTTTATTTATTGACACTTTGTCTGTTTTGACAGTGTTTTCTGTATGTATTTATTTATTCGTACTTGCACTCATGTAACTTTTTTCCTATTCTGAAAGGGCTGCATTAAATCAATAATAAATAAATAAAAATAAAAGAAAAAATAAATAAATTACACAAAAAGATTAAAAACTTAATATTTCCCAGCAACATCTGGGTAGCAGCTTTAGCAAATAGTACGTAAATAGGTGTAAACAGTGGATCTGTTTGTGTCTCTATTGACTGGAAAGTGCAACACTGTGGCTCATTGATGTTTTTATAGAGGTCTATGGCACAGAGGTAGAAGCTATTACAGGCTTTGGATTCACAGAAGCTGGAAGTGGATCAATTAAAGCTTTCCTTTAAGAAACTCTCGATTGCTGATTTTAAGAAATTGAGATTAAAATGAAACGTTAACACACTGATTGGTAGTCACCGGGATAAAACATGCAGGTGCATGGTCTTTTAATTTAAACAGAATGCAGGGAATAGGATGAGACCAAAAATTAATCACAAAACTGAGAAAGGGGCAGAAAAGTCGAGCAATGTGTAAAAGAAAAACACACAATAAAGCTAGCGGTGGGAAAAAGTATTCATACAATATCGCAATATTTTTTCTTCTGATATAATATTGAATATTAACTTCAATACTTTCCCCCCAAAAGAGTGATGTTTTGGGCCAATTTTATATTCACAACAACTTTACATTGAAATAAAAACGTAAATAAAAGGTAAAATGTTAACGTGGTAACTTTGACAGCCATGTAATGTACGTAAAATATATGTACATGTATACAGTATATAAATATGTGTACATATAGGTACATACTGCATATACAACTTGTATTTTAAACTGCATGTTAAACTCAGTGATCTCTTTAGAATAATATATATATAACAATATATCACAATAATGTGTTGTATCGTGACTCAAGCATGGCGATATGTATCGTACTGTGAAGTGAAATATCCTAAATAAGACTGAACATGATGCAAAAGCCAGACAGAAACACACAAAGCCTAGGAAACACCAAATAAAGTGAGCAACAACAAGGAGGATATTAAAACATGACAAAAAGCACAGAAGTGACAGGTAAGTTAGCGTGCTGGTTTTGGTTGTTAGCAGAGAGGAAAAGGAAGCAGCAGCCTCCTTGAAAAGACACAGAGACCTCAGGAAGAACACAGTGCAGCCTGTGGTGCTTTACTGAGACCAGATAGCATCCTTATCAGCTTGGCTTCTCCTGCGTTACCTCAGAATTAATCATTATCTGACACTCTCTCTTTGCCACTTTCTGTCTCTGTAGAGGAGATGAAGCTTCAGGCTGTGATGGAGTAATAAGCCTCCATCCTGTGACTGGAGAGTCACAAAGAATAAGAGGCTCTCCCTCTCTTTACTTCTCTTACTCAGCATTGATATTAACTTTTGCTTCTTTCTCTGACAAGTTTCCACGAGCAGATCAGCAGCTGCTGGGTGTTGAATCCCACATTCTGCTTGTCAGGTGGGAATGAAAGACGCACGAACAGGAAGTGACTTGTAAAATCCAGAAATCCCCTGCAGGCTGTATGAAATGACCGCAAGAGCAAACAGGATATGGAGGAGGAGGGGATCAGCAGAGCTAACTGACTGTGAGCAGGACACACAAAAGACGTCTGTCCTAAATGATCAATATACCAGCATGCACCGTCATCAAAAAGAAAGAATACTGACTGGTATTATATTCTATTTGTGCCATCAGATCTCCCTAAATGTCACACACTGGTCATTTAAAGGCATGCAGAACATTCAAGTTGAGTTCGTTTTTGTTCTAACTTTTCTGCTGTATGTCAGGCTGTATCAGAGCTGAGCATTTTGTTTTAACTCTCAAACAGAGTTTCCCATCCTCTCTTTTCACCATAGCAACACAGCATTTTCATTACAAAGGGAGATGATCACTAACTCATTTTTTCAGTGAACAGGAAGTACTTGAATCACACCACCGTTCCAAAAGTGATGACACACGTCAGAGGAAAAAGAAGTGCCGTCGAGTTTCGAGGGTTGACTGCATAAACAGCACAGGTGGATGTCTGACTGGGTTCACCACAAAACAAAAAAAAGGTGACCTTTTCGTAACCCCTTCACGCATTTCCCCTCTCGGCTGACTCTTTCGTCAGTTTCCTCCATTCAGGCGGCGAGCTCTTTGCACCGAGCTGCTCTGAGCTCTGCTGCTGTGTTCATATGGGATGCGGCGGTAAAGGTCATTTCTAGAAGTTCAACATCAGTGATCAGAATTTCAAGTGAACCGTGTTGCCCACATTTTGTAGCCGTGCTCTCTGCAGGGAGAACAGATGACTCGTCAGGACCACGTCTAGAGGAAGTAATGATGCGAGCTCCTGCTCCTCCTCAGCTTCGGTGTCATTCACATTAAGCGCTTGTCATTGTCACAGGCGTCATGTTAAGCATGTTATATTTCTCTGGGTAGGAGTGTGCGTGGATGCCAGTGTGCCCCGAAGCAAACCCATGAGAAAGAGTTTCATCAGTTCAATTTAAAACCAATCATGTCAGCCCCATCAGGGCTGGGAGTGTGAGGTGAAAGAGGCAGCCCACAGGACTGTGACTCACCATCTGTGATGCTTTTTACCTTTGTTTTGAAGTACGCCTCATTATATTTCTTTTAGAAAATTGCAAATCCAAACGAATCAAATTCACCAGGCGTAAAGCGAAATAAATACATAAAAAGGGGGAATAGCTTTGTTAGCTTTGTTGTAAGGAAATAAATCCTGTGTCTGGTTAGACGAGCTCTGCATGAGGTTCAGACGACGAGATGCCAGGCGTTTCAAATGCTGTAATAATATGTATATCAATTATAATATCCTACATACATAACATAACATAAAGCGCGTATAGTGGAAAAAACTATTTTGACTATTGATCATTTTTCCCGTGTTACAATCTTCTACCATGTTTCGTGACAATCAGGCCAGTAGTTTTTAACGTAATCCTGCTGACTAACAGACACAATGAATGGAGGTAATAATTCATGTGCTCTCAAAGTTTTAAATAAATCTTTTTCTATCCTTTCTCTCCAGTAACGAGCATTTTAAAGTGGAACAAAATCCTCCTCGGTCCTGTAGCCTCTCTAATGGACCTAAAGCAACACAAGTTTAGCCTTTCATTTACCTGCTGGACCTTTGCAAACCTTTGAAATTTCTTCAAAATAGTCATGATAATGGTTTTAATGGTGCAGCAAGAATCTCTGAAACGATCCATGTATATGTACAGTAGCGTGCTGTGGTTTTTGCATTGCATCCTCCAGTGCTTAGTTTCTCATTTATTAATGTGCAGTTTCACTTCTTTTCATTATACCATTCACTGTATTATCTTTATTACTCCACTCGATTTGCTGTGTTCAGTCATTTTTGTCCACTTATTTTAGTCACTTATGTTGTAGATGTGATGCTTAGTTATTCACTTATGTTGTATATAAGATGCCTTAGCTTTTTCTACTGATGTTATTCATCTTAGTTTTTATAGCCCCTCTTTGTAATGATGCACTATTCACTTTGCTGCTGTAATGATGCAAATTTCTCCATCTGTGGGACGAATAAAGGATTCGAAATGTCAAATGATCTCCAATCTGCTGTTCGGTTTGACCTCTGACCTTTCAGAGATTGGACTCACATTCATCACAAAATTAAACTGGTTACCATGTTTGTGTGTGCAGTATGTACAGCACTCGTCATTTAGTTACTTCATGTAAAGCCACAATCGTGCATCATGAAGACTACTAGAGAGAAACTATACAGCTAAAAAAAAAAAATCACTTCCGTGTTTACGTTGATGTCTAAATCTGACCTGGAGACAGTTAAATAGACTGCTGCACTCAGAACAGCCCATAATAAGACCTGGGAAGCGTGTGAAATCTCTTCCTCAGCCTGGATACACAACACAAGATGAGACCTTTAATGCCAGCCTTGAAATGTTAGCTTCATCCAGCTGACATGCATGATGAGCTGCACACATGCATCCATGCACAAACTGGTTCTGCAGAGTTTTAAGTGCTTAGCGAGTGGAGCTGCACAATATTACAGTGAAGGTTCACTTGTGTGTGTGTGTGTGTGTGTGTGTGTGTATGTGTGTGTGTGTGTGCATACGCTAGTGTGGCTATACGCTAATGTGTCTTCAGCGTCAGTCTGTAAGAGTGTGAGTCATCCCACTATTAGGCCGTCTCTAAAGCACAACAAGCAGCCATAATCTGCTGGACACCACGCTGTAATGGCTCTCTGTGAGACAGCTAATAAGTTACCCACCAGATTGCAAACTGTAATAAGCCCGACTGAGTCACTATTCTGGGCTACATCATTATTTCTCAACCCGCTGACTGTGACCCCAGGGTGGGCTGCAGAACTGCTTTGACAGAGTTCAGGACATGATGTGGCTTTAAAACAACTGCAGGAGTCATCTAGAAAAACCTGACAACTGGCTTCATGTGTGATTTGTTGGCATACATTTAGGTACTGTGCTAATGTAATAAGCTAATTGTCTTTTAATTGAAGTCTGATAATCTGAGTGATGATTAGGAGTGGCTTCATCACCACATTCAACTGTTGAATCCAATGCAAATTGGCCACACAATGTCACATTTGCAGCCAGGAATGATAAATCACATTAGATGTTTCCCTCCTGCAGTGAAAGACGAGTCCAATGCCCAAAGGTCGAATACTAAACTGTAAATCACCAGTTTAGTGCAAACGACTGCTGCTGTTAACATTCTCATTCAAGACCAGGGCAAGATATCGATCGAGGCTCTGCATGTGCATGCATGCTGGACGCACGTAAATATGTTAGACTAGTGCCAGAGTTGAGAGCTGGAGGAGCTGAAAGGCTGAGATTTCCCTCTCAGATGCGGTGGTGAAGGCCTTCGTTGTGGTGCTGGATGTTGGCTTCATATCTGGTTGCAGGTGGCGAAGAAATGCAGAAAGAGATGCTGGAGTGTTTTCAGCACCACGGAGAGCTCCGCGTACACACTGCTGTGGGCATCGACCAATCCTCATTTCCCACTCCGCTGGCCGTCATGCAGGCTTTCATGGTCTCTGGTGACACTGATAGGATTTTCCCATGAGAGAGCGCCGGAGCAGCTCATTTAACACAATAAAGACAAGAAAGTCTGGTCTTGTTTAGGAATGTCTCCTCCCCTCATTCTTTCTTTTTTGCATGATAGTGAGTATTAAGCGTTATGAGACACTGATTGTCAAAAGATCAAGTCCAGAGAAACTGGCTGAGGGGTGGGAGGTATAGTGGGAGGACCGGGGATCAATGCCAGGGATGTGCATGTCTCACTATGTTATCATCTCAGTCCCTCTGCTGCATCCGGCCAGAGGAGTCCCACTAAAGCCATTGATCAAACACTATCCTGTTGTTCCTGGGCAGGTAGAGCCTCTGCGCTGGTTTATGAGCTTACCAACAGCTGGCATCTGGTCATATTGAATGATTAATTGCACCCGTGTTGCGCCCAGACAATAGGCGACATAGCAGGCAGTGTAGTTACACACTGTCACAGATTGTCATTGACATCGCCCTGCATGCGCTATGAGGCTGCACCTCTCTCACATCCCTGCCATGTAAAAACCTCCATCTCTCTATTATTGATGCATTCCTCCTCAGCTACTCACAAACTAATTCAAAATTAAAGCACGCCACTGCCGTCCTGCTTACAGTTTCCATCCACTCGCACTTCGTAAATGCAAACAGTGAGGGACGCAGCAGCACACAAACTTGTGTAAAACACAATAAAAAAAGCAACCCTGAAGCTCCCATCCCGCATCACGGTGTCCACCTTACCTGCGCTAATCCGGCCAGAAAAGGAAAGGAAACTGGAGCAAATGTGCCACAGATTTCCTCGCAGCGTCGCGACCGAAAAAAGAAATCAAACTGCGCTCTTTTAGTTCCACTCCCGTCCCTCCCGCAGGTTCAAAGGGTGCAGATGGATGAACGGGCTGGCTTGTGAGGAGCAGCTCTGTTTGTAGTGACGGGTAGCGGGGTCCCGGCTCTCAGCAGCGGCTCGCCATCCTTCAGCTCCTCCGGCTGGTTTCCTCTCAGCGCTCCGCTGCTGCTCTGCCCTATTTCAACTCCTCTCACTCCGCTCCGCTCCTGACGTCAGCCGCTGCACGCCGAATGCGGCGAGGCTGCATCTGCAGACCCACCGCGCTGGAAAGCGACACCTGTGCGTGTGTGTGCGTGAGTGTGCGTGCGTGTTTAGGTATCACCGAGGACCACAGAGCATCCTAGGGTCAAAACAAATATGGAGGTCAATTGCAGATGCTTTAATTTTAAGGGTCAGTGACCTTTTTTGAATCTGAATTTAGATTTAGGTTTGGGTTGAAGTTATGCATGCAAGTTTTGTTTTGTCTTTTTTTTAAGTTACAGCTTAGGGAACTGTGTGTGCATACATATGAGTAATAAGACAAAAAATAGGGCTGTCATGAAGGTATCTACTTGGACAAACTGCCTGAAATGTGTTGCCAGAGACATGCAGAAAGGTCATGAAGCAGAACTCCATTCAAAAAATCAAGGAAACTAACAACACAGTCATAACTAACGCTGAAACATGCTGATAAAACGAGATTAACCGTCTTTTCTGTATCTGTCCAAGCTTCTCCTGGAATTCAGCAAACAAATAATCCACAAAGAGCATCGTTAAAGGATTAAATTGTGGTGTGAAATGGACGAAAAGGAAAATACAGAATTACATGTACTGCGTGTCTAAGCCATGCAATGTGTCATATGTTGCTATATGTTTTTTTTATATATATTTCCAAAAATCTAAAAATTATCCAAAAATTAAATCAAGCCACTCATAATGTTGTGACCCGCTGAATATAAAATGTAGAAATGTAGAATTGAAAATTTAATTGAAATTAAAGTGATCTTAAATACCTGCAAACTGTATGGCAGTGAATATTATTTGTAGACTACTTGTAGCACAAACCTAAGCTAAAATAAAGATGAGAATCAAAGGGCAGACCATGGTGACAGATAATGTTTCTGCCTTCAAGGTTCATCCTGTGAGGACGTCAAATAGTCAAAGGCTGTCAGAAGTATCTCATGCATATATGCATGTGTGTCTTTCACTGGTTATTTTCCACTCAGACCCCACAGGGCTTCCTTAAGTCACTGTCGGCTATATGACAAAACAGTTTAAAGCTCCGTTAATCAAAGAGGCAGTAATGACGTTCACAGAGGAATTAGACATGCAGAGGACAGACAGGTATGTCCCAATCACTTTCACAGATGAGCAAGTTTACAGTGGATTACCTGCATGAATTAAGGCTGTGTTCAAAAGTTTAAACAGTACAATGTGTAGGCCTCCTCGTTCAGTGCAGGCATACTGAAACTGCAGCAGCACACTGTGGCCCCGACTTCCAACACTTGACCAGAAACGGGCATCACACTTTTTCTGTCTGTACTTTCCCTCTGCATTATAGAGGGAGGAGGAGAGACTGCACATGGCACAATTAGGCTGACATACTGCATCCTAAAAAGATATGAGAACGGTGGCGTCCCCATCAAAATTGCATGTGGCGGTAAAATATTTATGCTCAATGTAACATTTATCAAGAAAGTGGGGAAAAAAGAAGGTTGGAAAAAAGAAGACAGAGAAACCAAAAGGACAAGGAGGGAGGGGAACTTAAGTCATGAAGTGAGAAAAAAAAAAACATAACAGGACATTTAATGCATATTTATAGATGATGAGTGTTTAGCAGCACAAAAAGGGCGAAACTATATTAAGAAAACTGTCGATTAATGCTCATATAACTTTGAAATGAACCAATTCAAATAAATGTTTGAGCATGTTGCTCACATTTCAACTAAATTCAGCACTCAGGCTCATATTCATGTTAGAATGAGTATCTGTGGCGTTATACTGGGACAGAGCAGATATTTAAAAGCATCACGGTCAGATATATTAGGTCTGAATATTTCCACTCAATAGACATGAGATTTTTTTGGGGAGTCATGCTGATCTATCGTACTCTCCAGCGATTCAGTGAAGCACTAAAAGTACTGCTGAAAACATATTTTTCATTTATCCTGAAGTGTCACTTTTATTATTCCTGCTAAATATAAGTATTTTAATGTGGAGCGCTGAGAACAAGGTCACGCTTTCTTTACTTCCTAATGAATAAGAGTGGAAATTTCAATTTGTCCTTCCATTGATTCACGACTTGAACTGCTGTCCTTTGAAGTGACAAAACAGTTGAATTACCTTAAAGTTCCTCACATTCTACAGGAAATAAACATGTTCTGCTGTGATTAGTAGGGCTGGGTGTGGCAAGAACTTCACGATACGATACATATCACGATACTTGAGTCACAATATGATACAGTATTGCGATATATTGTGATATTCTACATAGATCACTGAGAAAATTTAAGATGCAGCTTAAAAAAACAAGTTGTGTATATATACATACAGTATATATGTATGTATATATACACAAATTGTAAACATATAGATATTCATGTGTAGATATATTTCAACAGTATATATGTATGTACATATCCTACAAACTTTTTGCAAAAACACAGAAATGTAGCTTTGTAGCAAGAGCATCCAATATATTATATAAGGTATTGATTATGGTTTGTTGTGTGTAAAAAATATATCATAAATTTATCCAGTAAGGATCCTTCTTTGTAAAGTCATGTTCGCATCACCTTTTTGGACACAGAATTGATTTTTTGCTGCAATTTCTCTCCTCAAATGTATTTCAGAGCAGTTATGGTGAATTTCATCCACTGATCGTCTTTCTGTTGGAGCACTCAGGTTTTTTTTTTCGCAGCTTTCTCTGAGGGCTGGAAGTTATAATCCTCACACCTGTCCAGAGAGCTCCTGATTGTTTGCAACCTCCCAAACAGAAAAAAAGACTGAAAAACATGTACAATCTTATCATCAGGCTGTATTTCCCTGTGTGGAATAATTCCAGCTCCACAGTCAATGCATCATTCTCAAGATACACTAAAGCAGAAAAGATCCTAATCTCAATATTCTTAAGTTATTGCTCTGTTATGTATCTTTATTGTGAATGTCTGTCTGGATGTTTGCCTGATGAACACACACACTGATGCTTTACATATATAGATATTGTGATGCTTTCTTTATTTAACACACCTTATTTACACCTTCATACATGCATACAATGTGCACATTAACACACTCCATAAAATGTCTCTGGTCCATGACACTATGAAAATGTCAGATACACATTATTGACAGATGCATATCAGATATATTCATAACACCAGCAACTCTCATGGCAATGCAGAGACAATCCGGGAGCGCTGTAGGCGTACCCTAAGTGGCAAATCAATCACGCCTAAATGGTGCAAATATGAATCGACCCTGGAGGGGGCTCATGCATGCATGGCATTACAAGAGCAACATCATGTGCATTTCACCTACAGCTGCACCGGCGGCTGAACGAACGCAGTTTCAGAGCAGCGTGTCGGGATGGAGCGGCTGCAGCAGTCATCATCATCTCTGCCATCATTTGCTCACAAGTGTTTGTACTCGCAGTTGTACATCAGAAACATAAAATCTCCCCCCCCCCCCAACCTTAAAGGCACTCAGGCATGTGTCAGCACTAAAAGGTCTCTCTCACAGAGCTGCTCCCTCAGAGACAGAAACACCAGGAGATAGAGCCATAACTCTTCTTTATGTCCTTCTCCTGCAGCTCACCACTGCAGGTACTGATGTGATTCACACACATACATGTCTGCATCAGTCACAGAGGGAAAGGACTCCTGAGCTGCACCTGCTCTGAGCTCCTCCAAACGTTTTCTTTAAGTTTATTATGCTGACATATCTTCAAACTCATCATATTGTATGACCCCATCATTTGCCAAGACACACATGCATACATGTCCACAAAAGAACTCAAAGAGCAGCTCGTTTTCCCATGAAGACTGTATGAGTGCTATGAAAATGTGCATGGCAGTAGCATGCAATTATTCTTCTTGGTTTTCATATATGATTGGTACATCATGTATCCAGTACTGACTGCAATGCAAACGCATCTGTGTGTTAATGGTGGTCTAAGAGTTTATGATGTGGTATAAAAACAAAAAAAAAACAGGTGATGGTGGACAGGTGAAGACAAGGGTGGGTCCAACAAATAAAGACTTTAAACCAGAATATGTGTGTTTGTCACTGCCGTTTTGTTTTGTAACGTTGGTGATGTTACTCATGTGTTTTCCCATTGTTATGTTACGTTCATGTATGTACACATTTTACAGTCTTATTTTAAGCCCAAAGATATTTTCCCCTTAACCTAAGTGGTTTTCTTGCCTGAACTTAACTGCACACATTTGAAAGCCTCTCGAAAATGTGAATGTTGTCATATTTATTTACACCTTCCTGTGTGGTTGACTAGAAAGTCAAAAACACTTTTTTGAACATTTGGTATCAAAAATTTTTGAAGTAGTGCCAAAGATGTGTATATACGTTGTTTAAAATACAACGCCTGAGTGCAATAAATATATATATATATATATATATATATATATATATATATATATATATATATATATATGTCTTTCCTTTTTTTTGGCAGCAGGGACAAAATAGCACTCTCACACAGCCTGTGAGTAATGTTGGGGCTTCTGGGAGATGTAGTCAGAGCATAAAGAGACGGTATACACCACAGAGATCAAAACAGGAAGTGGAGACGATCGAGATTAGAGAGCAAAACAAACAGAATGTGGAGAAAAAGTGGTGATTTTGGTGAAAGTGTCCTCTACTCTACCTCTGATAAAACAAGAATGGAACAAGGTAAAAACAAACATTTTTTCATGATGAAATAGAGAGTCTCTTCTTTCATTTGAGCTATTCACTGTTTTCAGAGACATAGTACAAAATATTCTGTGGGTCTAGATATATGACTCAAAATGGTCAAAAACACTGGAACAAGACACTTTCTGATTTTAAAAAAAGGACTGGCACTCAGTGAGTGAAGTTCCAGTATGATCATGGTAGCCATCAAAATGTCAGCTTTCATGATATCAGTGGTTCATGTACAGCACCTGTAGGAAAAAAAACAGCAACGACTGCACCCCCATCAGCGCTTGAAAACTGAAAATGAAACAAATTTTCTAACTTTTTTTATTGTTCACAAAAACAAACAAGCAGTCAACACAAATATGCCAAACACAGATGCACTCCCTCAAACAATGCTTTGCTCGTGCACTTCCACTGACTTCATCCTGTGCTTTGTTAAATAGAGCTGTCAGAGGAACCAGTGCTGCATCAGCTGCAGTGCTGTTGTTCAGTGAAACAAGACGCCACTGGACAGAGAGAGAGAGAGAGGCAGTGCAGACGAAGTGTTGCGCTAGCTTCTCTTCGTAGCCTCGAGCCACGAGGCGTCTTATGGACAAACTCAGGCTTTTGATTTGTTATGCAGCCTGTCTCTCTGTGCACACATAGGAAGCAATGCATGCATGAACCACATGTGCAGAAACACACTCAGACTCTTACATCTCTCACTCCTGGCACACACATACACCTTGTATAATAGTCTTTGTTTCCTCTTCCTGCCCAGCCCCAATTTGATGGCCGCTCGGCCGCCAGGTTCCCCAGATGACCATTGAGATAGAGCTAACAGATGAAAGCAGCAGTAAGACGCTGGTGGTAATGGTTGCTACAGCTCCGGCTTACAGCCCATATTTCTCCCTGATGGCTCTGCTGGTCTGCCTCCCTCTGACACCTGCAGGAGTGAGGTGCTCGGAGGAGTTGTTAGCGTTAGAGAGGCAGGGACATATATAGAGAAACAGCAGATTGTATATAACATGAGCGTAATACTTACAAAATGTACGGTCATGGTAATAAAGTAAGTTGATGCACTTCCAGTTACATTTTTTTTTTATCTATGTGAAGCAGCTGTGCATGGCGTTGTGGGGTGCAAACCAGGCCACATATACAATAAAAACACTTGCATTGAAAAGGTATGTTATGCTTACGCCCGACTCAGCACAAATGAATTTACATGAATGACATTCATGTGACAAAGCCCCCTAGTGGCTGCAGGAAGTATGACTGCTGTCCATCTGACAACAAAGGAAGGACTGACTGTCAACCCCAACCACAAGCTTTCCTCAACCCAGTCCATTTTTTGTGCATAAACCTAACCAAACAGCAGGGTCCGAACAGAAAATGTTTTTGGGGATTCAGGATTCGTGACAGATCTGAACGACACGATGACAAATGTGACCCTGTAGATTGTTGTCAGAAATCCTCATCAGAAGACCTGCATATATTAAAGGCTCACATAAATAAGAAATAAAAAGTAAAGATAAAAAAGATATAAATATAAAACACCCATATTTGCAGAGAAGACGTAATATGTTGTGTGTTTTGTTCCAGCGTTTTTTTGTCCATTTTGAGTCATATTTCTAGACCCACAGAATATTTTGTACTATGTCTCTGAAAACAGTGAATAGCTCAAATGAAAGAAGAGACTCTCTATTTCATCATGAAAAAATGTTTGTTTTTACCTTGTTCCATTCTTGTTTTATCAGAGGTAGAGTAGAGGACACTTTCACCAAAATCACCACTTTTTGTCCATATTCTGTTTTGCTCTCTAATCTCGATCGTCTCCACTGCCTGTTTTGATCTCTGTGGTGTATACCGTCTCTTTGTGGTCTGACTACATCTCCCAGAAGCCCCAGCATTACTCACAGGCTGCAGGAAACTGCAATCGGCGACTCACTGCTGAAAAATCTCAGTGTTGTTCGTCTTTAGTCGCCACAGGAGCTCATTGAACCACATTTTGATTTGGCTGAAGGGTTTCATGCTGGATAGCCTTTCTGACGCATGTTGTTCATGTTACTGTTGAATTATTTATATTAAATCAGGACAGAAAAAAATAATAATGCTGTGAAGGCTTTTGCTCTTTTAGAAAGTACTATATAAGGTTCAGCCTCCCCTCCCCCACACCACCAGTCCCTGAAGCAGCCTGAAATGCTTCAGCTGCTGACTGGCTGTCAGAGTGATGTGAGGCCTTCATGGATCACCCAGACAGCTTTGCAGAAACAAATCTCAACTACAGTCCTGATCTGAGGACACTTATGATCTCTTTGTCTCTCTCCGTCACCATGCACCGCTGTATGACAGGACATATTTGCTCTTTAATGCTGAAATATTTGTAATATTAGGTGTGAAATATAATTTGCAGATATTTAAGCCTATATCTGCTTTTTCAAGTTTGACCTATTTGTTTACTGGATTCTGGTTTGGTAACAACACACAGAGCATGATACAGGTGGGTATTGGAAAGGACTTCATGATAGGACACAGGGCTGTCTAAGTTACCGCATTAATGTGGATTACTTTTTATTTAATTTTTCATTTCAACGTGCAGAAGTTGTTCTGGATTTCCAATTTCCCGCCAAAAAACATGACTTTTTTTAAAAAAAAAGAAAAAAGAAAACAATATTAAGAAATTAAAAATCAATATTATATCAGAAGAAAGACAGATAATACTACTTTAATGACACTTACGGCTCTTGACAGGTCTAATTAAAAGAAGGTTTAAATGCTGCTTCTCTCTGAGTTGTGCCTAAACATAAAGATACATGCATGCAATACCATGAAATACCACCTTAAAATACTAATATACTAATTGCATAGAGAGTTCAGCATCAGGAGTGCAGCTACACTCTTTCTTTTCATCATATTCAACACACATTATCCTGTTTTTGTCATTTTCATTGTGTACAGCTCCATAGAGCAAAAAATAAAATTCACCTCCACTCGTAGAGAAGCAGTAAAAAGTTTTCACATTACTGTATCCTCATAAGAACTCAAAGAAATTCTGTTGTAAAATAAATTCATTGCACCTTTTGTGGTTCATTGTCATCATCACAGGAATCAAATGTGACTCAGTTCCTTCTATTTCCATTTCATTCACAGCTACTTTTGGATCAGTCACTGGGACACATAAACACAGAAACACAGCCTGTGACTCATTACATCATTTGTTAGTGGAAGAAGCAATAACACCACTGTAAGAAATCACCACCCACTAATAAAACCGATTCCCCAGTGAAATATCGATGTTTTAAAAAGCACCACAGTCCTTGTGGACAGCTGCAATACCAGGTTCACTGCTAACATTACGAGTCCCAGTAGCGTCTGACTACATTTGCGTCATTTAGCGGCGTTATTCCCAGACAGGCACAACCTGCCTGAAGGGATCTGGCACAAAAGTTCAATCATAATCCCAGACAGTGAGGCCACAACATGTTAGAGAAAGAAAAGAGAAATCAAACCTTCAGCTGTCACATCATAAACTCAAAAGTGTTTTTCATGTAATGGTTTTGGAGGCGCTGACAAATCAGGCCGTTAGACTGTTAACAGGTCATTAAATGGGTGCTATCTGTGGTTCTGAGTCAAAAGGAGCCTGCTAGCAGGTTTTATCATCTATTACCATGGGGGATCAATAGAATAGACAGTGTGAAACTCCACACGGTCCATGATGTGGTTAAAAATATGGTCACTATGGGTGGAGGTTGGAGGTTTCAGGTCTTTGGGTATTATTGAACATGCTTTCCCTTAAACTTAACTGGTTTTGACACCTAAATCTGAACGAGTCGTTTTATTGTGTGAACTCATTGAGTGCATTAATGTATCTAAATACATCATTTAAAAGTCAATGCAGTATATATACAGTACGTAAAAGTGTCTTTTCAGTAGCAGGCACAGGGAGGGCGCTCTCACGCAACCTGTCAGTAATTTTGGGGCTTCTGGGATATGTAGTCAGAAAATGAAAGCGATGGTAGATCAAAACAGGAAGTGGAGACGATCGAGATTAGAGAGCAAACAAACAGAATGTGGAGAAAAAGTGGTGATTTTGGTGAAAGTATCCTCTACTCTACCTCTGATAAAACAAGAATGGAACAAGGTAAAAACAAACATTTTTTTCATGATGAAATAGAGAGTCTCTTCTTTCATTTGAGATATTCAGTGTTTTCAGAGACATAGTACAAAATATTCTGTGGGTCTAGAAATATGACTCAAAATGGACAAAAACACTGGAACAAGACACTTTCTGTTTTAAAAAAAACCCGTAATGTTTCTTTCAGTTTTACAACATGTTGGAACACTTCACTTTCATTTTCTCATTGAATGTGAATTTCACATGAGCTTTTTTCACATGGGAAGAAGTCTTGATGATTGTTATTTTGTAACTGAGTCTGTCTCATACTAACAGATTCTGTGCTAATGTATATTTTTTCATAGTTTCTCAGTTACATGGAGTTGAAGGGTTTCTATTGACAGGCTTCCTGCATCTGCATAACCTCTGTCAGTATTTGAAAGTTGCTTAATGCAATTCATTGTTGCATTAAAATAAAACATTTAAAGTTCTGTAAATGTTCTTACACATTTAATTTGTCTACTTTCACTTTCAGGTAAAAAGAGCATTTTGCATTGTACTGGACACAACTTGTCCACTGAAGCAGCATGAATGGAGACGTACGTACAGCGAGCGTCTTATTCTTTGCAGCAGTAGATGAAACGCTGACTGTCCTCGCTGTCTGTCAGTTGGTGGTTTGTGTCAGATCAGGATCAGTCCTAATGAGCTCGGACCACAACACTCAGCACACTGCTGACTAGTTCAAATTGCAACATACTTAAAAACAACAGATTTTTCTCTGCAACTGCCTGTGAGTGCCGGTGTCTTAATTATTTCACTAATAAAATGTGCTTCACTCATAACAGCAGTATGCAATGAAAAGGATGAGAGAGACCATGGGAAGGTTTTCAGCCTTAAGATGATTCATTTGTGGATGCTCAGAGGGATGATCCCTTCAAAACTTATGGAGTCAGAAGGGAAACGAATATTGAACTAATGAACAATGCAGTACAAAAAGTTCTGAGAGAGTAAATGAATAATCCCTGCCACAGGATAAAACAAACAGAGCTGACAGAACAACAAGGATTGAGATGAGGAAAGGCCAGTCATCAGGCTCATAAAAAGGATCAGAAGTTCACACAAAGCCTTGAAAGAAATCAATAAAATGCTAAAATCATTTCTCAGGATTCTCTGGGTAATTCTTGTCTGATGATGCTTAATATACTATTAATATAATATCTTATTCGCTGTACTGCAGAGATCAGGGTCAGCTTAAAGCCACAGCAGGCTTCAAGCCACTGAAACATATACTGTATTAACACAGTGAAACCTTAAAGTTTCCCTTTAGAGCTCAGTAAATCCAGGTTGAAGGTTGAAGGTTGAAGCAACAGCTGTGATGAAAGGTTATCTTAAAATTATTCAGCTTTCGTAAGAACTCAGCGTTTGAGAGGAATACAGCTAAAATATCTTGAGCCTTATCGAACGTAAAAAGATGCTGAATGATGATAAATTTCATAAATAATCTGTGAGGTATCAACAGACAAATCTCTGAGAAAAAGCAGCCTTAAAATTTGTTTTATTATTCACCACAGCTTGTTTTTGTACACCATTAATAAGCTTTTAACCGACTCATCATTCCGACAAGTCTGACATCATAAAAATACCCCCGATAATACATAGTGTCTATTTTTGTTAGCACTGCTGTGTGGGTCGTCTTTTTAATCAGGCGCTCCCACTCCTACATAACACACGAACGCCCCGCAGAGTGCTGCGTTCAAGCCATGTCTGTAAAATCAGAAAAACAACTTTCTGACTGGAAAAATTCATTCAGAACATTCCCTCATGTTGGAAAACAGCTCGGTCATAATTATGGTCGTTGCAGCCTTGACTTAATATCAATGTCTTATCGATGGTTATGTTACACATCATTTTTTTACGTTTTGAAAAAGCGTATGAGGACGCCAGCGCTGCTAAAGACGGTAGCATCATAAATACAGCCGTGAAGAAGCCATCTGGACACAGAATTAAAACTGTTTTTGCTTTAGTCTGTCTTTTCTGCAGGTATGGTATCGGTTATCGGTCATCACTATCAGCCTTTGAAAGCAGAAAGTTATTGGTTGTCGTATCAGCTTAAAAAAAAAGGTATATTTTTTAAGTAGACACTAGGGCTGGGACGATAACGGCATCACCGCAATATATTAAAATAAAAAAATATATCTCTATATATTTGCTGTTGAAAGTTACAGGACTGTATATTGTGTTTGATATGAAATATAAACAGTAATATTTAGTAACATCCTGTTTTAAAGCTGACTAAACAAAACTTTTCACACTGCAGCTCAGCAGCGTGTCAGCCCATTAACTCTAAGGGGGGCGGGGTTGTTTTGTTTTTATATTATAATATTATCATAATTTATTTCGAGGTTTCAGTACCTCTCATGATTAAATTGAATATTTTCACACATAACACATAGGCAGGGGGATACCGCGGTAAACCGCATTGATTGAGTGCTTTATCACCGCGGTAATAAAAAAAAATCCATACCATCACAGCCCGAGTAGACAGTGCATCTGATCATCTCAAATAATAATAATACAAATAAGAATGCTATTATATTTGCCTACAAAAGAAGCCAGGTGGTAAATAAGGACAGTCTATCATATAACAGAGATGGACTGGTGTTAGGAACAGTGTGAAATGTTTGTAATGTGTGAATAAAACTGGACGGTGTTTTTAGGCACATGAGGCTCAGTACTGTTCAGTCTGTTCTTTTCCCAAAAGTCTCTTTGATTTGCACATCAAACTATAAATTACCAGCAGAATAAAGAGGAAGTGGAGTTTTGTTTTTCCACTTCTACACACAAAGAGACTCTTATATTGTCCCCATTAGAGAGTAGTTCTATTTAAAACGTTCTTTGTGATAAAAGATGCAAAGAAACGTAGCATACTTCTTATATTTCACTCTCAGATTGTGGAGAAACAATTTAACCAAGAGGACGAAAGATCAGGAGCAGCTGCAGGGACGGATTATAAACGACTGGTAAAGCATGAGCCCGATCAATACCAAAGATGTGAATCTTTGTCATTGTGGTTAACCGAGATCCAGCTTGGACTGGGTTCAGTCACTCCCTCGCTGTAATTAATACGCTTACAACTGTTGGAGAAATTGTGATTTTCCTCTGTACGTCTGTGAACGTTTAGAAAAGGGAAACAGAGAGAAGGAAGATAGAAATGTCCCAAAAAAAACAAAACTTGATGGTAGAGTCCTCACAATTGAGAATCAGCTGAAATTTCAAAAGATGTGACTAAAATGCACCAATCAAACTTTGGTATCACACTTATCGTTCCTCTACAGCCAGCAAAGTTAACGTGTTAATGCGATTAATCAGAGTTAATACCCTAATTTACACAACAGTAACTCAACTTAGACTAACTGCTAAAAATGTGTTTACAGAAACGTGCTAATTTTGACAGCCCTAATATTTATACACATATATACACCACATTAGCTCTGATAAGCTCTGTGTTTATGAAAAAAAATGTCTCTGTAGCTTTTTGTCAGTTTCACTTCATAAATTAACACTTTAACGATGCTCTTTGGTGGATTATTTGTTTGCTGAATTCCAGGAGAAGTTTGGACGGATTCAGTAAAGATGGTTAATCTAATTTTATCAGCATGTTTGATCGTTAGTTACGACTGTGTTGTTAGTCTCCTTGATTTTTTGAATGGAGTTCTGCTTCATGACCTGCCAGCACGTCTCCAACAACGTATTTCAGGCAGTTTATCCAAGTGGAGTTACCATGGCTGAAGTTAACACGTTAATGCTCATTAATCACGTTAATTTTAACAGCCCTACTTTCCACACGCTGATATTTCTTGATGGTAAATGTGGTAAGTGAGTCCATGTTCCTAAAAGCAATGCTTGGTCACCTTTTAGTCACCAGTTTAGTGGTCGATATGGCTCCATACCTCTGCTTATCGTTTAGCAGTAAGCCACCATGTATATCATGTCAGTTATGTCAGTTTTTTTAACATTACAACTAATAACAATCATCATTTTCTCATCAGAAACGGAGGCATTACACATTACACATGCTTTTGTAAGCACTTTTTCCATTATAATATCCAGAATAACCTTGTTGTGCGTTCATGTTGTTTGTGATTAGGGCAGGAAGGAGCACATAAACAATTCATTTTGAATATCACCTCAACAGATACACACTCTTATCTGGAGTATTTCCTGTAGGTAAACAAGTCCGATGTCATCATCTGTGTCACTTTCTGAGACTTCTGGTCGCACCATGTCGTCTGTTCTCTGCTCTATTTCAGGAACAAAGATAGACCTCCATGAAAGAAGCACAGAGTGGCATAGAAAGTGAGAGTGACACAGATAAAGTATGTGCATATATGTCCAACACTACATGCTTGTTTGCGATTCTCTCCTTGTCTTGAATTTTCGAACAAGGTTAGTCACCGCTCTGCTATGCTTGGCCTTCAGCTCTTTCACCCGTCACGTTCGGGTATGATGTCACAGCGTCTGTCCCGTCTCATCTATCACGCTCGCTGCTCGTCATGATACACATTCCCAGCAACCGCAGAAAATGTTTACGATGATCGTTTCACCCTAATCTCAGGATTCGCTTTACGTGCAACATTTTAGGAATCTTTCCGCAGGATTGATGAGCAGTTAAAGACACGTCCAGTCCCCTGCAGCGATCAGTAAATCTAACCTTACATATCCATCAGCGGCAGGCATCCTGTCAAAAGTGTCCTTGAGCTTTGGAGCCTCCAACTAAATGTAAAAAAGCTGAAGTATTCCTGCAAAAACCACAAACACAGCCTTTTTTTTCTTCCCCAAAATCCTTCTTTCATCGCTTCTCTTTCTTTATATCCCTCCCTTCATTAATGAAGCACGTTTAATAGGTTAATTTAATGAAGGATCAGCACTTTCACTCATATTGAAGCAGCCAGTTTATTACAAAGAAGGTGCATTCAATGTCTTATCCACTGTGCTGTAAAATGAAGGATTTAATCAGACAGCAGTGATTGGGCATTTTCTGAACACGACCCTTCCTTCCTCCTGGTTGATGGACTTTTTTTGTGGCTCCTCCCTCACTGACACACATAATATTCACATGAGGGATGGTGAGGAGATCAGAGGAGAAAGAGGAGATCGACATCAACTAACCGTATCGAACTGATCACATCACATCGAAGCGAATCTCTTTGTAATGAAGTCAAATCTTTATCAAATCATTTTTCAATCGCATCGTATTGTTAATGCATTGTATTTGCGTCTTGAACATACGTATACACACCCTGTGTATTGATACAGCTGCACTGATCCCCTGATTATTTGGATTATGTGGAAGTATACATAATTATCATGTAAATATAATTATCAGTAGAGGAGTTATACAGTAGCTGTTGGAAAACAAATGAAGATGTATGTACTGTATAGTCTGTACAGTCTGCTTTAATTTTATCTTTCTTGGCAGAACTCTGGAGCATAATCGGGATCTTAATTATGTCTTATCCTCGTTTGTGTTTTTGGAGTTTAAATCATTCTCTTCTCTTGCAAAAGCTTTTTTTCATTATTTTTTTGGTGTAACTAACACTAAAAGCTGTGAGCCTTAAATCTCTGCATGCATGCATGCCCACCCACTCCCACACAAACACTCACACTACCGGCCATCCAGGCAGTAGCACACTGCAGTGTTTCCACAGATGAGAGGCCGTGTCTCCTCACATCATTCAAAGTGTCCTGCCCTATCAGGAGCTGCAGGAGTTGCTGCTTTGTGACATGCTTGGTCTTCAGCTCCATGTCTTTTTCTTTCCTGAATCTGGGGAGTGAAGATGAGCAGAGGGCAGCAGAGGTGAGGCTCTTTAAAGCTAACACAGGTTATTTGGGCTTTATTGGAGACTGCACAAAGGCCTGTGTGAGAGTTTTTTTCCACCAGTGCTGTGTTATAGGTGTACACCACCTGCTGCAGAGGGTGGTGCACCGTCTCCTATAAAAGACAGAGGTGTGAGAGCGGGACAAAAAGCAGGAGGAGGAGGAAAATGGAGTCTTGTAAAGAGAAGTGAAATCCTGGCACATTTTGTGGAGGCAGTGATAAAAGTGTGTTATTACTCTGGCATTGTCCTAAAAAGACAAGGAAGGAACATGTGAGAGAACATTTCTTTTGGAGGAAGATAATGTGCACATGTGACCATATTTCTGACAGAGTACATTATATTTTGAGGGAGAGTGAGTGCTGCCTGGTTCCACTTTTCTCCTTTTCTTCATCCTCTACTCAGAGACACATCACTCTTATATATCTTTACAGAGAAGTCATTTGATGCTATATCAAGGCTGAAAAGATTGTAAAGAGAATTATTCGTGCTATTTGCAGCAGCTTCAATTTTCATTACAGTTCGTCAACATTACAGCATGTGCTTCTGCTTAGTTTGACTTTGAACACTGCTGTCTAATTTAAAGCTGAAAGAAAACACATCATATCAGTGCATGAAGCTGTTATGGCATATGTCAGATATTATAACATGCATTTGACACACAGGTTTGTTCAAAGTAGCAAGAAAATGGTTATTTATATTCCCAACAGACATTATGAGCTGGTTGTTAACTTTGGTGGCTGGTTGGCGTTCGGCAGGCAGGTAGTGGAAAACATTACAGCTTTTTTGTTAAGATAAGATAATCCTTTATTAATCCCACAATGTGGCTGCTGGAAAGGGGTCTGATATAACTGATACCGAATCATTAGGAATATTTAAAGCTATGTCTGTCATGTTTAACAGCTAACAAAATTTGAAAGTGGCACTTCTTCTAAGCTCCTCCCCCTCCCATCAGTGCTCTGTCCAAAGCCACGCCCCCTCAAACTCCTGACAGAAGGATTCAGCAGAGAGAGGAGAGCCAATATACGACATCATTTTATCACCTTCATAATGCAGACACTGGAGACTATGGCTGTGCAATGTGGTCAAAATGTCATATCCTAGAACCTCTTCAATACGACCGGCTTACACCCAAAGAGAACCTAAAGTTAGCATTGGGCTAATACATGCTACAACAGTGGATAAGTTAGCAAACGTTACATATTTCATGAAAATAATGACCTCCCAAGGCTAAGCAAATAATTACCTGTCCAACAGAACAAAAGCAGAAACTTCTGCATCACTTTTCAGTCCCTTCAGACGTCTCAGTGTCTCCACCAATCTTCACTCTGGTTTGTCCTCTTAACTTTATCCACAGTTTTGTCTTTCAAGAAAAGATGCTAAAAAGCTCTGCAGATCAGAGTGTTGATCATTTGTTAAATCTTTCAAAACTAAATCTAAAAATATCTTTGTTCCTGTGCATTCATGTACTCCTTGTGAAAGCTTGACACATTTTGCCACAGCGAGCAGAGAACTGATATAATTGCTATACAGAAAAAAAAACAATCACTCATACAATTTCTCTTGAAGACAGTCATGAATCATGATTGCTTTACACAAAATTATATGACAGCAATCAATGTCACTTTGTTGATGGATAACCTGAGCAGAAGAGGAAACTCTCATCTCCAGAAGGCAATAACATTAAAACTGAAGTAGTTGTGATAAATGGCATGACAGCGTAGAGCTCGGGTAGGTGGAGTGAAGTGAAGCAGCCAGCTGGCTGCCTCCAGTCAAATCTAAAGCTGTGTCAGCTGAAAGCCCTGTGGCCGGTCTGTGAGGTAACAGGAAGTACTGACAGGTCCAACAGGTGAGACGTCACCACAGAGAGAGGGACTTCTTTTAGCTGGGAGTAAACGACTCAAGAAGGTTGAGCAAAGAGAAGCAAAACTACCGTTCATGACCTCAGGTAGGGAGGAAGAGAAGGGAAAGTGAAAGTGAAACAAAGAGGGTGGGGAGACAAAAGGGAGAGAAAATGTCCGTTGTCATAAAACGTTAAGGAGATTAACTCTTTGAGTGCCAGCCATTTTATAAAACAGAAGGAGCTTTATGACTTTACCAATAGCAAGGGGCATCTTAGTGTGGTACCTCCTGTTTTCATCCATTGAAACTGTACTATTTACTATTTCAAGAATCAAGAGTCTTTACTGTCATTATGCACGTATAACAAAATGTTGTTGAGTCTCTCAGCTTAAAGGCACACATCCATAAGAAATAAAAAGAGATATATAAAAGATCTAAATATAAAACACTCCTATTTGGGTCATGGACAGAATGTCAGCACTCAATTGGTGGTTGCCGAGCAACAAATAAAATAAAAAGATTCAGCAAACTGCAAAAAAAATATCTGACTGGACAACAAAGTCTCAAAGGGTGAGCCAAGGAAGCATCAATATTTTCCCTGAGGGTGATTAAAAAACTAATTATTCCTCAAAAAAATCAAAGGAAAATCATTTTAATCTTTAAATTCAATCATAAACCAGGAGACTTATGGTGGCTGCTGATTGCACACACACACACACACACACACACACATCTGAGGTGCAAATGTGATTTTTCCATGAAATATTATTGTCCAAAGGAGGGAAAAGCAAAGAAAATATAGATGAAAAGCAAATGATACACAGTCAACTTTGAAGTATTACAAAGAAGATAAAGAAGAGTGAAGAGCATAGCTGTGATGGAATAATCCAATAACAGCCAACAGAGATAAATGCTAAAGAGGACAGATATAACTCCTAGAGAGGTTCTGTGATGCTTCACAGCTCACATTAAAATGTCTCTGCAGTGAGTACTGAAATCTGACTCCTCAGTCATGCACAGTACGTCCTCATAATATTTACATCCTCCAAAACTGACAGTAAACACCTCGTCTCGCTTGTTCCCTGTGTGCCAGTGCCCTGTTAATCCAGGCTGCATACCGCCTGTTTGAGGTGTTAAATCCACAAAGAGAACTCTCTCCTATATGTTGATTGGACACACATCAGCACACACAGCTTTACTCTTTGTAGTTAAATTGGCCAAATGCATCGCTGACCACCTCCAGAGATTATTTACATGATTTCATCTTGACAGTGTGCAGGCTGCATTTACATTTTTTATTTTGTGTGTTGTTGTGATTGCAATCCATCATCTGTGCCACTGCTAATTAACCCGTGACGTGCTACAGGTTCAATTAAAGGTGTCAGCTCTTTGCATTTAACCAAGAAACACAGAGACACAGTATAACAAACACTGACAGGGTTCAGATGCAACACACTCCTAACTTCTGTCGCTTTTTCAGGTCCCTTTAGCATCGGAAAGCCTTACCTACAGCAAACATGCACTGGTTGTATTTTATACTTCGTAACATATAAAATGAGATAACATAAATAATCTTTATTAGTCCCACAAACGGGTAAATTTGCATCGTCACAAGAAGGGACCATAAAAAAGAAAAAATAAGAACATCAGGATGAAATACACCCAGTGGAAAATCTAAGACATCCTACAAACAATATAAGTGAATAAAATAAGTGGACAAAATTAGAGAACACAGTGGAGCGACTGGTGTAATATAAATAATATAAGCTTTTTTCACTTTTGGAGGGGGGTTCCTGAGCCAGAATGAGGATGGTCTGAGATATTTTGTGTGATTTAGCCTTTAATAATGGTCATCAACAATAATTATTATTGTTATTATTATTAGTAGTAGTAGTATAATTAATAATAATAATAATAATAAGAAGAATTTTAAGATTATGTCATGGACATATTTTAAACATTATCAGAATTTTCTTCTTTTTTTGGTATATATTATAACCATATATTAGCACTGACTGTACTTGCTTTGTCTATATATTACCATGTCTCATTTAATCTTAGTTAATTGCACTCCTTTTTATTTTTATGTTTTTATCTGATTTTATTTTTCATACACCAAGGTTTGAGAGAATTGTTTCATTTCATTCCTCTGTATGTCCTGTATATGCTGCAGATTTGACAATAAAGGTGACTATTTTGTAAATATTTATTATTACCATTATTTATTTTACTATTTTATTATAATTGTTTTAATGTGTTCTTATTTATAAGATCTTTATGCTGCTGTAACAGGTGAAATGGGTAATCAGTTACAGATATTCAGCTCTAATTTTGGACAAGTTGGGCCTTTTGAAACTTTTTCACAGGACTGTAAGTTAAGGCAACACTGCCTCTTAGTTAGGTTGAGGAAACTGTCATAGTTGTCCACTCACGTGACATAAGGGACTCTACAGTAATTATAAACAACAAAACCAGGAGGTTTCCAGCCATGCCGGCAGCTCTGCTGCACTATGGATAGGGATGCAATTAAACTGAGAGGAGTTGGTGAGATTGAGTTCGTGTGCAGAGGAGCATTAATCAATGCTCAGACAAACTTCAGCCTATAGTGTGGGACTCTATCTACAATTAGTCAACAGTAAATGAGGAACGGTTGCTGGTTTTGGGCAACGGACCATGACGGTGAATTCTGATGAGAATGACAATCCCTTATTGATTAATTGCAGGAGAAATGTAACTGAAAGTAAAGAGTGCTAAGATTCAATGGAGATTGGGGCGAGTGAAGCCTGTAGTGTGGAAAAATAAGGGATGCAATTCAGTGTATGTGCAGTCCAAAAAAAAAGACAAACACCAGCGCACCGGGGCTGAGCCCAGGTAGAAAGTAATTTACGTAGAAAGTAATTTAACATTGCCATGAGTGATTTTCCAACATCCAAACATGTTAGCACAGATGACTTCCTTCAGCCACGAAATGATGGAATTACAGCCTGAGATGGCCACCGCTTGGCTCTGAAATCACCCAGCTCTCCATGCAGCGGGGTATTTCTGATGCTGGAAACTGTTTGTGGGAATCACTGTAGCATGGGATGACCTTGGGATGGGAGGCATCGCATCATTTCCTCCAGGCCGATGAGATGGTGCCCACCTTAGCTCAGCTGGTGTCCTTAAGCACTCCCTCCTCTGCCACGAGAAACTCCCCCAACCACTCGATTCTTGGCAGACCAAAGTGACCTTACATCCCGTTTGGCGCCACAATATCATTGTGGTACCCAAACACAATCAGTGTGGTCTTTCAGGCTCCAGCTGCTACGATAAAAACTCCCTCACCTGAATATTTATGGGCTGGTAGTTAGAGCACTTCCTGCTGAAAGGTCACAGGGGTCAAGCCAAAGTGACCTTGAAGCTAGAACAAACATAGGACTATAGAGCAGGACACCAATGGTTTGTTGTGTTTGTGTTGGTTACATTAGTGACTTTTGTGACGTATTTTCTGTACTTATGTCATGTTGCTTCCATACATATCATACTTAGTTTACGGACTTATATTAAGGCAAACATTAATGTTTTTCCTAAACCTAAGTGAGTGACCTCTTTTCTTTGGCATTTCAAACATTGTAGGTTGTTCATTTTATGTGCATGGGTGTGTTATCTGGGAGGGACTGCCTTTTGTTGATTGATTATTTTTTGTTGTTTTATTATTATTATTATTATTATTATTATTATTATTATTATTAATAGTGGTAGTAGTAGTAGTAGTATTTTGTTATTATTTTTGATTTAATGTATAGCACTTTGGAAATCTTGTGTTTATTTAAATTGTGCTTTATAAATAAAATTGGATTGGATTGATTTTGTTGCCCCCCACTGGTAGTAAAACCTTATGCATGCTTGTAAATATTCATGCCTCTACGAAGCAAACGGTGACAGCCATACGCTATCCTCTGATAGTAGAGGTGTGATGATACACTCAGCTCAGGAGACGATACACGATGTTGGGTTCACGAGAACGAGATGAGAATAGTTTCACATTACTTTTGAGAAAACTAAAATATATGATTGGACAAAACTCTATCACTTTTATTAAACAGAGTTTAATAAAAGTTCTACCTCTTAAATAATTCATAAAAAAATGCATTAAATCTCTTTCTGTCAAAATTAGTATTTTAGTATCAGCAACATGAGGTGAGATGTGTCTGAGCTGAATCTAGTGATGCTACAGCAGATATAATGGGAATGGTATTCATTTTTGGTTCTAGTGTTGCACTTGGTAGACGGTCCCTTGGCTGTCTCCACGACAGCTGGTGCTCATTTAGAGCAATGTTTTCTGTGGAGCACCAGGAACACATTGTTCCGATAAATATATGGCTGTAGCTCATCATGTGCCTCACTGACACTGCAGAAATGCATCATTTGCATCTTTAGATCCTACCGGATTTGACATATTGATCCAGGAAGTTTGTATCTGCCAATATCTTTCTAGCTTTGCTGAAGTGCTGCAGTCGCTGCTTTCCTTCTCCTTCGCCTTGTCACTTTCTGGCAGACTAGACGTAGCAAAGGCTCATTACTGCCACCCAGAGGTCACTGACAGAAGCTTGGATAGCTCAAAGTCTGATAGGTTTCTTTTTGCCCAATGCTTGTGAGACATCTTTCCACTTAAAAGAGAAATATCCTCACAATTTGATCTGGTCACTTCCCTATCTCATAGACAGACATATTTCAAACATTGGCAAGATGCTGGGTTGATTAAAATGTAGACAGATTTGTGTTCCTGAAGTGAAAATATGACATTATGAGAGAACTTTAAAGGGAACTTATATCACGTTATATCAAACGTCTGCCTGTTTGTTTGCATCATTCCACCCAGCATTACATCACAGTACATTCATGTATTATGTTGTTTTGTGTGAAACATCAGTCCTTCGATCACTCAGCTTTAAGCATAAAATATGATTCATAATCTGGGTGCTTTTCAAAGAGAAAATGACTGTCAGCATTACATCACAACAACAAAGTTTTTATTCTCCTTTTTTTTTGAAGAAGAGCTTTAAGGCACTTTCATTATAACCTTGAGACTTTCAGCTAAGATGATGATGGTCTAATTTGAAGTGAAGTGACAAAGAATAGAAGCGACAATCCAGACACATATATATATATATATATATATATATATATATATATATATATATATATATATATATATATATATATAATGACAGGATTGAATTTAAGTCATGAGACAAATTCTACAGATATTACTCCTTCTTGTATATTTGGACTGTTGGTCTTGGCTGGTCTGTTCTCCTATTGGAGGTGCATTTCCTGTTTCTGGCTCATTTGTTTCATTGTCATGTGAACACTATGAATATCATTCAGGAGAGAGTCTGAAAATATACACTATTATTACACCTATATTCACACACTAAAGCCCTCAAATAATGTAGATAAAACAAAATAATAAGCGAATAGCATGGACTAGAAAGAGCGCAGTTAAGTCGTAAGATGCTCCAAATCCAACAAAGGAAATAAAAATACAGCAGACAATATCATTGACATTATGTGGTGTGTTTATTACAAGGAAGGTGGAGACTTGTAGTCATAATTAAAAACATAAACATAATAAAAGCCTATAACAAAGGGAGAAACATAAGCAACATACAAGCTGGGTTTCCATAACTGCAGGCCTACAGGGGGGCAGATGCAGCAGGATAAGTGCACTTGTGTGTTGAAAGAGCGACTCTCACTCTCAGAAGATAAAACCAACATGTGCATTTGCAGATGCTGCGTTCATAACTTAGTGAGATTGATTGTGTGCAGCCTTCAGGCAGCACTGAATGGGTCTGGATCTTTTTACACTGTTAGAGCACACTTCCATCAATTACAGTCCCAGGGGACAGATGAGATTAAACAACTCGCTGGCCGACTGTCTAATGTGGAACTTGGAACAAAGCGACTACACTTGTATCCTCCCACATAAAGGATCGATACCTGAATCAGATGAAGAATCACTTTATTCACAGAGTGCAGGGGATGGAGCGCGATGGATTTGTCTTCGTAACATCGGCACAGGGACGTTTTGACAACTTGTGAGGAAAGATGAATATGTGCAGAAAAGTTGACTGTGTACAGTTGTGAAAATATACGTGACTTTCTGTATTTCCACATTCGAGCAGCATGGTAGTATAAAAAATGACTGCAGTGTAGTGGAGGAGGTTGTTTGGTCTTACACTAGGGGTGGAAAAAATATTGACGTGGTAGTATATCACAATACTTTTTCTTTTGATATAATATCGATTTTTTAATTTCTTAATATTGTTTTTTTTCCCCCCAAAAAAGTCATGTTTTGGGCCAACTGTAAATGCAGAACAACTTCTGCAAGTTGAAATATAAAGTTAAATATAAAATAAAGTAAACAATCTGCATGGTAACTTCGACAGCCCCTATATATATATATATATATATATATATATATGTGTGTGTGTATATATACACATATGCAGCAACAACAAGAAATGCAATGACAGAATTAAAAACAGCAATATAACGAACAGAGAAGTATTACTATTTAAACTTCAAGTATACGACAGAAGAGCAGCATTAAAAAGTATAAAAAATGTAGAAGTAGATAAATAATTCTGACTGGTGGTGATATTCATAGTGCAAATAAACAGTAGGGTGCAGTAAGTTATATTTTAAGCTGCATTCTAAATTTCTCAGTGATTGATGTAGAATATCACAATATGACTCAATATCATAACATCCCAATAATGTATTGTATCGTAACTCAAGCACCGTGATACGTATCGTATGGTGAAGTCCTTGCCATGACCCACACTGAATATAAACACTGACAAACATGATATGAGAACAACACTGCTAGAGAGTTTACAAAGTGTCAGGATGTGTGAAGCCTGAGGTCACACAGACTTGCACAGACGTTCAGAGTCTGACTCTTCCCAGCAGTGAGCTTTCCCATTACTCCAGTCTGGTCTCAGGGCCACTTACCTCTAATTACTGGACCCTAATGGCAGGGCCAATCACTAGCAGGTTAATTGTTTGATCTCTGCCATATGCACAGCCTGCCGTCATGTTAATCCACCTTCTCCACACACTCCATACATGAGCCCACCATGCAGCATCCCACCCGGCCCAGCTGCTCCTGTCAGAGGAGCAGTCTGCGTCGGTACAGAGCCGGGAAATGTGTCAAGGTCAGTTTAGCTGGGAAGTCAAACCCAAGTTGCAAAGTCTCAAAACACGTTTGCAACCTTGTCTTTGTGATTAAAGAATGAGTGGCACAGACGTCCTTTCACGCAATTTATGGCTGAGTTGTGTAAGAAATTGTGGCAGGTGAAAATAGTGTAAACCTTGTCAAATAGCATTAGCTGTAACAGTATGGCCTGCCATGCTGTAGCATTGCCTGCTGACATTCCTTTAAACGACTGGCAGTTTTAAACCCACAGTCCACATCCGCTGATTCTCCGGCGGACTGGCTGACTAAAGACATGGACACACCCAATCATGATAAAATAATAAAGCAGTGTGATAACAGTCTAAATATTAATATGAAGAGACTGATGTTTTTTCCTTAAACGTTAGAACTTTAGAATTTTGAGTTAAAATATTAGAATGTTGAATTAGAACTTTAGAAAGTTGCGTTAGAACTTTAGAATGTTGACTTAGAACTAGAATGTTGAATTAGACCTTTAGAATGTTAAGTTAGAATTTTAGAATACTGAATTAGAACTTTAGAAAGTTGTGTTAGAACTTAAGAATGTTGACTTAGAACTATAATGTTACATTAGAACTTTAGAATGTTGAGAATTTTGTGTTAGAACCTTAGATTTTTGAGTTAGAACATCAGAATGTTGAAAATTTTGTGTTGGAACCTTCGATTTTTGAGTTAGAACATCAGAATGTTGAAAATTTTCTGTTGGAACTTTAGAATTTTGAGTTAAAACATGAGAATGTTGCACTTGAACTTTAAAATGTAGAGTTAGAACTTTAGAATGTTGCCTTAGAACTTTAGAATGTTGAGAATTTTGTTTTAGAACCTTAGATTTTTGAGTTAGAACATCAGAATGTTGAAAATTTTGTGTTGGAACTTTAGAATTTTGAGTTAAAACATGAGAATGTTGCACTTGAACTTTAAAATGTAGAGTTAGAACTTCAGAATGTTGCCTTAGAACTAAAATTTTGAGAATTTTGTGTTGGAACTTTAGAATTTTGAGTTAGAACTTTGCGTTGGCAGTGGAAACGACTGGCAAACTGCACAAACATGCACCAAATACTCGTCTAGATCAACAAGTCAAGGAAAAGCTTGCATTACAAGACACACGGAGGGAGAGTGACTTGACTCTGTACCCCTCCACATAGCTGCTAGTAGTTTGTTGCTACATTAATGCTCTGAGTATCAAATCTAGCACCATTAATGGAACTGAGCCTTTATTAATGTTATAAATTCCACCTGTGCTTTTCCTACTATGGCTAGACTAGAGGTCCAATGTGCATCCACAGGAGTTAAACTACCGACCACTCATGACCTGTCACAATACAGTCACCACACATTAATAAAAAGTGTTCAAAAATATGCAAGGATGTGAATATTTTTTGCTCCATTACAAGCAAAGAGATTGTGTCCTTGTGTCCCAATATTGTGAAGTTGTTTGAGAGGGTCATTCATATCATTTGAAAAATAGATCACACCCTCCCCCACCCACACACACACACACACACACACACACACACACACACAGTACTCCAAATAGCCTTGGCTTGATGGAAAACAACACATCCGGGGGGAAAGGACAGATATTACACGGATCATTAGCTGCAAATATAAAAGGGAGCATCACAGCGGCGTAATGACGCTTTGATAAGCTCTGCTCTGGAAGTAAACATAATCTGTTGACTTTCAATTCTTTTGTCACACCACCAATGATAGTTGAGACAGAATGAAGCATGCTGCTGTAAATGGGCTGCTGTCGTGCAGAGCAAAGCAACATGGGAAACCTCTTGAAGAAAACAGGAGCCGTTGCAGAAGTTAAGTAAAACATGTAAATATCTTTTTTTCCCAATGTTTTCAAGATGATGAGGTCGGCCGAGTATCCACAGCTGCTTCTCATCTGCTGCACTCCAGCGTTTCTATTACTGTTGATCACTGAGTCATAGTGATGCATAGCGCCTTCTGGCAGGACCAGCAGTATTTACCAGAATTTACAGACACCTGTGAATTAATGCTGCATTAAAAAGATGCCAGAATAAATCCCCCTCCTCCTCCTAAGAGGCAAAAAAAAAAAAAAGAAATACAAAAAGGGTGATTAAGGGCCATAAATGCAAAATTGAAGTCACCTCTTAAGTATATGGCACAGAAATGCTACCGTACAGTACTGTTCACTAATTTAAAATACACCTTTTCTCTTCGATTTACACGTCCATAACTTTGATAAGCTTGTCTGTAAATAGATGTTGTTAATGGCAAAAAGAGTAAAGAGCAGGATGGAAGTCTTTGTGGCTGGAGGTGGACAGCATGTTATCATGTGAAGAAAAGTATCATTTGTTTTCATTGGATTTATTGAGGTAATTTCTATTAAGGTAATCTTCTAATTTATTTTATATTTAATCTTTTCAATCATGGAATATTCTAATGTTTAAGTTAAACTAGTGGTTATTTGCACTTTAAAAATATATATATTTTTTTAATTCTTACTTATTTTTCAGGGTCTTCTAATTATTTTTTGTTTTATTCTATTGTAGAATATTCTTAGTTTAAGTTAAACTAGTGGTTATTTTGCACTTAAAAATATATATTTTTCTATTTGATTTATTGGGGTTATTTTTTGTTTTCTAATTTAGTTCTTATTTATTTTATTCAGTTGTAGAATATTCTTATATTTAAGGTTAAATTGATGTAACCCATTGGTTAATAATAAATGGGTCAGTTTTTCTCATACCTACTGTTGTTCTCTGTTTGAATAATGTCACTTAATCAAGCCTTTTCTAAAAGTCAATACTACAAAATTAGTAATAAAATATGTGTGATTCTATTCTGCACTGTATATACTTAAAAAACCTCCTTACTTTTTCCTACTGTCTATGGCGACTGTCATTTCCTTCAGGATGAAAGATTTATCTTATCTTATATATGTAAACAGTAAATTAAATTTAACATTCGGATTTAGGCTTTATTCCAAATGGGGTATTTTCTGGTAAGACGTAGGATATGCTGATATTATTCAAGGAGCATTCTCTGGACATGTACCACACATATTCAGAATATGCATCTCACCCCTGTTTATGTTAATGGAAGTATGCATGTAAGCTATGTAAACAGATTATCTTTTTCAGAATGAGGGGAAAAACAGAGTATTCTGTGCATGTAAACATTGTTATTGATTTCCTGGCATACTGACAGTTTAGTAAAGAGTCCAGGTCCACAGGAGCTCACTCTGTCAGCTAATCAACTTAATTAATAAAGTGTGCTGGGAGCTGGCACAGTGAAATCAGCAGCAGAGAAAGAAAAATGCTGCTCAGTTGCAGCCAGTTCAACAACATCCTGGACTGCTGCTGTTAGCCTGCTAGTCATGTTAGCTCCTATAGTTTATGGTCACAACCCTGCACATGCTATTTCCTGTCACCCTCTGGTTTTGCTACGTCACACAGGTAATTTTCACCTGGTGAAAAACGAGGCTTCCAGGTGTGCCAGCAGGTGACTGAGGACAACTAGTGGTCAGAGGAGGAATGACGAGATGTTAGAAATAAATTTAACATTCCCACCTGGCACAGCCGCAAAATACTGCATCCATACCGTAGTGCGCTTCCCTGGTGCATGTGACTGAACTGAGGTGAGTACAGCACTCCAGTCAGTCTACTCTGAATAAATAAATGGAGATGTGGTGTTGAAAAATGACTGGTTTGTTAACAGAGAACTGAGGTCATAAAGCACCAACCACATTACTCATAGGGCCGATAGTTGTCATCATTTATTGCTCTCTACCGTCAGGATTTGAGTCATAAAATTTAAACTTTTGGAGGGGGCTCTCCATGCGAAGCCACATATTAATTGTTGTGCCTCTCGATCATATTATACCTAACACCATCCCTCTTCAGTTCACTACTAATTCAACCCAGGGTCAACCCAGGCGGCATCTTTGGCTCCTCGGTATTCATTTCCTTTACAATCACTCAGATCCTCAGCAGCATTTAGAAAGCAATGCTCAGCCAGAACGATGTTTGCTTCGCACACAATCTGGAAAGTCTGGTGAGCAGAGAGGAGGTGTGGGAATACTGACGGCCTGCTTCATATTCACATCTCTTTTCTGCATTTAGAGGGGCCTTGCAACTCCTTATAAAAGTCTATACACATGAGGAGTGTGGTCAGTAATGTATGTATTGATTCATGCAACTGTGATTCAATAATGTAGCGATGCTCAGATTAGGTCATGGTCACACATACAGCAGTGCTTCCTGCAGAAATAACAGGAGGTATGGTTTTGTTTGGTTAAAAAAAAAAATCAAAATATGAAGAAAAATTAACACTTTTGGGTGAAAATGTATGCAAAGCTTTCTATATAATGGCCTTACCCTGACATTACACAATGGGAATATTTTTCACTGGAAATACTTCATAAAAATAATTAGTCCTTAACTCTCTGAGTGCCACTGACATATTTTGAAGTCATTTAAAATCCAACGCTTGAGTGCCATCGACATAATAATACGTCAAAGTGGTTTTTCAGCAGTGGGTCGCCGATAAAACAAGAATGGAACAAGGTAAAAACAAACATTTTTTCCATGATGAAATAGAGAGTCTCTTCTTTCATTTGAGCTATTCAGTGTTTTCAGAGTCATAGTACAAAACATTCAGTGGGTCTAGAAATATGACTGAAAATGGGCAAAAAAACGCTGGAACAAGACACAAGGATGCCTTTCATTGCCTGTTTCTGTCCAAAGTCAAAGCTGTGGCAGCGCACTGCCTCGCTGCTCGCTGTACGCCTCAGTTAACCTGGACTGTGTTGTACACGCCCTGAGGCATGCTGTCAAAAAACCGTGCCTGATGACAACCTGACAACTCCATCCATCTTATTTACCTGCTGGACAGCGCAGATCTGCCGTGGCAATCAATAACGCTCACAATTAGTTTCCCTCCTGGGGGTGAAGGTTGGGGTGGAGGTGGTTGGCTGGCGGTCCCAGACACAGCTGGACAGAGTGTTCGTGAGGCCCAGGTCCACGGCAGCCACATGTCCTGACATTAGCGAGCATCTCCAGGGAGGCTCTGACATTTCCATATGTCCAGCAGAAAAGAGGAAGAGGTGTGTGTGACACGGTCTGCAGGCGTGCACGCCTACGTGCACTCCTGCGAACACGTGCACCTTCTTGTTATGTGTGGGCACTCATGTGCGTTGTTTTGTTTTTCACCTTGGCTTGGTGACCTGGAAAAGATCCTCCAAGGTGCAGCCAGACGCAGAGGAGGGCTCTCCGGAGGAGGCTGATGGATCTATATCAAGCCGTAAAAAATAGATAACTGCCATTCGTCATCAGGGCGTCTGGAAGTTAACCCTGACCAACAGGGCTGAGCCAAACGGAGCGACCACGGAGCATACAAGTCCCAGCATGCCTCAGTGTCATTTGGATGCCCTTAGCAACCTGGCATGACTTCAGGCGGGTGATTGATACCAGGTTTCCTCTTTGTGATTATCGTTTTATGTGATAAAGTAGATTAGATCAGGAACAATATAAGGAGGATAAAAATCAAATAAAAAAGACATATTGCCTGAATCAAAGTGATTCATTTCTCTGGGCGGCTGTTATATGCTAAATAGATGCTGTCATTTAAGAAAGACTGAGATGAAATGATTGAAAAAGTATTTTTTTCTCCTTTATTTACCCTTTTTGTCAATGACATTTTTCTCTGAATAAAAGTGTAATCTTGAATGGATCGTTGACGTTGAAAGTCAACAAATTACACTTTCCTTGTCTCTGGCTGATCTGTTTCCAGTTCCACACACTTGGCTCTGTTACTCATCTTTGCTGCAAACACATTACCTTTCCTTCAGTATTCATCCAAATGCTTATCTGGCTGACGTACTCGAGACATTTTTTTTCCTTTTTAAAAAAAGCCACATTTCTTCTTTTGTGCTTTGAGAAATTATTAATGTTGCTAAACCCTTTTGAAATCCTCAGAGAATGACAAATACATATTCGATTTCCCTAGAGGGCAGCAAAGAAAGTCTGCACAAGCAAGTTGCTCTGCAGGAATACTGCACCGCCGTGAAAAATATATTAACTCAGCATTAGAAAAACGCTAAACAAATAAGAGATGTACCCTCCTTTAATAAATGAGGCCTCGGCAATGGAAAACATAAGGGAAACTGTTTCTTAAGGCAGAGGCAGTACTTCAGGCGGCAGTAAGAATGTGCTGTTTTGTCGTATTTAAAAAAGAGGTCTAATTTATCCATGTTCACGACAAAAAAAGTGATCTTGATTGCTATTAAAAAGAACACGTTTCCCTTTTGTTGCACCGCTAAAAGAAGATTAAAATACTGCTGAGGAAAAGGAATGATACATGAAAGTACTGAACCTAGAAGTTTCACTGTACAACTTGTAAAGCTCATCAACCTGGATGCCCTTGAAGGTTAAAGACAGGGTTCTGGGTAGGGTAGCCTGTGGTGCCATTAAATCACTGCGTGTCAGCGCTAAACTTTGATCATGACAAATAATGGTGTTTTCATGTGAGCCCACGCATTGGACATCAATAAAGTCTAATGGTGTGTCAGCCCTATTAATGGATTACTGCACAGAGCTCATAAAAACACAATATCCCATCAAGTCGAAAGGCCCTAATGATCCCACAGTGTCTAGTAAAGTCACTGCAGGTCCCATGCCTTGATGGATATCTGCTCTTAGTCCATTTCATCTTACTGCTGTTTAAGAGAACAAATAATGTAAAGGGAGGACGAGTCAATATGATGACATGCTGCGCCATGCAAGACAGGAGATACCCAGTGTGGTCTGAGATGTACTGAATATTAAACCGCTGTAATGGTGTTCGGTTTGATGTGATATGGTGGGAAAATGAAGTTTTAACAATACTACAGTGGCTTTAAAGAAAAAAGTTTTTAGGATTAGGACCCTCGGGTGTGTTTATTCAGTGACTTGCTGATGTTATAGATGAGACAATCAAACCACTGTGAGCAATTAGCTTGGATTTAGACTGGAAACAGGTTCATACGGTAACACAGACTGCCTAAATTTAACAACCACCGTGAAGGTCACAGTGAGCAGTAGGTTGTCTGATCGTGTATCAGTGAAAAGAGTCGTTTTTCAACTTTCTGAATTGTCTCCGACACCCGTCGAAGAAAAACCCTGTCTCCTGCAAAACTGCATTCCCATTGAAATAAAGTGTATTCTCAATTATGTTTCGAGACAATAAACAAATTTGCTGCTGGATTACAATCACACTTTTTTTTACACAAATGTAAATTGAAAACAAAAGCACATGATTATGTTAAAAAAAAAAAAAAAAAAAACATGGTATAGCTTAAAACAACTACACCATTGAAACAAAACTACGGAAGCCCAGAGAGGCCATGGTTTAACTTTTTTTTTCACCTTTTTCTCTGTGGAGATAGCATAGGGACTGTCTACAAAGTGCAACACCAGGACGAAAATTATTCAAGAGCTTATACATACTTATACTTGTGCTGATGCTAAAGTGAAGACTGAGAAAGTTATTGAATATTACTACTGTGAAAATCAAACAATTCATAAAAATGACATAAAATCATTGGAAAATCAGTGTTGAATTATCAGCAGAATGAGGTGAGATGTGTCTGAGCTGAATGTGGTGATGCTACAGTTTATAATGTATGAGCTATAATGTGAATATTTTTGTTTCTGGTGTTGCAGTTTGTAGACGGTCCCTGGGCTGTGCCTCACCATCATGGCAGGAATGCATCATTTGCATCAGTAGATCATACTAGATTTGAGGTATTGATCCCGGAGGTTTGCATCTGCCGATATCTTTCAAACTTTACCGAAGTAGAAGGCAGACACCGACAGCCATCAGCCCAATGTTTTGATTTCTAGTCCACCACAAAATTAACTTGTTATCTCAAAAAAACTAAGCTCATTTTCTTGAGATAAGGAGAAATATTATGTCGCTATTTCGAGAAAAAGAAGCTAATTTTTGCAAGATTGTGACAAAAACAAGTTGTTAACATGACAAAACTGTTAAAGAAAGAGTGAAATCATAGCCTCTTAAGGCTGCCTTACAAAACATAACTATAATGCAAATATTTAGTTAGGTTTAGGCTAAGTTAAGAAAAAAATAGCATGATTAAAATAAGTTAACGCTAAAAACTTTCAAACAAAACAGCTCAAACAATACAAACATATTTGTGATACATCAAAAACAAATGTAACCCACTGTATGGAATGTAATTTTTAGGAGACAGGAAATCCACCTCTTCACCCTAAATGTGAAAATCCCTGGCGGGGGCGAGCAGTGATAGAGGGAACAAAGAAAGACAACCTTCAACAACCTGGTATGATGCCTGGTATTTGAACGTCTCCATCTAAGTGTGTTTAAGTGCATAAATGCTCGCAAAAGCATCATTTGTAGATGCTTATTCCCACATGTAGTTATGCAGACATGCATGTGTGTGGGAGAGTTTTTTTTTCCTGACACAAACATCAATGGGCTGTTTAAACCCTCTTAGGCTGTGGAGCTTGATGCTCTTAGAAGTCTGATTTGAAATTAGCTCTCTCATTCATTGGACAGGGATATCTCTATTTTAGGAAAACACGCTCAGTTCCTTCATATAGCTCTGTGTTATCCTGTTAAAGTAAGTAAGTATGAAATGTCACTGCCTGATCCTCATCACTGCATCGTGCAGGTCACGTTTGCTCTTCTCTTTCGGTTCTTTACAGCCCAGAAATTTAATGATGAATGTTCAAAGATCTGTTGCCGAAAGTCTGAGGAACCGTTCATCCAGACTTCACACTCGACATTTCCTCGGGTTATCCACCAAGTAAAATCAAGAAAATCAAATAAATTCTTCCATTTTAGCATGATATGCTGCAGTTTATTTATAGTTGCTTTCTTATTTATGGAAAAAAAAAAATAATCCACGTTAATGTGGTAACTTTGACAGCCCTATGTGTATGTTTATATGTATATATAGATATATGTAGTGTACATATATAAATATATGTGCATATATGTAAATATTTGTACATATATATGTACATACTGTCTATACAATGTATTTTAAGCTGCATTTTAAATTTGATCTATGTAAAATCTTATAATACATCGCAACATTGCAATACTGTATCGTATCGTGATGTCCTTGCCAATATCCAGCCCTAGCTGCGACAGTGTTAGACTAAAAAAATCATCCAGGCTATTCATATGAATGGAAACACCATGAATGTCATGCTGTATTTAATATGACGTAATCATATAGACCTAGTTTCTCTCAGCACACCCAGCCCTGATTGACTTCCACCCTGGAAATGTCAGAAAATGTTAAAAATGTCACCACTTTTAACTAATGACCTGCACTCTGTGGTTGACTCTGTGGTTGACTCCTTCACAGTGACACAGATGGAAAGGACTGCTCCATTAGAATTCCCACTCTACACAGGTATCAAATGACAGGCAAGCACACTATTAATATCAGCAGTAACCATGCATTGCATCAGCGACAGTTGTCACATGTGAGTGATCGGCTGGGGAAGCAGTGACACTCGCTCCAGTGTGGTGTACAGGGAGGCCAAGATGCTCTTTCTCCCCTCACTACACACCATCACTCTAACCTATAATGTCCAGATCAATGGAAATAGTTCAATGCTCATACATATACAATCATCAGGTACATGCAGAGCCATGAAATAGCATCTTTCCTTTACGTTCAGTGAATACTGCTGCTTAAATCATCCACAGAGTGTTGTTAAGGCTGAGTACTGAACTTTTGTAGCTCCGATCCTATCGGTTATCAAAAGCCATGCTCTCAGACGTCACTATGGACAGGGGGACATGTCCCCTAACATTCACAGAGACACTAATCTGTCCCTCCACGTTATCAGTCGTGTGTTCAGTTGTACACAAATGTCGGAATTTCCGAGCTCCAAGTCAGACTTTAAATCAGAGCGTCCGTGAAGTCTGATCTCCAACCCAATTCATGCTATCTGCCACTGACGTAAACAGTATCTACATTTACATTTGTGTACGTCTGTAAAGCTGCAAAAAATATGAAAATATATATATATATATATATATATCTATATATATATATCTATATATATATATATGTATATATATATATCTATATATATATACATATATATATATATCTATATATATATATATATAAAACCTATATATATATAGGACTTATATCATAATAATAATAAGGAGAAGAAGAGTAAAACATATATATAAATGATAACCATGATTAACGCCCAAATTACAAAAAAAAAAAGTATTGTAAGGAGTATTGAGTACTGGATGTGTTGAACAACAAAAGACTCAAAATTGGTATTGTATTGAAAAATCTGGATTGATGCCCAGCCCTAAGATGCTCAAAATCCAGGCCTTTATTCGCTGGTTTTCTTGCTTTTGTTATAGGACAGAAACAGTGGTGAGATGAAATGCCCTGGAGGAAATTAGTAATGATAGAACAGAGTGCTTCAAAAATTCAACATGATTTGCAGACTTTTTTTTTTTTAAGAGGTCTGCGTGGATTAACATTGATTTACTCGCATCCTGCTTCTTGGTTGATCAGTTAGTCCAGATTTCAATATGTCAACAACTGATAACATGAACGATCCCCTGACTTTTCCTCTCATCAGCAGTTTTATTGAATATCTAAACATGCATGATTTCGGCACAGTCTCCTGACTTTTCCCTCTCTTTTAAGTGAAATGTCTCAGCAGCAGTTATTGGATGTCATGACATTTGGTACAGACACGTCACCCTCAGGATAAACTGTCACAACTTTATTGATCGCTCTTGAATTTATGTTCCACACATGCGAGTGGCAAACATAACCTATTCTGAGATCTCAACCAGCTGCACCTGCAGAGTGAAATCATTAATACTCTGCAGGTCGCATGGAGAGCTCTGGCTATGAGTTCAATCAGTGATCAGGTATTTGATGTGCTGGCTGAAGCTACTGTATGAAAGACCTTTAATAAAACCCTCTGCCCACCTGTCTGTGACTCACCTGTTTAGCGTAACTAGCATGCATAGCTTCACTCAGCAGAGGTCAAACAGTCCTTTTATCACTTCCTGTGATTGCAACTAGAAACACCTCGCCGCTCCTCCCCGCTCCCTCTCGTCTCACCGCCGCTGTTATCATGTTGTGAGATCCCAACAGGGAATTTGAACCGATGTCGCTAAATTTTAGCCTAAATGACAATTAGCGTTGTCCTGATGGTGTTTGTGTCGACTTCAACAAGGTGCCTCCAGCCAGGCTGGTAAACATGTGTTATGAAAACTTGTTTCTCAGAGAGGCCGTTTCATTCGCCACCAGTGTCAGCTAATTATTTCTGGCCTCCTGCTGTTCAACACGTTCAGTCTCTCAGGCCGGCCTCCCTGCTGCGCTGCACTGCGAGTCTTCTCCGGCTCATTCTCATTAGAGACTGCAGCTTCGCTCCCAGTCTTGCATATCTCTTCCTCCTCTTCTTCTTCGACTCTCTCTCTCTTTCTTCATCTCCCCCTGTTTGTTCCTCCCTCGGCTTTCTTCGAGTGCCTCTCCAAACACTCTGTTAAATAAAGATTCCACTCCAGGCAGAACAAACCCAAAATTCAATCACAAACTGCCGCCTGCACGGCCACACACTTCCACAGTGTTTACCAAACACATGCAGGTACATGCACAAGCACCTTATTAAGACACACTGAAGAAGTTGGGATGCAGAATGAACGCTTCTTGTTGTGCAGCACAGGCACATTCCCCACTGTGGGTTTATTAAAAATGGAGCATGTTTACAGTGTTGTTTTGGGAGGGAAAAAAACAGTAATACTTTATGTTTGAACATAAATAATACTCTGTATTCTAATTAAAAAAAAGTTCATTTGCATTTTGGTTGCTACGCTGCTAATCATGTACCTTCTCGAAGCTCATTATTTGAAAGCATCTCTTTAATTCATTAATGAAGGACGACACGTTCCCCATATTCTTTGAATTGTTGGCGATGTAAGCACTGGTTGTAATACAGAAAGGTATGCATAATAATTAAGGCTGTTTATTAAATATTGCTTAGGGCTTGGAGGCCTGTAAGGTAAATACAAGCAGGAGTTCAACATTATGGGAACGCTCATTCACTCCTCGTGCACAGACTTTGCTCACAAAATAAGTGTATATCTGGATCATTATTGTATCGGAAATGAAAAAGTTGTATGGGGACACTCCTACCTACAGTAAACGAATGCACAGTCAGTTACCTCTTAATAAACCCATCCACACATCTGTGCTTAACTCTTTGACTGCCAATGACGTATTTCAATGTCTAAGTTGTATTTCAGCAGCAGGTCGCAGTCTCCCACAGCCTGTGAGTAATGTTAGGGCTTCTGGGAGATGTAGTCAGAGCATAAAGAGACGGTATACACCACAGAGATCAAAACAGGAAGTGGAGACGATCGAGATTAGAGAGCAAAACAAACATTATGTGGAGAAAAAGTGGTGATTTTGGTGAAAGTGTCCTCTACTCTACCTCTGATAAAACAAGAATGGAACAAGGTAAAAACAAACATTTTTTTCATGATGAAATAGAGAGTCTCTTCTTTCATTTGAGCTATTCACTGTTTTCAGAGACATAGTACAAAATATTCTGTGGGTCTAGAAATATGACTCAAAATGGACAAAAACACTGGAACAAGACACTTTCTGTTTTATAAAACAGCTGGAACTCAGTGAGTTAATTCTCACCACAAACATCTGGATCGTGGTTGTGACGGCAGCAGATATCCAGATCCTTGAGCTTGTCCTGGTTCTACTCAAGGCCTCTTCCCTGTTGATGATGCTCCATGCTGAGGAACCTTTACATGGTTCTCCAGGAACCCAAAGTGACTGAGCACCAGCCACCCGACCGAGAGACATCATCTGCTTGTACTCTCAGAGTCTTTATTCTTTCAGTCATTAGAGGAACGTGTGACCCTACAGGTGATGAGGACGATGATCGACCTGCTCTGTATGAGATCCTCATGAAGGTGAGGCTGCAGGCACTGAGAGGTCTGAACTGATTATCTGTGCTTTTGTTCATACGCACTGCTTCAGGTATACACCACCTGTAATTCACACACACACACACACACACACACACACTCTGTGTTATGAGAGCCATAGGGGTCTGTGCCATAATTCATGTGAATAAATGGAATCTTTACACAGAGTGATATTTGATTTAGTGCAAATGGAGGTTTCTGCACCACAGATAACATCATCGGCAGACATTCTCTCGCTCTCATCAGTCATTATTACATGGCTTTTTTTATGACAGAACATATTCCAGGGGACAAAACAAGATGTGCATTTAGAGATTAGGGCAGAGTGTTTGCTGCACTCTTCACCAAAAAATAGAAGATTCTGAAAAAGAACAAAATTCAGATATTTATCTGGAGGAAATTATAGGTCTGCATCTGCCAAATTCTTTAACAGCTGTCGAGTTGCGGTACTTCCAACAGCAGACAATCACCATAAAAGGGTGATTTTCTTTAGCACAAAGAACTAAGTGTAATGACAAAAACTATTATGTCCTTTTCTGAAAGTGCCTGTGAATAACAAAGAGGAGGAGGGGTTTCATTTTACAACAGTTTTAAGCAGCAACATTTAGGATTTAGTTACTTTCCAGGGACAGTACCCACATTCACAGATGACTGATTGCTCTTACTGTGTTGATCACATATTAGTGGTATGTTTGTAGCTGAAAAGGTGCTAAATGGCCTGTTTGGTGCTCATGCAATACGATCTTAGTGTATGTGTGATAGATAAGACACCACATTATCCAAGCAGAGCTTCGCGAAGACTTCAAATGCAACTGCCATGATGCCACAGGTCACAGGTTCTGTGCATCCTTTTCCTTTTTTTTCTTCACAGTTGGTGCTAACAGCAGAAAACTGTCAATCACCTGCACATACAGGAAAACACACTCACACACCCTGTTACTTCTATACCAGTCTGTCACAGTAGACATGGTTTCAAATGATGTGAGTTTTTATCCAGCACCACACATTAAAGTATCAGTACACACAACACTGACGTTATAATTATATCTTCTCAATCAATTGACTTTCTGCTCAATGGAGATTCATGATGGTGGATTCTGAAATCAGTTCTCCATCCTTAACTTCAAAGCTACTATTTACACCCTACAATTAACTCACTGAGTGCCAGCCCTTTCATCAAACACAAAGAGCTCACCCAGTATTCCTCCACCGGTGGAAGTGCATTCCAGGGAGCATGCAGTTAATGTTAAAAACATGTTTTGGTTTCAGATTCCTGAAAATAAGCCTCATACAGTATCTACTGTCTGTCATCATCCTCTGCTTTATGGTCTGTTTGACTCTAAATGGAACCATAATTTACTAAATGAACATCATGCTAAATCAAAGAAGACTTGAAACTGGAGATTGAAACTGAGGGTTTACTGAGGAACAACTCATCAGAGAAGTAGACTCATTTTCTTATTGACTACTACACAATCAGCCTGTTAGTTATTAAAAATAATGCAAGTTTAAGGCGCTGAGGAGCTAATGACAAGTAAAACATATAAATATAATTTATTCAGAAACAACATGTAGGAGCAGTTTACTCCAAATAAAAAACTAAAGCCTTCATTTTTGGGAGACCTCAGTATATTTACAGTGGAATCTAAATGGACTTTTTTGAAAGTATCTACACAATCAGAACATCTATATTTATTTTATTTTTTTTAATAATTTACTGCTCCTGCAGTAATGCAGGGAAAAATGCAGATGCAGCAGAGATATAAATTATTCCACTGAACAGAAAGCATCACATTCAGCTCTTTATTTTCTACCTGTCTGCATGTGTCAAACACTCACTATCACCCTGCTTTCTCTATTGATCTCTGCATCTACAGGACTTTCAGGACAATACTGACTGCAACAAGTCCAATCATGTTCCCTCTGGGCTGCTGAACATCGTCCTGCAAAGTGCAGCAAATCACGACGCAAATCAGAAACAGAAGAGGCAGTTCGAGGCAAAGTTGATGCGGATATTTCAACGAGCAACAAAATAAATAGAAGTCTGTGAGCTTCACATTTTAAACACCCTGTCATTAAGAATCTGAAAGTATAGCACTGGTGCATAATACATGACAGCACACACAGAACATATGCTGTTTAGAGTACGACAATGTGTGAAAAGGCATCTAAAAGCCTCAGAGCATGACGAGGAGGGAGTGTAGTGTCTCTCAAAGAGAAAATGCATTATAGTGCGGAAGGACATGCATCTCTAACTTTATTCATCACCTCCCATCAGCGTGTTTCCTACCAAGAGACAAAGACTCCAGGAGCTAAAACAAATGACACACATGGAAGCACATTACGACACATGCAGCACACGAAGGAAAAGACTGTTTTGGTCAGACGCCACTAGGGGTGGGAAAAAATATCTATATGGCAATATATTGCAAAACTTTTTCTCCTGATATAATTTTTAATTTCTTAAAAAAATCCCTCAAAAGTAACCCACGTTGTGATCCGTATCGTATTGTGAAGTTTCCAATACCCACCTCTAGACTGCACACACACACACACACACACACATCCATACATGCATTAAGTGCTAACTGACTCAGACAATATGTATAAGAGCCTGCCTCCCAGCAGCCACAGCTCATCTCACCCGAACTGCTCGCTCACCTCTAAATGAGGGCTGTCAAGCGGAGCCATGGTGACGCCTGCCACCTCTAAACAGCAGAGCATTAACAATCAAATCAGGCTAATTAGCCAGAGCATGGCAACGAGGAATGATATTCTCACCGTGTGCGACTGTGGCACACGACGACTCCTCCGTCACCGCCGCCGTCTTATTTGCATATTCTATTTTCCAGGGAACAATGGAAGCAAATTAGAAGATAGGGGAAGAAGAAATGTGACAGGAAGTGAGAGAAAGCGAGCTCAGGACCTAGGTTTGCTCGCTTTCAATTTGCTCAATTCAACAGTTTAGAAAAAACGGCCCCAAAGCATGGGCCCTTTTAGAACGAGCACTGCCCTAGTTATTATCGAATTATATGCACATAATACCAGATTTAAGCTGTTTCCCAAGTATATCCTCAGTACAGAAATAACAAAGATCAGCGAGAGTTTTAAAATATGGAAAAGCTTCTCAAGTGGCAGTTAAGCAGCACAACCTGCTGCCATGATTATGTAAAAACGTGTCACTTCTCATTATCTTGGTGACAAATCACACCATGGGCCATGAGATGAAGTGATTGGGTTTTGCATTAAGTCCACCCGCATCCAGAACATGAGCCAGCTTGGAGTGCCTTGCATAACCTTTCAAAGAGCTTGAAAGAAGCAGCGATTGGCCACACTAGATAAGAAGTCCATCCTTAAACAGGCTCAGGGGAGCCGTGGCATCGGGTTTGGGAAGAGGGAGCAGAGGATGGTCGAGCAGAAATCAGAGAAAAACACATTAGAATGAGTAAGAGGTGAGGAGAAGCAGTGGATGCCTTCCTGTACCACCATCTTTATGATGACCAGTTCGATCTTTGTGACTGGTCGTGACTTTGTCTGTAAACTGTCTGCTTCCATTGAACGAACAGCTCCATAATTCGGGATACATGCTTTTACTGAGGGGTAGCTGAGAAGAACAGTACAATACTTGTGCCAGTATGATAATTACGAAGCTACAAGGAGCAGCCTGTTAGCTTAGGTCAGCACCAAAACAAATAGTTTTTTCCAAAATGTTAAACTGTTTTCTTAGATTTAGTTTACGGTTGGGATTTCCATTAGAGACTCAGGAATGCACGGTGTCACTGGTCCTCATGAGTATAGACACAAAGTGTGTGTGTGTGTGCGTGCGTGTGTGTGTGTGATGCAGAGATGTGTGCATACTTACAGGGACATTTAAGGAGATGTAAATGCTGATGCAGCTTTACAGTCCCTCTCATGCATTAGTCATACTGGGTGATTCACATGCAAACACTCAAAGGACAATACTAAGACATTTTACAAAGAGACAGACAAATGGACACACACACACCAAATCCAATTTTTAAGTCCAACACACACACACACACACACTTGCTAATGTACAGTCGACACAAACACATTACTTAGGGCTTCTCGCTGCGCTGAAGATGGATGTAATGTTTGCGCTGATGTTATGCAGAACATTTTCTGCCCTCCATTTTATTCGTGTTTGGCCTGTAAACTGTGAGAGGCTGTGCTTTCAAATGAGTAATTAGAGAGCTGTAATGCAGTGCTTTGTTTTATTTTCCCCTAAAGAGTCTAATAAAGAAAGAGAAAGGCTGAGAGGAGGGTTCAGATGAACGCATCACTTCAGATAGATGAATACAGAGATGGTCCATTCATTAGCTCTGCAAAGCTTGGACTGATTTTCTCTCCTCTCAGGTTCTCCAAAGATTCTTTGACAGGTTATATTTCCTTTAATAGTTCAAGAAAAACATCCCCGACATTCCATCGGCTCATGAAATCACGTTAGCCGACATGTAGCTGTTGCTTTCTGGCAGTTTTTCCCTGTTAGATGCTCGTTTCTTCACTCGTTTTTGTCATTTTTAGGAAAAGGAAAGGTCACTAGCCTTGGTGTCACTCAGGATAAAATGGTCAAAAAGGTTGGTGCAATCTAAAAGAGATTAAATAAATGAATTTAAGTGGCTAAAATCAATCTTTTAATTTAGCAGTGGATCAAGGGGTTGCTCTGCAGTTCCCTTCAGCTCTATTCAGAGTTTTCCAAATATAATAATACACTGTAAACCTCTTACAAGAGAGACTGGTGTAATTATGTGCCTGCCCATAATTGTCTGCACGGCGGCATAAGGAGGGGCCACGTAGGCCCGGCGTCGCGTGGGTCCAGCGTCATGTATGCAGGCACATATTAAAATTTCTTCAGGAATTTTTTCCTAGTGGATTATACTATTGCAAATTACACATTTATTAGGGAAACACAATGCACAATGAAACGCTTCCTTTGCCATTCACAGTGAATGCACAGCAGTAAATCAAAGTGGAAAAAGGTGGAAAAATACATTATATACAATATACACAATAAAATTATGGGTTGTGCAAAGAGGTAGTGCAACATTAGTATGAGCAATAATGAGCAGAGTCAGTCCATGATAGTGGACTCCTGTCGGCTGTTTAGTCGTCTGATGGCAGGCCAAAAGAAGAGTTTTTTATTCTAGAGCTGCTGCATTTCACACTTCTGTACCTACTTGAATTGAATATTGCACAGAGGTTGTTATTAAAATAACCTCTGTATATATTAGATATATTTTAATTTTACTTTGTGACTAATTTTGAAACAGGTTGTCCTTTGAGTTCAGTTGGAAAATGTAAAAAATAATGTGGCCTTTAAAATCAATTAAAACTTCTTGCATTTATTACGGCTCTCTACATTTACTGGGAAACAAAGACACAGAATTTAGTTCTTTTGTGTGAATGGAAAAAATAACATTTGTCTGGAAAAATCCAGATTTCTAAATTTGTTATTATGTTGAAAATTCTTATATAATGCAGTTGCCTTTATTTAATCTAATCCTTATTTTTTATCATGCAAAGTGTCAGAGTTTTTAGAAAAGCACTCTACAAATAGAATATTATTAATTATGCATACATATGAACACAATGGGCTGGCACGGTGGTGCAGTGGTTCATACTGTAACCTTACAGCAAGAAGGTACAGGGTTTGAATCGATTCCCTCTGTGGAGTTTGCATGTTCTCTTTGTGTCTGTGTGGGTTCTCTCTGGGTTCTCCAGCTTCCTCCCACCATCCAAAAACATGCATGGGGAGGATTATTGGCTAAAGAAGTATTGCAAATGCAGATAAGAAGTGACATTGCACATTAATATGTAAAAAGAGAGCGAGAGTTAGAGTGCTCTCCCATCATTTTAGCTCATAATGTCTGTCTTGTTTGCTGGTTGTACAGTCTAACCACTGGAGGAAGGACAGACCTTTTTGACGAAATTTTCAGGATTGGTCAGTAAGTAAGTAGCCTAACTTAAAACTGATTAAGTTTTGGTGGTGATCAGATCCGATCCAAGGTCATCAAGGTCAAATGGTCACACCATAGTAATGGATGTACAGTTGTCAGCCTAAGTGTAGCCCTGTGCTATATTCTGTGTTTCAATTCATGGGATGTTTCAATTTATGAAGGTTTGAGAATAATTAAAAAGTGTTAAAATGTTTAAAAACATTTGTAATACATTTTCAAGCACCTGTAATAATCCTATGCCTAATGCTTTTGTTTTCTACAATTGTGTATTTTATTTCTGTTTTTAATACTTGACGAAGTATTTTCCTAATTTCTCACTGGTCGAGGAGTCTGACCCCTGAACTGTTGTGTAATGGGAAGTAGAGAGCGCAAGGGTATTCAGTTCGTGGAAGGATGGTGAAGGGGGCAGTCCACTCGTTTGTCTCCTCCTGTTAGCTCATGCTTAGCTCAAACTTTCCCAGGCTATGGGGAAGATTCTGCGGCAAAGTGTTCGGCTAGAGCGCTTAAGAAAAGCAGTGGACTTTGTTATGTGCTTCGGGACACCGTCTTTCGTTTGTTTATGTGAGTTTTAAAGTTAGACCGTCGTGAAATCCGCAAGTGAACAGCGCGAAAGCACGAGTGTTCCAGAGACATTGCAACGCTGCTTGTGCTACTCAGTGGCTTGTGGAACTATCTTTTCAAGTGCGTGAATCGTCCTGAACATCGGAGAAGGTGGGGATTCGTTTGAAAAAGATGAGCGAGACTGACAATACGGTGGGGACCGGGAGATTCATCTGCGTTGGCAGTACATGCGGGGAGCGCGTGTCTAGCGAGGATAGCGAGCCACGGCTGGGTCCATGCTTCAGCGGCGTGATCGCATGCAGTGAGCACGTGAACACTCTACTCTTCTCTTCTTGTTGCAACAGTACGGTAAAGACCTCGTTTTCTTTTATTTTGCTCATTGAGTGAAACGGCCAGTGTTAAATTTCCAGGCCCAACGCACCAAAGCGACGTTCAGGCCTGCAACTGGGTACTTTAGATATTTTAAAGCCGGCATAGCATAGGACTTAAAGGTGACTTTTATATTGAACTGAAGGTTTGCCTATTGCATTCACAGTGATTTTTATGGACACAAAGGACTTTTTCAAGGTTTAAAGGGTAACTTTGGAAATTTAAAGGGGAACTTTGAGTTTCCTGGTTTTGTGCTAAAACACATTTATTTTGATTATACATTGCTTTAAGGGCAATCCGAGTTTAATTTGAAGCTTTGAACCCACTCTAAAATGATTTAATTCATTGTAATGTCATTTAAAACCATTTTGAGTAAAAAGTAAAAAGACAATTCATTTGTTATTCTTCATTTCATGGTGACATTCGTACTGTGTATCTACAGTATATTTACAAGGGGCTAGTACTCATAACCAATCCGATAAAAACTACTGCTGTTTTGTCACCTAAACTGATAAGAACTCAGGGCGTCCCATATTTGAGTGATTTACATGGTTTTAGATGACATGCCAGTAATGTAGGCATGGGGGCGCTACATAAATTTGGTATATAAACTAATATAGGAATCCAGAAGTCACAGATTCAGTTTGGGCAAGATCAATAAAAGGTCAAGGTCACTAAGGTCAAATATGAATTCTATGAATTCCTTCCAAATTGTATTTGAGATAGATAGATGAGTATATACTCTCTCAGAATGCTGCTTTGGTGGAGGTCTGTGCTCTCTGAGTGCTTTTCTAGTTATAATATGTGTTCAGCTACTCATATTTCATGATTATTTTTATCACAATGTCAACCCTGAGCTTAATTTGACCACATTGTGAACATGTAATAATGATAAAATAATTCTGATAATTGACTAAAAATGACATTACACTGACTGCAACACTATATTAATACTAGAAAAACACTCAGAGAATGCAGACCTCCACCAAGGCAGCATTCTTTTATGATTGTCAATGTCACATTGATATGAGTTGTAGCAGTGTAGTGAGTAAAATGGTAATAATGAGGAAATGATCATGAGAGTATGATAGTAATACACAGTAGGTATCCTTATAATAATTACTATATTTATCTCATGCACCATTTGCACTCAGCATCTAAATAGGCCTTATTTGCATTTCTTGTTTCAATATGTACCAAAACATTAAGCAACAGGAAGTAAACAGAGACCTAAGCTGTTGCCCTGGCAACAGTAGAGTGGATTCTATTGGAATTCTCAGATCATCACATGAAACATTCTACCTCCCTTCATGTGAAAGCAGAAAGTTCTGTTGGGTCAGTCATTCAGAGTTCATCAACAGAGACACATCTCTTTGTGTGAGCAGAGCGACACCTTGTTGTTGACGTACAGCTACCACAAACCTCACTACAGAACTTCTCTTTTATACTTTGGTACCGTAACACATATCTATCTTTGTTCGGTTATCATGGCTTCAATCATCCAATCAAACCAGGATGGATGTACATCAGGAGATCAGGACCTGAGTAAATCCCTGGTGGTCACCCAGACACAAAACGTGAAGCTGGCCTCAGAAAATGCTGCTCTCAAGGAGCAGCTGGCCAGCCAGGAGTCCAGCTCAGAAATGGAGAAGTCCAAAATCCTGAGGGCTCTGAAGTCAGAGAGGGCCCTCAGGAAGCAGGCTCGGGTGGACTTAAAGGTGAAGGAGAAGGAGACAAAGGAGCTGGCCTCAGAAAATGCTGCTCTTAAGGAGCAGCTGGCCAGCCAGGAGTCCAGCTGTGACATGGAGAAGTCCAAAATCCTGAAGGCTCTCAAGTCGGAGAGGGCCCTCAGGAAGCAGGCTCGGGTGGACTTAAAGGTGAAGGAGAAGGAGACAAAGGAGCTGGCCTCAGAAAATGCTGCTCTTAAGGAGCAGCTGGCCAGCCAGGAGTCCAGCTCAGACATGGAGAAGTCCAAAATCCTGAAGGCTCTCCAGTCGGAGAGGGCCCTCAGGAAGCAGGCTCAGGCAGACTTGAAGGCGAAGGAGAGGGAGACAAAGGAGCCGGTGACCGCCAAGCCTGAGTCTCAGAATGAGACCGTCACCATCCTCCAGAACAAACTTCAGGAGCTGGAAAAGACTCTACTGGAGGCCCAAAACGAAACCAGTAAGATGGCCTCAGAAGTCACAGCCCTGAAGCAGCAGATGGCCACCAAGGAGTCCAGCTGGCAGCAGGAGAAAGCCAGGATCCAGCAGGCTGCAGATGGTGAGGCTGCATTGATGGTAAGGGTCCAGGATGAACTGGAGACCGTGACGAAGGAGGCAGAAGAGGTCATCAACTTCCTCAGGCAAAGTCTGCTTGATGAGCAGGAAAAGACCCTGTCTGCCTGTGAACAGCTCAACCGCCTCACTGTCCAGTATGAAGAGTTGGACACCAGGATGAGGATGGACCTGAACGCAGAGTGGGAAACCAAGTGGTGTCAGGAACAGGAGAAGATGGCCCTCGAGCTTCAGACTCTTGAAGAGAACTCTGCAAGGGCGCTGAGCCAGGTCATCCAAGACAAGGATGACCAGATCGCTAAATCAATCAGCGACAAAAAGGCTCTAGAGGCAGAGAATCTGGAGTACAAGGCCAGACTGGAGGAGCTGGAAAGCAAGTTCATCCAGAGTGAAGCTGAGTGGAAGATCAAACTCACCACTCTGGAGGATCAGAAGATGAGCGAGCGATCTGCTGAGGAGGGGAGCTCCAAGGTCCTGACCCAAAACAAGTCTGACCTCCAGGTTTGTGACCTCGACCTTCAGGAGCTCCAGCAGACAGCTGAGAAGGACAAGGTGGAGCTCACAAAGGCCGACATCAAGGCAAAGAAGGAGGCAGAGAAGAAGCTGGAGAAAGAGAGGAAGGAGAAGGAGAAGAGAGAGAAGAGAGAGAAGGCTGAAAAGGAGAAGCAAGAAAAGGAGGAATTAAAGAGGCAGAAGAAAGAGGAGAAGGAGAGGGAGAAGAGAGAGAAGAAAGAGAAGGCAAAGAAGGAGAAGGAGGAACTGAAAAGGCAGAAGCAGGAAAAGCAGACAAAAAGAATCAGCTGGTTTTGTTGGTGATCCAGAAACCTCTGGAAGTTTGCAGGTTCCTGCAGTGTCTCGGCACGGTGGAAGAGTGATTCTCCCCGTGTCTATGGATTTTCTCCAGACACTCCAGTTTCACCAAAATGCATGTGATATGCATAAAAAACCCAACAAACTCTTCTAAAATAAAATCAAATAAAATAAGCTTTTATTTGTCCCACCAATGGTGCAATTTACATCATAATAAGTGCCTTTATGAAAAATAAGAACCAGTGACATATGTAAGCAAGTACACTAAGTAGTAAAAATGTGTCAAAAATAAGAAGGAAAACAAGATAAAAAAACAGTAGTATAAAAACATAAATAGTTAGGATAAAAATATATTGTATGATATTTACAATTATTACAGTGAAGATCCACAGCTATTGCACAGGTATTGCACAGAAAAATCATTGCACAAGTATTTAAGTTTACTGGTGTTAAAGATATGTGCACATGTACAGTTATTGCATGTGTCAGTTATACATATTTTCCCCCATCATCCCTGAGTTATTGTGTTTTTGTGTGTCCAGAGCACTGATGGCTCTGGGAAAATCACTGAGAATACACACTAATCATTTTTTAGGGCTGAATATGCACTATATGTGTGCCTCACACCTTCATGACTACACAGCCAGACAGAAGCATTTCACAGCCCTCCCACATTATTTTAGTCCTCAGCATCATTCATTGATGGTTATGCATTTCATGCTCGTCCCATTTTTATTGATTGTTTGATTTCATGATTCGTGCACCCATACACAAGGAAAAATTAACATTCCTTTAAGTAAATTTGAATGTAAAAGAACAATCAGACCATTATGCATGAGTAAAACAGCGTATATAAGAACAGTATTTGAGTAAATGTTCTTAATCTCTAATAAGGCACCCCTTATAAAGTTGTAAGCAAGAAGTCACTGATTCAGTTTGGTCAAGATCATTAAAAGGTCAAGGTCACCAAGGTCAAATATGCATTTTTTAACCATAACTTCATGTAGGAAGGAGCTAGAGCAATGCAACTGGTCTCAAAATATCCAAAAAAGAATTCTCAAATTGTATTTGAGATAGATAGATGAGTATAAACTCTCTCAGAATGCTGCTTTGGTGGAGGTCTGTGCTCTCTGAGTGCTTTTCTAATTATTACTGCTGTTCCAGACTGCAGTTGAACTGGTGATAATATGACATACTGTACGTCTACTGAGACAGATTTAATTTGACAGGCTTGATTTACATCACACACACACAGACGACATTCACTGACCTCCATTTAGAACTATTCCTCACTTTTCTCATACAGAGTATTTAATCACTGTCTATAAATAAGTGGACTGAAGCCAAATTACGGTCTAGATACATTAAAAGTATTCCTCTGGAATTTCAATAAATGTGAAGATGCTGACCTATTATAATCCCCTCAGAATGAGCCCCAGGTTACATATGTGCACCCATATTTAAAAAAAATAAAACAAATTAATCAGCACATTTGTTCAAGCCACAAAATTTTATTTCACATCAAATATAATTTTCAAACAATTTTAAGAAACACACATTTTGTCTTTACAACATTATAAACACTGCTTATAACAGACATACTTAAAAAAAAATAAAATGAAATAAAAATAAATACAAACTATATAACATGATATAATAGGCACTATAACTGAGGGGATCACAAAAAATAAACTCATTATTTTGAATATTTTTTTTAACCAATTATTGTGACACATCATCTAGATGCGAACCCTCACTTACAGCTTATCTTTTTCAATTTGCACACACTATCCTGACACACAAATTGACAAATATGTTTACCATCATTACCAAAGCTCGCCTGCAATTCGATTTGCTCGTCAACGCAATTAGCGACATGAGAGTAATCACATCTCTTTAATACCTCAGCCAGCACAGCTGTGAGCGGATAGAAGGCTGAACACAATTAACAGCACCTAAATCCAATTAGCAGACAATGAAAGCTAACATGGCCTGATGGTGCTAGTTAACGACAGAGGAGCTCGCAGCCGATGGCGTGTTCAGAGAGAGGTGGGACGGGGGGCGGTGAGGTGGAAGTAAAGAGTGCTGAGGGAGGGATGAGGAACCCGGGATGCCGAACATTTTACATAGAAACACATAAAACTCATCAGCATCAAACAAAAGGTGAGGCTTTGTGGCCTCCAGCTACCCTCTGAACTGTTCAAATAAAGATCAGGTGTTGGCTCAGTGTGACGTTAGATGGGTGAAACGTATGTGTCACTTCTATTAATTAAGCTTCCAGTTAAATTCCCAGCTGGTGCATCATAGTTAGACTACCTCCCATGCAATAAAGTTATGTGAATAATATTTGGATGCATTTGCACATAAAATATGCTTTAAAATAAAGTGCAACTTCACGTTTTATTTTATTACTTATACTTCTGCCAGCATCAAACATTAAGAAGAAGCAGTCACAGAGTTCCCTGCTTACTGACACCTCAATCTAAGATATAAACACATACAACTTCTTTTTTTTTTTTACTGTTTTTTTCCCATTTGGATGTTACAAGATGTACAATGCATGTTATTTGTTTAAAACCTGCCAACTGGATACTGGGTTTTTATTTTTTCAATAGAATTAGACAAAAAGAAATTCAAGCTTTGTATTCAAATGTGGGTGTAGTCTTATTGGCTGTAATTCTGCATGAATGAGGGGTTTTTAGTGTGGCTGCCTGGCGCTGGAGGTGAGTGGAAAATGAAAGGAGAACCTGAAGAATGGCTCATCAGGCAGAAGTCTGTGGGTTTTATTACCGAAAAGTTCCAATGAAGCAGAGGAGAAGAAGAAAAGTAACAGAGCAAAGAAGAAGAAAACATGACTGACATAACAGAGCCTAACTTCCACAGTCAATGCTCTGGACTAAACCACTGCAGGGGGGTGAAGCAGCGAGGAAAATGCCCACAGAAAACCAAAACTACTTAAAAGGTGAGCAACTGTTAATAAACTATGGATAAACTCGTCCCCCTCTGCATGGCTCTCAATAGTAATCAGTGCTAACAGTGGAAACACAGGGGATAAACAGGGACTTACATGTTTGTAGTAATTTGTTTGAATCTGACTTGTTGAAAAAGTGACTGTAGTTTGTATCTTCATCCATACTGCTGTCAGATGTTACATTACAGATGTGAAACTCTAATTTGAGAAGAAGAAATCCAGACGCTCCGTTCTCGTTGAACCTAATTTGATGTAATGTAGCAACGTAATCAACGTTTTCCCCTGCCACCGACTGTGCAGGATGCGTAATGTGTACGAGATTCAAGAGTCTTTATTGTCATTATGCATGGGTAATAAAATTTTGTGGAGTATCTCGGCTTAAAGGCACACATAAATAAGAAATAAAAACAAAGACATAAATATAAAACACCAGTATAATGTGTACAGATGCACACTACATTAAATAACACGGTAAAGAGCCCAGCTTCAGACAAAAAGAAGAAAAGATCTTGCACCATGAATGACAGATTTTCCAGATGAACATGTATGATGCTGCCTCAGATCAGGTGTTCCTGTACATAGATGGTCCTGTGGTTGGTCACATGACAATATGGAGACTGGGACAATAAAGAGGCAAAGGGAGAGGATGGATCCTAAAAGAGGGAGAAGATACTGGAGGTGGATTCAGGAGGATGAGGAAAAGAAAAGGAAGCGATTCAGGTGAACACTATAGGGACAGAAAAAAAGGAAAGAGTGTAGAGGAGAGAATACAAGAGGATGAGAGAGGAGTGCAACAAGGACAGGGGGACAGGTAATTAGCGAGGGAGAGGAAAATGCAGTGATTCAGTGGAAGAGGAGGACAGAGGTATGGGACTGTGTGGGTTTAGGTCTAACGAGCTGCAGTCTGGAGGGCACTTCTTTTATAATCACCATCTCATGGAGAGAGATGGCTCTTTTTGAAAATGTTCAACCTTATTACTTCAAATATTTATTCAGGGAATTCAGGCCAGATTGTACAGTAAAAAATGAATAACTGTATAGAAAGAAACTGCCAGGAAGGACATCGTTTTGAGACTATAAGAGGAAACACTGGGCAGAAACTTTACACTGAATATACACACTCAAATATATTCACATCCAGACTGTTTGTACTGAGACTCATTTAACTACAAAACTATTGCACTAAATGCCTTCATTAAGCGTTCAAACCCATGATACAAAAGCGACTCACAACACAAAGCAATAGAAATACAATAAGATAACACAAATCATCACAACAAATATATAATGAGACCTACAATACAGAAACATGGAGAGACAATGAAAAGTATTCTTACTCATTACACAGTGTTTTGTTGAAATTGCATTAATGATTTTATTTACAACCCTAAAAGGTTAGCAAAATGATAATCCGCTTCGACATCCAGCTGACACAGTGAAAGTCACATATGTCACTCTCACTGAGCTCAGGTTTGGTCTCCACCAACTGCTGAGAAAAATATCGCAGAATATACGGTAGCTTGCACACAAATCAAAATTGTGTCAAGGTACCCTTTAATTTGTCTATTAAACTGAGGTGATAACTAAGAAGATTTTAAGAGGAAAATAAGTTTTGTGTGTGAATTAAGGTCATTTTGAAGAACATTTTGTTCAGTATTTAAGTTTAGATTTACAGCAGATTTGAGCTGAACTGACAAATAAATGGACTATAATATATTAAGGGGTTTTCTGTGTAAATTAAAGTTGTTTTAACTGATAAAAAGCATCCCACATACTCTTTAATCAAAGGATGACTTTGAAGAACAAATTTATTTAAAATGTTATTGTAGTGGATTAAGTATGACTTATCTCTATAGAAAGCAGCTGTTAAGGGGTAAAACACGATCCCATTCACTAAGGGCCGCATCATTTCATCAATCTTAAGTCTCTTAAGTCTTATGAACATCAATTAAACCATGTAGAAAACTAAATAAGAGTATGAAATTATTAACTTTATTAATTAATAATCATAATAAAACATAATTATTAACAGGAAAATAAAAATGTCAACAATAACTAATAACTTAATAATTCCATACAGTAGTTTACATTCATACACTGTACGCTTTATACAACTGAGAGGTTAATCTTTCCATGGCCTAATAGCATTGTTATGGTGCCTGCTGTGCAAACATGGAGAGACTAATCTAATCCCTTTTATACATTGGATACGGTGGATCTGGTATATCTGTGGAGAAATGCATGCTGTGGCCACCAGAAAGAAGACATGTAAACAGACCTGGAAGTCCATCGTCAGCCTCAGGCTGGGCTCTCTAATCGTATCGAGGAAAGAGGCTGGAACGAGCAGAGCATTTACCTGCAGGTGTCTGATTACAGCTTCAGTCTGCTCCTTGTTGTTTTGAAGGGAAATATCGGTGAATGTGTGAAATGTCACACGTGTGAAGCATGCACAACATGCCCGACCGGCGGGGAGCAGGACTAGTTTTCTATGGTTTTGTGTGCTGGCCGATTGATCGTTGCATGTTTAGATATTATCGTTACTGTGGGCAAAATATTGAGATAGTATCGCATCGTGACATACTTGGTGATGCCTAGCCCTACTGCACAGTCAAACAACTAAAAGGAGACAATAAATGGATACAAAGAGATGCAAAACCACTATAAAAAGAAGCAAAATGGATGCAAAAAGATACAAATGCAAAACACAAAGAGACACAAAAAGACAATAACCACTTAAAATGTATGTAAAAAAGAGCTGCAAAACAAATACAGACACAAGGCAGCTGCAAAGCAACACAAAATTAGCACAAAAAGAGACACAAAAGGATCACAAACAGACACAAAAAGACCACAAAACAACTATGCAAAGACTACAAAGAGACACCAAATGAGCACCGAGATGCAAAATGACGAGGACAAGTTGCACTGAGGAGTAGGGATGTAACGATGCACTTAAAAATCAATGTGTGACGATTCAAATCAGCCAAGATGAAAAATGAATTGCGATGCCTTTTTTGAACAGCAGAGGGCTTAATCTACTGACGTTTTGACGTTGTACGTCACTGTCAGGTATTCAGACGGAACGAGAGACGGCAGTCGCTAGTGATTTTGAAATCGAGGATGTGAGATTTGTTTGAAAAATTCAGTTTTTGTTGTTAAAGATAAAATATAATTTCAGTTGCACTACGCAGAGAAATAAAAAAAAGGGATTCTCTTTAATTTATTAAAATAAGAGAAAATATAATTTAATATATTTTTCTATTTCTTTTAAATATGCATTCATCGCACAGATTGTGTTTTGAAGTCTACTTCAGAAATGTGTTTTTATGAGGAATAATTAAAGGATTTTTTCATTCATAATTTCTCTGCAAGCTCATTATGTTAAAAGAAATGGTGAGAAAATTGTATCGTTAACCCAGAAATCTAAATCATATTGTGAGTTGAGTGCATCGTTAAATCTCTACTGAGGCCTGATGCATCTGACGGGTATTTTGTTGCTGCTGCCAACTCAACATTGCATTTTCTAAAAGATTAGCTCCTTACTAATCTCAAACCTGAATGCTCATGTACATTTAAAGCAGATAATAGTGTGAATGCAGCCGTCACCATCCCTCCTTCAGAGGACATGGAGACAAAGAGTCACATCCACACCAGGACATGATGTAAACACATAATTAGCATGACGCTGACTCAGTAATTGTTTCTGTAGCATCAAGGTCAGGAGAATAATCAGCATGAGTGTATGAATGTGAAAGAGAGAGAGACAGGGAAAGGAAATTACAGTTAAAAGAAGAAAAAAAAATGAGACAACAAGCTGCGACACTGGGACTGATTTTGGTGTGGGAAGAATAAGTGAGAGGAAACCATAAATATAAGCCTGCCGAAAACAGAACGAAGAATATGTCAGAGAAGAAGAGAAAAGACGGTGAAAATGTGGGATCTTGTTGAAAGAGTGTAGCAGCAGGCGTCTAATGGCGCTACATGTCTGTCATGTGATGTAATGACCAGCTATGTGAGAGGATGGGAGGAGAGTCAGCTAACAGATGTTTGTTAAACCCGCCCAGATGGGACCCAACACTTTACCTCCTCAGCAAAGCCCAGCATGAGGCTGATGGGAGGTAGAGAGACAAAGATAATGAGAGACTTAAGGAAGGAATAGGCAGAAAAAGAAACCAGGGAGTGAGAAAAAGAGGCTACCAGAAAAGAGGGAAAATTACAGCACAGTGAAAAGAGGCAGGAACAAGAGGGAAAGAGAGTCAAGCGGTGCATGGCCTTCTTCCTCAGTGAAGATGAAGATGAAGCAGCACCAAGCTGTCAGGCTGCAGACAGGCTTCACTGCTTCAGGAACACGACTTGTCCTCTGGAAACGTTTACTTTGGTTGAACATGGACATAAACAATACATGTTTAAGTGTTTTCACTTTAAACAAACATATATTATATTAGCTGGTATTGAAATATCAGTGCACGGTGGTGTAGTGGTTAGCACTGTCGCCTCACAGCAAGAAGGTACCGGGTTCGAATCCCGGGCCCGGGACCTTTCTGTGTGGAGTTTGCATGTTCTCCCCGTGTCTGTGTGGGTTCTCTCTGGTACTCCGGCTTCCTCCCACCATCCAAAAACATGCATGGGGATTAGGTTAATTGGCTAATTTAAATTGACCGTAGGTGTGAATGTGAGTGTGAATGGTTGTCTGTCTCTATGTGCCCTGCGATGAGGTGGCGACTTGTCCAGGGTGTACCCTGCCTTCCGCCTTAAGACAGCTGGGATAGGCTCCAGCCCCCCCGCGACCCTATGAGGATAAGCTGTAGATAATTAATGGATGGATGGATGAAATATCAGTGTTTCACTTTCAGTTAATCTGTTTCATAGTTGAGTTCCTATTGACTCTTTGAGTGCCACTGACGTATGTCAACGTCATTTAAAATCCAACGAATGAGTGCCATCTACGTAATAATACGTCAAAGTGGTTTTTCAGCAGCTGGTCCATAATCACGCTCTCACGCAGCCTGTGAGTAATGTTGGGGCTTCTGGGAGATGTAGTCAGAGCATAAAGAGACGGTATACACCACAGAGATCAAAACAGGAAGTGGAGACGATCGAGATTAGAGAGCAAAACAAACAGAATCTGGACAAAAAGTGGTGATTTTGGTGAAAGTGTCCTCTACTCTACCTCTGATAAAACAAGAATGGAACAAGGTAAAAACAAACGTCAGGGCTGGGTATCCTACATAAGTTTTTGATATGATGCCAGTTTTGATAACAGTTCCAGAACAATACTTTTTTTTCGACACCTCGATAAGTTATTTTTGTGTAATTTGGGCTTTAATCATGATCATCATTATTATTATTTATTATTATTATTGTCAAGTTATTCTGTTTTATCATGGTAGACATACTAGACCATTTATGTATTATATATTTCATATTCAAATTTGACAGTATTTAGTCATTAAAACATGGAACTTGGACGGTGTATCTTGACTGCAGTCTGGCTGTCAGTTTGTTGGACACTCGAGGACGATGGCATAATCAGTGCAACCATTAAGAATCATTGGAAAAGTCCAGCAGATTAATTTGGCTGCCAACTGGAGACTGAGTGAAATAGTCAATGTGTTAGTAATTATTGTAATCATGAGCTCAGTGGAAGGCAGACAACACCAGCTGTCTGAACACTGGACTATAAGACACCAAGAGGTCAAGACCAACAAACAGCAATCAAGGCGGCCATTCACGTCCACCTCGCCTCCTTGAACTGAAATAGTCGAGGTTACCTTCCTCCACATACGACCCGTTTTACAGAAAGTACGGTTCACAGATAACCCTGAGGTTCAAACTGTTAAATGTAAGTGAAATATGCTTGTGGAATTTAAATGTTCCAGGAGGCAGCTGAAAAGAACTATGTCTTCATAAATAAACCATCATTATTTAGTATGCATGGTGTATAGGACAAACAGACTATAAGGGATGATTTATTTATGCGTGCTGTGCCTCTCTTTGTCTGAGGAACAGTATGAAACACAGTAGAAAGGTGTCACTAATCACTGATGTCTTCCTTAATCTAAATGAAAATAAAAAAATGCATTTCTTTATCACCAAAGTGACCAGTTGAGGTCTTCAGAAAGGGTTAACACCATACTGTAACATGACAGGCATCTCTAATAAATACTCTCTTAATGTACATAGCTTTTAATAAACTGTTAACGAGTAAATATAAATAGGAATTTCTAGGTGTGTTATAATGCATTGTAATAGTATTCAACCTGCCTGTTTTCTGCCAGCATTCCAGCAATCTATAATTCATAACGCAGACACGTCTGTGATGCTGTTTTCTTTTGTTCTTTCTGCTTTACTGCATGCATCGTCTTTCATTTCCCTTTTCTCATAACACACAGCAAAAATGTTTGCTCTCAGAAATCCCTCTGCTGTTGTCCTACAGCGGAAAGATGACGCTCAGGGAACAGTTTGTCTCTCTTTCTTGGTGGAAAAGCTGCATGGCGAGCACACAGTGGAATATCCCCGATTATTATGAGTCTTTAAAGCTCATATCAGCATTTTGTCCAAAGACTGACCATGGTAGGGGTGGCAAAAAACACTGATATGGCAATATATTACAATACTCCTTCTTCTTCTGATGTAATATTTGTTTTTAATTTCTTTTTTCCAAAAAAAAGTAACGTTTGTAAAGCCAGAAGGACTTCTGTTGATGAAAGTAAATAATCTGCATTAACGCTGCACGTTTGAGGGCCTAATAAATACATACTGTATGTATGTGATGTAGCAAATAAAAGACCACATGTTGCAAAATGTATGTCTTCTTAATCTGGTAAAATCAGGAAGTAGAGCTGCTCATTAATCAATAATACCTGTTGTTAATTACCAGACAGCTACTGAATGAAAAATGCTGTTTCACTATTTGAAAATGAAGTAAAGAGATGCTCAAACTGAAGCTGAAATGATACCGATTTTGCAGCACAGATGGAAGTTTCCACTTTCGACCTGTGGAAAAACGGATTTTTTTATTTCCCTTTAAGCAACAGAGCTGAGCCGTCCCCCCTCATACAATTTCATGGTCAATGAATAACCCTCACAAACAGCCCTGCTCCTTCTTAATATTTAAACACCTCTACTTCGACCTTTTTATTTGAAGTTTCCTCCAGTAGCCACAGGCCTACTATTTCACACTACAACCAAGATATAATCAGATTTGACACCTCAATCCAAAGTAGAGGTGTCCTGATTCAACTTTTTCACTTACTATACGATACCAATATCGATGTGATGTCATATCAGCACCAATCATACATACTTTTATGACTTATTTTGTAGTTTGAAATGTTAGAAAAGACTTGATCAAGTGATATTACTCAGAGAACAACAGTCAGCAACAGCTGTTATGAGAAAAACCGACCCATTTATTATTAACCAGTGGGTTACATCAATTTAACCTTGAACACGAGAATATTCTAAAAGTGAGTAAAATTTAAAAATAAAGTAAAAAACCCTGAAAAATATCATCAATGAATCCAAAACAAATATATATATATATATATATATATATATATATATATATATATATATATATATATTTATGTTCAAAATAACCACTAGTTTAACTTAAACATAAGAATATTCTGCAATTGAATTGACTAAGTAAAAAATAAATTAGAAGATCCTGAAAATCCTGAGCGATGAGTTTGGTCGTATGAAACGAAGGTGACCAGACGTCCCTGATTTCCAGGGACAGTCCCCGTTTTGGATGACCAGTCCCTGCGTAAAGCTGTCCCTGAAAATGTTGTGCGTTGACCAGAACAACGGATATTAGAGGGTCTGGGTAGGAAGCATTAAGATTTATTTGGTTTTCACAAAAACTAATTGTAAATATTTTAGTTTAGGAGATTCGTAAAAAGATAAGACAGAAATATGTCCATCCTGTTGACTTTGTTATTCTGTCAGAAAACAGTTATTTTAGAAAACACTTTTCTTTTTAATCAGTTCTTTCTCTTTTCCACAGCCCTGCTGATTGTAGGGGACAATCACGTGAATCACGCTTTCACGTAAACCTGGACGGTATTTTGCAGAGAACAGATAGACTGCATGAAAAAAACAAACTGGGTCACACCTTAATCTCGGTCCAAGTGGAATAAAAGGTTTCATAAATCATGTAGATAGTGTAGAGCACATGCACTGTGTGACAGACAGTAATTGTTTGTGTGTCTGGAGGGAGTCTCTTTTCTACTTTGGCCCAGGTTGTGTTTGTGCGTTCATGTGCGTCCAACATTTTCACACAGTGACCACGTTCCTCCGTCGTGCCTGAAAACAGATTTTACTGCCAAAACCTGAGGAATAAAACCATCTGAATCAGAAATTAATTAGACTTTTTTATTTTTTAGAATGCACACCTCTAAATGATTTATTCTGTTTTATATGTGCAATTTCTTTCTGGGGACTGTTATACCAGACACATTTATATAGATTCACAAAAGCCTCAGGTACGGCTGAATGATGAAGATTTTCTTTATATGAAAACTGTAATTTTGAAAGAGCCATTAGTTCAATATTAAAATCTTGTCAGACATGTCTTATTATTATGCAGGGAGAAATACTACATATAACTCCTCTTTTTATGTCATGATTATATTTGAATATTATAACATCAATGGACAAAAAATGATATCTCAATAATTCCTGGAGTCCTGTTGCCACCGTGAGGTTGCCAGGCAACCAGCAAAGATGGCAGGAAGTCACTCCCAGCTAACTACTTCCTCTATTTTAGGCCTTTATGCTAAGCTAAGCTAACCATCTCTTTATGAGGAGTGGGCATTGGCAAGGACTTCACAATACGAAATGTATCGTGATATTTGAGTCACAATACGATAAATTATTGTGATATTGCGACATATTGCAATACTCTACATAGACCACTGAGACATTTAAAATGCAGCTTAAAATACAAGCTGTATACTGTATGTGCAGTATATATACAGTATATGTGTATATATATATATATGTGTGTGTGTATATATATGTATATACACACACACATATATATATATACATATATATGCATGCATATTTACATACATTATATCTACATATATTTCGAAGTTACTGCATTAATGCAGATCTTTTTTTTTTTTAGTTTTTATTTCAACATGCGTTGGTCGTTCTGAATTTACAATCGGCCCAAAACATGACTTTTTTTTGGAGGGGGGGAGAATCTATATTTAGAAATTAAAAATAGATATTATATCAGATGAAAAAGTATCACGATATATTGCCATATCAGTATTTTTTTCCCACCCCTACTCCTTATGTTAACTTTCAAAAAGGAAGCCAATAAGTGTTCCTAAAATGCTGAACTTGCAGGCACAAGTGATTCAATAATAATTTTTAAAAATTCAGGCCGTCTGGAGTATGTTGTACGGTTTAGTGTTTTCTTACGTTAAGGGTAAACCTGCAGAAGGAGGGGCAGGTTCTATTCTACAGGCCAACAGGGGTACATATGCTATAATCTCTGAGCACATGGAGATGAAACCCTCAAGACTGACCCTCCCATATGTCTCACCATAAAGCCTTTGTCGTCACAGCACCCTCCAGTCAAATCTCAACATGAGGGTGATGCATATTAATGCAGACATGAATTCCTACATCTGCAGAGGTTAAGTCCCCTCAGTCTGTTCATCCCACTATCTGTCGAGGCAGATGTATTACATATCAAAGAGATTAAGATTACAATCTCACTTCATCCCCCTGAGTTAAAGAGAATTCACAAGCGTGTCAAGAGTTTACACAAAAAAAAACAGCAAAAACAAATGTGAGGATGTGCAGACTAATATTTTTACCTCACCGGGGTTTGTGTATTTGTTTGTTGGTTTGCAAAATAACTCAAAAAGTTAAGGATGGATTTTGATGAAATTTTCAGGGTTGTTTGGAAGTAGCCTAACTTAAAACTGATTCATTTTTGGGTGATCAGATCCGATTCAACAGCACCACCAAAAATTAATCAGGTTTAAGTTAGGCCACTTCCGGCCAATCCTGAAAATTTTGTCAAAATCCATCCTTAACTTTTTGAGTTACTTTGCAAACCGACAAACAAACAAGCCCCGGTGGCGGCAGGGGTAACTATAACCACCGCCGCCGCCTTGGCGGAGGTCTGCGCTCTCTGAGTGCTTTTCTAGTTTGAATATTTGTTCCATGTCATGAAGCCATAACAGCACAATGTGCAAAAGATGACACAGACGCTGAAGCATAAAGGAAGAACAAACATAAGAGTCATTTCACACAGCAACACAAGACAGAGGACACAGGCTATGTGTTAAAGTTTGGAGATTACACAATACGCCTCATGTTGGACACCTAAAAATCAATGGGAGCCATCTAATCTAATCACACTACTGCGACAAAAGCCTCTGGCAATGTAATTAAGTCTCTGTGTATGTCCGTGCTGTGGCTGACAGATTGTTGACTGTTGCTTAACAGTGCAGAGTCACAGGAAATGAGCGAGAGACATGGGTTATTGATAACACTAATTATCTGAGTGCTGTTGGTGGTCATTTGAGTCATTTGGAAGGAAGCAACACTTGATGACCACAAGTTTAATCTTATTTCAGGCAGCCATGTTTAAGTGACAAATAAGAGTTTTAACGTCACAGGTGTGCATTTAAGGGTGCAACAGGCCTCCAACTAACAATTCTTTTCAGTTGATTGGGGTGGGAAATAATATTGATATGGCAATATATCGTGATACATTTTCTTCTGATGTAATATAAATTTTTAATTTCTTAATAATGATTTTTCCCCCCCAAAAAAAGTCATGTTTTGGGCCAATTATAAATTGCAAATCTAGAACAACTTCCACAAGTTGAAATAAAAATTTAAATAAAATAAAAATAATAATAAAATAAAATACTAATGATAATGTAAAATAATAATCATCGTTAACGCTTTGAGTGCCATTGACATTTTTATACATATTATTATGTCAATGGGGTCGGATTTTACATGACGTCGAAATACGTCACTCTCAAAGAGTTAAAGATGTTCAGCTCATTGTCAAAGAGGAGTAAAAAAAAAAAAAACAGAAAATATTCCCATAAAGACGCTGGAATGAAAGAACTTTTCCGTCACTCAGAAGTTACTCAATCAGTATAAGTGCTGCTTACCTTTGAGTTCGTCCCATTGACATCCTCAGCCATGTTTATAATCAATTAGAGAGAAAGGAAGTAATTCTTACTGTATTTCTGCAATGAACTGACAGTAAAAAGAAAATGAAGCCATGAACAACACCTGTGCTTAATTAAGGGATGTGATTCGTGAATGACAAAGACTTACTTAAATGACATGCTGTTCCCACAACTAGCCTGTTCAGGTGCAGCATTTGGTTTTATATCACAGCACAGTGATGTAAAACATGATGCTCTCTACAGTACTGCGAGACACTGCTCAAACTGACGCGCCATAAATCCGACCAACAGCCAGATCGTTGATTGTTCAGGCTGCTCATGAGGCATCATGACCCCCCTCAAACTTCATCACAAAGGCACTATTAAAACATTTTTGCCATATTTTATCTCATGACTTAAAAAGGGCAGAAAGCAGGAAGGAAGGTACCGGAAGACCTGCCTGCTTTGACGATAGAAAGCTACAGATAGTCATCATGAAGTCTTTTTATACAGACTGAAAGGTCTTGATTGTCTTGCTTGTTTTCCTGAGTCTGCACTTCAGACATGACCTCCATCTCAGCCATACAGCACAACAGGGCTGCTTCACATTCATAATGCATATGAGGACACAGATAGTCTCTCCAGCTCTCTGAAGACACACGAGCTGACTAATAAAAACTGATATTTAAAAATGAAGGTTCATTTCTGCTATGAGGATTAATGGCCATCCCAGTGGTGGTCGCCTCAGAGCACACGAGCACTCCCTCGACAGTGCTTTCTCTCAGTCATCTGCTCCTTCTTCTGCTGCTTTCTGGTGTGAATATTATTGAAAAAAAAAAATCATGTTTTTTTTTCTTGTCACCATCATGTGACTTGATGATGGTGTCTCCTTAACAGGACATACAGAATGGAGGATGTGTTTTCCTTCTGCACACATCACACATAACACAGTGTTTTCAATCTGCAGCCCTCAGGAAGAGATTAATTACCTGTGGAAGTCTGTACGCCTCACCTGGTTTCATCTGCACACTTGCAGTTAATTCTACAGCGAGCGAGGCTGGCTGAAGCCCAGATCATTATCTAACTATCCATTCAGCTGTGTCACAGTCTTATTTAAAGAAATGGCCCTCGCTGAACCTTTGGCTCTGCTCTGCTTCACTTGTCAGGAGTCAAACTCCGGGTGGAGAAAGCAGTTCGGCAGCTGTGTTTGCGGCTGTGGTCCCACGACAAATCTGCTCGACAAATACGCTTTCAAAACTTCAGAGAACGGCTCCAACGAGGAGCTCGACGGAGCGGAAAATGACGTGATTATATTCACAAATAAGATACCTGAAAAATGACTCCTAACCTTCCTGCTGTGAACGATGTGGAGTCATTATTTGTTGGTACTTTTTCAGGTCTTAAAACCAGATTTATGCTGCTGCTCAGTGAGAAACGTTGAATTTAAAAGTTCATTATTGATATTAAAAGGCAAAAAGGGGAATCATTTATTTTCACTATTATTCCATCCATAAGTAACACAATTACTTTTCAGTATTTAATGTTTGATATAATCTCTAATATTACTCTGTTAATATAAAGCACAATATTACTTCTCTATTCTAGTTTATTATTCTACTAAATGTACTTTAATCTTATTGTTATTCAATTGAGCTGGTGGTAATTTGAAATTTTAGACGCTCATGTATTCACTACTCTGTTTTCAACTCGTTTGTTAGCAGTTTTGTTAAAAGAATTTCCTTTCGTATTAATAAATCTACATCATAAAAAGTAAAATAAATTTCAAAGGAAAAATGTTCCCAGTTGGGGTCAATGGTTTAATTTGCTTCAGTCCAACTGTAAGTTAAGTGCAGTGTGAAGACAGCGCTTTGACAAATATGGACCTGGAAATAAAATCAATAACATAGAAACAAGCCTTGCTGACCCTTCGTCTACCTTGACAGTTTGGGGACCAGTAAATACGACCCACAGCTTCACACCGTTTTCCCCCGATGTCCTCTTAATAAGAATCCCATCATAAAATGTACAACTGTGGCACCGAAGCCGCCTGAATGTCCCCACCCACACATCCTCACCCCCCTCCAAAGTGACTCATTAATTTAGTATTGATTGGGCCCTGCTGGGTCGAGGGTGGGCCATGTTCGGTCGTCAGAAATCAACGAGATAAAAGAGAGATTCACAGAGAGAGAAAGACAGAATGAGCGAGAGGAAATAAAAACCATTCAACAAATTAGAAAATATATCTATAAACTAAATAGACAGTGTGTGTGTGTGGGGGGGGGGGTGGTACTGTATATGTTGGATAATGACATAATTGCAATAAGAAAGCTAATTACACATTACGCGCAGTTGTGTGTGATTAAAAATATGTGCTTGGATATGTCTGTGAACATATAAGTGTGGTCTGCACACAGTGGTCAACCAACATACAGCCTCCATTAAAGCCCATTTCTGAGGTTTATGTAATTGTTAGAATCCAGATGAGTGCTATAACCCTGACCACATGATAAGAGAGTCAGTGGTATTTGATGTAAAACCGGAATTAAAAAATTCTCACATTTGTGACTCATAATGAGTGATGTAATGCAGTGTTTCCCAACCCTGGTCCTCAGGGCACACTATCCTGCATGTTTTAGATGTAACCCTGCTCCAACACACCTGATTCAAATCAGTGGGTCGTTATCAGGCTTCAGCAGAGCTTGATGACTCGTTGATCATTTGAATCAGGTGTGTTGGAGCAGCGTTACATCTAAAACATGCAGGATATAGTGTGCCCTGAGGACCAGGGTTGGGAAACACTGATGTAATGGATGCCACCCTGGGACAAAGAGTGAAGAGGCTGAAACTATTTTGCTGTTTTTTTTTTTAAACTTCCATTTGGTCTTGTTCGATTCCAAATATTAAAAAAAAATGACTTTATGGAGAAGCAGGGCTGAAAACACATGGAAACAAAGAAAACACAAACCAAGTAAAGTGCCACAGCTACAGCTACGTTTGATTATAATTAGGGGTGCGACGAGATCTCGCGAGATTAAGTGGTGACGATATTTCTCGTTAAGTGAAAAGATTTCTCGTGAGCACAGGGCACAGACTTTGAGCTATCCAAGCTTGTATTTGTTCTCACTGCAATCAAACTGCATAAGGATTTGCTGATCTCAGACCAGTTCTGTTGGTCTGTATCAGAGCCCCATAACTGCACCAGAGTCTAATTAAAACAGACTAAATGTTGGCTGGTTAAAGTCTTTCACTGACACCTCCAGAAAATCTTCACATTTGAACAACGCCTCAGTCAGGAAACAGGCGGCAGACGTACCGCTGTGTGCTGATTCTGCACTTTAAATCAAATGAATTGATTTATTGATTCTCTGAAGGATGCCTCTTTCCTTCCTTTCTTAGATCCTCGTTTGACTTGTGCTATTTTTAGTTTAAGGAATAATAAATCCGTCACATTTACTTTTGGTAGATATGTTTGCTGTCGTCATCTCCAAACTTAATATTTTTGACTGATTTCAACATCTTCAGACCACTAAAAACCATCTGTAAATGAAATCAACATCAGGACCTAAAGCTAATTTCTGTTCAGCATTTTGACCACATTGGTTGTGTATTATTGGATTACTCGAATAAAAACAAGATTCCCTCTTAATGTGCCAGTCTGACTTCTACTGGAAATACAAGCACAGTGTGTCCTTTTGTCACAGTAAAATATATTTTTGTCTACTCGGCTGTTTATGTTGGTTTGGCACAAGTGATTGTGAGAGCTCCAGCTTCAGGTGATACTAATGCATGAATAGAGCTGCCAGAGAGGAATCCACTCTGAATAGACTGCGAGTAAAACCACACTAACTGCAAACTTCATATTGATTAAAACTGAGCTTGTTGTATATTACAACCAATTAGAATTTAATATCATTATCTTTTAGTGTTTTGTAGTGTTAATGGAAGGATTAAAATATAGACAACAACCAGGTTCAAATATCTAATTAATGAGGTTTTGTGTGCAGTCGGAACAGCTTCTTGTTAGCACAACATCCACCACCTGAGCAGGAATCATGTTTTCAGCACCAAAGGACATAAAAAAATGTCTCTGGCAAGGCCAATGCCATATTTTAGGGGGTGGGAAAAAATATTGATATGGCAATATATTGTGATACTTTTTCTTCCGATATAATATTGATTTCTTAACTCATTGAGCACCTGCCATTTTATAAAACAGAAAGTACCTTGTTCCAGCATTTTTGCTGACTGTATATATTATATACATTTTTATTTATTTTAAATTTCTCAGTGGTCAATGTAGAATATCACAAGATATCACAATATGGCACTAATCACCATTACCCACCCCTACATGTTTCTACTGTTTTCTACAAAACATTAAATAGTTGTTGCCATGATAATGTTCCAGACATTGTAAAATCCTTTCTGCAGGTATTAGAAACTGCACTTTTGGCAACAAAACATGGAGGATGTGGAGGTCAGGAAGCTTATTTTCTATACTATCATTTTTTTCCTAAATTTGACTGAAGTTTACAGATGAACAGAAATATGCAGAACCACAGAAAAACAAGCATTAGTCTCTGACACATGAATCCTACACACATAAACAAATGCCAGTCTCCCTGACCCTCTCCATCACACGTTTCCTCATGATAGGGAGGACAAATTAGTCTGTTTGTTTGCTCCTCAGCGGTCTTCATTATTGCAGCCTTTTGCTCGAGTGGCTGTTCAGACGCTCTGGATAGGCTCCAGACCGAACCAGCACTTTCCCAATGTCCCCTACATGATTGAATAGGCTAAGCCTTATCTCCCTCCGGTCAATATCATATACCTGCCGGTGCTTAGCGATTGCCTTTCTCCCCATGTAGATGCTTGTCAAATTGAACGAGGGTCAGAGTTTATTGATTGGGTGATAACGGAGGTGGCAACTGAGGGATTGGTTGAATTTAGGTTAGTCTGGGTGCTTGAGCAGCTTGGTATGGTGTGTGTTTGTTAATGTCTCCGACCATCATCATCACACTGTAAGGCCTTGGAGACAGCACATGTTTACAGGTTACAGATCCATTTTATCACTGCCCATTCAGTGACTGCAGCCTCTAATGTGTGATCATATTGTACAGACAGTGATCATGGTCTGTTTTGTGTAAAGCACCACAACATATCTAAAGCACCTCTGTAATCTTATTAAAGATAAATACCAAGAACTTATGGTTTCTAATTGAGTGGAGGAGTAAACGAAGCCACGTTCGAAACAACAACATGAAACGAGTTCAAAGCCCAGAGGTCACATGAAGATATGAATCCAAACTACTGTAAACCAAACTAGAATAGAATTATGAGAAAATTCTATTCACAAAAATAATAAAAACAAGAATAAAACCTTGCTAAATGACCTCCAACAGATGTGATAAGTGCATACGTCTTTGTGTACGGCAAGTGTTATAGGTAAAACTTTAACAAGAAATGAGTTTCGTAAGCTGTAAACTTAATTCATACACAACAGACAGTACATGGAATGCAAAGCTTTGATTATAAGTACCATTAAATATTTTAATGATCTTTTTTCCACCATGTCTGTGATGCTACATGCTAAAATCATAGAAATTAATATGAAGGCTGACTGATTTTTGTGATTGCGATAAGATTTGTGCATCATTTTAGAGGGAATGTTAATTTGTTTAATGTTGAAAAATATTAACATGATTATGGTGTGAGTTTTGCATGGCTCTACGTCTCTTAATATTAAAGGTAAATTTCTATTATTGGAGCACAAATGAGAGGTAAACAAGACTGAAAAGGACTTACATGTTCTGATGTTCCATCTACCCCAAAAGGAGCTGCATCTACACTAAGCTTTTTTTAAGCTTTTCCAGTATTGTAGATAATTTTAAATTTCAAAGGATTTGATATGTCAAACAAACTAGGTTCATTAAAAACCCAGTCCAATCCATCCATCAAATCTGTAGTTAGATTAAAATAGAAATGAACAGTTGTAAAATATCAACGTGGTGTTTGTAATTTCATCAAATTAAAAACTGCCACAGTGTGTCTGTGGTTTGTATGGGAGTAAATGTACTTGTACTTGTTTCCTTATCTATGCGACAGGTCCCAGCCAGGTGCCATTGTCCTTTAATGAATGCATGTTTACAGTAAATGCTACACAATCCCTGCTAATCGTGTTCACTGTAATGCATGACCAGGCCAGAGGTACAAGCTGCTGCGAACTGAATCTGGAATTGATTAATCTTGGTGTACTTATCGCTTTACCGACCAAATGTGAAAATAATGTGCACACAAGTCCACATGTGGAAACTCCAACTGTTAACATGACACTGTTAAGTGACTGCAGGAGACGATGGATTGAGGGTGGGAGGAACAAAACTCTTCTGCCTGCCCATTAGCACTTTGTACAAATGTAACCAAACCCCCTGTTGCCTGTGAAAACACAGTGGAAGCTTAATGAGAGGAAGTAAACAGTGATGCTGGTCTAGTCTCCTCCATGACATCCCAAACAAACCACATCACTGGAATTCTAGAAGGGCCTCCTATAAAACAGAATAACATTTTCATTAGATCCATCGTACTGTAGACTCTGCAGGACACAGGGTAAACTCAGGGAGTCTTTCCAGTGTTCTTTGTCCACGGATAAATCTCAATCGTGTCATGTCAGTTAGTAAAGTATTGTACTGTGGGAGCATTTTGAGTGTGCAGGACAAATACTTACACTTATAAACATACCAACCTTCAGTGAGAAAACCAGTTGTGTTACAGTATTTCAACACTAACAGCCACAAACTGCTTGTGCATCCTACTGAGGCTTCATCTGGCTGGTGTGGTGGAGAGAAGGATGTGCTACCCAGGCTTCTTTTTGTTGGTGTGGTGGAGAGGAGGACATGCTGCTATACTCCATCTTTTTGGCGTGGTGGAGAGGAGTACGAGCTACCCAGGCTTCATCTGGCTGGTGTGGTGGAGAGGAGGACATGCTGCTATACTCCATCTTTTTGGCGTGGTGGAGAGGAGTACGAGCTACCCAGGCTTCTTTTTGTTGGTGTGGTGGAGAGGAGGACATGCTGCTATACTCCATCTTTTTGGCGTGGTGGAGAGGAGTACGAGCTACCCAGGCTTCATCTGGCTGGCGTGGTGATGTGGAGGACATGTTTTTCCCTGTTAAAAGGGTTTTTAGGGGTTTTTTGCCCTCTGAGGCAAATTTGTAAATTGTGATAATGGGCTACACAAATAAAACTGACTTGACTGGACTGTCTTCTAAGTTATTAGTATAATTAAGTCATTATTACTAGGGCTGGATGAAAAGTCCCCAAAATAAAACTGTGCGTCACCTGTGCCTCCTGTGTGTCCTTGAGCATGGCACTTGGTGCTGAATAATTTGACGCAGCTGCCCTGTTGCCAACACTTCAAGACTATGGTCAAATTAATGTCCCCGGTGGGAAGGAATGAATGTAAAACAGGATGAACCTGAAAAAAGGGCTGCCTGATCAGCAAGAAACATCTTCAAGGTAAATTAAGGTTACAGAAATAGTGCAGAGGTCAGCCAAACACCTGGATGGGGCCGGTGCTCAACAATTTAAGGAGGATTTTAGGAGGCAGGAAACTGAAATGGTTCAGGGTTTGACTGGAAAGTCTGGATGACATCAACACAGTGAAAGAAAAGTATCAGGACTGTGATATAGAAATGTTTTTCCTACTGAAGATGAAGTGTGGGATCAGATAATGTGGTTATAATTACCAGTCTTTAATTTCCTCTTTATGAAAACTTGTCAAAAAAAAAGATAAAAGTTAAAATATCATAGTTCACAGCTCTGCTTACAGCCATTACTCTAAGCCTCAGTGTGTTCTGAGACAGACAATATATCTTTTCATGGAGATTCAAGCAGTCAATGTCCCTGCTATTACTGAGTCAAAATATTGGGGATGTTGAAGGCCTGTCTGGAAAACTACAATTTCTGCACCACAGGATGTGTGCACGTCGTCCTTTTATCACTATTCTGAAGTAGATGTCTATTAACACTCCTCCTCTGCTGCCGCCTCGTTATTCTTTGCTGCAGGTCAATTTCACTCTACATCAAAACACTTCACCTTTTTCTCAGATATTAAAATATACACATCAGCAAGGGGAGACAATGCAAACAATAAGGTTTTTAATTTCAGAGATAAGAACATTGTGTTTTCTACACATTACACTTCAAGCACTGACCCAACAATAACCCAGAACAAGTCTTTCTCCTCTTTTTTCCTCACTGCCCTTCTTCCTTTTTCTACCTTCTTTTTTGTGGCTCATAAAGCTCTTGCCCTGAAGGCCACTCTTTATGTTTTACTACTCACCTATTATGTGCTTTCAGACTGCTCAAATATTACCAGAAAGAGAAGGATGGTGCAAAAGATGTAAAGAGAGGACGCAATTTGAAAAAGAAAAGGACATATACTGGACATGTCAGGTAGGGTGAAGATGGCATTAAAGAGCTGGTAAGTAGTGGAAATTAGGGGTGGGAAAAAATATCGATATGGAGATATATCGTAATAGTTTGTCTTCTGATATAATATCAATTCTTAACTCTCTGAGTGCCATCGATGTAATAATATGTCGAAGTGGTTTTTCAGCAGAGGGTCACCAATCGCCGTCTCCCACAGTCTGTGAGTAATTGTGGGGCTTCTGGGAAATGTAGTCAGAGCATAAACAGACGGTATACGCCACAGAGATCAAAACAGGAAGTGAAGATGATCAAGATAAGAGAGAGTGTCCTCTACTCTACCTCTGATAAAACAAGAATGGAACAAGGTAAAAACAAACATTTTTTTCATGATGAAATAGAGAGTCTCTTCTTTCATTTGAGCTATTCACTGTTTTCAGAGACATAGTACTAAATATTCTGTGGGTCTAGAAATATGACTCAAAAACACTGAAACAGGGTACTTTCTCTTTTAAAAAAACTGCTAAAAACTGCTGGCACTCAAAGCGTAAATTTGAGTGAGTGACTATGTTTTGTAATTCCTGTGAAATGGATTCAGTGCAATCAATAAATTCTGAATTTCTTCAGTGACACAGATGTCGGGATGTACATATATTGATTATTGCAGAATCACTATATCATGATATTATCGTTATCGTGGGCACCTCCAAGCTTACAGCACCTGGTATTCCCAGGCGGTCTCCCATCCAAGTACTGACCAGGCCCAACCGTGCTCAGCTTCCGAGATCAGTAAAATGAGATGTATAGCGAGAATGAAAGAAAGTGAAGGGATGGCATGAAAGAGAAGGAAGGAGGGCATGTGAGAGAGGAGAGGCTCCTCCCAGGGTTAATAGAAAGGCTCCTGTGTAAATGAGTGCACAGCATCAGGGCAGCTACCTGAAAACGAGAAGAACAGGAAAAGAAAAGGAAGGTGAATCAATGTAACAAACAGGGTGAAAGAAGGAGGCATGAACTATTAATGAGAAGACATTTTACCTGATGGGGGGAAAAGACGAGATGGAAAGGTCAATGAATTGCCAGGCTGGGGCGGTTTGCTGCAGAAACGGACCAGAACACTGATGAGCGTCGTACGAGAAGGAACAATGACCAGACTAGCCTGCGGGCACATCCAAGAAATTATGGCTTATGGAGACAAGAGACAGAGGGGGAGGGACGGAAGTGAGCAAGGACGTATGGGTCAATGCAGCAGCAGACAGCAGACGGCGCCTCTTTATTCAGAGCAGTGATTGTTAGGTGTGGGTACAGGAACGTCATCTCCGTCTTAAACTCGTCATGTGAAGCATACTGGAAGATTAAAATCACCATCACATCTGACAAAATTATAAATACTTAAGCACGGCTCTGGTAACGTTTTTTCAAAAAGGTTTACAGCAGGTTTCAGCTCATTATTTAGGCGACAGGCACACAAATTCACAGCATGGTTGACTCTCATCACTCTCATAGTGTCGTTTTCAGCCACAGCAAGCAGAAAAACCACTGTACACTATCTGCTCTGCAGCAAACAGCAGACAGAGGTACTACCTGGGGAGCAGTCGAATCTCTTTTTGTTGTTTTCAGGAGTTGGTAGGGACCAAAAACAAAGCTAAAACTGGACTCACAACCAGGGGCTGAAAAGTGAAGCCAATGCTGAAGTGCTTCTTTTTAATGACCAGCAGGAGACGACTGTTCTAATCTCTAATTGCTGAAAGAAATAATGTAAATTATGGTCCCATTTAGAGTTAAACAGACCCTAAAGCAGAGGATGCTTCAGGGCATGGTTGCCTTGGAGTTGTCCGTTCTTGTCTACAACATTAACCACAAAGATGGCTTGGGAGAGTTTTCGGTTACAATCCTGAAAAACATGATGAACAGCATTACCCCTAATCGCCACTGGATGCAGAAAGACACCAACATCTGTCGTCCGTCATCCATCAACAGCCAAAAGATCCACCCTGGATTATCGATTATGTGGTCTGCAGCGAACACATATTATTTTATTTTTATTTTGATCTTCTGTCTACACACGACTTCCTGTCCTGCACGATCAGCTCTGTTCTTATGCTGTGCTCTTATGCTGTGCTCCAACATCCGACAACAATAACAGCGCTGTCGATTTGTTCAGCAGGTGTCGGCACATCTGCGGCGTTCAGTGGAAATTTACACATTGATTTGAATGGTAACGTATCGGGTCCGACAAAATATTCGGCATCGTTCCGCATCCAGTAGAAATTAGGAGTTACCATCGCAGAAATGCCGATAAATCCCATTAATGTGCTCATTTCAACATCCCTAATTTTTAGATGTTTCTCCCAAAGAAAAAGACTTCTACATGACTGCAGTGAGATGAGCACAAATTGCCAGAAGGATCTCAATTTCATCAAGTCGTCGCAATTAATTTCAAAATAATAAACTGATAAACAACAAAGCATCTATGACTGTTTTATAATCTAAAATAAGTCTGACAGGTTCTTTCATTTAAAAAAAAAAAAAAAAAAAAAAAAACAGCATCTGTCTCTGGAGACGGTTGATCATTTTTAAACAACCATTTAGCACTTTCCTGGAGGATTCTTCTAAATGTCACCCTTGAAGGAAACTTGTGATTCATAAATTTCATGTAATTAAATTCTGAGATGAAGAAAGTGAAGTGGTTCCCACCACAGAGTGAGGAATTTTCGGGGTTTGAAGGTGCTTCATATCCTCCGGCCGTGTTTTTTTATTCATACAAAACCATACAGAAATCTTGTCAATTAGACATTTTTGTGACAGCGTCTAAAGTTTAATCTTTCGCCCTTGCTCTGGTTCTTATGTTCACACAGGGGACAGTTTAAAAAGGCACCAAATGTCCCTGGTGTAAAGGCTCACATTTAAATAGATCCTGGAGATTAGATCGGGGAAGGATTGAAAGGATTATACGTCCTTATCCAACCCTGTTTTTATTGATGGAAACCGAACAGAGAAAAGTGGTTAAAAGAGGACAGCCGTTCCCTGTCAGCGGAGCAGAGAAATGAGTGGCAGAGCGCTGCCTCAGGTCTTTCTGAAAAATGAAATAATGTGATTGTCTCATTGGCGGGGAGTTAAAAGACTTGCGCTGAATAGGAAATCCTGTTGTCGGGCCAAGTGAAAAGGAAAGCTTTTAAAAACATATTATCCCGAACAATGGGTCCACCCAGGGTGATGTGTGATACATGAGGAGGATTGCACGGACTTGAAAGATATCACAGCCTTTCTCTATGTGGGTGAAATGTAAAGGAACCACACTGCAATCCTCTCGTCCCAGTCCTCTCATATTCAATAAGCCCAGTTCTGGCGAATGAGATGTGAAATTGCCTGCTATCAATGTAAGGCCCCTTGGTAAATGGCATTTTCAGATGTCTCTGAATTGGATTGTTCCACCGTTGGTTTTTTGGCACCTGAGTTAATGACCATTATGAATGGAGAGCTAGCCAGCCAGTGGCTATGACTCCAGAGGTGTTTAATAGGCCTGCAGGGAGAGCCAGGTAAGTAATCCAGAACTAGCCATGTGAGAGAAAAGACATTCTTTGATAATTCAGAAGGAGTTTAACAGAGAGGGAGGAGTGAGGGGAAGATTTTTTCAACTTTGTTAGGACTGCAGTTTCTGCAATTTTTTTCAAAAATGACGGGTATTTATTCTAAATTTATTCTGGCCTTTAAAAAAGACAGACACACAACATAGGTAGGAATCTTTGCCTATTGTTGAATTTATAAAGCAGTACAGTGATATGGTCATTTTTATATATTTAATCCCTTTATTATTATTTAAGCTCCCACACTCTCCCACACAGTACAAACGGTGTTAGCTGTTTGCCTAATGTGCAAACCATTAAATGATGGAAATGATCCAATTACTTGCTTGCGTGTGTTTTCTTCTTCTCTGAAAGCATTATCTGCTACTGCCTGTTGATATAATACTTCACACTAAAAGAATATCAGTCTTTACTAATTTAAAGCATTAAAACTTCTCATGATTGTAGTCACTGCAAATGATTTGCGCAAAAAACCCACAATCAGCAACCACAAGGAGAACAGTGGGAAGCAGATAATGAATGAATTAAACTCAGGCAGCTGACGAACGGACGGCTGCAGAGAAAAAAACATATAGGACTGAGATAAGAAGTGCATTTATAAGATGAAATTAATGAAATGTTTACGTGTGGTGGGCTTAATGCAGACAGAGGGGGATAATAATTCATGCTGACGCCTCGGGCCCGTTCCCGCATAAACAAGACAATAAAAAAGGAGGATATGAAAATGAAATTGGCCTTTCTCTTTGTTGACCATGAGCTGAGGATGAAAGCAGGTGGTTACATCAGCACATACAAGCTTAAGAAATAAACAACTGCACGCCCTCATTTAATTAAACTGGCAAAGAAAAGTAAATATTACCATGTTTGCACAAACTATTATAGTATATAATGGGGTGGGTATTACCAAGGACTTCACGATACAATACGTATCATGATACTTGAGTCACAATATGATACGTTATTGCGATATTGTGATATAGAATTCGGTCTGGATTTGGCTCAAATCACGACTTTTTTGGGGTGGGAAAAAATTGATACTGAAAAAAAAAATCATAGTATGCTTACATCCAGATTATGATGTGATGTGTTGGCCAGCTTTGTTCATGTGAGTGGATGAGAGGCACATGGGACGCTACAGACAGTACAGTGGACGAGCCTTATTTAAGTTTGACTGAGTTCTTCTTCCTGCTGGAGGTGGTGGCATTTATCAGCCAGCGTGACCACACACTTTGATTGGTTCGCCTCAGTCCTGCTCCGCTTTGGCAGATTCTCAGACTGCATTGATTAGGACAAACAAATCCATTTTTGCGCATTCCTCAAAAGTCGATTCAGGTGCATCATTTAAATTCAACAGAGGGAGACTGCCATCTGGTCATATCTTCCAAGTTATATAATCCCCCCCTTTTTACTGAAGTTTTCAGCCACTTTAATGTGCCATATTGCTGCTGGCATTTAGAAAATGTGCGAGATAATATCACAGCTTGTTTGCCTCTTCAGGTCTTACTAAGGTCTTTTATGACCTTTGTAAGGACAATAAGTTTGATGCTAATGCTTCTTATGTCCTTGGTGTTGGCTTTTACATGTACAATGTAAATGAAATATACAGCTTTCACTATCATAAACCACAATATACTACAAATATAATAAAATGCACATAATGTAATCTACCAATAAATATGCACCATAAACCAATGGTGGCATTTCCATTTTCTGATAGCCCTCATATCTCCTTAATAAAAGCCAAATAAATATACCTCATGGATGTAGTGAACTATTGGGTTTACTATGCAGGGAAAAGTGTCTTTTGAGTAGCAGTGGGAAAAAAATATTGATATGGCAATATATCGTGATACTTTTTCTTCTGATATAAAATCGATTTTTAATTTAATTTCTTAATAACGATTCCCCCCCCCCCCCCCCCAAAAAAAAAACAAACTTTTGGGCCGGTACTGTCAATAAATAAAAATAATCCGCTTTAATGTATGCATGTGTGTGTGTGTTTACATGTATATAAATATATCTACATATGTATAATATGTACTGTACCTATACACAACTACATTTTAATTTCTAGTGATCTATGTAGAGTATTACAATATGTCGCAATATCACACTATCGCAATAATGGATTGTATCGTGACTCAAGTATCACAATACATATCATATTGTGAAGTCCCTGCCAATACCCTACTTTACAGGTTTCTTTGTCTTCATTATATTTGGTTTCTTTCCAATATTACACCTTCCACCAATTCCACAATTCCACAATTTTGTGAACAGCTGAGCAAAAACTGGTTTGAAGAAATTATTATTCTTACTGTTTTAAACAATGCTGTGCACATATATATGTATATGTGTGTATATATATGTGTGTGTGTGTGTGTGTGTATATATATATGTGCACAGCATCGTTTAAAACAGTAATAATATATATATATATATGTATGTATATATATATATATACATACATATATATATATATATATATATATATATATATATATATATATATTCCTTCTGTACCTTCTCCCACGTTTTCCGTTCATGAAAACAATTAGGGGTAATTAAGTGTCTGAGAAAGATAGTGGGATTGAATTAAGAGCAATAAACAGGAGGGAGGAGGACAGAGAGAAAAACAAAAAAAACAGAGAAACACTAATGAATGAGAAGAAAAGTCGCAAAAGAGCGAGGTTGCAGGGAAGGGGAGGAAGGGGAGATGATGAAGGAAGTGAACAGCTGGAGAGGAAGCAGAGCGAGGTGACAGAGGATGGAGGAAGGACATAAGGGAAGGAGACACTAAGAGCAGGGAGGCAGCTGAGAAGGAAAAAGAGACAGTGAGATGTGTGTTATAGAAAGAGAGACAGAGAGAGGTGCTGGGGTCACATCTCTTCCAGTTTGAGAGAACCATTAGCAGTGTCTGCATCAGATTTCTGCCCATCCCTATCACCATCACAGCTGGATTCACCTGAGCGTGACATCTGGCTCACTCTTCCTCTCACTGGAAACATGCACTAGTTCACACACAGTATAGAAAGGTTCTCTGTGTCTGTTTTAGTGCTTATGCACACTTTTATTTTGCAGCTGTGTCACACATACTGTAAGACACAACTCCCTATATGCTTGCCAGGGCTCAAACATAGGTTAGCCCACGACGGCTCATTGAAGGGTTACTATACTAAATCTGAAACGAAAATACCGTTGGTAAACTGAAATAATAAAAAAAATACTTTCCGAAAAAAATAATATATTGACTTAAAAATTATTAAAATATAAAAAATATAAATAAAATAAAAAATAAATGAAATGAAATAAAACAGATTAATATTCATTCAATTTCCGAGACATTGAAGCACAGAAATTGAACAGATTTGACTTTCCAGGAGATGGCGCTATGTCACAATTACATCACATTGGACACTAAAATAGCACAAAGATTAACCATTATGGTCGTTCTTTCACTGTCCTACTCCAGTCCCAACAAAAACAAATGTATAGTAAACAAAATTTTCGCTTCGGTATGATTTCGGTTTTGAAAGCCACCGTTGTTTTGTTTTTGTTTTTTTTTGATCAGTATGGGAAGAAAAAATAATCCTCAAAATGTATTTTATTCATTTATCATGAATTAGTGAACATTTTTCCTCCCAATTGTTTTCGATAATAGAATGTAGAAAAATAGAAACAACATAATCCTGCTGCTATAAATCAAATTAAAATAAAATAACTCAATTAAATGTATTCTAAACATTAGTGTTACTTCTTCTTCAGTCTCTCCCTTCCTGGTTGACGTCATAAATATTTTTGAGCTTTGCCGGAACGGTTTGGTTCGGCCTAAATAATACCATAAAACTAAATGTATAAAATTATGAAAAACTAAAAACTAAACTAAAAAAAATAGCAACCACACTCTCACTAAAAATAAAATGAAAAAGTCAAGAAACAAAATAAAAGCTGATTGAAAAAAAAGTAAAACAACCTTTCTTGAAGCTCGATCACTATAAAGTAACTTTATAGAAGAAAAAACAATAAAAAACATAAAAATTACAGGGTAGGAGCAGAGCTTTCTCTTGCAGTGCGACTGGCGCGGTGTTTCGTGTAAGCAACGGCCTTATGAATGATTTGCGAGCGCTCAATTATTGACGAGGCTTCGGAGATCTGATGAGGTGCTTGGAGCCACCCGGTCGGATAATCGGCTGGGAGGTTGGACGGCTTCCAGTAAACTAGACGCTAACTTTGCATGTGAGACTCCAGTAAACGCACAAATGTTTTCCCCCTTTGCAGAGGACGGTGCATGACGAGATCACAGCTGGTAATGGGATGTGAAGAAAGTGAGTGTGTGTGTGTGTGTGTGTGTGTGTAAACCAACCACTCCAGGGTCTAGAATATAGCTCAAGGCGAAGGGATTGTATCACTCGACTAAACGTGATTAATTAAAGAAGGTCTTTGCATATGATTAGCATGGAGATGTGTGTGTTTGCACGGAGATCATTATAACCACGCTGCGCCTCAACCCTTCTACATAAAGTTGTCTAATTGGTTTACATCACTACCTGTGGGTTCAAACTCTACGCCCCATATATCTGTAAAGTGTGAATTCTAGTCATGAATAAAATACGCTGCCTGCGTTCAATACCTTCGGGGGCATTTAATATATTTGCGGACTTTGATGTTTCCACTATCATTCTGAAGGGTCTTTATTAGATCAACAGCTGCAACAAGAGCTCCGGCAGGTTCCCCCTCAGCTGTTTAAAGAGGTTTGAAAGCTGGGGTGACACAAGGGAGGGCAAAGAAACAGGGAGAGAGGGAGGGGAAGATGAAAGGAAGACGCTAAACTGGAAGTGGAAGAAGGAGAAGTGCTTGAAACACAGAGGAGGAGGCGAGCAGAGCAACGAACGCCCTCGACCTTGACCCCGACCTCCACCCCGTCACGCTTCAGTGCATGTGCAACAAACTGATGCCCCAGTTCAAAAAGTGACTGTGTATCGTCCTCAAGTAAAAAAAGAAAGGCTGAAAGAACTATAGAACACAGAAACACTAAAGTGAATAAGCTCATACGATAAGTAAGACAAAAAATATTACTTCCATTACTATTCATCTCTTTCACACTTCATTTTGACTATGAAGAGGAAAAAATGTGTTCTGTTTTTCAAAAACAGGCAGCATGTTTCTACACTCTAATATTACACTATGACAGGATCTGTGTGTATTTGATGGTGTTGTTGAGGAAAAGCAAAAGTCAAATGCCACAGATTCTGTAGTTTCAATAAAATATTAACACGGCGAACAGCAGTGTTGGCTTTCCTCGCTCGATAAATCTCTATAATTCCATCTGGCGATGCTAATGCAGATGTTGATTCTGTCAGTACGCGACCGACACGAGCTTGTTTAGTGTTGCTCACACCTGCCTACACAAACAACAGGACATCAGACAATCTGCTGATCAAAGGTAGACGAACAAAAAGTATGTATATGTATATATTAGGGGTGTGTATCGGCAAGGACTTCACAATACAATACATATTGCGATACTTGAGTCATGATACGATACATTATTGCGATATTGTGATACTGCAATATATTGTGAGAATCTCCATAGATCACTGAGAAATTCAAAATGCAGCTTAAAATATATATGTGCACACACACATATATATATATAATACATATACTGTACATATAGATATATTAGGGCTTATAAGTTACCGTGTTAATGTGGATTATTTTTTTTATTTTTATATTAATTTTATGTAAATTTATATTTCAATATGCAGAAGTTGCACTGGATTTTGGCCCAATTGGTCCAAATCTTTACTTTTTTTTGGAGAGAAAAATCAATATTAAGAAATAATTTTAATGAAATATCAATATTACATGAGAAGAAAAAGTATACCGTACATATTTATACAACTTGCATTTTAAATTTCTCAGCGATCTTTGTGGAATATCGCAATATGTCACAATAACACAATATTGCAATAATGTATCATATCGTGACTCAAGTATCGCGATATGAATCGTATCGTGAAGTCCTTTCCAGTATCCACCCTACTGATAAGTATGGAAAGATGAAGCCCCAAAACTGATCTGCTCTTTTCAGCCTCTGGATCTGATGATGGGCTGGAGGTAAAAACCAGAGGCAGGGTCGCTGATATGGAGACAAAGATCAAGACAGAACAGAAAAAGACGGCAAGCTGCAGAGAAAATTAAAAGAAAGTGACAGAAAGCGATAGCCTGGCATCCTGCCTCCAACAAATCAAGCTCATAATGGAACCTGTAGGGCTCCAAGTGGAGGCATTCATTTCCATGTACTGATGATGCAATGCAGAGCAGAGCTCAGGTCGGATCAGAGGGGAGGTGAGGAAAAAGGACAGAGTGAGGAAGTAGACGGAGAAGTGGGAGGACAGGCGAGGGACGCCGGCTCATCCCTCAACAAGCATTTCCTCTGTTTTTCCTCTGTTAACGCTGTTTTTTACTCCACTATGTGAGATTCATCTTAATCACGGGAAGCTAAAGTATAATTCCATTTTTTGGGGTCAGGCAGATGGTCTTTGTTGAGGAGATTAATTACCATGCTGCACAGCATTAATAAAGGCAAACATTTGAAGGGGAAATGCAATTTGCCCCGAGAGCCAGGCCAGTGTAAATAGGTGAGTCAGGGCCGGAGAAGGCAGATAGCCCGTGGGTGGATCATAATTTATTCTCTGTGTAGCGCCTGTTGAGCCTGAAGCTGGCAGAGCAGAGCAGACAGGGAGACTAATGGGCATTCAACCACCTGGCAGCAAACTGGGGATCAGAGCACACTGCTGGCTGCAGCGAGGCTTTTCTTCCTCCTTTCTGAAGTGTGTTTTAATTCACTTACGTGTCTTTTTATGCATTCAAAGATACTTTTTGAAGTCAGAGCAGGTCTTTTGAAGAAATATCTTTTTACCTTTGCAATGGAGAATATTGTCTGCATGCAGGTATGTTGTGTTTATAATAAGAGTTCATCACAATGACAACAATTATCTGCACATAATACAAAACACAGGGATTATTGAGAACTACGGCACAAACACATTTTTCAGGGGCATGAATGCAGAAATTCTTTCTAAGAAGATGAAAAAAACTCTGCACATCAAAAGAGACAAAAAGCTTCTTTTGCTATTTTTAATTTTAAAGCTCAGGAGGTAGATACTGTGAGCGGAAAATTGAAAATAGCAAAAGACATTTGAAGGTTTTTTTTTATCTTTTTTGGTGTGCAGATTCTTTTTAAGTCACACCTTGTTTTACTTTGCCGGGGACGGGAGATCAGTGGCACAGCTCTTTATCAAGCCGGCAGCTACAAATGAACAGCGTGATGTCCCATCAAAAAGCCATCCTAACTGTTGTTTCCGACCCACAGATTTGAAGCGCTGAAATCCAGGCGACATCGGGAGGCAGAGCACGAGTCTGTCGTGGAGTCATGCCAGACAAATTGCTGTCAGCAGGACGGGCGGTAATTTTCTTGAAATCCGGAACATATCAGGGAAATGAAAGAAGAGGAGCAGCACCTGAGCAGCACCCTGGAGACACAGTGGGACTATCACTTCAAAGATGAGTGCTTTTCGAAAGACTTCCCATTTCCATCAGGCCATATGGATAGACAGGAGACGGGGCAAAACAATCTGCACCTTTATTACTGGGTGGTTATGAAAAGGGTATATAAGAGGCCAAAAAGTGAACATAGAATAGATTCAGAAGAGCTTTCATTGCTGCAATATACCAGCATGTTAGCAGTGTGTCTGTCTCTGGCTGTGTGTGCCTAAATGTAGTACTGGAAGATGTAGGGCTTCATTTTAAAAATCAAATTTAATCCTTTTTAAGACCTCAGCAAATATAATTTAAGACCCAAAAATGTCAGAACAATTTCTTTAGATAACAGTCAATTTATTGTAGGGCCCGAATATGGAGTTTTTGAGGCTGATGCCGATATCAATATTTAGCAGGAAAAAAAAATCTGATAACCAATTAATCTCCAATAATATCTTTTATGAATATTTTTCAGTCCTTTAACGCTGCAACAACGACATAAATTGAAGGCATAACACTTATCTTTTTTCTACAACTTTAATTTCACGACTTTCAAGAACAAAAAAGTGAACTTTAAGACAATTTAGGACCCAGATTTTAATTTAAGACATTATAAGACTTTTTAAGGAACTGCAGGAACCCTGTATTATAGAAATATTCTGTTACAAGCACAAGTCATGCATCAGAAATTAACTTAACTTACAGTGAAAGAAAAAGCATTAAAATATACTTAAAGAACTTAAAGTAAAAGTACTCGTTGTGTAAAATAACTAAAGCTATGTTATTGTATTTTACTGGTTTTTTTTAAAGAAATACTGAAGTGTGTGCACTTAAATAAAGATCACCTGAGTAAATTTGTTTTTATCACTGTTTAAATAGTCTGATTTCCTGCTGTCAAGGACGTTCCTGACTGTACATTTTACACTGTGCCAGATGTTAGGCGTTACACCTGCTGACTTGCTTTAGGAACAAAAATGTTGAACTGAAAGTGATCGCTATGCTTGTGCATCACCTGTGCTAGCTTCACTGATGCTGTTTACCTCATTTCAAGGCTGACAGCTCATCAAGATTAACTACAAGATGCATCATCTTTATCCTCACAAAACGACACGGCGCCTTTTATTCGAAACCTCTGAAGCTGAGATCAAAGAATGCAGAACACTGTCTATTCAAATCTGTGATAAATCACAAATTAATAATTTACATTATTATACGCAACTATATTTAGTTTCTTAAAAACATGCATTCCTTTGCATATGGTCACATTTTACAGTTGAAAATTGTGCATTTTTTGTGATATGACCAGAGGCCAGAGTCCCACAAGAATATTGCATTAAAGTACACAAAAAAATGTACAAGGTCAGTTAAAATGCAACATTACTGGGGGGAGTATAATAATATGTGGTACTTTAGGTTACAAAACAGATTAAACTGCATGTTAACTTACTGTACAGTGGATCAACATCACCCCTTTAATCAAAACCAACAGACAGCCACCATAGTGAATTGTCTGATTATCATAAAAATAAATATACAAGTACCTTCCTCAGTGTAGCCTCAAAAGAATTAACCAGAAAAGAGACAAATTCAACAAAAATGACAGAGAAAAAAGTATAAATGATATTATTCAACAAAGAATAAACGGCTGAAGACACACAGTAGAGCGCATAAACAGCATCCACGTTGCTAGGCAACCAGTTGTTTCTCATCCGTGTCTGTTGTCATGGATATACAAGAGTTTTAAAAACATTTTCAAAACTAAACAATACGAATGCATTTTTAACATGCATTAGCTGACAGGAAGTGAACTTGGACCAAAACAGTTGCCTTAGCAACAGCAAAAAAACTCACCCATAACGATGGAGCCCTTTAACGGTCCACATCTCCTCCAGGTTCAACGTCTGCACTCCTTTCATTCTAAAGGCATAACTATATAACTAGTCCACTTCTCTGGTCCCAGTAGAACCGGTCCACTTGTCCTCTAGTCCTCAAACACACACCTCACTGAAGGTAGAAGCTCCTCGGTGGACGCAGCAGCTACCATTAGCATGTTAGCTAAATCTAGCTAGCGCCTCCTGTTAGAGTGATCCCCCTCTCCATGTGGCGCAAATCATTAAACAATCCGCATGTAACTTTTTGTCAAACTATTCCGAGGTACACTGATGCCATAACGCCGCTTGTCATGTTTAATTTCAGCTTGAAGCGCTAGCTCCGATCCTTGAACTCGACCGCTCGTGAACCACAGGCTGTGCGTACTGCAAACATTTACGGCGTCACCATTTCCGGGTGGCAGGGCGTCTGTTTGAGGCGGCTCCTCTCTGGAGATATGACCTCTACTGGCCACAGACACAAACTGCAGCTTCCTTCTATAAGGCAGCAGAATAGAATAGAATAGAATAGATTTTTTTTTTTATCCTCCACTGGGATAAATTTACCCGTCACAGCAGCATAGACAAGTTACAGTATACAATAAACAACAACAATAATATACAACAATAATAGAACAAGTAGTAATAATAAATATTTACAACATTTACAAGATAAAAAAGGAAGCATTGTAAGTGGAGTGTTAATTGGACAAAGTTATTTAGAAAATATAATACGTTTTATTTATTATTTGTTATTTGAGATAATTAAAGTTATTTGTAAAAATGGACAGAGTAAAAAAAGCAGTGCAAAAAAAAGTGCAAATATGGTTTCAAAGAAGGGCAATGACAGTTTAACTTTCTGTTAATGGATGGATGGATAGATAGATAGATAGATAGATAGATAGAGAGACAGATAGATAGATGAAAAAACAATACAACTAAAATACTAGATCCTAAAATATACACTAAAAATTGTGCAAATAATGTGCAAGTATGCATATGTGTCTAATTTTTGTGCAAATAAACTGTGCAGGTAAGCAGAGCTGCTCATTTATGTGCATGTGCATACTGCATTAGGATTTGGGGCTATGCTATCTGTAAATCAAAATATCAGCAGCAGATAGAGCGCAGTCTTGTCGGTTGAATCCTTTGCATAAAGATACTTGGATAATACAGTAGATTCAGGATGTAGCAGCCTGGTCTCTGATGCAAACTAAAGTCACTAGACTGCTGCTAGATGCCCTTGATGCCCAGGTCCTCAGCAGTATTGTGTCAGGATGGCTGAGTGGACAAAGGCGCCAGACTCAAGGACTGAAATCCTTCCTCTGAAATAGCACTTATGGAGACATCCCACTTCTGTTCTCCCAAAAAACAACTTGAATTTTCCCTCAAAATCAATAAAGTTGTTACCTAATAGAGATTTTATCATCAGGATTGAAAGTTTCTGTGCATCAGCCTCTTAAGGAGAGGCTGCCTGTGAACGACACGTTCTCTGCCTCCTGAATATATTAATTACCAATCAGCATTAGTTCACATCAAAAACCTGAACATGAACGCTCAAACTAATGCAGAAGTGGACAATAAGTGGGTATTTAATGATATAACTAGATGCTCTCTGACAGCACCCAGCAGTTTCCTGGACTGAATTGTTCAGTATAATGACTAATGATTGCAGTTGTTGCAGGAAGTGGAAGATGAAAGGACAGTGTGATTAAATGAGTTTACCTGTTGAACTTGTCTGGTTTTGACAGTGATTGCTTCAAGTCAGATTGAGACTGCGATTCAATTTGAGTTGATTGTTTTGTGTATACAGAGGCTGCATCTCCTGTGGGAGGCCTCTCCCTGTGTCGCCATCAAAAGAAAGAGATTGCAACCACACTGTGGAAACTCACATCAAATCAGCTGGAAGATCCAATCAAATTAGTGTCTGAAAATAGACATGCAGCAGCAATATTTCAGAGATTGGACTGCATTATTTAAGTGTTTTTCAAGTAGAAGTGCAGGTAAATGTTGAGTAAATTGCAGGAGTTTTACCAACATTTTCCCTTTATGAATCCATCATGGGTTCCTTGTATTGAGTGTGTTAGATTGGCGATACAACAGTAGCTGGAAAATGGTTTGTAGCCAATAATAGTCATTATATTTACTGTGATATCTTCAAAGAAATGATGGTGAAAGATTTTCCCAACAATTACTGTCAGAGAGCAAATAAGCTGCAAAACAAGAAAGGAAAAAGTGAGGAAGTGGCTTGGTAAGGCTGAAATTATCTCATCAGTTTTTAGCTCGACCAGGATGTCTAATGTAGTGATATTAAAATGAAAGTGTCGTTTCACACTATTCCACTAAGTGCTTGTGGCTGTGATTATGATGAGAGGTTTCAGAATATTGGAAGAATCAGCTTTGTGTTCAGAAAATAACTTTTAACAGACTGTTAAACTTAGCAGCACATTAAGTTTGTTTACAAGAAAATTATGCACCTTTAATCCTATAAAGTTATCACCAGAACAAAAAAGGACACTAGAGAGTTTAAGATATATCTGAAATGCAGGACTGAAATCCTCTTAACATTTTAATTTGACTCACTTGAGCCCAGAGTGTTTTTGACTTTTTTTTTTTTCGTCTTTGAGCAGACAGCATCCTCTCATCCTCATTGATTAACTCATCACACTGGCCAGCTGTGTTTGGCCAGAGATAATGTTTTAATTAACGGACTTCAATATCTAATTAAGATTAGATGTAGATGCTTTATAGAGGTCATTTAAATGAAGGCGGACAGGCCGGCAGGGGAAGGTCTGGGCTGATGATGGGATCAATACACCGCCGTTGGGGAGTACCTGCCTGTGGTCCTGAGCTTTGATGGAGCGGTTCACTGCCATGTTTCAGCGAAGGCCTCATAGTCAAGGGTGAGTGAACACGAGAGGCAGCTCTTTTAAGATAAGTTTAAAGGTATTTCTGTACCCTGACCTGAATTCCTGATGGTGCACTAATCATTACAAGGCCTCTAAGATTTGTATTTTAAGAGAGTAAAACTAATCTAATACCCTTGTTTTATCTTATTGAGTATTTTGGTTGAGTGGCTAGGGCTCCTTATTTTTAAACTGGCAGTCGGTGAATGGCTATTAAAATCTAAAAGGGGTCCATCCCCCTGGGAGCACAGATTAACTCTGCAAATTACAATCTGGTCATTAGATTATTGGATATGTGGCACTGTACTGTAAGTCGCCTTGTCTGTAGTGCAACTTGAAAGCTCAATTAGTGCCTAAAACTGAAAAGATTTATCCTGTGTGGAGCATGAGCACGCTCACTAAATCTACCCATTAAATTTAAGGTATTTTGTAGCCTCATAATGGAACTAGAGGAAATGGATGTTCACATTATAATTCACATTGATCCAAGCAGTCATTTCAATGCAAGATTTCTGTTAGATAGTGTGGACAAACCAACAGACATCATCATAAACTAAGATTAATATGTGAATTTATTTCACTTAATAATCCCTAAAATTGATTTTTGGAGGGACAACAAGGCCTTTAATTTGAAATAAAGGACAAAAAAGAAAACCGGCTGTGCATGTCGCTGTACGAGCAGCATTTCTAGGACGACACTGATTATATTTCAGCAGTTTGTTAAATAGAGCAAGACCAAATAAGATGAATGAAGATCATCATAAACGGTGTTCATTGATATTCCAATACCTGAACCTTTTCCCACCTTTCACCGAAACAGTTTGAATCAATAGGAAGTCATTTCTGCTCTGCTCGTTAGTTTATGACATACTGGACTGAGGGTCGATTGGTCGTTTACAACAGATACTGCATATGATAGTTAACGTGAGATTAATGATTAATTCTGATTGAAAACTCGAGTATTTTACCTTGTGAGTTTTCTCAAGCAATCATCGCTGTTTAACTATGGTACTATGTGCATTCTGATTTGATCTATGGTTGAATTTATTTACTTCACTGAGCAATATGTTGAAAAAAAGGGAAAAAAAATTCTCCAAAAAATTCATACTGTAACATGTCAAAAGTGTCAACAAAATGAAAAATTAAAAAGTCATCAGAATGATTCATTATAGTGTGCTGAATTATTTCATAGTTTGTTGAATATGTTGAAAAAAGGTGGAAAAAAACTGAAAAAGTCATACTATTGCATATCAAAAAAGCAAAAAAATAATTTTTAAAATGACCTCATTGTACAATATAAAAAAGGCCATTTTATAACGTAGAAAATTCGTAACCAATTAATTTAAGTTCAGATAAAGACAAAGTCAAAGAGCAATGATTCAGTGATTAATGTACCAACGCTGGATGTTGGTAAAATAGAAAGCTCCACCTCTGGTGTCAAAGTCACCCAAACATCTAAGGGAACAATAACGTCACACTCGTCCTGCCTTTTATTTTTTATAACGTGGCTATTATTGGAAAGGCCACAAGAGGTCACTCATGAGCAAAACGCTGCACAGGTCATTCAGTGCGTTTTAACAAGCCAACGTCATCTGTGTTGATGGCGGTTTTATTTTACACGTATCGTTACCCTTCACACAATCACACCTGAAAGTAAGTTTTTAAGTGAACTCTAAAGATGGCCGTGAACCGGTTCATTAATTTCTGGGGCGACAGGACAAATGGATCTCAGAGATGAGAGGTCAAAGGTCAGCATGTTCTATTCTTTCAGCCTAATGAGTGGTCAGACCTCCACAAGGTGACTTCCTCTCACTTTTTCACTCTTCACTTCTCTCTCCATGTCCTCCACACCTCCTCTGGTCAAACCCCAGACAGTCCAAGCTTTAAAGGCACAGCTCTAATTAAAACCAGTGTTTAAATACGTCACTAATCCATTGACCATTGTAGTCTATTAAGAGTCCCATCATTGATTAGACAGGCTGATTCAAAGAGCCAGAAAGTCATTAGAGGAGATTTGAAAGATGTCCTCTGTTGATAGCTACAGAGGGAACTTTATTTGTTTACTCGACTCAAAGCATCATTTTCTTAATGGCTTATAAGTAAGGATAACTATATAGAGGGTGAATCATCAGAGAAATGGACATGCAGTGCACTTAGTGTAAGATCTGATTAGTGTCATCAGCTCCAAGAAATAACTATAATTAATATTCTGTATGTAGGATTTATGCACTCAGAGCAGGATGAATGGAAAAAAAGGGAAATTAGTCAGACAAAGATCAATCCAGAACAAAACAGAATCAGTGGATTAAGTCAAAAACACAAAAAGTGATGTCTAATTATCACTAGACACTTGACATGGAAGTACAGCAGAAGAGTTATCAAAACAGAAACCCTTTATCACCCTAAATTATGAGGATCGTGGGTCGATATTATGAATTTGTGAAGATGCAGAAATAGCAGAAAGGCAGCAAAACCACAGAAACTTTTGACTGATCTCTTTTATTTATTTTTTTTCCTTTTGATCAGTTTTTTAAATGACTTCATTTATTTATCCCTCTATTTATGTACTAATTATTCCTTTATTTATTTATTTATTATTCAGGTTTTATTTCAGCTCCAGTGTTTCCTAAAGGTGGATTTTTCCTCACTTAACTCTTTGCGTGCCAAAGACGTATATGTACGACTTAAACATAGATATTCGACTTTCTTTTTTTCAGCAGCAGGCACTAGAGGGCGCTCTCACACAGCCTGTGAGTAATGTTGGGGCTTCTGGGAGATGTAGTCAGAGCATAAAGAGACGGTATACACCACAGAGATCAAAACAGGAAGTGGAGACGATCAAGATTAAAGAGCAAAATAAACAGAATCTGGAGAAAAAGTGGTGATTTTGGTGAAAGTGTCCTCTACTCTACCTCTGATAAAACAAGAATGGAACAAGGTAAAAACAAACATTTTTTTCATGATGAAATAGAGAGTCTCTTCTTTCATTTGAGCGATTCAGTGTTTTCAGAGACATAGTACAAAATATTCTGTGGGTCTAGAAATATGACTCAGAATGGACAAAAACACTGGAACAAGACACTTTTTGTTTTAAAAAACAGCTGGTGTAGATTTTATTTTTCAGTGCTTTATACACTCTCCATCCACAGACTTTTCCGGTCAATGCAAATCAGACTTAACATCATGTGGAAGCTGGATGTTTGTGAACCACAGCACCTTTAAATGGTGACATTTCACTAATAACAGTTTTATTTATCCAGATTTTAGATATTTGGGGAGTTCTGCTGCCAACACGAGGAAGATTTTGTTTCTGGTGCTCATAGCATTGAGAAAACACTTTTTTTGATTATCAGATCTTTGAATTCAATCACTCCATTAAAGTCTTTTCAACTGTGGATTTCTGAAGAGTCCTGGAAATGCTGATAAATGAAACAGGTGATGCTTTTACACTCCAAAGGGTTTTTTATCTGTCTGTCTCGTCTATTGAGCACAGACTGGTCAACCAGTAAATTCAGACAGCTTTATTCGTTTCTCAGAAGATTTCTTTCCCCCAGTGGAGACTTCTCAGTGGACCTGGTGTGGTCCTGTCAGATCCACCACAGACCTGCTTGGACGAAGTCTTTAAAAAACGCAGAAAAAGAGAGAAAGTATTGCCTCATGTGGAGAAAGAGAGGGGGGAAAGCACTCCAGTCTCCTTTTCCCTTGTGTGGTCATAGTTCTAAAGGCTCTGATTCAAGCTCTGCATTAAATCACCGTGGGGTCCAGAGTCAACCTGTTCTCCCTATCCCTTTGTTCAGACCAGCACCAAAGATAACAGAAAGCATTACGCCACGGCAGCGCCACGGGGCCCCGATCTTGCCTCTAGCTTATTTTCTTCTTTATCCCTTCTTTACTTCTGTTGGCTCTTTCTCTCCCTCTTCCTCTTAAATCTCCCTCCTCCTCCTATACCACATTGTAATGGAGTCTTTTGTACGGCCCTGATGGAGAGACCACTTCCAAACAAAAGCCGCTCACATTGTGCAACAGGGACAATAAATAGGATCTTTTGTGGGCCGTCTGAAGGTGCTCTCTCATCACAGACAGACTGAGAAAAGAAAAGGAAAGAGAGTTAAAGTCAGACGTATACATCGCAACACCGACAGTGTCCAAAGGAAAGTTTCAGACGAAGCCACTTTAAGTTGGATCTGTGAGATTTAACCACAATTTGGCATTTAATTCCTTGAATTTTTTTTTTATGTTTGAGTCACGTATGCGGCAGGCTAGTACATTTTGGCCATAGATTTTTTTTAAGATATTTGCTCTAAAAAGACAATTTGACTTTTGACCTTTTCCACAACCCCAGGTGTTTCTTCCACTCTTGATTACAATCTTAATGAGACTTTTTGTGGGTTTGAACAACACTTCGCTGAACTTTTTAAAGGTAGAAGCACCTGTGGTCAAGCAGAGTTTAGGAGGTTAAAGAAAGGTGATAATGAGGAGACTGAACCAGAGAAAGGTGTAATAACCCTTATAATGGTGTAGTGATGAATGATCAGTGGATATACAAACACTGAGCAGTTCCCTCTTCGCATTTATTTTAGGATTTTAGGTATTTTTTAATGTACTGCAATAATGTATTGTATCCTGACTCAAGTATCACGATACGTATCGTATAGTGAAGTCCTTGCCAGTACCCCTAGTGTCTATATAATAATAATAATAATCATATAAATATATATGCATTTATCCTATAAATCCTGAAGTCTCTAAAATGTTTTTTGGCCTGGTAGGAGGAGCGGTGCTGTCCATGGTCCTGAAAGGAGGATTCAAGTTATGAGTAAATTCTGAAAAGGATTTCACAGTTATTTCATATTTCTGAAACAACCGTTATGCTTCTTATATTTATGCTCACTGTGGCTTGTGATCTGTTTTGTGAGAATTGAGTTTATTTTGGATCATATCATGTATCATGTGTTTGTCCTCTCTGATAGGCTCCAGTCAATCTATTTGGGAGCTGCTGATGGCTGATAACACAGTGTGAGATCATGGAGACCAGTGGAGCTTTGGTGGACTGGTGAAGGTCACCCAGTGCTGTGACCTGTAGGAGCATAAAATAATAGAAATGTCCCTCCATCACTGACAGGTCAGAGCAGCTTGTTGCCTCGTGCTTCTGCACTTTTTCGAGGCTTTGTGTGGGCGGTTGTAAACCATGTTCACCTCATACTTTCCTGCACGATTTTCTCATCATCCCTCAGTCTGTCAACCTGCTGCATGTTCTCACCAGCTCTCTCCAACAACACTTAAATCTCTTAAACACACACATTATTATGTCATGAAGAGATGTTGAAATCCTGTGTGGATGCGCCTGCATTTTATCACGCGATCAACACAAATACTGTACAGATAGAGTGTGTGACAGCTCACTATTCTCCATCAGATCAAGACTGACAGAAGCAGATGACTCAATTAGCTCTGATGAGTGATATTTGCTGTAAATGCAGCTGAGTGGATCAGATGTCATCACGTTAGTTTCATAAAGATGAATAATGACAGGAAGTGAGATACTATAGAGGAAAAATAAAGGTTACACAGAACATGCTGGCACATCACAAGTTAACTATCTTTCAAATGAAATCAAAAATAGAACCTATTTTCATTTAAGTTTATTAAGATGTGATGCTGCTTTATTAAAAACAAACATTTTGTTGAAGGGAATCAGTCCTTGTAAGTCAATCAAACAATGTTTTTTTCTACAGACTATAAAACATACAGTATGTACTGTTGCAATGCAGTAAGCAAATGTGCAATAATTCCAGACCACCTCCATGTGCAATATTCCAATTCTGAAAATGTGCAATAACTTTTTACTTTTTACCACTGTAAATAGTATAACTTCCATAACTTTATTTATGTCTTTTCTATTTTATTTTTAAGCTATTTTTTGACTGAGCACCAAGTGGAGCAGGCTTTTGATTGATTGATTGATTAATTGAAATGTATCACTATCCATTAAAGCCGTAACTTTGCAGCACATTTTTTTCTGTGGCTGTTAAAGCCTTTATATTTTAAGCAGGAATCAACACGCTCACATCTAAGCTATGTCCAGTCAGGGGAGCTCCAGTTTGCTGCTGGTGTTAAAGAAATCCTTCCAAAAGCACCGCTGGAGTTCAAACTCAATGAGACTCAGGGCTGTGAAAGCGGCTCTGAGGCTTCGGTGTCGGTTAGGTTGGTAACAGCAGGTAAAATATGTGGTCAGCTCTGGTTTTTCAGCTCGGGTGATAATGATCACGCTGCACCTCCTGCCTACCACACAGCTGTGGAGAGTCCAGTGGTGAGGAGCTAAATTGGCCCCGTAGAGAGCCGCAGAGAGACTGGATGGACAGCTCCAGCCTTTTATTCTTCAGAGGTCACTTGAGACAACAAGTTGTGAAGATGACCACCATAGCTGAGTGTCAGACAGGCCGCTGGGGCAACATTGAGGGACTGAAATGGGGCAAAAGAAAGAGGAGAGAAGTGGAAAAGAAGTGAAGGCAAAGTGAGGTTTAGATGAGTGGAAAGAGACAGAATGAAAACTAGACTCAAGTCTGAGTGTTTGTGTGCAATGAAGGAAAAAAGGTGCTTTTGTCCTCTGAGCAGCATCAAGACTCATCTGTAGCATGATGTGTTTATGTGCAATACAGTATATTCATCACTGTCACTGCTGCTGTCCGATTTAACACTAATTAATATAGCATTTATTTTATTTATACTGTACATAGTCTAGCATCCAGTGCAATGCAATTACATTACACTTCCTCTTTCCCAGTATTTCTCCCTGTTTTAAATCCATATTCATATTCACATATAAGACATTTTTCATGCTTACTTTACATTCTTTTACATTCTAAGATTTATATACTGATTTTCATACTTATTTCTCATTTTATACTTATTTTATCCTAGATCTACAATTTTGTTGACAAAACTGTACAACTGTGTAACAACAATAAAGGGCATTCTATTCTATTCTATTCGATCATACAGTCTCTGATAGTTAAAGAAAAGCTGTCTCCATCACAAATTTGGTTTTCTCTCTCTCTGCTCATTCTTATGGATCTTATCTACCCTATCATACAGTATTGTATTTTATATATGTAAAAGCTGCTCATTTTCAAATGTATTATGAAGTAAATATGCGACAGCAGACGCTGTTTTTAAGTGTGTGGATTAGTTGATATTTCATCTTCAGTGGAACAGAATAATAACTTAAACACTGTGGTCGTGTATTACTTAATCAAAGTCTGTTAATCTGTCCTGAGAACTTGACATTTCAACAATTTTTGGATTAATTGTGTTTTTGTTGATTTCTTGCGGTGCACTTTGTGTTTTCCAGAGGATGTATTGGCATGATGGGACGTACTGTTCAGTCTGTTCATTGATTCAGTGAGATTAACAGTTTTTAAAGGTCTAACATTTGAGACATGAAGGAACAACGAGAGGCGTTCGTGTAATATTTGAGATTGACAGATGGAGAGAGGGATAAAAATGATGAAGACTAAAGTCAGAAGATTAAGAATTGCTCACAGCAAAGTACGCAGTTGGCCAAGTAGAAAGTCACATTCAAGTATTTAATGAAGGGCAGATAAGATTTTATTGTGAAAAAGTTACAACCTCTTACCCTTTAAAGTTTGACAAGTTATTGGAACAAGAAGTCGACTCTGGCGAAGGATTTTCAACGAGTGGAGGATGAAGATCTGCATCAGCACAGATCAATTATTACTTGTTTCTCAACACTATATTTAGATTAGAGAAGGGAAAAAAGAAAAGACTTGAAGTAAAATTCAGCTTCGTATTTCTATAGTTTTTCACCATCTTGACAACATTTTGCTCAGAAAGTTAATTGTTGGAATTTGATGCATTGATGTTGCTAAAATAGAGTCTAAAAGTGTGTTTGGCTGCAAAACAAAACCTATTTCACCTTAACGCATGAATGAGTGCTGAGCCAAGCTGTACAGACATTAAACCTGAAGCTGGCTAAAGTATGCTATCAGCTGTAACTCAGTGAGTGACATGCTGCTTGAAGAACAAAAACTAAACAAAGAAAAGACTTTCCTTTAACTCTCTGAGTGTCATTGACATATATTGACATCATTTGAAATCTGACGTTTGAGTGCCATCAACGTATTAATACGTCAAAGCGTTTTTTCAGCAGAGGGTCGCCGATCGTGGCCTCCTGCAGTTGTTATTAACTCTTTAATTGCCATAGACGTATATATACGTCAAAGTGTTTTTTTTTCAGTAGCTGGCACAAGAGGGCGCTCTCACACAGTCTGTGAGTAATGCTGGGGCTTCTGGGAGATGTAGTCAGAGCATAAAGAGACGGTATACACCACAGAGATCAAAGCAGGAAGTGGAGACGATCGAGATTAGAGAGCAAAACAAACAGAATCTGGAGAAAAAGTGGTGATTTTGGTGAAAGTGTCCTCTACTCTACCTCTGATAAAACAAGAATGGAACAAGGTAAAAACAAACATTTTTTTCATGATGAAATAGAGAGTCTCTTCTTTCAGTTTATGTCCATATTTCCTGACCAGTTCTATTCTTGCAAACACTTTATCATCTGAGATGCCACCAATTTTTCAGGAACTATAGATTCTCCTTCACTGTTCAGGTCTGACATGGTTTGTATTATTCTCTCTGCTCCAGATGCACAGAAATATGTGAAATACTTCTTTTCTCTGACTCACCTACACAAGTGATGACCGCTAAGTTAAGGCTATTTTTAATTAATTATGCTGCTGAATAATGTGAATATATATGCATGAAGCTGAAAATGCAAAATGCATTCAAGACTTATGGTAGTTTATGTACAGTAAGCAATGTCTACAACACTTCACAAATATTATATCCCTAATTTGTTGACAGCAAGAGGGGACATATTTGAATCAATAGATATAAAAACATCATATATCACTGTTTCTAAATGTTAATTTAATTTTGTGAATAGCTTTTTGATTTGGATATCAAAGGTGTGGTTCAAGTGAAGTTCCATTCAGGTTATTTTCTTTTGAATCGTGTATTGTTTCCATGTTTAGTAGTAGCATACCAGTAATGCATCAAGGTGCATTACTGTAGATGTGCATGTGCACGAGACAAAAGGGTGAGTCGATTATAGAAAAAATGCTCTACGGTGCTGCTAAATGTTAAAAAAATAGTTCCTACAGTAGCCAGTATGTGTGTAGTTTGTGTGCAGTAGTTTTGTACCATTCTGTGTGTCGAATTGAAATAGAGTGGAAAGCACACTGTGGTGTGGAGATGTTTGTTTTTCAGTGCACAGCCTCCAGCAATCAGAACTAGCCTTGGCCTGCATTGAGAGGTGCAGGAAGAACAAAGAGAAATTTCAGTGGGGTAAAATAATTTCGCTCCTGAGTCAAGAGCTATGAGCAAAAATATCAAATTTGACATATGGCCACTTGTTGGTGCTATCCCCACCAACAAACAAATCACTTGTCATTTGGCACATGGCTGAACGTTTTTAACCAAACGTCAGTGAAGTATGTGACTAAACCGTGTGATGTGGCTTCTGGGAGATGTTGCCAGCTTACAGACAAACAAGCACACAGGACGGAAAACTAACTCTCTTTTGGCAGACGCACCAAACAGTACTTTTGTTCTCTGTGTTTCCCACTGATGCACACATGCAGACGCACACATAGCCGTATCAATCAAGCTATTCCAGGAGGCCGGAGCAGAGAGACGAGACGCCGGCCTGCCAAAGAAAAGCTGTTGGCTGCTGCCAAGGTTGAGCGAGCATATTGCCTCGTAATGGAAAAAGAATGGAGAAGCAGACACTGCACATTGTCTGAAACTCTATCAAATGATTTCACTGTCGCTCCATGCACAGCTACTGTGACACAGTGTCTGATAATGGTGGGCTTGTGTGTAGACCGAGCGCTGTGTTTGTCAGGTGTGTGACAGAATTGACGCGCTCAGTCATTTGGCATGCCTGCCTGTGCCTTTTCCTGTGTGTCTGAGCATGCATGTGGTCTGACACCAAATAGCTGTCGGAGCAGCTGTTGATCGCAGATAAAGAAATGTTTCATTTTGAGCACAGGCGACGTAAGAACACTGGCAAATCCCAACAGCATCTATCTTCTGACACCTCTTTCCTGGAGACAAAAATACACATTAATCTGCCGGGGAGCGAGGAATGGACCATATAGTGCAACATTTCACACAAAATGAATTTCTCATCATCAAAAATAATCTGTGGCTGGGTTTGTGTCCAAATATCAATTTCAATAACGCTCTGTGGGTGAAAAAGGAAAAAGTTGTAGGTGCCACGCATGAAAGAACGCGCTACACATCAAAGTAGCTGAAGTGGGATTTTATTAGTTTATTCATTTATTAGGATATCTACTGGAACATTGTGTCCTGGTGGATACGTTCAAGTGTTTATCCTGAGGGCTGGTTGGGCAGGAAAAAAAGACAAGTGTCCAAAATTCAGAAATGTGTAACTGCATCTAAATGTGGCTACTGGAACATATTAACACACACACATATATATATATATATATATATACACAGTATGTAAACATATACATACAAACACACACACACACACATATATATATATATATATATATATATATATATATATATACACAGTATGTAAACATATACATACAAACACACACACACAAATATATATATATACACAGTATGTAAACATATACATACAAACACACACACACAGGGAGAGTGACTTTGTTCTCTTCTCAGGTAGATGTCTCTCTTCTGTATCTTTACCTGGAAAATAGCTGTTTGCTGCTGTAATGATGGTCTGGATATCTTGTAGAGAACCTTCAAATACACAACACAAGTTCCTCTCAGCTTTACACACCACTGAACTGCCGGTGTAGCTTTGTTGTTGACATCTGGAAACCCGCTGAGCCCTTTTATCAGTTTCTGCAGGTGCTATACGTCATTAATATCCTCTCATCTCCGTCTCATTCACCCTCTCGTCACTGCATCTCTTTGCGGTGTGTGTGTGTGTGTGTGTGTGTGTGTCAGAACAGGTTGAGATGTGTGTGTCAGTGTCAGAGCATGTGTGGATGAGCGTTTAGAGAGAAAAACTGTCATCCTGACTGAGGCCGGGAGAGAAAACCCCATTAAGCTGACGCTGTCATCTCCTTTCTCAACTTTCTTCTGCTGCCTACAAACAATGACCACCTGGACCAATCATCATCACTCATGTGTGTTTGAGACAGACGGAGGAACTCAATTCAATTTTATTTAAACGGCAACAAATCATGTAGAGCAGCTCTAGACTGTACACTTTAAAATACTATTGACAGACACTCTGGCTCTTTTTGGAGCGATCACAAAAGTTCTGAGGGTTGCCTTTCTGTAGGAGGACAAGACAAGAGTCTACAACAATGCTAGTGCATCGGGCTAAATGCTAATGTCATTATGCTAAGAAGTCATTGAGTGCCAGCCCTTTTATAAAACAGAAAGAGTCATATTTCTAGACCCACAGAATATTTAGTACTATGTCTCTGAAAACACTGAATATCTCAAATGAAAGAAGAGACTCTCTATTTCATCATGAAAAAAATGTTTGTTTTTACCTTGTTCCATTCTTGTTTTATCAGAGGTAGAGTAGAGGACACTTTCACCAAAATCACCACTTTTTGTCCGCATTCTGTTTGTTTTGCTCTCTAATCTGGATCGTCTCCACTTCCTGTTTTGATCTCTGTGGTGTATACCGTCTCTTTGTGCTCTGACTACATCTCCCAGAAGCCCCAACATTACTCACAGACTGTGTGAGAGCACCCTCTTGTGCCAGCTACTGAAAAAAAACACTTTGACGTATATATACATCTATGGCAATTAAAGAGTTAATAACAACTGGAACATGCTGATGATTAAATGATGTTTAGCCTGATGAAATTCAGAGGAATTCAGAGGTAACCAAAGCAGATTCAGATCGATGACGTGATGTATTTGTGCAGCTACCCACATAATTAACACATCTTTCTGAAAACATGCGTCATTGGAGAAACCTTCTTTTGCATTCAGTTGCATTAACAAGTTCAATAAGATCTATCTATCATTTTAAAATAACCCTGCAGGTCATTGGAGACAGAATATGATTTTGGACTCCCTCTTCTTAACAACAATACCATAAAAGTGTTGTTGTTTCTAGATATTTTGGCTCAGGTTTATGATTGCTTGGCTTCCATCTTTTCCAAGGGTGCCAATAACTCTGAAGGACACGGTAATTCCTGCTCACCGTCCAGTCGGATGGCGGCCTTTCCTTCGATGAAAAGCTCAGGTTTGAGCCAGCCTCGTCCACCAGGGGAAGGGCCTGAATGGAGAAGTGAGCACTGAGGGGAGAAGAAAGGTTAATTAGTTTTGTTGACCATCTGTCTGCGGAGGAGGAGGAGGCGGGTGGAGACACCTCAGGTTGAATAGTAAAGACCAGAATTTACAGGCACTGATTGGCAGTGGTCAGCTGTGCTATTAATAGAGCAAGTTCAGCTCATTTTATTTCCTTTCTCCTTTTTTTATATCTGCCCTTAAGCATCCCTTCTCAGCCATCTATTTCTTTGTGTACCTCACACAGGTTGACTGGCTGACAAAGTATCCTGTCCGCCATTATCTTCCTCTGTGTGCCCTACGCTCTCAACAAGGTGAACGAGCCATAGATATCCAGCTGAGAAAAAAAGAGAAGAAGCTGAGCGATGCTTTCAGCCAGTCTAAAGGCAGAGTCGACCTGATTCCCCCAGGGAGGATCCGGCTCTACCTGAAAACCTGGGAATCTCTGCCTGCACTGCTGAGCCCGAAAGTGGGTATTTCTATCAAATAAGAGCGCCCACTCAGAGCCAGAGAGATGCACAGAGAAAAATGGAGAGAGCCATCACCTACCGCTGTATGTAACCACCCTATGACTCTTTTATGTGCTAGCTGGGACACGAACAAGTTACTTCACTTTAATAAACTCTGGTTATTTCTGTCAAGCGATTTTATATAAGACGCCTTAAGGGCAGCCGACTCCACTTCATAAATAGAAAGTGAATTACAGAGCACAGGGAGTGAAAACCTGTTTGTAGAAATCCTGATAAAACTGGATTGGCTGCTTTGAGCTGCTTACGATGACCTTGATAGTTCGAGCAACTTGACTCTCTGATGTGTCTTTTGATGCCGTTCATTCACCTTTGATGTCGATGTAATGGAGAGCAACATTTATAAAGTGTTGTGCGATGCCCTCTGTCCTTTTTCACCTGCTTGATGCTCCACCTGAACAGACTGTTGCATTAAGTAATGAATATAATGATGTGGTCTAGACCGTTATCAGGTGATTATATGGCTGTTATCAGTGGTTATGAGCCTCACAGAAAGAGCCTGCCCGCCCACTGGTAGGTTTTAACATGAGTTCACTGAAAGACTGAATAAAAGAAGACAACAGTGACCAACACCAACATTTTTTGTCTTCAAAAGTAGTTATTTTCGGCCAGAGCATGAGATTTCTGAGTGATTTTGTTGCCTGAAGCTCAGTAAGTTGCAGTTTTGTTGACTAAATCAAGACAAGTGACTGTGTTCCTGTTCCTGCAGTTTTACAACATGTAAAAGTGTGTTTTGCTTTAATTTCTTTTTTATAGGTTTACAGCAGTAGGTCCCTACTGACCCACATCTATGAGGCTGATGACACACATTTATTGAGTTGCTAACAGTTGAATCGAGACATTAAAAAGAAAACTCTTCCTCGCAGAAGAGCAGTCAATTTGCAAAATGGTTTAGGAAAGACTCACCACGGGAACCGTCTACAAAGTGCAACCCCAGAACCAAAAATATTCAATGACCTATCTATTATAAACTGTAGACAGATATATGGATAGATAGATAGATAGATAGATAGATATTATGTATGTTAAAGATGCTTTCTTGTGTCAACATTTTGAATTCAACAGCACTGCCCCCTCTCATCCTGCAGTCTAAACTGTAGGTTGCTATCTATCATCACTTTAAGAGGGAATTAAATTATTCCTGTGTTCTCCTGCTGCAGCAACTCTGTCAAGTGAAAAGGTCAAACTTAATTTACTGTGCGCCCAATGATTAACCTGTTGGTAGAGAGTCTTTGTGCTTGCTAAATTGTCACTTTTGTCATTTCAAAATAATGTGTTAATGCGGAAAACAATTATTTATGCAAATATAGATTTTATATTGATCATATATGCAAATTTCCCCATTTGTAGGACCAATAGAGGATTGTCTTATCTTAAAACCTTTGCTAAATTTGGAGACACCTTTGCTATTTACTTGATAATAATTGATTGTATTATCAGGTTTTTTGTTTGCGGAGGAGCCAATAAATGCTGGTGGATTAGCATTTTATCTGTATCATTTATTGAGGACATTAATCAATAATGCATTACACATTTTAGACACTCTGCTGTCATAAACTGTCAATGGTGACATACACTTTTAATATCACCCATTTTCTGAATCACAGAATGCTGCTGAACAAATACACATTTGTTTCCTACAAATACCTGGACTTAAGCTGCTCTTATTAGCAGGTACATTTTAACATAATTAACAATGTTTGATGTTATTCTTGTTCCTATAACCTGAATGTGTAAAAACTTCAGGAGTGTTAATTTGCTTCAGAGCGTGGGTTCTGCTCAGGTACGAGGGCTTGTTAAAATATTGGAATAATGGAATGTGAATTCACAGCAGAATAATTTTACCCACGCACCACGTCTGATTACTGCAGTTTCCAGCTGAAGTAGGTTAATGAGCCAGTTAGACTAATGAGATCAAAGTCAGGCTCAATAAACAGATGAATTTGAGAGCTAAATGTACTGCATTATTTTAGTCTGATGCCTTACAAGGAATGCTATTTTTCCCATCTATGATGAAAATGTCAGCTGTGCTCACTTTAAATAAAGTCTAATAAGGACAAACAGGGAAGTAACGTCATACTCTCCACCAGGACATCACATCGAAGCACTAGATAGAATAGAAGAAGTTGCCTTTATTAATCTTTCTGTGTCTTTAATTAAAATGCTTTTGTTGCCTAAACTCGCACACAGGATATAAACTCAGCCTTTACATCATTCCAGACAGAGAGACACTGTCTACGACAGAAATAGCACAGACTTTCCATATATCAGCTTCTGTTTTACATAGCTATTCTTGATACTCACCAAAGTTGGCTTTTGAAGTAAAAGTAACCCTGTATGCAAATTTCCAACACAACCTATACAATGTAATTCTATTAAAAGAGATATGAGGAGGCTCTTTTGGCAATAACGAACTGGAAAGCCGTCAAACTTGAAACACTCACACACCCACACACACAATAAAACACATCTTCTGATATCTGACTATTTTCCTGCCTTCAGATGAAAAGGAAATCTTGGCAGCACCTTTGATTAAATGTTAACTATCTCAAGCATTTGATTTAAATGCCATATCCAAAGCTGGCCGCTAACTCTGGGGATTTAAACAGTCAAATATAAATAGCAGCATGCTGCCATTAAGCCGTACGCATGATTTAGATAGATGTGCCTATTAAACAGTAGCTTAATGAAGTGTCTTTTTCTCTTCTTCAGCAATAAAATGATAGTGATATGAAGATCCATTTCTTTTCGTTTATTACAGTAAATTATTCATTCGATTTCTCCTTTTCTCTCTTCTTCAAGAATCCAATGAGCTTTAAGTGGATCATTAAGAAAAAGAGCGTCTGGGTCAGATCCACCCCAGGGACCATCCAGACTGACGACTGCTTATTGTGGTTTTTATATTAAAACTGTTGTTGTCTTGTTTACACCAGGCTTCCCAGTCACTGCTGGACCAATGATTCAATAACATCATTCTACCTTCTACCTAAATGACGATTAGATCAGTGCTTATAAACCAAAGAGGTCAGTGAAAATATTCACAACAAACACAACATTACATTAAAATAAATGAAAGATTGCCTAGATGGGAAAACAAAGCAAAGTTGACTGCTGCCCTTAGATCTTTCTATTGTTTATTTTCATGAAAATTGTGACTCAAAAATAATCATGCCAGTATTTGTGAGGTTTGAAAAAATAAATTGTTGATCATGCTGATGATACACATGTTAATATTAAATCAATCTTTTGTACAGATGCCTCACTACACTTTTATTTTGAGTGTAATGTTCCCAAAAAAGACAAAACACAATAATTTCACCAATATTATTTTTCAGCTTTTCTATAAATATTGCATTAATATTATCATAATAAAGTGTTATGGCCATGATAATTGCATAAGGAAAATCTGATACTTGTTGATTGTTCGACCATACAACTGACACAGAAAATAAAATTATTAACTACTGTACTGTATACCACTGCTACCTGCCAGTGTGTGGTTAAAGTGAATGCTTTTCGAAGCTTAAAGAGAAACTCTGCCTTTGCAGGAGAGGGCAGCAAGACGTTGACTGCCAGTCGAACCAAAACTTCTCTTAATCTTAAGCACGTGAAAAAAATGACTGTCGTTAAGTTGCCATCATTGGTTCACATGCTGCATGCAGCTCTCCTCTATAGAAAACACTGTGGATGCTGAAAAGCATGTGCGTCTACACGAGCACCATCCAATCCAATCCTGACACATAAAAAGACAAACACATGAAACAGGTCAATAATTTCATCAAGTGCTATGAAACCCAGGGCACATTTCACAGATTAAAATTAATCTTTGACCGCAGCATTGCTTTAAACACAATAATCCACATTTGACATGTTTTTACAGATTATTCTCCCTCTGTGGCAGGTCGGGTTATGTCACGTTATATGACTGCTAATAAAACAGTGGACACAGACTTCTGTGTCAGATCAAAATCATGGATGATGATGTTCACATGGAAACATGATTATTTATATTCCTGTGCACAGATTTACCTGAACATGTGAGTATGAACGTATTTGTCTTCTGGATGTGTGACCTCGTCTGGATTTAGCTTCTCCGTGTGATCACTGGAAAACAAGAAAAACAAAACAGTCAACAAGTTCACTTTGACTTCATGCTGATTAAAGACATGCAGCCGACTCCTCTTTAGACCGTGATAAAGGCTTCTCCAGGTTTACTGTTTCAAACCAGAATATAGTGCAGGTAAATGATCGTAAAATGTTTTTCCCGGTTGGCAACAATAAGCACAAAACGTGACCAGATGAGGGATGCAGTCACACACATCTCTAGGTGTCGACCAGTTTCCCAGCAGCGTGAAGCTGCTTCACCATGTCGGGTTTTTCTTGGAGAAAACGACATAAAAGAGAATGAGCACTTTGCTCCTCAATAGCTCGGTGGTTAACTACATCTGTCAGAAACATAAGACTAAGAGGAAGCTGAGAGCTTGATGTCGGACTTACACGGAAGTGGAGGAACGTACCCCAGCTGATGAAAGGGAATGTTTTAACACCTTATGGTGCTAACGCTCTGTAATTGACCTCTCACGGCATCCCTCCATAAGAGGATGATCTCCAGTGAATTGTCAGCACTAACTTTTCTGGGACGATACGTGGATTGGCAATGAAGAGGGATAATTTTAGAGCTGGTGGTTGCCTCTGTAAGAGCTTCAACTCTGTAACTCACATGTCAGTATTGTCGAGCATTTAGGGATTTATTTTTACCAAAAGTCATTAAATGAACGTGAGCACATGTTGTGCATTTGTGAGCTATGTGAAACGATAAGACAACAGGCAATTAAAAATGAAATCAAAAGAAAAGATTATCTGAATTTGAGAGTATGTTTGCCATTAGAAATGATGTTGTTAAGCAGATGATGTGCCCACATCACACATGAACGCAACATAACATAACGTCAATCAAGCTAATTCAAACCGACATCAGCACTCCTTGAATGAAAAGTAGTCCTTTGTTATTGTCAGGTATTTCCTGTCTGGAAAAAAAAAAAACATAAACTGTCAGAGAATTGATTTTTAGTTTTCACATTATGTTGTTATGTTACATTGCTAAGTTACTTTGTTGCATTACATGTTACACTCCGTTACATTGTTATGTTGTTACGTTGCTAGGTTACTACACTGTTACATTACACTGTTACATTACGCTATTATGTTGTTACATTGTTATGTTACATTGTTACATTGTATAATGTTACATTGTTATGTTGCTGTGCTGTTATGTTACATTGTTACATTACATTGTTACGTTACATTATTATGTTACGTTATTGCACAGTTATGTCATGCTATTATGTTGTTACATTGTTATGTTAAGTTGTTACATCACATTGCATTGTTTTATTACATTGTTATGTTGCTGCGCTGTTACTTTAAATTGTTATGTTATGCTGTTACATTGTTACGTGATACTTCTGTTACATTGTTACATTATGTTATCTTTGCTACATTGTTACATTACATTGTTATGTTACATTGCTATATTGTTGTGTTACATTGTTATTCTACGTTGCTAAACTGTTACACTGTTACATTTTGCATGGCTTGCAAAATGTAATGAATGAGTGTCATTTCTACATCATATAATCTATATTCGCTGCAATGTAAACATATCTCTGCAGATATGTTACGCTCAGAACTAGAGACAGAAAAAAATAAAAGTGACTTTTTTTTTGGTGATGTTTGTGGCACATTTTCTGTACATCTATTACGTTGTTTCCTCATATATTGAAGCCTGAACCTAAGTAATCATCAACAAACCATGATGATCTTTTTCTGTTCCTGACCTTAACCAAGTAGTTGCATTGCCTAAACTAATGTCTACTACAACGTTGTTAACGCTGTCATGATGAGCTGTGTCTCTGCAAGGCTAATCAGCATTTAACGTGAGCTGTAACCGAACTAAAACGTGTTTATCAAATTGAAAGGACCTGTCAAAAAATCACACCAAGTTTGTTAATAAAGGATTGATTGTTCGAGGCTCATGAGCCAAGAGTAACACCAGAGTCATCCCATAGGTCAGGTCATCCAAACATCACGATACCAGACATCTGATCCAGTCAGCCACGAGACATTCACTCATCGATTAAGTTACTTCATTACAGACATGCAGCAATAAAAGAATCCATAAAATCACGAATATTTGACTGATTTTCTCTTGGCAAGCCTGTAGCCTCAGTTTCCTATTTGATATTTATATTGATATTGAAATTGATACTCTCTTCAATGAATGCCTCTTAAGGATTTATGAAGCTGCATATGCAAATGTCAGCTCCATCTCTCCTTGTTACCACTTCACCCTGAGTTGAAAACGAGGTGAGAGGTCTTTCAGCAAGTTGTTAAAAACACGGCGAGGAGGACAGAAATAGGACAACTGTAAATTAGTCACCTCATTAAAGCAAGGCAGGAGAAAAAATGATAACTTCTCATAATTTCATCTTCACCGTGCAACATGTTTTTCTTTTCTCTTTTTCTTAATCAGCAGGTCTCTGTCGGTTTATGATTGCTGGGGGAATTCAGCGTTGGTTGGGTGCAATTACTTAGTTGGCATTCAATGAGGCAGTGAAGCAATAAACTGGCTTTGTGTTAATCCAAGATTAATTCTCATGAATATTAGATCAAGGAGGGGGATTTCGTATAGGGAAGATGTAAAATACTCACCCGAGATTCATCACTGGGTAAATATAATTCATGAGAGGCTGTGCAGCTCCGACTCTTTGTGGATGTTGCTCAGGATGATTACTGTTGTACTTGCTGGTCATAAAGCTCAAGGAGAATTTTTTTATTATTCATTTAGAAGCAGGGCCGGATCTGGGCATGGGCCATACAGGCGGTCGCTTGGGGGGTCACCTACTGCAGGGGGGTGCTGGTCGTCCTCAAAGAAAAAGCTGCAAAGAAAAAAGTCTCATGGCACTTTTACCCTCAGCAGTTGCCTGCAGGTCGCCTCACCTGCAGGCAACTGCTGAAAAAATAGACACCTATGTTGTTACTAGACAATATGTTGTTCCTACAATATATGTTACGAGACTATGTTGTTACAGCAGGCTAATACTACTTTGTTAATGTCCACAGACACTCAGTCAGGTATTTGAAGAGACCCCTAGCTGGAAAAACCTTGGGCATCAGTATGGCCAGAGCCGGCCCTGTTTAGTGGACAAAAACATAATACTGGCCCTGACAGAACCTGATAGGCATATTCATTGATTGAGAATCTGAAAGGGTTTTGTGTTTCAGTTCGAAATGGTCGAAGAGGGAGGAAAGGACATGAAAAGGATGAGAGAGAGGAGACAGAGAGAGATAAAACACTGTGAAGTGCGCTCTCTCTGACATCGTTTGGTGATTTATCCTTTTCCCTCCACTCTTCCAACCCAACGCATCGCGCTCACAGCAACCTTCTGCACAAGATCATCATCTCATAATTGGTTTTAAATCAAGAGGAAGAGCCTGCTGCCCAGCAGGGGCCGGGATCAATCATGGGAATCAATGACAAAACACTGAGATAATGCCTCCCAAATCACATTTTTCAGCCAGGAGGAGGCCTGGGACCCCGAGGAGCCGACCCCCGCGAGTCTGGGACAGCTGAGGGTGTTTTCTCTGTCACGCACCTTAATTGCTTTACGTGTGATTTACTGAAGCGGATATTTATTGCATTGCAGTCTCAATATAATTCCATATATGAGCAAAAGAAAAAGTGTGTTATGGCACTTGAAACAGCTCTGTCATCATATACAGGAGTGATGTTACAGCAGAGTACAAGTCAGAGTCCATGAAGCGCTGCCAGAGCTGCTGCTGCTGCTGCTGTGATAACTAACGGCTGATTTTGTTCTCAGTGAGGACGTAGCCAAGGTCAACATGGAGCTAAGAGGAGCATAAAAATATGTATCCCAGAACGGACTGAATATGTTGTTTAGCACAGGTAAGGAAATTTATTTTTATTAAAGGGCTGCTGAGAAATACAACAATAACTGCAGGGCAAAGACAGAGCAACAAAAATATTAATAAAATGTGAAGTAGAATAAATAAATTAAAAGTCTTGCAGGGATTTATTCTGCTGGAAGAGAGCAGTTACTGGTGTTTCAACCCTTTTTAACCTTCAGCTCAACTGGAACCTATCATCTGTTCAAATAGCATTAAAAGAATATTAATTTACAAAGAAAACAGTGAAGGAAACTTTTAAATTTAGCGACGCAGCTATGCACAGATGCTCACTAACTTTCAGAGAAGGTTATCTTCACCTTTTCTTCCACATCATGGGTGCGTTCAGTCCCTCCTGGCTTAATAAGTCTAATGATGCACATCTGTTCGGCTGATCTGCACCAAAATCACGAGCAAAAAAAGACAAAAATCATCCGGCATTAGTGTGATTCGTAACATTAAAACATACAATTTTAACAGATATGCCAACAGATGAATGAACTGCACCTGTTGTTTTATCATGTCTTTGTAATAAAATTATTATCAGGGGGCTTTTGGGATTTAATGCGTCATTCTCGCTACAAACACCTTCTGTTTTTATTTGAAATTAAATTTAATAACTTCATTATACAATCTGGCAAAACAAATATCCCGCCTACAGTTTAAACCTTTTTTTAAGTTTTACCCAGAACTTTTTTTTGTTTCCACAATGATTTATTCATGCTGACCTTTAAAAGGAGAACTCAACAAAAATACTTGAATATAAAACAGCTGAGAAAGAACAAGAAAACCTTCCACAAATGGCCAGTTTTGACAAGAGGTGACATTAATTTTGTCCTTTAAATAGGTCAAAAACCAACTTTAGGTCTTAGATCATCAAACTACATGGGAAAAAAAGAAACCCATGAAGCATCCAGGTGTATAATTTCATCTGTCCTTGTTCTGTCAGTGGTCCCAGCTGAGGGTGCTACTGGTCAGCATGTCCTGTCCTAATTACCGGGCTAGCAGGGAGGACCACAGGCCCAGATGCACTGGGACTCTCCGAGCACCACAGTAAAGGTCCCAGACCACTTTCTGCACAGAAACACACAAACACAGAGTACTCGAGCAGAGGTGTGGACCAGTCCAAGTTGTATCTGCACATGTGCGCACACCCAGACACATAACATGGACCCATGCAGGCCCATATGTAGTGGGACTGTGTTTCCTTCCAGGTCATTAGCCCCTGACTGTCAGGACGAGCTGAGGAAGTGGAGGTGACATGCCGTCTCCAGCTCTGACAGATGTGCTGCTGATGCTGCAGACAGACAGAAGTTTGCACTGAAAACATCAACTCATCATCAACACTTTGCAGTCAGAAAGGTATTTCAGGTTTAATGTAAAGACTTCAGCCTTCAGGATAAAGATGAAGGTGTTTGTTTGTCCTTGTGTTAACGTTAACTCTTTGAGTACCAACCGTTTTATAAAACACAAAGTGTCTTGTTCCAGTGTTTTTGTCCATTTTCAGTCATATTTCTAGACCCACAGAATATTTAGTACTATGTCTCTGAAAACAGTGAATAGCTCAAATGAAAGAAGAGACTCTCTATTTCATCATGAAAAAAATGTCTGTTTTTACCTTGTTCCATTCTTGTTTTATCAGAGGTAGAGTAGAGGACACTTTCACCAAAATCACCACTTTTTCTCCACATTCTGTTTGTTTTGCTCTCTAATCTCCACTTCCTGTTTTGATCTCTGTGGTGAATACCGTCTCTTTACTCTTTACATATTATTAAGGTGATGGCACTCAAAAAGTGAAATGCACTAAATTGATTCAGAATAACTTGTATTGACTTTTTTTTAAAAAAAATGTCTGTATTTTGACCCACCATACTATGATGTTTTTCTTATTTTTTGCTGGTGTGGTAAAATATATCTTTTTTTTTTTTTTTTTTTACTTTTTTTTTTTTTTTTTAAATCCTGCCACGTCATTCAACATGCTATAATAAGCCCTTCTTTATTTTTTTTTTCATCACGGTGCCAGTGTTTATCTACATTTACACCCTTCCATGCTTTTGGTAATTTTCAACTCGATGCCAGTTCAGCTCCATGAGAGGACAAACAAGACTCCAATCCACACTTGTCATCTCCCAAATACTGTGCCTGGAATAAAAACACTGTTAATGAAAAATCCACACCTAGGATCTAACGCTGGATAATTTGTTGTGTTGTGTAGATGTGGCCTCGTAAATCAGTCACAATGCTAAATTGTGGCTGTAAGGACAATTAGTTCATTTTTCCCCTGTAGATAAACAAATGTGTCACTGCTGGCTAAGTCTGTTTTCATCTGTCATCTGAAAACGACGAAGCAGGCCGACTAAATATTGACCATAAAACAAAACACGATATTTTAACTTTGGGTCTTACTTCAAACAAACTACAGTGGCATCTTTGGTTGATTTCCTCTTTCCTCTGCGTCCACTCACTTTCACAGAAATTCATGCTCTCCACTGAGGGAACATTTGGGTTTGCTCTCGATAAGTCCTCTTGTGTTCATAGACTCTTAGAAATGTCACTCTCAAGGCCAAAATGTCAAGACAAAGAATCTGCTTCTCAATCTGTTTTGTTTTATTTCAGTGAAGACATTAAATATAGCAGACACTCAAGGCTCACTGCACTGCTTTTAATTTGAAATAAAGACAAAAAGTGGTGATTTCTGGTGAAAGTGTCCTCTACTCTACCTCTGATAAAACAAGATTGGAACATGATAAAGTTTAAGTTGATCTCCTGGAAAAGTTTGCCCAGCTTTTGGCACATTTCATCTTCACATCCCCCTCTCACAGCTAAAATAGGGCTTTGTTGTCAAGTAGTGATGAGAAAAGTAAAAATCTTCTGCTTACAAACCAGAAAAAAATGATCACATGATAAAGAACACTTCAGGGTGAGGTGCTGCCAGTCCTGTTGAATTATTCTCAACAGATTAAGCGTGCAGTTTGTGTTGGCAACATGTTTTTCTAATAAAGAAATTCACAGCAAAGTTAGTCAAACCTGCAACATTTTGGACACCAAACCAATACTGCAGGAAAAAAGATAGGAGCATGTGCCCAAAAAGTTGGCGTGCTTCGTGATGCAGGACAGTGAAGGAAATGAGAGGAGGCTGCACGGGGAAAACAGAGCTACTGGTGGAGGAAATTTGGCAAAGTCGTACTCTGGGCTTCATGCTGCTGCCTCTGCTCTGGAGCGAAGCTGGCCGATGAGAAAGGAAGGACGGCCAAATCCCCAAACCCAGAACAAATATGTCTAGCTAACTGCACTCCACTGCAAAAAATGTCCATGTCAACCACTAATTTTAGCTTGCATTGTGTGCTTATAGCTGATGGAAATGTTATGATTTGACTTCAATAAGTGTCTCACAGCATTGCTTAGACTTTTAGCTCTGCTGGTGAACAGATGGGACAGTCGACTGGCAGTGAGGAAGCTCAGGTTTATGGATCGCCTCGAACTTTTATGACACCCTGAATTTTGCACCGTTTGAGGTGCATCGGTACCTCTTGAGGGTGGAAGCGTCACTTGCTATTTCATACGTGATGAATTCATTTGAGCTGAACAGATGCAGAAGTGTTTTCTCATACTTTAACTCCCTCGTACTCGACTCGTACCGAGCGTAGCTGCAAAGTTGTACTCGCGATTTCGCTGCACTTCTCAAAGAAAATCTGCAGGTTTTTGAATCGCTGACAACAATCAGAAGGTTCCAAAGGAATACACTTTTTGTCAGATGCATTTCATGTGCGAGTTTCACAAGTTTCATGCTTCTTTCTTAGCTGTGAACGCGTCCAACTGTTATCATCGACGTGTTGATTTTCCCTCAATCCCAAGGCCACAATTAGAAAACTCTTGAAAAAAATGACAGTAGCATGAGATCGAGGGTGTAAAAGAGCAACACCTTCACACTGAAACCATAGACAGAGAGACAACGGGCTATTTTCACAGCACACACACACCTGCCTTTGTCAATAAGTGAGCAGCAGATCTGCACAAACACACACACAGATGTATAACAGAAAAAAAAATTAATGTTATTCTCCCCAGTCTCTCCTACACACACCTGTGCAGTTGTAGACAAACCAGTGAGGTGTGCGTCTTTTTCCCTGGCATTCATCGAGTCTAATTAAAGAGCGAGCTGCTCACCAGAGGAGTTGATGACACATAAGGGTGTTTAATTAATATCGGAAAGAAGCAACATGCCGTGGCAGTGTTACAGACCGGAGAGAAAGAAAGAAAGAAAGAAAGAAAGGGGGGGTTGGAAGATGTTTGAAAAGACAGATGTTAGAAATGTATGTAGGTCATATAGCTCCACGCTCAGGCACAGATGTGATGTGAGCTAAATGCTAATGTTAGCATCCTAGCCCGCTCACACTTAAAGTTTGAACATGTTGATGTTGTCTCATTCTCAGCATGTAACAGCACATCCCCTCATAAGCAGATAAAAGCCACATCACGCTGGACTGTCTTTATCTTGTCGTACATTTTATATTTGCAACAGCATACAAAATAAAATTTGTTTGTGCAAACTTTTTACTGTTTTAAGTTGCATATATATTTTAATATTTGTATTCTTTGTCTTTTAATGTTGTGTTTATTTCATTCTGTCACTGTTTTTATTTTTTAAGTGTATGTATGATTATATTGTACCCTGTAGAGCACTTTGGTCAACCTAGGTTGTGATAAAGGTGCTTTAGAAATAAATTTTGATTTGACAAAAACTAAGCAGCATAAGTATGCAAACATCAGTAAACTGTAAGCTGCCAAGTAAGATATATATTGCTACTAATAACCATAGTAATAATGATGATGACAATAATAATAACACAACAGTAAACATAAAAATAGGGATTTGTGGAGCTTATTATTTGGTAATTTCATAAAACACAGCAAAACTATTGAAAAAAAAAGTGAGGAAAATGGGATACAAGAAGAAACTGAGAGGTGAGCGGAAGAAAAAAACAGAAATTAAAAGAAACGAGAAGGGATGAAAGAAAGAGTTTTTATTTGTGTACAAAGCTACCGGAGGGAAGCTGCTGTGTGTGTGTGTGTGTGTGTATGACTGAACATTTTAGAGCCACCAACCTTCATTTTTCATTGTTGTTCAGTTTGTTCTGCTCTTCTACATCATGAATGCCAACCATGCATCATACCCTGTAGTGCACCTTATTTTAAGGAAGCAGTGATGTTTCCTTCTTAACATAAAGACATAACATAAGTTAGTAGTAGATGCTGGGCGCTGTGGTGATGCAGTGGTTAGTGCTGATGTCTCACAGTTAAAAAGCTAGCTTCTAACCTGACCTGAGTCTTTCTATGTGCATGTTCTAGCATGTTCTCCAGCTTCCTCCATGTAATTTGGATTGATGCTCCCATGAGAAGCAGCTGAACTTTGTGTTCAGTGTAATTAGCATCAGACTAATCGTGATCGGCCGTGATCGGATTGTGTGAATTATTCTTCTTTTCACGCTCCATCCTGTGCTTCGTTCATCCTGACTGCTCTGCCTCGGCTTCTCGTCCTGTCAGGTGACAGCATGTTTACCTCCTTAGAGTCCACGTTCTTGGCTTTATATTGGTGACAGTTAGCTCTCAGCTGAATCATGAAGTCATGTGAAACCGTTTTCCTTTCTTACCGCTCTATGTTGCTCTTCATTGTGCTCTGTGCTCCTGCCGACGTGTCTTGTAACAAAAGCACCGAACAGTTCATCAGCTTTTTCCAAAAATGACCTTACATCACCGTAGACGGGTCGGACGGGTCGGTCCGAGCAGAGAACCAGTGTTTCACACTGCAATGTGCTGTTGCTGCTTCGCCTCGTCTCTGTCTGCCCTCAGGTCTTTAACTCTGATCAGACCGAGACGCCGATGATTAAACGCTCAACTGGTCCTCGCTGCGTCTCGATTTCCAATGTCTGCACCTTTTCTCTCTCAGATAAAATGCTGTCTGCAACTCAGGAAACACTGTTTATACCTTCGAGCATCATCGAGAAATTATGTTTAACTGTCTTCCAGGTTGACACCATGTTTGATAAATATGTGTTGCTTTCTATGAAATATCAATCCTGGAAATAAAAACTCCCTCAATTATGTTTATTACTCTTATACTGAACATACAGTACTGATACCACACACATGTACAGGTGTTACTATTGTTGTGGGGACTTTACTTATGTTCATTTCAAAATCAAATCAAATCATTTCAAATCAAAAGCCTTTATTGTCATTATATGATGGTGCATACAACGAAATTAGGATCGGTGCTCCACATGGTGCTCAGTGAAATAAACAAGTATAAAAAGATATAAAATAGAAAAGACAGAGTTATAGAAACGAGACACTATTTACAGTAGTTGGGCACAGATGTACAGAGGATAGATAATTTTTGCTTCTGAAGTAACAAAAAAAAAGTTATTTCACAATTTCAGTTTTTCCAGAAATGGTATTATTGCACATAGAATGGAGTAGAATTATTGCACATTGTCATTGACCATTACTGCACAGAGGATATATATATACACATATGTATGTATGTATATATATATATATATATATATATATATATGTTTATAATATATAAATAAAACAATATATAAAGATAATGAAGTTTGTGTATCTGTGAGATACAGCGCACAACAATATGACATATACTATAACAGTATAGTACTAATGTAGTACTAATATAACAATAATAATATAAGAATAATATGACAATACTGTAGTATATGTATATATGATATACATTAATACATATCTCAGATATGCAGAGTGTTGAAGTAGTGTAATAGAGAGAATAGAGAGTCTGGGGTAGTGTTGTAGAGGTTCAGTGATGTTGTGTATTCAGAGCACTGATGGCTCTGGGGAAAAAACTGTCTCTGAGTCTGTTAGTCCGTGTTTTGTGGGACAGTCCGTGTTTTGTTTTCCTAGACTCTTCCCTTGACCCTAACCATAACCAGTGCCTGTATAATCCTAACCCTAACCAAAGTCTAACCTAACACTAACAATAAATCTTCTCCAAATCTTCAGTCTAAAACATTAAGGGGACATGCATTTTGTCCCCAGGAGGAAGATGAGTCCCCACGACATGACTGTGAGAACAGATTTATGTCCCCATAACGCAAGTAAGACCCGTACACACACACACACACACAGACACACACACACTAAAGTTTGTCTTGGCAGCTCTGCCAGGAGGCTTCGAGTCGCTCCATCCTCCTGTATAGCTTTATTTGTTTTGTCATGAAAGCAAATTTTTTGAAAACTGACACTTGCCGTAACGAGCATCTGTTTTCGCCATCTGCGGGCTATGCAGATGAAGCCCATGAATATTCAGACAGGACTCAGTTTAGAGGCACTGGTCCTCCGGCTTGCTTACAGTTGGTGGAGGGAATCGTGTGGACCGTCGGGACAAAGGAAAGTCTTCGTAGCCCTGCTCTCCTCCTCCTCCTCCCCATCCTTTCTTTTCCAGTTTAAGCGGGCATATGCTGAATGAAAGCTCTGCTAATTTGGAACAATTTATGAGCTGACAGACGTGTCTGCTTTATTTATTCATCCACTCCTCAGCACATCTGATCTACCTGAACTGAAAATCTGTTTCATCCCACTGGTGGCCTGCTGCTACTCTTCTTCACCCCGGCTCTCTTCCTTCCTTCCTTTACTCTCCACCGTTTCTGTTTTCTACTCTTCTGCCTGTCATCTTTATATGTTTTTGTTTCCAGTGTGTCGCCTCTTTTGTATTTCCTTCTCTCTTCCCACTTCATTTCCATTTTTCCTCCTCACAATCTCCCTACAGTGAGGGCATCCGATGAATAATTCAAAACTTATAGGATGATAATGGGAAATTAGTGGTGAGCTTTTTCTGTGTGTGTGTGATAGATCAGTTGATTCATTCCAGCCAGGAGGCAACAGAAGCGCTTTATCAATATAAATTATGTCAATAAAGTGACACTTCTGCTTAGAGTTGCAAAGTGAAGACGAGTGACAGTCGGTTTAGTCATCTCAGGATGATGGAGTAATGATTACCGCTCAGGTGTTATGTTAACGTTATCACCAACTGCCATTAGGGCCATCAGTCAAAGCTGGTTTCAGGGGGAGTTCAGCGAAAAAAAAAAAAAAAAAGAAAACGATGCTTGATTGTTTTTACCTTGTTCCATTCTTGTTTTATCAGAGGTAGAGTAGAGGACACTTTCACCAAAATCACCACTTTTTCTCCACATTCTGTTTGTTTTGCTCTCTAATCTTGATCGTCTCCACTTCCTGTTTTGATCTCTGTGGTGTATACCGTCTCTTTATGCTCTGACTACATCTCCCAGAAGCCCCAGCATTACTCACAGGCTGTACATCGATGGCACTCAGTGAGTTCCAGGATATTTCTGATATTCCTTTTTTTTTCCAGACTCTGTTCCAAGGAAGGACCAGAACCAGAGACAGGGTCATTAGAGGACAAGAATCACTGATGCAGGTCTGGTCCTGGTGGTCTCATCCAACAGACCAGAGAAGTTATATATATATATATGTATATATATATATATTCTTTACACCACTTTTGCGGGCCACCTCAGAGCTTCCTCTATTCTTCCCCTGCAGCGTGTCACACTCCAATCAATAGTGCAGAAAATTCAGCAACTTTTACATCTTTGCATGTGAGTCCAGCACTAAGAGACGTCCCGACCTCTGCACAACAGAAAGCTAAACCCAGCCAGGACCCTCTGCTGCTCGAGTCCACCCTTCATCTGAAAGCTTACACTTTTACAGTAAACATGGTCTCCTTTTGCACTAAAAATATTGATGACCTCATTGACTCATTGAGTGCCAGTCGTTTTATAAAACAAAGTGCCTTGTTCCAGCATTTTTGCTGTCAACTCCAGACTCCAAACACTTTCTATTGTTTGCCAACAGGTCATATAATGAATTGAAGCAGTAAGCATGAAAACTTTTTGTCCAAGCACCCTGTGACCCTGTCCACAGTCTATTTCTGTTAGATTGAAGATTCACTGAGTCTGCTCTGAAGGGCTTTCTTTCTCTGCTTTATGCCTGTTCCCAGCAGAAAGCGTCTCTATCTATTTTAACTCTCTGAGAGGAAAATAACTGTCCTCTATTGGGTGCTTTAGAGCACTCCTTCAGGGCTTCAGGTAACGAACTAACAGTCTTGACCATGCAAATGCATCCAGCTGGAGGTGAACGGTAATGAAACTGTCAGAGAAGGACTGTCAAACCAGAGGGAACGTGACTCTGAGAGGTATCTTCTTCTCTCCTTATGTGGATGAAGATAGAGGAGAGGAAGAGGAGAAGATCAGCAGTGTTGCAATAGAGAAAAGCTTTGAGACTAAAACTGTAATTTGGACATGTTGTCATGCAGCAGTTTGTGCTCTGAAAGTGGCGCAATGAAAGTAATGTTGCTATTTAGATCAAAAAGAGCAAAAAAGAGTCAGCTGGACTTGCTTGAGGTTTGTTGGAGATGTTTCTCCTCTCATCATCCAAGAGGTTTCTTCAGTTTGAACTGACTAGTAGACTTCAGATACTTATCCTCCTGCTGGAAACAAGAAAAACCACCAAAACCACCAAAACTACAGGTCTCGTTAGGAGGTGTGAATGTGAATGGATGCTGAGGTTTCTGGGGATGGAGGTCAATAGTGAGCTGATAGCTGGTGTTGTCAAAATGGTGTCTTCTTTAGCTCGTCTCTCAAACCATCTGTCTTTCCTGGCTAAAACCTGGACATTACCGTCCTCAGAGGAGTGTCCTCAGGTGTCTTACAGGTTCAGGTGAACTGCTGAGTCATGTCCTGAGGAGTTGGCTCTCCTGCATTCTTCACTGCTTTGGACAGCATCACTACATTACTGTGTTTGTGTCCTGGTGTTTTGTCCTTTGGGTGGACCAGCTTCTGTCTCAGTGTGTTACCGGGTTTGAAGTTCATCTTGTGTTTCCTGAAAATTCTCCAGTAATGTAGAGGATGACAACAGTCTGAATAGTCACATGTCTTCACAGTGTTCCTGATGTGTTTCTGATCCTTAACTTTCCCTTCTGTCCTGGAAGTTTTGGACCTGGTGGTTCAGGGTCCTGATGACCCCTAATCACAGAGAAAGTCCTGGTCTGTGTGGGCTGGCTTTCTGTACACCTCCATGTTGTCCTGCACAGTCATGAAGGCCAGGATGTCTTAACTCTTTGAGTGCCATCGACGTAACAATACGTCAAAGTGGTTTTCGGCAGCAGGTTGCCGATCATGCTCTCACACAGCGTGAAAATGTCCTCTACTCTACCTCTGATAAAACAAGAATGGAACAAGGTAAAAACAAACATTTTTTTCATGATGAAATAGAGAGTCTCTTCTTTCATTTGAGCTATTCACTGTTTTCAGAGACATAGTACAAAATATTCTGTGGGTCTAGAAATATGACTCAAAATGGACAAAAACACTGGAACAAGACACTTCCTGTTTTATAAAAGCGGCTGGATCTCAATGAGTTAATATCTAATGATTTATTTACTGGAAAAGTCATCAGCCTGTCCTGTCGTGTTGCTGTCAGCGTCATGTCGAGGTGAAGCAGAGGTCCAACAATAACACCAACAACAGGCTGTCATTTCTTATTCTCCAGTAGATTTCATGAATAAGTCAAATCTAGACACACAGCCAGCTTTTCCACTGATATTACTGCAGATAAGTTAAGGTAATATCTGTGAATTCTGAAGTACCTCCACTTTACTGTGTGAAGTGTACTTCTCTGGAAACAGATCACACACTTCTGCATGCTCAGCTGGCAAATGGACGCCTGCTAATATTCTGACATCAATCACGTATCTCATTGCTGCTCGGCACACATTTAGTCTTCTTAATACTCTTTTCCTCCATTAACCCCTGAGAGGTCAAACAAAGATTCAACGGTTGTTTCAGGATGACGAGGAGGTGAAGCTGAAGGAGGTGAGACAGAGACATCTGTCAGGATATAAGCGGTTGGCTGCAGGGTCCTCAGAGGTTCAGCCTCAGGCGATGGAGAGGAAGCGTTACTTCCTGCTCGGCCGTCTCCGAACCAGAGCCTCATCCGTCCTGGCACAGAGACAACACTCCCATTTTCAGTCTCTGTCACATCCACATTGCATCCTCCAGGGGGAGGAAGGACTTCCTATAAGACGTAACGACCCCTGGATGAGCCTCTCAGGCTTCCTTATCTACCTCTGTCCCATAAAGCTGTGGACAGCTCTGACAGAGAGGCCTGCAGGCCTGCTGGCTGTGGTCGTAAAGAAAGCTGGCAGCGGCATCCCATCACCGCCGGAGCCACGAAGCACGCAGCCATCATTTAAAGTCCTTTCTTATACAGCAGCCACACTGTCACAAACACATTTAACATCAGAAAGAGACGAAAACGCACAGAGAAGAAGGTGAGAAATGGGAAACGTGGAAATATGTTTAACTTTACAAACAATCGACGATGAGTTCAACACTTATAGCTCCTTTTTTTCTGTATTTTGTATTTGCGATGACCCACTTTACCCCCCAAAAAATAAAAAAAGTAGATTTTGTTTAATCAATAATCAATGAGGAAGAAGATGAAGACTCCCTTAAGATGTGGCTGTTTTTCTTGCTTTGTGTCAGTAGGGGATGTGTCCCATCCTTTATTAAATATCCTACTGAACTACACAGGAAGACAAACGGCATAAAATGACAAGCTCTCGTCGTGTCACTCAGGCTGGCTGCATGCATTAAAACATGATTTCTGTTGATGATATCAGAAAAGAGCTGCGCTAACATTCATTTCCTGTCATTGCAATCCAATATTTACAGCGATCGTCCTCCTCACCAAAGATTTCGACGCTCGTCAGCTCTGACCTCTAAACAACAAAATGAATTCACTCATATTTTTTATATCTCCTTCACATCATTTAAACATAAAACCATGAGGATATTTCTGTACCAGATATGAGATGAATATTCATGCATCCTCTCTGTCAGAGCGGCGCGCATCAAAATGCATTCAGTAATTAATCTAATAAGCTAAAACATGATTTTACTGGACAGTACATTAAGTATTTCCTTTTTTTCTCCAAACTGAGCAAAGCAGAGGCAAGAGGCTTGGTTATCATTATTCAGAAGGATATTATTCATCATTTTAAATCTTTTAAGCTTTTAGATGAATATAGATGAGGAGACCTCTGCAGTCAAACACTGCTAGGCCTGACAGCAAAACACTGCAAGAAAAAGAATTAAATTAAAAAAAAAAAAAATGTCCCTAATTTGACAAATACTTTATCTGCACTTTCTGCACTTTAAAGTAATTTTAAACATCTGTTTTGTTTCCAGAGTACCTAACTTCTATCTATCTGTATCTGGTGAGATTTTATGAATGCATTAAGATATATCTCTTTTATTTTTTTTTGCAGTGCATAGCCTTCCTTTCCCCAGTTGCTGGATCAGTAGTGTGCATGTGTCACAGGTCCCACTTAATGTTTTAATGATGCAAACATGATTAGCACTTAGAGGTGTTTACATAGAAAGCTTTGCCCCAAGCGTCAAATGAAATTAGACAAATATCCGCAGTCAGCTCCTGGAGGTATTCCTCCTCTGCTTCTTTATTTATTCATTTTTTTCCCCATTTTACCTCTTTCTTTTCCCTCCTGCTGCCTCACTGTAAAAAATATCAAAATGGGAACAAGAGGGAATGGGAAATCAATGTTTCATCATTGATTTCTTTAAAAAAAAATGAAGTAATAAAAGTAGAAGGCTGGCAATTTTCTGCATTTTGTAAAATGTTCTCATTCACTGAATGTATTTATGAATATGAATAGTAATGCACTGGGATTTGTAAGTAAGGCAGAATGAGCTCGTAGGAACGTTGGGATTGGTTGATGAAGAAAAAAAAATATTATTATTATGACTGTTCTCTGCTCTAATCCTTCTTTAGTTTGTTCCAGGAGCCCATTTCTTATCAGTTTGCTCTGGTTTCCCAACGCCTGGTGAAGACCTCGTTGACCTTTGACTCCATCAATGAGACTGAAGATCAGCACTAAGCTAAGTGACAAAGTAGCCTCTGAACGTCTACTAGAGGATGCAAATGAAGCGCTGCAGACCATCCCCACTGGGTCCATCATAGAGACTGAACAGCTGATGTTCACCACGCTGCAGTGATCCTAGAGATGCACACAGTGTGAGGCTGGAAGGTCCAATGCAGTGGTGTAGTCTACGTGATACACAAGTATACGCCGTATACCCACTAGAAAACATCCCAAGTTGCCGTATAACCACTACAAATGTGCAAAGATTCGTATCAGCATGGATTCTAGGGGTCCATGATTGACAGGAGCCCAAAGAGGCCCAGAACTAGACAATCCCCCTGATAACGACTGGTTGTGTTCAACAGCAACGACAACTTCGTGAGCATGGCAGCGCCCCCCTAAATTCTCTAATTCTCGAAAAGTGCAGTGACACTGTTGTCGAAATCCCCCTTGATGGGGCCCCTCCCCTATAGTTTGACAGCAGCAGTCAGGGTAATGTGGCTGCGTTTGCTGAAGCCAAGGCCCACAAGCAGCAGCTGTAGACATTTTGCACATGACTGTCTTTTTGTGTCAGGAAGTTAATTTTATTTGTGTTTTTACAATTTGTGTGCTGTTGGTAGTTCAAATTGAAACACTGCTGTCAGTTCCCTACTTTTCCTTTGTCCTCATTTATTTGTCTTTTTAATAAAGCAAAGTTATTATATGTGTGTGTACACTGTAAACATTTGGTATTATAACATATGTTATTTGTGTTATTTTCATATTCAATTTGTCTATTTTGTATATATACTATTTTTATTCAAGTTATTGTTCAGTGGGGGGGTCCCCCTTTTACCTAGGGCCCCCAAATACCTTAAACAGCCCTGGAGGCCCCTAATACAATTATAATACTGACAAAATAATATGACAGTACCAGTAATAAGCTCACAGTCACATATATGTTTTATTTACAATGTACTGGTAACACTACGTTTATTTGTTTTGGAAACATTTCTCACCTCCTGTTAGCTAGTCCAGCTTTGTCCATTGTTTTTACTCCACATATTAGCTCATATTTCTGAAGAAAACTCTGGATTTTTTCATTCAGTGCTTCACCTACCAAGTAACTGTCATGTTCTTTTCTCAAATATGAGAATGACCATTAAAAATATCATTAAAATGTATAGTTTTATGTAAAACAGTGTCAAACGGGACCAGTAACATTTCTTTCATGGGGCTAAAACCCCTGCAGACTAGAATAAACCAGAAGGACGTCATTTTGCACAATAACTAGGGCTTCTGCTTGTAGCGCAGATAATCTCTCAGAGTTTCAGATCAATGGTTGTGAAGACTAGATTGCAAAGGAAGAACTGACCCTGGAACTCCTTTCAAATTGATTATAACGCTTCTTAATATGAGCAAACACATGTTGAAATGTCACAGAGGAACCGCTAACGAGCAGACTGTTTAACGCTAGTGCCATACATTAACATTTTAAGGCAAAGAGGAAGTTAAAGTTGAACTTGTTCTGTATTTCCCTCCTCTTTTTATTTATTGTGGGACTCCAGCAGCTCCATTACTGCAGGTCAAGGCACTCTGCAGGGAAAGAGCGATTAACTCTGAGCAATTAGAGGAGTGAAAGTCCCTGGCAATGTTTATCCTCCTGCCCTCAGTCTGGTTCTGGAGCCCAGCTTGTGAAATATGGATGTACATTCAATATTTAACATAGGGACATCAAAGAGGGCCACAGCTGTAGTGCCGAAGAAAAGGATGAAAAATGAGGTGGTTTTTTTTTTTGTGTTTTTTTTTTAGTGGTAGCAGACGTTACTAATGGGTGGCGCCAAAAATCTGCAGTTTCCTCCACATTTCCTGTCAGTTTTTCTCAGGGCAGCAAAGTCTGAAAATCTGGGATTCATAAATATTTTTCCTGCAGAGACTTTAAAAGTGTCAATCTGGCAACTATATAAGCAACTAATATACAAAGATCTTCACAACGTACATGATCAGGTGTATTTTATAGTGTAAAAAGCTCTACATTTATGTGCCGCACACCTGAGAAAATTCACATCATGACTTTTCTTTTGCTTTTTTGAGTCTCCAACTTTAATCAAGCGCCAAACATAACTGAAGAAAGTTCAAGCTTTGGATGCTTCAGGCAAAACAAATTAAATGCAGCGTAAATTAAGAAACTTTCACTAAACAGTTGCCAGCTAGGTAATCCTGGCAGCATTATGCTGCTGAAAACAAGTACATAAACACTATTTCTAAGAGACAGAGCTTGAACTAAACACACTTCACTCTCTCACTTCCATGAACTGATAATGAGAGATAAACTGACGGTAAATTAACTCAACTTTATTCATAAAGCACTTTAAAACAGCTCAAAACAAAATGCAACAATAAAAACAGTAAAAAAGTAATAAAAATAATAAATAATAAAAACAGTAAAGCAGGAGCAAAGTCTCATGCTGGGTCAAAAGTCAGGGAATAAAAATGGGTTTAATATCAGTTTAATGTCATAGTATCTATTTTAATTTTCCTGTTATATCTGCTGTTCACAAGTCAGAAATGATCTGATAAGTAACAGTAACTGACAAATTTATTAGACCAACTCTCCCGTTTATCATTGCCATTTGGTATATCAATCAATAATAATAATAATAATAATAATATGATTTGCATTTTTGTAAAAACAGTAAATTTGACATTTCATGGATAGCAATAATTCTATATTTTAGCGTTAAATATGTCTAAATAAAGAGCTTGTAGGTACTGGTGGATTAACCAGTACAGAAACACTTTAAGTCTGTAAACTCAGCATGATGTCTATAAAAGGGGATAAAACACCAGCATTTACTTTATTTGGAATGGAGCAATAATTATTATTATTATCATTAAAACATTACAAACACGTTCTTTGAAATCATATTGCACATTGCATCTTTTGTTTTTAACTCTATTTGTGTCATATCACAAATAATGTTGTTTTTGTTGTTCTCATCTAATAACTGTGTCTAATTAACACTTCTCTTACAATTAAAAATATATTTTTCTTCCTTTTTTATTGCATACAAATATTTATTATTATTACGACTTATTCCATTATTTCATTGCTGTTGTTTATTGGATGCTGTAACTTGCCTGTGCTGCTGTGGTGGGTGATTTTCCCCTAATGGGGGATAAATAAAAATCTATTCTATCAGAATAAATAAAATAATTTGTGTAATCTAGTGGACTATATGGGAACTGCATGTTAATCCTCCACTTCCAGTAACTCTTAATTAAAGCCTGTTCCACCATTTTTAATAGTAAATTACACAGATTAGCTGGAGGTAGGTGTTACATCATCATTATTTTTTGTGGATCACTTTCAGTCACACTGCAGGGATGTTGTTCTCTGTTCCTTCATCCCTCACTCTTTCCTACTCTTGTCCTCAGTAATTATTCTGACTCCTTTGAAAGTGTTATGATGAAACCGTTTTTCAGCTTGTTGGAGGTGTGACGACTTGAAGGCACTCTGTGCTCTCTGATAAATAATATCAATGCCTCTTTTTTTAATGCCCTGTGTGTGCAGAGGACACAGGCCAGTTTGTAATATTTTGACATCACAGCAGGAAAAGCGTCACTAACCGTGTCACTAATCACATTAATGATGTTTTTTCCCCAATATCAGTCATGTCAGTGAAGCATAATGCCATTACTAACATTATTAGCAGCACCTGTTTGTCTGAATGTGAGAAGAAAACAGTCTAAACTGTGATAAAAACAGACTCTGCTGATATTATTTTACAGTCATGTACCTGTGCATCACATGTTCCTTCCTTCACTGCCAGTAATCCTTTTAGCTCTCTGAGCCTCTTACCCACCAAAACAGATCATTTCTTACCCCCAACATGTCGGCGACATGCAGCGGCGCTCTATCTGCCCATATCCATGTAAGCTCACATCGTCCATGGCAGGTACCCCACGCCGTTCGCCCCCAGAAGACGGATTTACCCAGACAGCCATGGAGCGCTCCGAATGGGGGGGAAGAGGTGAATCGAAATGCTGTTTACACCGACGCCACGCTGCAGATGAACTTAATCTTATGTCACAACTGCAGAGGAAATGTAGCTTCCAGAAAGCTTATTAAGAAAGAAGAAAAGAAGGTTGGGGACATTTTTAAAGTAGAAGTGAATTTCCTCCCAAAATAAAAGCCCGTAGCTAGGGCATGCTGGGTAAAAACCTGGTGTGTCTTTGTCTCTGTGTCTCTTTTGTTCAGTGGAGATATAAGTTCCTGTTTCCTGCATTAGCATTTAAATTCCTACATCCCAGAGGCCCAAACCTGAGCTACTGGCCTGGTTGAGGAAGCCAATCGAATCACTGCTGGGTAATGATACAGCGTTTGTTCACTGGTCCGTCTTCTTGTTCGTGTTTGTCCTCCACTGTGCTCGTCCTCGTCTTTTCCTCCTCAGCTCCCAACCTCTTTTTTTCCTCATTTTCTCCAAACTCTGCTTCCTCTTTCCCTATAATTTTCTTTTTCTCTTCACTCTCCATCCTTTTCACCTAGAGCTCATCCTCTTCTCCATCATCACCGTTTTCACCTCGTTCACCACCTCCTCCCCTCTTTCTCGGCCCTCACCTCGCCACACAGCGCTCTGCTCCCAAGTGTCCTTTCACATCCATGATTTCTGTGTTCCTTTTACCAAACTCCAGGACACCGAAAGGCAGCCATTTATCACGACTGTGGAGCAAAAACACCACGTGGACCTGAAAGTACTGAGGTGGCCATAAATCTGGAAACGTGGGGGGGATGGTCTTGTTTCAGTCTGTGCAGGAAAGGAAACATTCAGCACCATGTTCATGGGGACAGGACTGCAGATGGCGTTAGGCTCAAATCCAGAGCTAATTAGTGTGATGTGTTTTTTACCAAAGCATGAGCAGGAATCTGATCTTCAGCTCATGTTTCATGGTAAACAGAGACGAAGCTCTTTAAAGTGTGCCATAAGACGACATAAGCAGCACTCAGTTTTTCCATTTAATCGTAGCGTTTTCGATGACGTGTGAATGTTTTAATTCATGTTTGAATTATGCACATGGATGAGGATTGACAGTTGATTGCAGACTTGAGAAAAAAATGGCAATAAAGTAATAAAAGGCAGTAAGGAGGGCTTGGCGTTAATGTCAACTTAAAAATTTAAAAATTTCAGAAACAGCACCTACTTTAACTTTGTTGTCTTGAAGAACATATTGATTTTTCTGCACCAATATTTTGCTGGCTGCAACATTAGTAACATAAAATCAATGCTATCGCTCTGTAATGACGGATAAATCAACCATAAATGAGTTTGTTATCATACATATTTTTCATTTTCCTGAAACATCATTGTGGACTTTGTACGTCATCCCTGTGGTAGCATGGGCTCTGCAATAAGTTACCAGAGGACGAACAAATGAATGTATGATTGATTTTGGTTGTAGTTTACATGGGCAGGTATGTACACAGGTATGTAGGGGTGGGAAAAAAATATTGATATGCCAATATATCACAATATTTTTTCTTCTGCTATAAAATGATTTTTAATTTCTTAATATAGATTTTTTTTCCCAAAAAAAAGTCATGTTTTGGCCCGTTTGTAAATCCAGAGCAACTTCTACACATTGAAATAAAAATAAATAAAATAAAAAAAATAGAATAAAATACAAAAAAAAAAATGGTAACGTGGTAACTTTGACAACCCTGTATGTGTATATATGTAAATATATATAAAAAAAATATGTGTACATATACTGTATATATACATTCTGCATTTTAAATTTCTCAGTGATCTATGTAGAATATCATAACATGCTGCAATATCATAATAATGTATGATATTGTGATGTTCTTGCCAGTAGCCTAGCCCTGGTATGCACCCACACTGTTTCAGTAACATAAGGCCCCGGGGCGGCGTACAGATCATCTTTCATCAGGTGACCCCGTGTCACAGACATGAGTCCTTGAGTGTAAATTCTGAGTCCTGCTGGCTCTGGAGCTGCTGCTCTTTAGCTGACTGTGACCTCTGACCTCTACTGCAGGAATGGATGAGCGAGAGGTGAAGCTGTGAGCGGGCTGCTCTGCTGAAAGGCCTCTTTAAAGACATATGCACCGACTCAAACTGAAACAAGGCTTCCCTTTATCCCTCACGCTGTTTTCATTTGTTTCCTGATCATGAAGTAGCATCACAGTGTTTACCTTTAAACCAGGACCTCCTGATTGCTCATTAGAAAAGTTTAACTTCAATCCCTCTGATAATTTACATGCAAATGAGTGTGAGTTTAAAGTTTGGCTTCTATTCCAGATGCTTGCCAGCGGGCACGGAGCCTGCAGCAGGTTGGCACCGACAAACACAATTTCCGACAAGCCCACAAGTTCGTAGAACCAGAGAACGGTGGTTTTTTTTTGCACTTTTCATTGGCAAACACCGCCACAAAAATAAAATATTATTCTGGTACTCTGTATTAGTTTTCATCCTTGTATTTACACATTTCCTCGCTCTCACACCTGCACATCTTATGAATATCTGACAGACTCTGTGTTTTCTCCTTATAAACCACTGGCTCGTTCCTCAGCGATGCTACACCTGCCAGCTATTGTTGCTGCTCTATAGCCTCGGCTGTGCACACAGTGTACACGTGAGAGGCCTCGAGATGATGAGTTTGCAGACGAAAACAAGCCAATCAGCTGCCAGAGCCCGCTCGGTGTCACTCATTATTGGCAGCTGGAAGTATGGAGGAGCTTCCCTGATTGTTTCTGCTCAGTGTGACTGGAACTAACGAGTAAAAGGAACATTTTTGTGCCTATTGATCAACATACCTGCGATATGATACGCACATCAAATACTCCTATCGCTCACAATTATTCAAGCATATTATATGTTAATTTCTTTGATTCATTGCAATATGTTGAGTACAGAAGCACTTTACGATACACTCACTTTATTAGATTCTAATTGTTATTGTTTTTTGTCTTATTTTTATTTTATTATTCATGTTTTATATTGGCCTTGCTCCATTATTGCTGCTCATAAGATAAAGTTTATGAATCTATTTGTTTTTCTATCATTTTACCTTTTCTGTTGTTAATTTCCCCACTGTGGGATTAAATTAATTAACAAAGACAAATAAATTAATGTGCAGATGAGAAAAATAAACCCAAATCTAAATACATTCTATCGACACCAAATTTGCTGCTGTTGTCCATTAAAGTGTTTTCAAGCTCAGGGTCAAAAAAATAGACATACAGTATAAAGCAGAAAAATATACATAGTTTTTCCTCCACAATTTCATTTCCAGCATCACTTATTTTATTTGTTCTTCTTCGTAAATGTCAATAATTTCCAATATTCAGACCTTGAGAAACTAATTTTGCTTAGTTTTGAGTCCCATGCCTAAAACGGTTGGGAACCACCGACTGCTCTGTAAAAACTACACATATGTCAACTTTTAATTTGATGTTATGAGCAAACAGAAATCTATCAAGCTTTAGCATTTATTTCAAGTCACCTGACAGGTCAAAGTCAAATACTCCTTCTCCTTTAAGCTGCTTTGGGTCTCAACTCCTGGAGGAAATATCTGTCTCTTTAGTCTCTCATTGACTTTTCTTTCTTAAAATTAGATGTTTTTCCTTTGAAAACAGCAGGAAACAGCACTATGGCCCAAAACAGGAAACTTTCAGAGCAGAAACCAACACATGCTCCTCTATTTACTCTTTATTTTGTGTGGATTTTCTGTGTTTTCCTGTCAGACAAATGAGCTCAAAGAGGCTGCTCAACAGACACACTCACATGCAGACTCATAATAAGCATCAGGCTGCTGTCATAACAGCAGTCAAGAGCTGAATAATGGATGGAAACAAATAGAGACAATTACTTAACAGCTTGTCAATCCAATTAGCCTACTGTTTTAATGGCTTAATCACAGTCATCCCACCCTCTCTCCTCACTGGCTCATTTCCCTCCCAGGCCTCTCCTCCCTTTTTTCCCTATTTGAAGAAGATGACAGGAGGACAAAATATCAAGCAGTTAGGGGGAGGAAGGGAGGGAGAGGAATGAGGAAGAGAAGGAAGGATCTGCGAAAGCAGAGATTTGGAGGAAACAAATCAGAAGAGACGCAAACTATAAATTAACACAAAGGAGGAAGCAAGAGGACGAATTAGAAAAGGATGCATGGCTTAGCTAAAGAACGAGGGATCAAAGGAAGGAAGCGAGCTGGACGGTGTCCCATTCAGTCATGTTACTAACCAGCAGTGTTAAAGTATGCCTTAAATACTAACATTGAAAATAATAATCTTAACCAGAGAGAAATAATTTAACAGACTCAAACATAAACCATGTGATTCATGTAAATGACAAAGTAAAGGTCCTGGAAACTCAACAAACAGAGACGCTCACATGGAGGTAAGTATGAATAATAAAAGAATGAAGGCGCTCTCACTTTGAGGGGAAAACAATCTAACGAGCAAAAGGCAAAACAAGAAAATAAGAGCAGCCACAAGACTAAGGTAAGAAAAAAAAATACTCAACAAGCACTCAATACATGACGTGGACAATAACAAAGAAAAGGAGAAAAAGAGACCAGACTATTTATACTCAAGGTAATCAAACACAGGTGGAAACAATCATGACCCGACTGACAATCACAAAGGACTGAGACAGGAAGTAAAGGAAACACCTAACACAACAGGACAAGACTTCAAAATAAAACAGGAACTGCCAAGATAACATGGACACAGAATGGGTGACTTAACTAAACAGAACAGATGGGACATATGACACGGTTACTTGCAAAAAGATTTTTGAAGTCTTTTCAGACCAAAGTGGACAATTTGAAAAGTGAAACATTAGCAAATAGATGCTGTGAACATTATGTGTCTCAGAAATTCCATAAATTAAATCTTGGCCATACAGGATAAGGGATATGAGTTATATTATATGGACTGTACCAAATGTGTTTTTTACATTCAAATAATAATAATATCAAGAATACTGGCTAATAAAACAAAGTCTCAAATGTCTGTTGTATGTTGATTTATTTTTGTAAAAAAGACTTTAATGTTTGAAGTTTTGAATAGTGAAAAACCTATGAACAATCCATTTTTTTTCATTTTGCAATTTGTGTGAAAAAACAGCAAATAATAAATAGATAGATAGATAGATAGATAGATGGATAGATAGGGGCATACAGGTTTCAGGAAAATAAAATAAAAATTAAAAAATATAAACTATAATAAATACACAAGAGGAATGCAAATTATGATAAAGAAAGATCAATGTAAATTATGTTTAAAATACGGGAAATGATGAAATCAAAATATAAATTCACATTATTTCACGGGAACATGATCAGAAAACTTGTCCTTAATGTTCCTGTAGGACTGCTAATAATCACTGTTACATATAACCAGTTATTCTAATGAGGCCATTAATTAAACTAAATAATGCTACTCCATAGCAGTGTGTCTTCTCCATATATTAATGCATATTGTTGTTTTTGCCTCATTTAATGTGCAAATTTATGCTCCACGCTCTAATCAGCTGCAGTCTAATGTTCCAGCAGGTGTTACTGGCTTGTTTCGTGGTATCACATTGATGAGGCTGTGATGACACAGTTTATAAATGCTGCAACATCATTAACTTACAACAACAGGGGGATCTGCAGCGAGTCGCTGGGAGCAGGAAATGCTTTAAGTTGGGTAAAAAATAGACACACTTGTGTGCTGAGGAGCCCTTTAGAGCCTCTGCTCTGCACCAGTGAGACGGAGGATTTACTCTGCAGCTCCCCGGTGTGAATGCATCGTCTCGGCCCCATTGAGCGAGCTGATTGTTAGTCTGAAATCCCAGACTGAGCCCAGGCGGTTCAGGGTAGTGGTCACCCAGATGTGAAGGATTTGCCGTTTTAAAATGCTCACAAGTTGAACAAACGAGTGGTGGCGTCACGCTGGGTGTAATGTGACGTGTCGCCACCATGGAAACGGAATTTATGGAGCCACCATGACGAAGGATCCTGATCTGACATTAATTGTCATGGTTTCCATGGTGCTGAATGCTAAATGCGTAATATACTACACATAAGAAAGTCAGTCAATGAGAAAGTATGAGGACACCAAAGCTGAGTGAATATTATCCTTTATTTTCTCCAAAATGAGCCTTAAAATTAGTCCATAATGTGCTTGTGTGCTACTCAACACAATATCTGTATTTCATATTTTATAGCACCATGACTTTTAAACTTGAAATTAAATAGGTATATTTAATATTTATGTAACATGTTTTATTTTGCGTATGCTCTCAGTGTAAACTTTTATTAATTGGTCTTTCTGTGCAGCATCAAGTCATAATCATGGCTTTCCCTGAGGCTACTTTCACATTTATAATGCACCTGTGGGGCAGGTCAGACCATAATTTTATCCACTATTGTGTGATTCAATTAAAGCCACAAACTGCAACTAAGACTCCTTTCCTCCTTTGCAGGTAATTTAGAAGTTTTCTTGAGTTAATTAGCTCATATGAATGTCCTCTCATTAGCTTTCTTGGTCTCCAGCTTGTTCTGATTTAAAAAAAAACTTTACATATTGTTGCTCTGCTTTGATCAATAGAGTCATCTCCCACTCCAAACAGCTGATCAGAACAGTCTGGTGGAAAAGACGAACAAATCAGTCCTGTAATGATTCTGTGTCACTGTTCAGCGGCCCTTTAGTCCCCAGTGATGTCATTAGGCCCATTTTAAGAGATATTCTTAAGCCCCCCTAAATAATTTGGTGTTGGTTCATTTTTTTGTTTTTATTTTTTTTTTCCATAAAAGGGCAGAGAAATTGAACATAAAGTGGGCAGAATATGAGTTGAAATAAATAATCATATCAATAATTTTGGATTGCTTTTTCCTTGACCACCAGCATCAGATTTCCATCACTGAATGAGGTGAAAGTTTCCTCCTTGGCACTGAAATTGTCCTCACATTTACAAGAAATAGCTGACAGTGTAAAACCACACATCGCATCGTCCCTGGGGCTGCAGCACATGGCAGCTCTAATAAGCAATAACACATTAATGTGTTGGTTTTAAGCCACTGTCTGAACGCATTTACGGGCTGCCATTCAGCTGGTGACGCTAATACAGCCGTCCTGGTGATGCTAATGCCTGGCTCTTTTCCTGCCTCAGGTGAGGAAACATCCTCCTCCCTCCTGAACTGTTCATACTTCTAAACAGCTGCTGGACGACGGCGGGAAAACGATGCTGTGATGCCACCACAGCAGCTGCTGAGCTAAAGTGGAAAAGTCAAAATCTCAGGGGGATGGCGTGCCCTCTGTCTGACTCCAGCTTCACTGGAGTGTCTTTTTCCAGCTCCAGTAACCACTGCTGGCACCATAATGGAGGTCATCTGAAGAACTTAAGCTCACTGATGGTTAAATATACAGGACTGTGTCAGAAGTGTGACAAGGCATGAGGGGAACTGTAAAAATAATACTAAATTCACTATCTATTTACTCGTTTTTTGTTTGTTTCAACAGACTCACTGGTTGTTTTCTTTCACTTATATCAAACTAATATCAGTAATGAGCATTCCTACAAAACCCAGTTTATATCAAAATGCTTTCTACAAACTGATCTTGTTAGCAGGACATTTTATGGACATTCAGCTTGTCATAATAAGGCATTTTAGGCTTTTTGTGCATCGTTTATAAACCAACGACTTCTGGAACGGCTATTCGTGCGTTAATTATGCGTCATTACCCTGAATTTTTTTTTATGTTTAGGTGACAAAACCATCTTGTTAGGATTAAGAAAAACATTCAAAATAAACTGTCCTCTAACATTGGTCTCCTGACTGATCCACTGAGCACTGAGGTCACTGCAGACAACAACTTATGGTTAAGTTTCAGGAAATTAAATGTTAACGTGAAATGCATATCTGTGCAAACTCTGGTTTTCTGCACGAACATCTGACTACATGCTCATCCACCATACCGACCTCCACCCCTACACACATGTGTGACTGTGGGGTGTTTTGTTTTTCTGCAGCGACAGGAAGTGATTAAAGTTCAGTTTACTTACAAAAACCAAGGAGACTCAGGGGTAAGTGGAGTGATAATCTGAGAAGCTGCAGGAAAAGAGGGGATCAGGTTGGCAAAAGAAAACAAGTTCCCACTCAAAGAAACTAGGAATTAGTTAGACTCACAAAGGAAACCGTGGTTTGCTCTAAAGGATTATCTAGCAAAGATCTGACAGTGGAGATCTGTGTGTTCTGTGGTAGATTGTGAATGAGATTCAGGTGAGCCTCATCAGCTGATCCAGCAGGAGAAAACCAGCTGCTACAAACAAAAACCAGAAGAGAAGATGCACATATTGCACTCATGGAGCTTTAAATTTCTTCCTTTGTTTTGATAAGTGCTTCTCATGAGCTTTTATTCTGTTTAATGAAGCTGAGAGATTAAGTATCAGATGACACTGAGTCTAATGCAAATGAAAACTCCACTCTCTCATTATCTACGTTATCTGATTCTATGCTGCATCATTCAACCTATCCGTCCCGCTCTTCTCCTCTTCACTTTCCTCTCTTCTTCACTGAACATACTGCAGCATGAGTAGCCCACACTAGCAGGATAAAAGGCTTCATGTACAGCTGACACTTAAGCTGCATCTTAACAGGACTGCAGTGCAGCTGAGAGGTCAGCTGCACTCAGATCAGTGAAAAACACTTCAGCTTTCACTTCTTCAGCATTTACCCAGTGTCAGTCCTGGCTGGTGTCCCCCTGCTGACATTTAATTCACTTCATTCACTTTGAACTGGATATATCACAGAGGACTGTTTGTTTTGTCGGCTGGTACTGATGCAGCTTTAGTCTGCTGCTAATATACGGAGCTAACTGGGCGCTCTGGAAAAGATTGGGTCCTCTATGGAAAATAACTGTATTGTTTGTTTGAAGAAGCAGCTTAAAAGAGCCTCTCCTTACCAACTGCAGGGACTTTGATGACATTATTCAGACATGAATTATCACCTAACAGTTGGGAATCTAAGTAGAGGAATCAACATCATGACATCATCTGTGTTGAAGTGCAATCAAGCGTTAGTTGGCAATGATGCTCACTGATCATCGTAGTGGAAGGTCCCCTCGGAAAGCAGAGGGGCCCCATCACATGGTCTTGCACAGTAATTGTGGTGAAATTGCACAAGAATTTTATTCTTATGCTGCATCAGTGTGCTCTGATGCTAACTCATCATTCAAGGCAGCTTTGTCACGCTCCTTAGCATTCCTGCATTTTTGACATGAAAACCTTTCTAGTTAGGTTTAGGAAAGAAATAATATTAAAACTACAACATTTGTAGAAATGTTTATTGCAATATGACACATGTGAACTACGTTCTACGTCAACATACGCTTTGACCAGTCTGTTCAGTGAAGCCCACAGGAAGTAACTTCAATGTTATTCTGTCCACCAGCCAGCAGGGGGCGATACTGGTGGTTTATTGAGCCTCAATCTTTCACGTCCAGGGAAAAAGAATGTTCTGGCTGTGTTCCTGCTGAAGCTGAAGGTCTGAATTTAGTTGATATTCTAACTTTTGACCTCCAGGTTTTCCAGGTGCACAAGGTTTCTTTGGAAATTGCACAAAAAAAAGTAAAAGATGGAAGGCAAAATGACTTTGGTGTGTTATTCATACGCCATTCAGAGTTAATTGGCTCACTTTAAAGTACCATCGCTTGAGACTAATGAGACTTTAGAAAGTGAGGGACTACAGTGAGCAGCCACTGTGGCCAGAATAATAACAGTGATGTTCGCACCTAAAGGTCAGGGAGTGAGTAATTACATGGACAGAGAATAATCTTGTTATTAAAAAAAATCATACTCAGTGCAAAAACTCAGTCAGGTCCTTTTTTAAAAGAAAACAAACAGATAATTAAATACTGTAAAAGGTTATGAGGGGGAAAAGAGTGCATTGTATGATCAGGGACACTGATATAATGACAGCAGTGATTCAGAAATATTATATATTATTGTACAGTTGACTTCCTGGAGCGGCTGTCTGGGACAGGGAGCAGATTATGGAAACATTAACTTCTTTCCAGAGGCAATTTATCTTCCAGCTTAAGTTAAGAACACACTGTGCTTAAGGCTGCAGCCACACATACAATCTGAGTGAATTAATTCTGATATATATATATATATATATATATATATATATATATAAATATATATATATTCTGATATGGGCTAATTAAGGACACAAAGGCAGATGGGTGTTTAGAGCCAGACTAAGTGATGTTTTTGGAGCCTCCCTGTACTGCTGTGTGCTGTAAAGCCGTGGTGTTTGAGTCTTTTATCAGTCGCAGTATGACAGCGTCTCCTCAGGTTTGAGTCACTTTGACCCCAAGTGTCCAGATTTCCCTCAGAGAGACGCAACACTGCCGAAACTCAAGGATGCTGTTCTGTAGTCGACATATCACAGTGACCTGGTGTCCACCTGCGGATCCACAGAGAATACAGATTTAAAGAACAAAAAATAGAACATGGAGGAGGTTTACGGCACTTTCTGTCTGTTGAATCCACTCTCAGAGGCCCAGATTTACAAAATCAAAAGACAAAAGTGAGCAGTTTGTTGATGTCATGCATGTCTAAAATGCATCATACAGCAGCGTTTGGCATCTTGTGCTTTTCATCATAATGAGGAGATGCTAATGAATGTCAGCATTAATGCGTTAATTAAGACTAAAGTCAGTGTTTTGGATTTCCAGCCCACATGTAGCACATAAATTTAGCCTTGTGTACAACAACAGTGTTGTTTTTCCCACCCATCCATCTTCTAAACAAGCTGTTTGATTTCAATTCAAACCTGATTTAAATGTAAAAGGTTTTACAGGTAGCAGCGTTTGGTTCAAAGTTCTGTTGTTTGAAGCCTTAACACATAAAAAAATGAGTTTTTTCTGTATAACAGCCACAGTCCATTTATATGGAGTCATTTAAATAAATAAATGGTATTTTCTAAACTTATATGAACAAAAAATATAATGAGTAATTTGCATGCAAAAGATAAATAATATAGTTAGAAAATAAATGAATATGTGCATAATTAAGTAAAGGTGAAAATGCTGTTTCCACATTTTTTGTTTTCTTATTTCTCATTTTATTTTATTTCCATTTAATTCATTCACATTTTTATTTACTTATTCTTAATGTATTTCTATATACATTTGTTTGTTTTTATATAGTTTTTATTTTATTTTTCTCTTTACATTTTTGCATTTTTATTTACTTTTTACCTTTTTATTTGTCTTATATTTGTATATATATATATACATATAAACAATTAAAGTATCATAAAAGATGCTAATTCTGTTGGATGTTATGAAATATGGTTTAAGATATCTACTGACTGTCCCACAGACTAGTGCCATCGTCAAATTTAAATTTATCAAACATTATTTTATGACTAAATATCTGTGAGTGATGTCATAACAGCTGCACTTTTTCTCTAACATTAATTAGCATGCTAACATGTAAAAGTAAGGCGATTAACATGGCCAAGTGTGCTACTGCTAATAAGATTTATTGAACCAAAATGACAGGAAATAGAGATCTGATGAGCCAGAATGATTGAAAAAAAAATGTTCTTGAACACAGAAAATTAACACAAGTGAGTTTTGAGGAGAAATCTTTGCTCTGACTTAATCTTTGCCCTTAAGGAGAATTATTTGAGACCTTAGATCTGTCAGATGTGAAGAGGCAGACACACTGCATGTTTGCTTGGATGCATAAAGTTAAAAAGTTGATTTTCCTTCATTTCCTCCCCTCAGTGAAGTCAGAAATAAAAACAAAGCAGCAGACGGAGGTTCATTAAAGAGCAGGGAACCAACTGGCCTCAGCATCGTTTTTCCAATAGAGTCGACAAACCGCTGCTTTGGGTGATTATAGATTTATCTGTCTCTGTTTCCTCTTCACTTCTTCTCACATCACACACTCTCACTGAATGTTTCCCTTTGGGGATGAATGGAGGACGCCTGATAAATGGTCTAACTGATCTCTGTGGCCACTGAAAATCAACGGAGCATCTCTGATGGTTTCCCCCCAGTTACAGAATGTTTATGTCCATATTGTTGTTTATTGTGTTTGTTTATCCATAAATACAAATAATGACCAAAACTGTAAACTAAACACCTCATAAAAGGCAACTGCTCAGACAAAATTTTGCATCTTTTTGCAGTGTTTTGCATTTTTGGCCTGCTGATGTGTTTTAGTGGAAAGCTTCTGCAGTGCTGTGCATAGACTTTTTGAAGGGCAGGGGTAAGAAGAAAGAAAGGGCACCTGCAGCTCGTTCTTACCACTGAAAAGGACACTTAAGTGTGGGTTTTTGCCTCCCAAGAGAGCATTTTATCATGTTTTAACCAGCCAAATGGGCGGTTTAATGTGTTTTGCCAGTCATGGGGGTGCTTTAGTATTTTAGTGTTTTTCAATAATCAGGTGCCCCTAATGCACACCACTGATAACCAAACAAATAACAAAGTGACCAGTTAGTGAAGAAGGTTCAACATTGAAGCTGAAGAGCCAACATTTTTTCTCACCAGATGACAGAGCCAGAAAAAATTCTCCAATACCAATCTCCATGGAAACATAAAATAAATAAATTCATCATAACATCTAAAACGTATTCATCAACAGGCCAAAAAAATCAATCTATATGATATTTTAAAAAGCAGTTATTATGTAGCAGGATTGTTGAATCAGAGTTTATACAAACAGTTTTGAGGAAAAAAAATCAGAGTCATGGAAAAAATAATCAAAAACTGAAACTACTATTTAATATTTTAGGTACGGTCGTCTCTTATAGTATGTTACTGTTTTGAAACCAAAGATAATTAAGGGTATTAACTTTCACTTTAACTCCAAACCTCTATTTTAGTGAATTAATGGGTCATTTTAGAGTTCAAACCCTTAATTTTCTCTCTTTAGAAAGACTCACCCTCCTTCTGCTTCGCCTCCATTATGAAAATTACACCACCTCCCTCCGTCCATACTGTTCTCTCCCCACGCTGCAGAACGCCGCCTCGACATTTCTCCCATAATTCCTCTGCTGTATGGCTGCTGTCAGCTGATGAAATGCTTTTCTTGACCAGAGCGGGGCCTGCCAGTTGTTTTAGTGTCGGGGTTTTAGCAGAGTAATAAAGCATGGAAGGCTGACAGAGAGCGATATCTAATAGGCCTGTCGTTCTTATGGCAAACTGCTCGCTGCATTTCAATGAGCGACAAAGGCAATATCAAACATGGAGTGTGTTTAGGTAGCAAAGCCACTTGTTTTTGGTTCAGGAAAAGTTGTTCATGCTGAACAGCTGGGTGAAAGACCATCTCCCTAAGTGGACATAGTCTGTCTTTATGTCCAGCCTGATCTCACAGAAAAGACAACAAACGTCTTTCAGTGGTGGACACACAAATTACAGATATCCAGTGATATTTAACTCATTGAGTGCCAGCTGTTTTATAAAACAGGAAGTGTCTTGTTCCAGTGTTTTTGTCCATTTTGAGTCATATTTCTAGACCCACAGAATATTTACTACTATGTCTCTGAAAACAGTGAATAGCTCAAATGAAAGAAGAGACTCTCTATTTCATCATGAAAAAAATGTTTGTTTTTACCTTGTTCCATTCTTGTTTTATCAGAGGTAGAGTAGAGGACACTTTCACCAAAATCACCACTTTTTCTCCACATTCTGTTTGTTTTGCTCTCTAATCTTGATACCGTCTCTTTATGCTCTGACTACATCTCCCAGAAGCCCCAAAAGCGATCGGTGACCCGCTGACAAAAAAAAACACAAAACAAGACATCGAAAAGCATCAGTGGCACTCAAAGAGTTAATAGCAGGGTTTCCATGCATCCTGGAAAACCTGGACAACCTGGAAAATGGTTGACCAAAGGAAAAAATATGTCAAATGTCCTGGAAAGGGTTAAGTTATCCTGGAAAATGATTTATCCTCCCCATGCATTGTGAGTGAATGCAAATGGATTAAAAGTTACTTTTAACCCGTTTTCCAGGATAACATAACCATTCCCAGGACATTAGACCATGACTGGAAAATTAGTCAATCATTTTCCAGGTTTTCCAGGACGGAATAGTTCTGAATTTCTCTCTAAATCATCCTTCAGCAGAACATCACCAGCATCATGAAATGTCACATATTGACCTCTCTTACTGTGTTAAATGAGCTCTTTCACACTCACAACTTAATAAACATCTTTTATAAGGGAAATACTAACAGTAGCTGCAGAGCTTTTAGTTTTGTTTAACTCTTATGCATCTCTAAGGACTATTTTTTTAATTTTTGAGGACTTTGACTGCGTTAGGCTGGTGTTGAAGCTTCCTATAATGTTTTTAAAGGGTTGAAAATGGAAAAAAATAGTTCAGGTTTGCACAAAGAACCTCAATAGCTCTCTCTCTTTTTCTTTATCCTCCTTTCCTTCTGTTCCTTTGTGCAGCGACGGTGCCCTCATCAAAGTGAAGCAAAAGGGCGAGGAGAGGGTTCAGCATGCTGTACAAAGAAAAGCCGCTGTGTGGAAAATTCACTTTGTTTCTCTCCATGCACCAGCCTCATTTCTAGTCATAATAAGCTTTATGTGTACACAACCATTCACAACAGATTCAAACAGCATGCAAAGCAATCAATGAATGCTAAAAAAACAAAAAGGTAAAATGTATAGAAGGAGATGAACTGTGCTGCTGTTATTATTACCCTTAAACTACCTTAACAGATGGATTAGATGAATGCATCACATGCAGCACGTCAGTGTGAGTAATGATATTCTCGGAAGGCGTTTGTTGTTGCCGTCTTTGTCTAATTAATTCCCTTAAACTTCACTTCACGTTCAGCAGAAGGTGTGAATAAACACAGGTGAGGTGTTCACACCTGAGGGACAAGGTGATCTTACCTCTCAAAAACAATCAACTCTCTTTAAAACTTTACAAAAAACAACTTAAGTCAACCGAGCACGGTCCATGGGAACAGTAGCAGTGATTTCCCAGCACTGAAAGCAAGGTCACTTTTCAAGGTTTGAGAAGAGATGGAGGGAGGAAGCTGTGTGCTACTGTAACCTTTAAAGCATTCTTTGAAAGTCTTTGCAGGTGAACTTAATCATCCAGAATCACAAAGTGCTGAGAGTAAAAGGAGCGTTATCTCGTGCTTTTGGGAGTAAGCTGGAAACTTTTGTGCATTGCTGCATTTCTCAGCGTGTTAATCTGGCAGGAAAAAATGAACGCACACTGAAGCACCGCTGGGGGTCAAAACCTTCTTTGAAACACCTGAAAGCAGTTTGAACTCTGCCAACAGGTTTCCTTCACTGAAGTCATGTCGCTGCTTCAGAAAAGAAAATCAGACCTGAAGGTCATCGTCAGCTGAAATTTAAAATGCAGCTTAAAATACAAGTCGTATATGTACGTACAGTAGTTTACACTGGTTTCTAGGGGTGGGAAATAAATATTGATATGGCAATATATCGCAATACTTTTCCTTCTGATATAACATCAATTTTTAATTTCTTAATATCGAAATATCGAAACCTCCCCCCCACCCCCACAAAAAAGTCCAAGCAACATCCAGAGCAACTGCTGCACGTTGAAATAAAAATTTAAATTAAAAAACATAATAATATTCCAAAAAAATAATGTGTGTACATATATGTGTGTGTGTGTGTGTGTGTGTGTGTATAGTACTTATATAAATAAACTGCCTGGCCAAAAAAAAAAGTCGCCACCAGAAAAAGGTCACACTCTAACACTGTATAAAGTACACAAAGAACATTTACAACTTTTCCACTAATTGTCTAAGAACAAACTGTCAAATTTCCCAGAGAACAACCTTAAAAATAATTCAGCCTCCTCTCAGAACACTGGGATCAGTGTTAAAGCCCCCCAGGTGGAAACCTCTCATAGCCAGAGGATAACAGGATGAGAAGGTTTCCTCCAAAGTGTGTGGAGAGAAGGCAAATACAGGAGGGCCAATTAATGCCAAGACATACCTAAAAATACACACATCCATGTAGAGTTATAGCGACCAAACAGGCTGATTATCAGAAGAAGACCAAAGTAGCAACAGAGGAAGGCTACGACGCATGATGAGAGAGGAGGATAAAGAAGATAGAGGAGAGAGAAATGAAACCGTCTTGAGAGGAAGGCAGACAGTCGAAGATTTGAAAGCAGTCTTCGTATCTCCGGGTTTGATGGATAGAATAACTCCCTGGAGTAGAGAAAAGATTCAGATACAAAAAGACAAATGACAAGGGCTGATAAAAAAGGAGAAGGAGAAGAAATAAAAAAAAGCAGTGTGAGGTAGATTGTGACAAGAACTTTGAAGAGGACTTAAAACAGGCTGCGTAACGAAGGATCTGATAGACGGAGGGAAATATGGAGACATCAGTGCTTTAAAGTGCGGGTTTGAGTCGAGTGCTGGAGGGGACAGGTGCACTTCAGGAGTCTGTTTTGAAGATATTTAAAATTATTTTTCTTGAAACTCTTTTTTTTCCTGTGCTGGCTCGCTCAGAAAGGCCTCAGTGAGAGACAGTGTGTGAGAATCATGGCTGGATTCAACCAAACGAAGGCCTCCGGATTAATTTATTGATTTTCTTTGCTTCTTTATCTTAGCACCGAAATAGTCCGTCTGCGGTTTAGGCCAGAAATCTACAGGACAGCATAGAAGTAAATAACACCGATCATCTCCTCATCACATGAACATTTAGTCCTCAGAGTTGATGTTAGAAGCAGGATCAGGATTTTTCAGGAGTTTGACACCAAGAAGCAAACAGTGATGTCTAGAGGACTGGATCAGAGCATCTCCAGACCTGCAGCTCTGGTGAACTGTTCCTGGTCTGCAGTGGTCAGGATCTATCAAAAGTGGTCCAAGGAAGGACCAGAACCAGAGACAAGGATCAGTGATGCAGGTCTGGTCCTGGTGGTCTGATCCAACAGAGCAGAGGAGTTAATGCTGCTGGAGATAGAAAGGATACCACAGAGAATAAACCTTCAGGGGTCAGAGGTCAAGCAGTGGTTGTAATGTTAAGTCTGATTAGAGCAGAAAATAAAAGCCAGGAAGAATAAAATAGAATAAAGCTCCAGACTGGAGGTGATAATTATCTCCTGACAAGCATCAGTGATCGTAGGCATCATTTGATGCATTGTTTACATAAAAATAGAGTGTGTACGAGTGAATTTTGCCATAACTCTGCTGGCAATCATTTTACCCAGCTAGTTTTGAATAAAACGTTGATCACCAGTCACCTGAAGGATGTCAACATGTTTAAGTGACTGTGAGGAAAGGATATGTAGATATCTAGATATTTTTAAATAGTATTAGTATTAGTAAGGGATTTTTTTTTGTCCAGTTGCCACTTGAGGCCGCCAAAGTGCAACATTTCCCTGCAGCAATGCGTCGTGAAGAGAACAGACTTGAGAAGGTCAGAAGGTGATGAAGGACGCTCAAACATCACACATACATTTCAAACCCTCCTTTCCTTCTCTTGTCTGTCTGGGCAGCGCAGTACATCTTTCTAATTGGATACCTCTGCTCCATCTGATCTAATCCCCTCTCCTGTTGCTGATCCTCTCTCCTCTCCCAACCACAAACACGAAGGCGCCGGTATTTTTCCTCTGATCGGAGGGAAAAAAGCAAGAGGCTCCACTCAGAGCAGAAGATAAAGAAGGAGGGCGGTTAAGCTTTGTCAACACACACACACACAAAACTCTGAGAGATAAAACAGAGCAGAGGAACGGTTATTATTTTCAGTTCCTGGGAGACTCTGAGCCATGAAACGCACAGACAGGAAATTAAACATAAAGGAAGCTCTGCAGGTTAACACTGTGAAGAAAAGTTTTTCTGTTTTCGACGAAGGGGGATCCATGGTGTCTGAAACGCTACTAAACATCTGAAACTTTGCTTTGTTCACTTATTTTGTCCACTTCATTCACGTATGTCGCATACGTTTACTGCTGTAACGATGCCAATAAAGATCTATTCATCCACACATTAAGCAGGATTTAGCGGTGCAGACACGTTGTTCCTGGTTATTTCCGTAGATGTGCTGACACCTGATGCTCCTGTTGGACCTTGACTCATGGTAACACTTTGGGTGATATAACACCGGAGATAACAGAGAGAAAACTTCTGCAACACTTGTGAGACAAACTTAATTATGAGACACTTTTCAGACTTTCATTACAAGTGTCGCTGGAGGTTTTTTTTAGATTGCTTCTTTTTGTTTTGCACCTTGTAAGTCGGTGAAGTCAAACTCGTAGAATATCAAAACCCCACATCATTGGTTTTACTCCTGGAGACTACTCTTCATCACCATGGATGTATTTTATTTTATTTTATTTTATTTTATTACCATGTCTCAACTACTCCTCCAGTTGATTGCAGTTGTTTTGTTTTATTTTATTTCATTTTTTATTTTATTACCATGTCTCAATTACTCCTCTAGACGATTGCACTTGTTTTATTTCATTTTATTTTATTTTATTTTATTTTATTACCACGTCTCAGTTACTCCTGTAGTTGATTGCACTTGTTTCATCTTATTTTACATAATTTGTAATCTGGAAATAAGAAAATGATTTTATTTTTTCAATATGTTCTGACTGCAAAGCCAAAATATCCTTTTGGTTTGTCAAAGTTTCAAACACTATCAGCGATGTATTCTGTTTTTATTAACAATTACCTTTTAACATTTTTAAATGGGATCAGCCGGGGGTCATGGGTGTCTTGACGTGAGCTAAATACACATTTACTTTCCTTCATTAAAATAGTCTCCATAAACAAAATGGCCGTGCTAATGTCTGTTTTCAGTGACCTCTCCCACTGTGGAGGAAACTCACGGACCAGGCCTCATGGTCTGATCACTACAGCGTGTTTTGATGAGCTCTGGCCTTAACCCACCTGTTTTATCTGCTACAGCTTCAGGTGTGCTCACGCTCAATATATCGACGTCTCTTTGAAAAGCAAATACCAGCTGGACTGGGGTTAAAATAAGCGGCTGACCTAATCCAGCAGATGCTGAAAATACAGAAATTATGAAAATACAGAGAAGCCAAATCAGTCAATATCTGTCAGAAATGTCCTTTATGGATGTTTTTAGTCCAAGAAATCTACAGATGTGAATTATTCCCATAAAGCTCACATGTGCTTTAGTTGCTTTTATTGATTTGCTTGTTTTTTTCCCATGGGAAGAAGTTCTGCTGGGATAAAGACTTTCAGACAGTGAAACACCTGCTTTCTGTAGTGATGAGTGTTTGGTGATGCCCATACTGTGTTACTGTTATAATAAAAGTCATAATAAAAACACACAAGATCATTTTTTGCCAGAATTATTCAAATAAAGGTCAGGGTTTTGTGGGAGGGACCCTTTAATTTTAGATGACATTTTATTATCTCTACAACATCAGATACATATGTCATGGTGAAAGTGTATTTTTGTGTATTTTTAAAATATTCATTTTCTAATCATCATGTTATTCAGAGCAAATTAGAGACTCCACCGGGTGTCTCGACAGATTTTTCTGTGTTAAATTTTACCACATTATACTTACTATGAGGCAGAATTCATATCTGAATATCTGCCTGTTTGCATGGAGATATTACTAATTTATTAGCAAATGTCAGGTCCTGCAGTGAGTTTTATCTTTAACCTGTTTTAGGAACCTCAGCTGACGCTGAGAACTTTCTTATGAAAGTTAGAAAACCCTTTTCAAAAGCTACAGGATAACCACCGTAAAGACTTTCACCCTTCACTGATCAAAAGTAGTTGTGAGATTTTCCGGCTGGTAGATTTAATTTGCTGCTGTCTCTCAGATAAGTTCGCCTGGCATAACTTTGTACAAATATCCACAAAGCCTGGTTATCTTATCTGCTGATGGCACGCACGCTGCAGAAATCACTTCCTGCTTTTTCATCTCCAGATTTTATATTGTAGGCCTCTGACACATGCTTTTATGCAGTGAATACACAGGTAGAAGTTCAACGTCTAGAAAAAAAAAAAGCTTTCTGACACAGAGGGATCAAACTTGTCATACAATTTTCTGTCCAACCTACAAAAACATAGATGTCATTAAAAAAAGTTAAATGAATATTTTTTTCTGTTTATTTTTATTTTCCAGTGTGTGTGTGTGTGTGTATATATATATATATATATATATATATATATATATGTATATACTGTCACTTGCTGGTTGGTTGTTCTCACAGGACCTCAAAGTATCTTGACAATTCATAAAACAAAAATACCACGAGAAACAGGAAAATATTACTCTGAAAAACAGGGAAAAAATACTTTGAAATACAGGAAAAATAATTACTACCAAAAACAAGAAAGAAATATTAATAATACTAAAAACATACAAGAAAATAATTACTACCAAAACATGAGAAAAAAATGCTACCAAAAACAGGAGAAAAATACTCTGGAAAAAAAACAGGAAAAAAATTACCATGAAAAATAAAAAAATAAAAAATTGCAAAATTAAGCGGCAGAAACAGGGTTGGTCTGATCACGAATTTGTGAGTGCATACTGCCTCCCTGTGGTGATGCTGCTTGATTTTTCACAGAAGACATTTAGACTTGTCATAATGGGAAGAGCACAGGTGTAAATAATCAAACTAATCATGAGGGTTGAATTGTTTAAGCTGCTCTGATTTCAGGATTAGTGACACCTGTGCTTTTCCTCACTCAAACTGCCTGCTGGGTGTCAGCTCATCTGCATCAGATAAAAAACTACATTACTGCTTGTCCTCTGCAGTTTTGACTGTTTCATCATTTAGGGTGCAAAGTATTTTAATTATTTATTCTAAATGTAGACATGTCTGTTCTGAAATCTTAGTGCAATTTAATTTTTTTGCCTAAAATGTACATCTTCTAACCACTCATTTTCAGCAGTCTGCAGCTGTCATATGGTGAAACAATAACCAACTCTTGAGCCAAATACAATCAAAGTGACAGATACAGTTGAGCTGACCGTTTACTGCAAAAATACATACATACTGTCTTAATCTGACTCAAGAGGAAATATCTGTCTGAAGATTATTTTGGATGAATTAGATGAGCAAGTCAAACATGGAAGCAGAGGAGTCTGTACATAATTTGTGCTTTATTGACAAGAAAAGAGATTATACAGTTTCTACTGTAGATTGCAAGAGCGGTGTCGATTCATCAGCTTCATCCCCTCATGTTCGACCACAACACAGCTGGAAACAACTGGCAGAAGGTGAAAAAAGATTGATAAATTATGTGGATTCATGTGGCAGCTGTGGCATTTCAACTGAAGGCGTGACAGGGCAAAAAACAAAGAAAAACGAAATGTGGCTGTGACAAACAGGAAGTAGAGTCTCTGCTTATTTTTTGTGAACATGAGGACACAGTGAGTGACTGACTGGAGTTTTGCCACAATGAAGGACCATAAGTGACTGATAGAGACTTCACCGAAGTCATTAAAGAAAGAGGGCCATCCCCAGGATTTCTGCACAGCAAAATCTGGGCAGTAGAGGGAGAAGACGTACCGTAGACAAGTAAAATATAAAGTGATAAGGACGGGAAAGTCCTCTTATAGATAATTTGTTCATTCTGTGAACTCAGTCTTCATTTAAAGAGAACATGAACAGACCAGCGTTTTATCACACTCCAACATGTAAAAGGGCTTTTAACCTCACATCCATCCATTCATCATCATCTTATCCTACAAAGGGTCAGGGGGGCTGGAGCCTATATGATATCAAAATAAAAAGGCTATAATTCTGAGAAAAAAACATAATCAGAAATAATTCTGATTGTTTTAACAGATATAAAAATAGTTGAATTTTCAGTCAAAATGTGAATGCTTTAACTCTATGCAAAACACAAAGGGATATCTTAACTTTGTATGATAAATAATCTTCCCAATGCTTGTTTTATAGCTTACAGTACTTTGCTTCTTTTGTAAGTTATTGTATATTCATCTGCTTCTCCTAGAACGCTGCTTTGTTCTCATACTTACACTTTCACAACAAAAAGTATTGCTAACCCTTTGTGTGCTAAGAAAGAAATATATTATTATTTTCAGAATAACTAATCAACTGTTAAAATTAAGAAATGACATTGTGACCTTGCTATTCTTAAATTGAGTATTAAACATGTTCAGACAGTACGCAAGAGGTGACCATAAGGCTGACACATTTAAAAAAAGAAAAATATAACACCCCTATTAACCAAAATATTTGAACTGAGAAGAAAAATCACAAATAATATTAAAATAATATAACAAATAACAGATAAAAAAATCTCTCTATGCAGACAACAGAAAAGTCCTGAACAAAGTGAATTCTCTCCTAAAGACTTAAACTCTCCAGTTGGCCGGTAAAGCATCAATCAGGCTCCGAGAGAGGAAGTTCTGAACACATAGTTCATGTGAACACCGATCAGAAAATGTAGTCCCGGGTCATCTTGAGCGACGGCATGGCCTCATTGACGTTTTGGTCCAGACGGTGATACTCCACGGTGTTTCGGGAACACAGACTGTCCTTCCAGCGCCGACTCTGAGCCAGCAGGAAGATCTAGGGAAGAAAAAAAAAAAAAAATTAATCTGTGCTGATCGAGGAATATTATTTCTTTATAGGTTAGCAGAAAAGATGAAAGACTGCATAACAGGAATACTAAGTACAGCTGTAGACCTCAGACTGACACGAGCCAACATAACATAAGACATTTCTCCACTGACAAAGAGAAGTTGTTCCTCTACGAAGAAAAAAAAGGTTGTGTTTCACATATTCTGCAGTGTTGCGCTGTTTGAAACTGAAACTATAACTATTTTTGCCTGAGCACCATGTGGAGCAGTGTATGCACTTTCATATAACAATAAAGGCTTTTGATTTGAAAAGACTACAGCGCTGAAGATGCTGACTGGCTTTGTTGCATTAAAAAGCTCTTATTTTGTAAGGATGTGGAAGGAAAATGCTTTAAATGTCTCGGGAGGATCGTCGTTGTTTCACTTCCAAGTCTGTGCTCTAAAATAATGGAAACGTAAGAAAATATATTTTAGGCACTTTGTAGTGTTGAAAGTGATTTTTGTCAACACTACAGTCATGGAAAAAATTATTAGACCACCCTTGTTTTCTTCAATTTCTTGTTCATTCTAATATCTGGTACCACTAAACGTATAATACAATGAACACAACAAAAAATGCAGCTGGTCACATAATACTTTATGTCCTATTTGACATTCTTAAGCTTAATTGATTCCCAGGGTATATAAGAGGCCATTTCATGTCACAAGCAGCACTGCACATGCAAAGGGCTAGAGTGGTTTCCTGCTTACATTCAAGCCGTAGCACAACTCAGAAGTTGTCAGCTCTCACATAATGCCTAAAACAAAAGAATTATGTGAAGCAACAAAGGCAGCCATCTTGGCACTGCTGGAAATTGGCATGAGTGAGAGACAGGTAGCGAAAAAACTGAAGATCTCCAAGACAGCCGTTTATTACAACAAAAAAAAACAAGCTGAACATGGCACTACCAAATTGCTACCTGGCCGTGGCAGGAAACGTCTTTCTACTCCCACGAGATGACCGTGCACTCATCCGCTCCTGTGTCAGGAATCGTCGTCAGACCTCCAGGGACCTTAAAAATGAGTGGGCACTGTCGAGAAATGTGACTTGCTCGGCAAGGACAGTTCGAAACCGACTTGTTGAAGCTGGTTTGAAGTCACACAGAGCACGCAAGAAGCCCTTCATCAATGAAAGGCAGAGGAAGGCCCGGTTACTCTTTGCTCGAGACCACAAGGATTGGACTGTTGATGATTGGGCTAAGGTTCTCTTCAGTGATGAATCCAATTTTGAATTGATGCCCACTCCAGCCAACTTACTGGTTAGGAGGAAGCCTGGAGAAGCTTACAACCCAGACTGTCTTGCCCCTACAGTAAAACATGGGGGTGGATCAGTCATGATCTGGGGTTGTTTCAGTCTGAGTGGAACAGGGCAAATGCAATTGTGTGAAGGCCGAATGAACCAGGTCAAGTACAGGACTACCCTTGAAAACAGTCTTCTTCCATCAGCTGGAAAACTCTTTCCTGCCTCGAATGACTGGATTTTCCAACAAGACAATGCCCCTTGCCACACGGCAAGGTCAGTTAAAGCCTGGATGGAGAACCACAACATAAGCACCATGCCTTGGCCTGCTCAATCACCAGATCTTAATCCAATTGAAAACCTGTGGAAAATCATCAAACTCAAAATGGAGAACCACAAGCCCAAAAACAAAGAAAATTTGTTTGAATTTGTCCAACAGGAATGGGCTGCTGTGACAGCAGAACAATGTCAGAAGCTGGTGGAGAGCATGCCAAGACGCATGGCTGCAGTCATCAAAAACAATGGTAATGCAATCAAGTATTAACTCTTGTGTGTATCATGTGTTTAAAGCAAACAGAAAAGAAAACATGGAATGCTTAAAAGTAGTGTTTTTGGCGGTACAATGCCATAGCTATTGATGTAAGAATTTTAGTAATTTTGGTTATTATCAAGAAAACCATGGAAAATGAATAATCCTTAGTTCTTAAATTAAACTCTCATGAGCTGTTTTTGTTGTTATCATTATAATTGTCCAAACAAATGTACCTTTAGTTGAGCCAGGCATTAAAATTAACAAGAAATTGAAGAAAACAAGGGTGGTCTAATAATTTTTTCCATGACTGTATATAACAAAGAGAACGAGCAAAACTTCAGATTTGAGAGGAAAATTGTTGGTGCTTCTCGTCAAAGCCGACACTCACCTTCCTCTTGTTGTGATATGTGATGTAAACGATTGCCACCAGGAAAGCCAGGATGACCAGATGGAAGAAGAAGTGCGAGTCCTCGTCCTCTGTGTTGTAGCTGTCTGCTCCCTTGTACCCAGGGTCCTCCTCTATGACGTCTGGCTGCACCCGGCTCACACTCTGCTCTTTGGCGTTGTCGTTGTTTTCATATACCTCATAGGTGCCATCGTCGTCGTCGTCTTCATCCTCGTATCCTTCCAGGTCGATGTGAAGTGCCGGTCCTTTGTCGGTGGTCTGCAGCAGATCTGCCTCAAAGTCCTGCTCTGTGGTCAGAGCGTCAGGGTCAGCTGCTTCTAGCTCTGCTCTGTCTTTGTCAGAGGTGGTGTGATCTTCTGGAGCAGAGGCTGTGGTGCCTTCAGGAGCAGCAGGTCCCTCTGTTGCCTCAACACCGTCCGGCTGATTTTTGGCCTCATCTGTTTTTGTGTCCCCATTGCTGACAGGTCCTTCCTGCAGTATATCATCAGATGCATCGATGATGATGGCTGGATCTGCTCCCTCGTGCGCTTTAGATGTTTTTGGCTCAATGGCTGTTGTGTGGCTGTCTACAGGAGCCTCTGCTCCTGTTGCTGTTGTGACACTGTTGCCAGCAAGCACTGCAGAGTTTCTGAGCTCTGTTGAAGCTGGTGGACTCTGAGATTGTGAAGGCTCTGGATTACCTCCTGTCTGGCTCAGAGGTTGTGCAGGCTCTGGATTACCTGCTATCTGGCTATGAGATGGCGATGTCTCTGGACCATTTGTTGTCTGGCTCTGAGGTTGTGAAGGCTGTTGATCATCTCCTTTATGGCTCTCAGATGGTGATGGCTCTAGATCACTTGTTTCCTTGCTCACAATGATCAGCGTAAGATTTTGTGATGCATTTCCAGTTTGATTCTCTTGGCTTGGTCCTGTGAGGCAAGAGGGAATAACAGCACGAGAAAAAGTCGATGAAACACTTGAAAATATCAACCTGAATCATCCGTGTCGTAAACGAATATTTTTCAATGGAATGGTTCTTTAGGGACCACTTCAGGTATCTGGTCATAATGCAATGAGTCCAAATTCAGTTTTCTGTTTCAACCCATTTCAAGAACCACACATTCATCTAAAGTGGATATTACCATATCACTATATCACAATGGCCACAATAGATGTACATCTGTACTAAAAGAGCAGCTTGTTTGTGTGTGAAAAAATGCAAATGCTTCCCAATCCCATGACCACAATGACAATGACCGATTGTTTAGAGAAAACTCTCCTTTTTGCATGTTTCACTATTTCATAAAGTCTTTGTCACACCATCATTTAATTTGGTCATTTACTGCACTGAACATACTTCATTCATCAGTGTTAGCTAGCCAGTGTCAGTTAGCAGTGCCACAATAAAAAAATAAGCAATTTCATTTCGAGTTTCTGTGTCTTGACATGAGAGTGGCTGACTCGTGTGCATCTGGCTCGACTTCCTGAATCAATGACACCATTTAACCAACAAGTGTCAACATTATTTCATCCTGTATGACTAAGAGGCATTGCTCAGGAAGGGACGGGAGGAGGACACTGGAGACTTGAAGCACGGGGTGAGACATCCCCAGGAGAAGAAAGGGACTATTCATAAAACATGGGCCATGGCCAGCATAAATAATCACTGAACAGGAGAACTTTGTGGCAGCAACCGTAACTGGCTTTTCTGCATGAAATAGTACGTAGAAGCAGAGGACAAATTTAACATGGCACATCTTGAATTAGTTTTACTCACATTAAACCCATATGATTCAACATAATCACTAGTTTAACGTCTGAGAAACACTTATTTAAGGTTCTCTTCCCCGATAAAATCTAAACGTACATCCACAGTATAAGGACAGCACGTTAATGACATGTCATGTTTGATTAGCATTGCAATAAGATACTGATGTGATTCAGACTAAAGGGGGGCATTGAAAGGAATAGCTCCATTAGCAGTGTCACATCACAAGACTTGTGTGGCAAATCTAATACCATTACATGACTCGCCTATCACACAATATTTATGTGGATAAATATTTCATGCAAATCATCAATTCATTCCTACCAATCCATATACAATAATACATGTAGGCTCACTGAATGAGTACAGTGAGAATGACAGCATTAAACACAATGCTGCCTAAAAATATACCTGGAAAATGACACACAATATTCAAAGAACAAAAAGACAACAACACAAATGGCCTCTTTTCAACACATTTAAGCCAATAAGCTACACGTCAAAGTCCATTTATACAACACAGTGTGACATTCAGAGCAGGTTTATGGCCTTCACTGTGGTCTCACATCCATGATGGGAAACTTCAAACGATTTTACTGCAATAAACTGTGGCGCTCCTGGACTGACAAGGGGTTAATTAACAGCTCAGACATATGACGAGGACATCTGGATCTAATCGCTTTATCTGACCACCATAAATCACCGCTGTAAAGAAGACCCTGCAGGGCATCACAAAGTACACCCTTTAACTACAATGACATTATCACACTGTGGCTATTTAAGCTAACTGGTTGCGCTAAATGTAGCTGAACCCCCGGTCGAGCTGGACGTTTGTTTCGACAAATATCACTTCCTGGTTTACCAGTTTCGAAACGTTTGTTATGACCCTTAATGTGTCTTAAGTCTTTAAGGAGTTCACGTTTCTTTAAAACAATAAAGGCGACTTTAAGCAGTGACTTAGCTAAAAGTACAGATAACTGTTCCGACGATGACGTAACAACGTTTAACGGACGCTGTTTCAACTGACATTTAAAAAAAAAGGTTGTCGCTACGAAACAGGCACATTTACAGCCTTGTAAGTCTTTATATTTAGACTTGTTGTGTTATATTTAACTTTAATAACTTGCTATGGCGTCGTTTTTAAAAAAAAAAAAAAAAATAACTGAAGAGACTCTTCCCGTACATACAGGAGGTTTGAATCGTTCCTCTCACCTGACACCGTGATTGCTAGCATGACGTGCTAGCCAACTAGCTGCCGTAACGCTAGCTAACTGACACTGGCTAGCTAGCTAACTAGCAGTGCTGTCTGGTGTGCAGGTGGGATTTTTAGCATTTTAACAGTCATCTCAACAACTTCAGTGAAACGTACCTTCCGTCGTGTTATTCACTGGAGCTGACAGGCAGCCACCGACTAACAGCTGGAGAAGAATAACCAGAAAAAGAGCACAGACATTTCTCCTGCTTCGTCCCATCTTTCGACACGTCGCCATGTTGATGCGTGAGTAAGTAGAAGGCGTGGCTTAGCATGGCCACAAGATGCGTGAGAGAGTCTGCTCGTCATGCTTGTGATGCTCCAAATACCTCCAAAAAAAAGCATGAAACTACTACCACAACTGTTTGTCTATTGTTAGTCCACATATAAAAGTGTTTATTATCATGTGAATAGTAAGGGAACATGATTCCCTGTACATTCAAATACTTCCTTTGTTATCCACAGTGAATAAATCAAAGTGTAAAATAGATAAAAGATAAGAAAAATACACAAATAAAGGCAGCTAAAAGGCAAACAAGGCAGCAATGCGATAAAAATACAATGTATACAATAAAAATATAGATTTTGCAAAGAGGTAGTGCAATATTGAGCTATAATAAATAAGAAATACACATTTAATGAGTTATGTGGGACCATCTATGCATTAACAAACCACATAGCTGTGGTCAATTGGATTTTTGGGAGGCATAGTAGGTCTACTTCATAAAAAAATACTGTCATCGAGCATTTGGAAATCCAGCGCATTTCACCATTTGACTCCAAAAAGACATACATGATGTTATGTTTCCAGCTTCTGAAATGTCATCAGCTTCATAAAATTAGGTCATGAAATATTAAAATGATAAAACAATAGTATGTTTTAAAGTGGTTTCAGAGACAAGAACATTAAAATTATGGGTAATCTCTCCAGAGTAGACACCTAGATCCTGACTCAAACTATTTAAAACCATGTCAGAGCAGAAGGAGGTTTATTTTTCACTCCTGATCGTGTGGAGAAATGATCAATGAATGAAATAATCGTGGAATATTCAGACCAGCCAGTGCCAAGACTGTAAAGATGTGTTGTTTCTATTTCATGTCATAGTCAATCTTTGATTTTTGGACTGTTTTTAATGTATTTAGGGTTATTTTTGAATTCGCAAAAAAAATGGACTCTGAAAATTAACAAATTAATCAATTTGTTGCTACTGTAGTGTGAATTAATAAACCTCATGTTCACAGTGATTATTAAAAATCAGAAAGACAGAGGAACAAATCACTGGTTCAAGATGTTCTTTATTTAATTCAAGGAATGACAATACTGTCAAATACGCTAAGCATGATTCCCATAACCAGCTGTGGAAGACGACCATTTCCTGTCAACTGTTATAATAATAATATTATTATTTGTGTATCTGTGTGCACATGATTGGCTTCCCTTCCTTTGCTCGACCAGCAGCTGCTAACAGGTCATCGCCTTCGTAAGACTTCACGGGTGGATTAAACTATGCAAGACTGTCAATAAAATAAAATATTCCTTTTCCTATATTTAACAAAAGACATTTTTCACACCAAATGCACACACACAATGAACAAGTGAGATGAAAACACAGAATGTCCACATTGGGGTGTAGTGTCTATAAGAGCTAATGGCAGCTGCTTGCATCAGGGACGACTAACCCTTTCCACTGTTTAATATACCAAGACAAACGTTAAAGCTCTCCAGTGCAGAAGTGTGAGAAATAATCAGTTCACAGCTACAACTTTTGAGCAGGGAGTGCTTCACGGCGCTGCACAACAGCACCATCTGGTGGTGTAACTACACAGCTGACGGCCCTTTTGCTTCGTTCTGCGTTGGAAAGCAGAGACAGACAAATTAAAGCATGGTGTATGAATATAGTGAAAGACAAAGACTTAGGCCAACACGACTGTACTCAACGCTACTTTTGACTTGTACGCTACACAATTCAAGATAAAACTTTCGGTTGTAGTTTTGTTCAGGATGTTCAGTATTCAAGCTCTTGATTTTGAAAATATACTGTTCCCTTAAAGTGGTCCTTTAAAAGTGGCAGCTCGCTGCAAGAACGACTTGACCTTTATGCTGTCTTGCCTCCAGCTGTATAATATCTGGGAGACAGTGGGGTTTGTGAGGGGTAGCTAATCAATAAAGGATTTGGACTTTTTTTGGGTGGGGAGTGTGTGTGCTGGGAGGACTGGAAGGGCATCTGCCTCATCCTCCTATGCCTGGAACTCCAGGCCCAGACCAAGCTTGTGGCCACCAGCGTTGATGTTCTTGCCGTCAAGGAGAGCAGAGAGTGTCAACTTGATGCCTGCAGAAACAAACATATCAGTTGATGTTTAAAGGCAATTTAGATTAGTTTATAGAAATCTATATTGTGATTAAAAATGTTGTTTTCTGAACTCTTCCTGTCTTGATTCACCAAAGATGCCACCTCTACTCTCCCATTATATCAATTACTCCCCGGCATTCAACCTCTGTCCATCTTTCTGTAATAACCCAAACTCTTCACAAAAACTGTGCAAAACTCTAAAATACCACTTCCATCTGGACATTAGACATTTAATTTATAATTCTATTTTTTAATAGTAAGTGTTTGCTGATTATTGAGTAAATGTTGAATTACTGTGGTCTTTTTTAACGTGATTAGTGCCCAGACTGTACTCACCTGGCTTCAGGGTCTGAGTGTAGCCCAGGCCCACGAGGCTGGAGTTGTTTACTTTGGCCTGTGTGAGGAGGAAAAAAAACACATAATTAGCGTGTACTGACAAACCATTCCCACTACAGGATTCTAGCACTATTTTAAAAGTCAAATTGAATAATTTTTAAGACCTTTTTAAGACCTCAAAAAATCTAATTTAATACCCAAAATGTCATAACATTTCTTTGGTTTAAAAAAAGTAATTATATTGCAGGACTTGACCAATATGGAGTTTTTGAGGCTGATGCAGATATCGATATTTAGCAGGAAAAATATCAGACAACCGATTAATCTCGGAAATTAATTTCTATGAATTTATTTTCAGCCCTTTAACACTTAACTTTTTTCTACAACTTTAATTTCACAACTTTCAGGAACAAAGAAGTGAACTTTTTTGAACAAAATAACGTGCAAAATTGCCGTAAAACTCTGAATGCTGTGTTTTCCTATAGGCATTAAACACACCATCTGAAAATTTAATACCTACAGCAACTTCACAGTAAACTGAAGACAATTTAATTACTCAGATTTTAATTTAATACATTTTAAGACTTCAAGGAACCCGTGGGAAATAATTGTCTCTGCTGCAAGTGGGACTTAAAGACTAATGTGACCGAGGCCTTTCTGTAGCGTACAGACGCCTCCCATTGGTCATTTTGGCTTGCATGAGGCTTCGCATGGACTTGCATCCAGAATGTCTTTGTAGTCAAGGTGAGTTTACGAATCTGACCGTGAATTTTTGTTGTGAATGGCGAGTAGATTACTACTACTACTGTTACAGGTTACACATTACTCACAGAGAAGGATGCATCAGGGTCAATCTGATACTTGGCAGCGATGCCAAAGCGGGTGTTGCTGTTTCCAGCGGTCCAGGCCAGGTTGACAGCCGTCTCCAGCTGGTCGTTCACCTTCTGGTAGATGGAACCACCAAACTCAGTGCCATCATTTCTGAGGGAAAACAGCAGATTGAAATATGTGTTTAAATGTGACTGCCACACAAATACTGTTTCCCCACCAGTGAAATCCTGCTGTTTTATGCTTTCTTGGTCTCTTGTATGTCTGTTTGAGCTCCTCAGGAGGGCGCACTGTCACTGATTTAAAACTTACATTTTACTTTGTCCGACCTCACATGACCACTTCAGCTGCAGACTGAAGCCGACAGGCTTGACCAGAAGCACAGCAGGGAACAAGACTAACCTCACTCTGCCTTTTCACTGGGGCTCTTCAAGTCTGCCAAACACTCACTCCACCTCACAGTAAATCCCATCACAAAGTGTGTAAAAATAACAGCAAGGCACACAGCCAAATGGGAGACAAGTCAGTCAGCCAGACAAGGAAACTGAAGCAAACTGATTTTGGTGGTTGAATCGGATCCGATCACGTTAGGCCACTTCTGACCAATCCTGAAAATTTCGTCAAAAACCATCCATAACTTTTTGAGTTACTTTGCAAATCAGCAAACCAACAAATAAACCCTGGTGAAAACATGACCTCCTTGGTGGAGGTAATGAGGAGAATCCACAGAGGTATGGAAGGATGCTTCAACATACTCATGGCCATCTGCTGCTTCATATAGTCTTACACATTCGTGTGGAGCTGAAACTCATCCGTCTTGAATCCAACCGCAAAGTTGCTCTGGGTGATCTTGTTCCTGCCAGCCTCGAAGGTCATCTGGTAGCCAGCCAGCCAGCCCTCGTAGCCCACCACTGCTGCGCCGTGGATGGCGGTGCCATTGATGTCGTAGTTGACGTCGCAGCCAAGGTTGATGTGGTCACACTTGTAGCCCGTCTTGACCTTGCCGCTCTTCTTGCTGACAGAGAGAACAGCTTGTTAATGCTGGAAACATCATAGTGCTGGGACAGTGCAGTTTATCAGGACTGGAACCATTATTTACACTAAAAATAACTAACTTAAGAGCAGGATTTCTTCCTGATTCCAACCAGTCAGCTGACTTTGTGGGCAGCTGTGCATCTACTGTAGCTACCTAGCACAGTAATTTAAACAGACACCCATGTTACATTAATATGTGTCAGCTGAATGTTGTTGGAATGCAAACTTTTTTTTTTGTATTTATCCCACAAAATCTCCTTTTCAACATCAAAGACCAAAAAATTACTCAAGAAAGGCAAAATTAGGTTTCACATGAAAGTACAGAGTCAACTATTACATTTTGCAATGAACTGTGTATACCTATTAACTGTGGGTGCGTCATTTCACTAAACTCTTGATAATTTGGGGCGGCAGTAGCTCAGTCTGTAGTGGCTTGGGCTGGGAATCGGAGGGTCGCCAGTTCAAGTCCAGGTCGGACCAAAAAAATGTGGAGAGTGGACTGGTAGCTGGAGAGGTGCCAGTTCCTCCTCCTGGGCACTGCCGAGGTTGCCCTTGAGCAAGGCACCGAACCCCCAACTGCTCGGGGCGCCTGGATAAGGGGCAGCTCCCTCACTCTGACACCTCTCCTCTAATGCATGTGCATGTGTTTGTTTCATGACTTGTGTGTGCAACTGAAAAATATATGTATATATACTAACAGAGTGAAAAAATGTAATTTCCCTCATTGAGGGATTAATAAAGGAATTCTTCTTCTTCTTCTTCTTCTAATTTGAATTATTACAGTCTTTCTTACCCAGTGTTTGGCGAGAAGGAGGAATCAAACGTCAGCTTCAGCCCCTTAGCCAACTGTGGAATAATGTTCGGTTTAATTAAACTGAATTTCAGCATTAATTGCTCATCAATTTACAGCAGTGCAAATACCACCCACCAACTGAGTGTCAGGACTTAGAATTCATGTTCCTGCCAAGAGCAACGGAAATCATTTGTTCTATCATCATTTTAGAAAGACTCCATCACTGACCTGGTCTTCCAGGGTGATCTCGGTCCCCAGGGTGTTGTCGGTGTTCCACTTCTCTGTGAGGGTCAGTCCATGCTCCGCCCACTTGTACTTGGTCTCCAGGGATCCGGCGACCTTGCTGGTCTCAGTGTTGGCCGAGCCCGTGCTGGTAAACTCCTGCAGACAGTAGTATTAACAGTGTTTAGAGTCATACTGACAGGTTTCATAGTCACTGTGTTAAAACCACTTTATTGTTATGTCTGATAAATCAGTGTTGAACCAAAGCATTAATGACTAGATATTAGAAACTTGCTCCAAAATACTGAGGGATATTGTTATTTTGATTGTTTTGATGCAGCATCTTGAGGAAAAAGTGGCGAAGACGAAGGTGTCCTGGCAGTGGTCAGGAGATCAGATAACCAACCACTTAATTATCGGTCAGGAGCTTCTTCTCAGCTCTGATCTCATAATGACTGGTGACGACTTACCAGTCCATTTTCAGACTTTGTTTTCAAGTCCAGCTTGATGACCCCAAAGCCTGAAACACACAATATTCAGAAAAAGATCAAAATACAGATATAACATCATCCAATAATAACCAAACATTTCATTATTCAAGTGGAACAGGCTCCTTAAACACCAATTGCTGTACAGTCCTCAAAACAAATAATACTTAAGTAATGCCAATATTATTCTAATTATATTAATGCGCATTGAAAAGAATCATGTTAGATATTTCAACACACATTAAATCAAGTCATTGATTAGTGTCTGTGCCAGTCATCAGCCCCCAGAGTCCATTCACAGGGATTTACATTCCACTGACTGAAGGTTTGTATTGATTGGGTGTAAATTCTGTGAAAGCATTAGTGCTGCCAGTTATGAAAAACAGCGGCAGACAGGTTGAACAGATACTGGGTCAAGCATAAAGCCATGAACTTATTCATGCTCACTGTCCCTCCTCATCCAAAGCTGCCGTCTCCAGCTTCATAACTGCTCTCAGTTTTGAGGCTTTTCTGTAAAACCGATGGACCCTGGCTGTTCCCTGTGACCAACCCACAGTGATGAGTTACAGCCACTTCCAAACTTGCAGTGAATCATCCTTCCTGATTTTGCAGCCAGGAATTCCCTCGACATTAGTCCTTGGAGCACAGCTGTATGTACTGAATCCACACAAGACACACCCCACATCATCTGACTGAAGCCTCTGAACGACTCATAAACACGTGATTGGCTAGTGGGAAGCTATGAGAGGTGTCACATCACTGCAAGAAATCTCCTTGATGAATTCACAGTGCAATATACCAGGAATAGCGAGGTATTCAGGGTTCTTGCATCATTTTTACAAGTCAAATTTAATACGTTTTAAGATAACACAAGCATCACGATGATCCACAGATGGGTATTTTATAAAACACTGAATCTCAGAATCACCGTCATCATACAATCATCTCTTCCTCAGGCTCTCCTGTGAAGGTCGATGACAGAAGTGGGTGTGATTGGCTGCTTGGTGCTTACCGTATCCCTTGGTAAAAACATCCCTGGCAGACTTTCCAAGGTCAACGTAGGTGGGAGGTACAGCCATTATCTGCCAAGAGAAAGAGGAAGATCAAGACTGTGACTGAAACCAACATCCCTGCTGTCCATTCTGAAGCAGAGCCCTCAGCCACACAGCATGAGGAAGGACACAGTGACCACGATGAAGCTGAAGAGACACAGACGGATCAAATGTGAAGCTCTGCTGAAACAGGAAGGCAGGAAGCAGGAGCACCTGGAGACCACTGAAGCACAGGAAAGGTACAAATCTAATGATGTTACTGGGTTTACATGCCAATGGGTATGCAGAGATGCTCACACACAAACTTGCTTTCAGGTCAGAGGCCAGTTTGTATATGTGTGTCACATTTTGGCATTAGCCTTAAATGGGTGTTAAAATTTGCGAATACATCTTCTTTACAATCATCCTTTCCATCCCTTGTTTCAAATCTGTTTCCCACTACTTTACAAATCAGGGAAAGCAGAGGTAATTCATAACACTACAGTCACTGACCTGAATCAAGCTTGATGTTTCAAAGTGGAAGAAACCAAGTTCAGCAAAGAGGGCCACAGACCGAGGCACAAAGCACACTGTTTGCTAACCCTCTCAGTATGAGTGAACCTCTTTATGCTACAGTTTCCTGAATAGCCTGTTGTGCAAGACATGTCTGTTTGATAATTATGTATTATGGATAGTACCACAACAGTTATCAGGGCACAGCTGTTACGCAGGTCTATTGATAACATACATGTGCATATTGATAGTAGATAGAGGAGGCATTTGAACAATTATGCAGGTGATAGAAACTCAACTTCTTAAATCCCAAGAACTGCACAGTATTACAATATCTGTGTCTGTATGATAAAACCAGGTTTAGCATGAGCAATGATTCTAAAAAAAATATTGCTGAGCAAAAACATGACATTTGTACTCAACAATATCATATTACTAAAGTCAGGAGGGAGCTGATGGAGCGTCTCAAAATGAAATGAGTTAAGAAAAAAAAAACAGATCACCAAAATACCTGCAGAAATCTTTTGTCCAGTTTATGTGCAGCTTTTCTCAACAACTCCATCCTTTTTGCTCCAGCATTGCATCTCTGTGCACCTTCTTAAATTACAACATGCAACACCAGCTCTCACAAATGTCTGTCTGTCTGTCTCCTGGCATGTTCAGAGGGACAAATCCAGCTCTGGGCCCCTCAGGCACTCAAGATGCCCCTCTGAACTCAGTCACCATTTGAGACAGGAAGTGAGCTAACGTCGGGTATCTGTAGTGCCTATTAACATGTCCACAAGTGGCACACAAGGTCTGCCAACACACAATCTGCCTGACTGGTTTTATGACTTTCACACAGGCGGAAACATTGGAGGCCATATAGGACAAACATGTATTTATGATAACAGCTTAAACAGTGCTGGAAAACCCTTAGTTTTGGTTGCAGATGGCTAGTAGACAATGTAAGAGTTCCACTAAACAACTTGACAAAAGAAAGAGGACATCTAAAAGCACTAAGTGGACCAGTCATGAGCTGAGCTAGCATCTTAATTAAAGATGTATCACTGCCCTTCAACAACACCATAGTTGTAAAATAATTAAGGAAAGGAAGAAATGGTACAGATTGAAAAAATAGCATAGCCTCTCTGAGATGAAGTGACCACTTGACTCAGACAAAGAGGTCATGAAGTCAGGAAAGGCAGCATCTCCCTATCCTAGCGTGCTAACAGGTTAGCATTAGCTAGTTATCAAGGTGGACAGCGGGCAAGTGTCTCCAGTGAGTCACCTTAAGACGGATCGACAGAAACAGAGCCCTTAAAGTCTCGACAGGTTAAAACTATAAGATAGCGAAGCTTTTTTAACTTCTAGCTACCCGAATAATTGCTAACCATGGGTTCCTGCTCTGTCAAATGACCACACCGCAAGACATTAGCCACCAAGCTAACAGCAGCTAGCTGGTAGAAGCAGCAGGCCTAGCATCTCTGCTGCACGCCGAGCTGCATCCGACTCCGGTTAAAAGATCAACGTGTGACAGCTCCGGAGGTCAGAATCCCTCAGGTGACAGCAGTGACACAGCAGAACAGCCAGGACAAAGCCAGTGATACCGTGTTTCAGTATCGGACACATAACGTACCTCTGTGTGTGTTCCCGTCCTGTTTGAGAAGGGGCTTGTCAGCGGCACAAAGGGAGGAGAGAGAGAGATGGTGCGGCGTCACGTACGTCACAAGCAGCAGAGGCCCGTGTCATCATCAAAGATACAACATTCCCCCCCAAACAACAAGATGATTCACACCACGGGACTTTATCCTTGGGTAACGGACTGAGTGGTGTCAAGTAACAAACTACACCTGGTCAAATGCTTGTGCTTTATATTTTGAATTAACGTTCACCTTTATTTTTATTTGAATAGCAAAAGACTAATAATACTTTTGAGATAACTCAATATCAATGGGAAATATTTTTTTTACTCCTTCTTATTTACACTGCAGAAACCATTATTGTACAAAAAAAGTTAAATTAATTAATATTGAATGCTAAGGTTATATCAAACTGTAATCTGTGGAAGACTGCCTCGTCAATAAAAAATGATTTTACATAATATCTTAATTCCATTTTCTTTCTGGGGTAATCATTCTGTATACTACTAATATGTGAAATCTTAACTGCAAGACATTTATTGGCACTTTTTTTCTGAATTTTACGAGGTATATTACAATACTAAGCACCACTGATTGGATTACATTTTTTTTTTCAGACCAAAAAGTGGCTTATTGTTAAAAAGGGGAAAGAAAAAAAATCTGGCGTATTCAAATTTCAAAACGTGTTAACAAATCAGAAAAACAAATACATAAAGTATTTCTCAGTTTATCAATAAATCATAACCCTACCAATAATAATAACGTGTAACAATAATAACATTTGTCTCCCTACGATCGTCTGCTACAATTTATGACACCCTGAAACGGAAACAGAAATAGTGAACTATCTCGCCAAGCTTATTCTCTCTGGTTACGGCTGTGTATCTTCGCGCAGGCGCAGCACTCAACTCCTCTCTCAATATTCAAAAGTGAAAGTCCTTTAAACAGCTGACCGGAGATCAGCTTTGTGCACCTTCATCTCAAACCTCAGCACCCATCATTCATTGATTTGAATGATTACAAAGTTTTCAAACAAAATGCTTTTATTTGCATCAGAGTATTTTAAAATCGTGGTATTGCTGATCTTTTATCTACTACAGATTTATATTCAAGTACAGCTGCATTACCGTAAGATAAATATTTCCCCTGGCATGGTTTTGCACAACATTTTTGCACATATTATGCATTAAACTCTCATGTTTAATGATTCTGATGGAAACAGCTGTGTGGAGAATAATTTGTGAAAATCACCTGCAGTAAGTGATCATCATCAGTAAATTTTCACTTGCTTTACTGTCCCAGTTGTGAATGTGGAGCTGGGTTATGAAATGTTTTGCAGTTTATTTTTTGTGTGTGCAGTATTTCTCAGAAACACAGCAGTGTGGTTGAGTGAAGGGAAAGCTGCCAAAACCTAAAGGTGCTTCCTTTTCAACGGGTATAACTGGCAGCAAAACGTCAACTCTGAGAACCTCCTGCATGATTCATTTTATTTCTTTGCTTTCTATTTCATAGACACTCACCCCGGGTATTTCTGACTGTAGATATACATAGTATATATATATTTACTCAAAAACTGATAAATAAAAGTCTCCTGCATGATGTGAGAGAAGGCATGAAAATTAAGTTAAGTGTGTCTGCAGCTGGTTTGTCTGCATCATATTTTCTATGTTCTGAAACCACAAATGAGTTAAGCTTGTATTAAAAATGTTCTAAAAACCACAAACGTGATGGAGGGTTACCGGAGATGGTGCGATCACTTTTAGCCAATAGATGTCAGTGTTGGTAACAATGTGGGGAAAAAAACTCACTGGTGTCAGTAAAATGTTGATGTTTCAGAGAAATGAAAGCAGTGTGGACTTTAATTCTGTTATCCACAGTGTCATTTATGAACTGTTTATTCACAGTTTTCAATTTAGTTATTTTACTTTTGTTTTTATTGATTTTTTCAAACCTTTAAAATGGAACAAAACGTTAATACCAACTTCTTTTAAAGCAAAGAAAATCAAGTTTCCAGCTTTTTCTTTTCAGATACTCCAGTGTTAGTTTTTCAATTATTTATTCATCTTTAAAAATAAGTGTGCATCAGTGCATCTGAAAAAGTGCTGCGATACACAGTTTTCACTGAAGTAACAAAGTATGTTTCACATGGACGGATTAGCAACTAAAAACAAAATCTACTCAAGACAAGACAAGATAAGATAAGATAAAACTTTATTCATCCCACTAATAAAAGCGATACAAGCCATATATAAAATACATACAATTTGATTAAATTGTTTAAAATTTTATACATAAAATCTACCAAAACGATACATAAAATTAGCTTTTATTGTTTTAAATTTTATACACAAAATCTACCAAAGCGATGCATAAAATGAGCTTTTATTGTTTTAAATTTTATACACAAAATCTACCAAAGCGATGCCTAAAATTTGCTTTTATTTTTTTTAATTTTATACACAAAATCTACCAAAGCGATGCATAAAATTTGCTTTTATTTTTTTTAATTTTATACAAAAAATCTACCAAAGTGATGCATAAAATTAGCTTTTATTGTTTTAAATTTTATACAAAAAATCTAACAAAGCGATACATAAAATTTGCTTTTATTGTTTCATTTTATATATATAGCTATATATCGATAATCAGTTACTAAAATGTTTTTTCTCCCACATGCTGTTATTTTTTAGTTTTGCTTCACTCAGGTGTTTCTAATTCATCTGGTTTAAGACTCAACTGTAAGTTAAATATTCTGAACATTAGTCAAAAAGGGTTTATTTGATTCTTTATGGGAAAGGATTAGCATGCAAAACATTTAGTTTATAAGATTAACTTGGAGAGAAAAGTCAAAGCCAAACATATTTTCATTTGCCAGGAGGACTTTATTTTGAAGGTGCATTTTTTTAAGTACATTGAATATTAAATATGGATTAGTGTATTTCTCCTGTCACTAAACTATTGACTTTTTTTCAGTCACTTCTACCTGTAACAAGCTGCAGCAGATCTGTGTCACTTCTTCAAACAGCACCGACAAACTTTTTAGTTTTTTTTTCCCTCATAAGCCATGAAGTTTTTCTCACATGAAGCAATATTGCTTGGGAGAATTTAATGTTTTCAAGATATGCTGAAGGCACACAGTGATTAATGCCATTAATTAAAGTCACAATTACAGCATGGCTCATAAATAAAAGGAGCTGTCTCATGACGGATGAGAAGAGACGCTCGTTCTTTACTCCTCTACCAACACCCACAGCTTGTTGTCATTAAACAAACATATTTAACTTATTTCCTGGTGTGTATTGAGAAGTTTCCATCTCTGTTTTATGTCCTTGCATCACTGAATCTCAAGTAACATTTAATCAACAACTAGCAACATGTTTGTCGCCTGTCGGTCGCCTTCAGAGGCAAGCCAAAATTCATTTCTAGATTATCCTCGAGTCATATCTGGATGCTCTGCTTTCATCCCCCCAAGCTTCAAAGCCGGCGCTACGCTCACTTCAAACAGCCGTCACAGAGTGCCAATCAAATCCTGCTCCAGAAGACAACAAACACTGCAGAAAATGTTAATCAAGCCGGGCCAAGCATCACCAAAGTAAATAAAATAAATCGTAAACACATGCCATAATTTGCAACATATGGATAAATAAGGCAGTATGTCATCTTTCTTTTTCTTTCTTTTTTTGATTCAGTGGTTCACACAGAGTCCAAACTCCTCATCCATCCATCCATCCATCCATCCATCCATCCAGTCCATAACCAAGTGTCTGCTTAACACAGGAGCAGTGGTGTCTGAAGCCTAAAATATTCTTAAGTCCCCCCTACCCGTGTTGTTTTATTTATTTTGTACAAAAAATGATGACAAATTCAATATAAAGCAGCTAGAATATGAGTTTATAAATAATCATACAACCTTACATTATTTGTAAATCACTTCCTTAAATACGGTTGCACCCCCTCGTGACCCGATTGTTGAAAAACGTGTGCTAAAGTGCCCCCTTTGGAGGCAAAAACATGCACAAAAGTGCCCTTTTGGCTGGTTAAAACATGATAAAGTATCCTCTTTGGAGATAAAAATGAAATACACACCTTTTTTTCTTTTCGCTACTGCCCTTCGGGTCTTTGCACACTATATATATATATATATATATATATATATATATATATATACACAAATTAGCCTCGTCTGTGGGCTGAGCCCCCCATCCTTAAAGCCTAGTGACGCCCCTGTAAATCACTTCATTAGTGTTCTTGTAGTCAAACAGTTTGAAACCAGTGACCTTTTTTACCCTCGTCTCTGTGGGCTCAAACACAACATGCAGGCATGCTTAAAAGCTTCTTCGTAAAAGGTTTAATGGTCCGAAGTTTCCATCCACTCCCTCAAATTTGGAGAGATTTCTGCCATCGAATGGAACGGTGAAAAGGATGACAGGTCAGAATGGATAAATAAAATCATTCACTGAGTCCTTGGGCACAGTCCAAAAGCATCACAATGAAAACGAGTCATGCAAAGCTGTTTGGTTTCCATGTCATGAACTGACGTCTTTCAAAGTCTGTGAGGTCAGGACTCATAAAACCAAATCACCAACAGTACCACTGATTAGATTTGAAATAACACACATATCAATGTTTTATTCATCAAACAAATCAGTCATTTAACTGCGGCTGATATAATAATAATGTGCTGATCCCTCTCTGCTCTGTGTAAATAACCAGCCACATGTCGTCCTGTGACGAAGCCAGTGATGTAACGTCTGGAGACAGAAACAAAGCCAACGTGTCTCACTAAACAATAAAGATCTGTGATTTCTTCCTCCTCAGTGAGGCATTGTTCTCCTGTGAAAATAAATGAAAAGTTGAATCCTGTTTGAGAAGAAAAACTTTTAAATGGTGGTCGGTGGTCGCTCAATTACCAAAGTTCACCTCCAAAAATATGTATTTGTTTGCTTTGTTTGGTGTTGATCAGTATCACTGTTTACAAGTGGTTGACATGATGGGAAAAGTGAGAGGTGCGCTCCTTCCTGTCTGATCTTTGGTAAATAGAGAAAATGTCAAGACTCAAACTGTGGTCAGAGCTGCAGTGGAGCAGTGACTCACTCATAGGTGTGTCGCAGCAGATGCAACGATCTTTATCTCTCATTCATGGCGTCCAAGAAAGCGTAGCGTAAGCTGGTTAACAGTCATTTTCTCAGTATCCGCCTGGCATAGATGTGCTGATAATCACCTGCCGCCTTGTTCTGTTGAAAGTGAGGCGATGCCGCAGCGTTGCTCAACACTGCTTGGTGCATTGATTGCCTTAAATGCCACCAGGCTGCTCTGTGAAAGTTACCCAACAGGGATGACAAGCAGTGGCATCACTAGGCCTATTTTACAGAGGCTGAAGTCCCCCTAAAATATTCTTAAGCCACCCCAAATAATTTGGTGTTAATTTATTATTATTATTTTTCCAAAAAAGTGCTGACAAATTCAAAATTGGCCAGAAATAATCATATAACCTTCCATTATTCATAAATTACTTATTGACTGTTGAAAAATGTTCACTGAAGTGCTCTCAGTGGAGACAAAAAGACATACTAAAGTGATAGTGTACTACAGTGTCTAAACTAAAGTGTCCTCTTTGGGGGCAAAAATGCACACCGAAGTGTCCTCTTTGGAGGCAAAAATGCACACTAAATTGTCCTTTTTGGAGGCAAAAATGCACACTAAATTGTCCTCTTTGGGGGGAAAAATGCACACTAAATTGTCCTCTTTGGGGGGGAAAATGCACACTAAATTGTCCTCCTTGAGGGCAAAAATGCACAGTAAAGTGCCCTCTTTGGAGGCAAAAATGCACAGTAAAGTGTCCTCCTTGAGGGCAAAAATGCACAGTAAAGTGTCCTCTTTGGAGGCAAAAATGCACAGTAAAGTGTCCTCTTTGGGGGCAAAAATGCACACCGAAGTGTCCTCTTTGGAGGCAAAAATGCACACTGAAGTGTCCTCTTTGGAGGCAAAAATGCACACTAAAGTGTCCTCTTTGGGGGCAAAAATGCACACCAAAGTGCCCTCTTTGGAGGCAAAAATGCACACCAAAGTGTCCTCTTTGAGGGCAAAAATGCACAGTAAAGTGTCCTCCTTGAGGGCAAAAATGCACAGTAAAGTGCCCTCTTTGGAGGCAAAAATGCACACTAAAGTGTCCTCTTTGGGGGCAAAAATGCACAATAAAGTGTCCTCTTTGGGGGCAAAAATGCACAATAAAGTGTCCTCCTTGAGGGCAAAAATGCACAGTAAAGTGTCCTCTTTGGGGGCAAAAATGCACACTAAAGTGTCCTCCTTGAGGGCAAAAATGCACACTAAAGTGTCCTCTTTGGGGGGACAAATGCACAGTAAAGTGTCCTCTTTGGGGGCAAAAATGCACACTAAAGTGTCCTCTTCGGGGGCAAAAATGCACATTAAAGTGCCCTCTTTGGAGTGCACTTTTTTCTTTTCACTATTGCCTTTCAAGTCTTTGCATGCCACTGTATATAAACCCAGTGCAACTTTGCAGAGCAGCTCTTTGCAAATCTTCTTCATCCCAATTATAACAAAGTGCTGACATCTGGTCCTGCTCTAAACTTACAAACACTGGTGTGACACTGTCAGAGGTAAATGAACAGTGGCCGTTTAGCTTTGTAGTCACCTTTAAATATGGGTTAAACCTCCTGAGAGTAATGACAGAGGGGGGCAGTCATTACGCTCGCTTTAAAGGCACCTACAATGCTCCATATTAGTCTGTATTCTAGGGTGCATTGATCAGTTAAAGAGCTGTGGCTCTGCTGGCACTTTAACCACAAACTATCAAACCTGCTGCTATACCCCACCTCACTGCACCCAGCATCACTGTGTGTGCTGAATACAGGACCCTGTAATCAACAAATTCTCCATATTCCCCCCCTCAGGTGCATCGCCAACATCAAAGGAGGTAAAGGATGGTGTGGTATCTCTGTGTGCCGCTGCCGTCTACTGTACGAAACAGCCCCGAGACGCAGGCGGGGAGCAGCCGAGGAAATCAGATTTCATGACTACCACGATGATAGCTAGCAGGTAGGGCTGTGGTTCATTTCGTAGGTTCTCGCCTGCACCTGGTTCAGAGCTGATCACACCAAACAGAGAGATCAGATACAAAAATCACTGGTTTTTTATGATTCAATACAGAGCGAGAGAGGAAAAAGTACCAAAATTCAGCGCAAGATTAACACTTTAAAAATTCGCCTGAAAGTAGGAAAATTTCATGAAATAAATAAAAACAATTACTTACAAAATAAAGTGGACTGTAAACACACACTGATCATGATGCCACAACTCTAACTATAACAATATTTCAGTTTCTTATGGAAAGTTTTATCTCCACTGTTTAATGTCATTCAAAATCCATTAAATGTCCCTTAAACTACTTAAGTGAAATTCATTGAAAACAAAAACACTTACTCAAAAGGCTTCTTATTTCAGCTCATTTAGACTTATTGATCATCTTATTTTGGCTGATTTAGCATTATGGAGGTTTTTTTTATTTAGTTTAGGGGTGGGAATAAATATCAATATGGCAATATGTCATGATACTTTTTCTTCTGATATAATATTGATTTTTATTTTCTTAATATTAATTTTATTTTTCACCAAAAAAAGTCATGTTTTGGGCCAATTGTAATTCCAGAGTAACTTCCGCATGTTGAAATAAAAATGCATATATATGTATAAATATGTGTACACGTAAACATAAATACATACAGTACATATGTATGTACTGTGTATTTTAAGCTGCATTTTAAATTTCTCAGTGATCTATGTAGAATATCACAATATATCACAATAATGTATTGTATTGTGACTCAAGTATGGTGATATGTATCGTGAAGTTCTTGCTATGTGTGTTTGAAATCACTCAGCAGTTGATTATAAGCAGATTAAAGTATAGAGGTAATGACTCTTTAACATGACATATAGAGCTTTGTATCATCAGCGTTGTTCGCTGATTGATCTCTGTTGCTCAGTGTGTTTTTATTACTGCACTGGGTGAAAATCGCTGGCACTGAGCGCCGAGCCCCGAGCCAGAGACCTTGGTGCGCTTTTTGATCCTGGCTTGAATTTCTCATGTGAACATTCACCGAAAACTGCCTTTTATCTTCTCAGGAGTGCAGCCAGATACTGAAAGGCAGGCGAGAGTTTTTATCACCAGCTGACTACTGTAACTCTTAGTAATCTGGAAAAATTTAGATAAACTCAGTTAATCTGAACATGACCTGTCCTGAACGAATGTTCCCCCTCTGCCCGTCCTGCTGGATCTGACATTATTTTATATCACAGATGTTAATCATGCAGGGTAACTTTCATTACACTCATTCTATAAAGTTCATCTTCATACTATCACTGTTTCTTTATTTCTTTGTGTCTCCTTTCATGGTTTTAGTAATTTATCAATGAATCACCTTATTGTGCAGACTTATTTATTCCTAAACTATTGTCTGTTGAAGTTTTCCTTTTTATTTTGATGCGTCCATTATGTTGCCAGGCTTGTCTAGATTTTGTAGTAATTTGTAAAAAGCAAATTTGACGATATCAGACGCTTAACCTGTGAATCATTTCACAGGAGTTCAATTTAAAATATAAATTTACCCGCCAAGTTAACTGAATTTAAGTTAAGTGATTTTTGAACATTGAAAACCAGCAGAGTGACACTGAAAAAAGTTCAGTTAATTTAATCACTTGTTTAGTCAAGCTCATAACTATTTTAAATGTGAAAACTGGTGGATTTATTTTATTTTACTTAGGAATTTTGACTGATGAGAACCTGTCCTTTAAATTGAACATTGATAAACTTGATCACCTCAAATTTTTTACTCATTTTGTCCGATGGAGACCTGCTTTTAATGAACGCTCCTGATCAGGTTTTAAAGATACTGTATGTGCTTTGTGTTTTATCACTGGTTCCAGCTATCGAGTGCATCACTGTTTGTATGTTTGCAGACTCTCTCTCTCTGGTTGACTTTTATTCATAAATCTATTTCATATTTGTGTTTAAACGTGTAGAAACCTCAGCAGACCTGGCCGAAGCTCTCAGGACATCAAACCGATGCTGCAGGTCAGAAATGCTGACAAAAGGCTTTTAAATTAAAATTAAATTGAATTACATTTAATTTAATTATTAGTTTTTATTATTTTATATTTAATTATAATTAAATTAAATTAAAAATGTATGATTTAATTGAATGATGTGCAGAAGGACTTGACATGGACACATCTTGGGAGAATTCAGGACAAATATAAAAGACAGAGAAATAAGCTCAACTTTGTTTTTGTGTCGTGGGTGAAAGTATTTTATTTTCTTTGTGTTTTGAGTGTTTGCTGTAAATGTCTTGGCCAGGTCACTCTTGGAAAAAAGGTTTTAAATCTCAATGAGTTTTTTCCTGGTTGAATACAGGCTATTGGTTGATTATAATACGTTCATAAGTCTGAATTTAAAAAAAAAATGTTCAAGAATAATGAGGAAAGTGACATAACTTCTGTGTAAAATCAGTTCCTGAAAGGAGGTCACACTTTGTGATGCTGAAGTGGTAAAAAGACAAAGATCTTCCTCTGGTTGTGTAATTCAGTGTCTTCACAAAGCGTATGCTGCAGACGTGAACAGATCACACAGGGCGTAAACAGTTTGTCTGACGGTTAAATCTAAATGCCAGACCACCTCAAGCTAACGGACACAAACACACAGGAACAAAACAACTGCCAACGCCACAACGTTCTTCATAGAACAACACATTTTTACAGACGTCTGTCCGTCGGTCACTAGTTACATGATGACAGCAGGAAATCATAAACCATCGTTCTTCATGTCTGGTCCTTTCCCAAATTACTTTCATCCTCACAAAATAAGTGTACTGAGATGACACATGCATTGTGTGATCCACAAATAGAAAGCTGGAGGCAACAAAAAGCACCATAGATAGATTTTCAAACAAGAAACGATCAAATGAAAATTCCTCCTCCAACATTTTGTGACGTTCGGACCAGTTTAAAGACTTGAAATGTGTGGAAGTTTAAAAAATAATGAGCCAGTACTGCTGTTAATTAGCCCCACTAGTCTTTGCGTCACAGTGTAATAATGAAAATGCCATTATATGAACAGATATTTTCGTTTACCCTGTAGTCTACCTAGTTAGGAAGTGTTGAAATGAAAACTATGATTTATTTTAACAAAAAAACTGCAAACAAAATGTACATAAATGATAAAAAATAGTTGATAAAGTACAGACGTTGTCATATAAGAACATATTATTCTTTTGGATTTGTTCCCAAGGCAAAAACAAATCAGTTATCTGTCATTTTCAGATATCACAACAAAACTTGAACTGCCTGTTATGGCAGATAACGTAATTCATAGAGTCACATCTCCATTGAGCTCTGCTCCTCCTTGATCCCACTGACTTTATTTTCAGATGAGGCGACCTCAAACCTCAGTTTCTCTTCCCAGACAAATCCGTTTTGTCAATCACAAACGATCGCAGCGACAAAACCCCAAGTAAAGGTCGTTAAAGCCCTCGGCAGCCATACATCACGCCCACACCAGGAGAATAAGAAATGTTTCCGATTGTTTCCTGAGTGTTTATAACAAGCAGGCGACGGAGCCAGTGTGGGGAAATGTGTGGTGACGCATTTGTCGCCATCACAACAACGGCCCTATAATCCACCCAATCAGGAAAACCAGAACAAATTAGGTTGTGCAGCGCTTCCAGTGTGCCATCACTATCAATCATCATCATGACCGGTACACTCTATGACAACAAGGCCTGGGAGAATAATGTTTGTTCCCAAGATTGGTCTGCAAGTGCTGGATGATAGACTGTGAGAAGAGACCGTTCACATCTATTTTTCACACAGCATGTCTCGACCTTACAGCATGGGCAGCATTGGGGTTTGGCTCTGGTTCCTGTTTGTTGGCTGTGAACAAACAGCAGGGAAGTCTGTCACAGTGAGGAAGCATGGGGCCACGAAAAGACACCAAAACAACGACCTGACGCTGAAAGTAAACGACACATAATATCAGGCCTTTTTTTAAAAGAAAAGGCTAATGCTACGTTCACGCCAGGTCATGTTCGATAGAAAGCTGGTGAAGCTACGAACCGATGGCTGTTTTAATCCATCTACAAAACTGTGACAACACAACCATGACAACGAGCTCTGAAACAACACTGCTCCTTGTCTTTGCTGCCCGCAGTGAGAACGTAGCTTAAGAGCGTAGCACCATGCTAATAACTCTGTGAGGCTATACTTAATTCTAGCCTGCTCAATGCTAACCATAGACTGTATGTAAAGAGTGGACGGAGCTACCGGGATGTCACCCGTTTGTTTGTGAACAGCGGAAAAGAAGCCATTAGGAAGGAACTTAACCTTCATTCTCTCCAGCAGACAGCAGGGGGCGATACTGGTGGTTTCAGAAAGAAGTCTGTATTGAAGTTTATGAGAAAATGATAAAATAAAGTATTTTAAAGTATAAAGATTTTCTCTCCTGCTGTATTACCTCTGTAAACACTATAAAGATGAGTTTAAATAATGCTTTAATACATCAGAGCGTCCATTTATTGAATTATGGTCAAATATATGGTGAAAACACATAAAGCTTTGGGGCGTGGCTACGGTGTGATTGACAGGTCTCTGCTGTCATTACAGCCTGAAGAGGAGCAGCTTTAAACTAATCATTAAGACCATAAACTCAGGGTGAAGGGTCATTTTCCCATAGACTTCAATGCAAACTGACAGAAACCACCAGTATCGCCCCCTGCTGGCTTAAGTTACTTCAGTATGGGCTTCATTGATGTTGTCCACTGATGCTCACATGCAGACAGTCTGCACAAATAATGTTTACTGCATTCACCATTTCTAGTCCTGTCAGCATGCTAACATTAGCAGCTTAGCACTTAATAAAAGTTCAGCTGGGGCTGATGGGAATGTCTTTAGCTTCGCAGGTGTTTGGTCATGAACCAAAGTTTTGTGAAAGTATTGACTGTCCAATAGTTGTTGAGACATTTCATTCATAATATTTTTAGAATACAGCCTCTGGGGATCATGAATGTCTGCACAAAATACCACAACAACGCAATATTCAGAAATCAGAAAGTTTATTGTCAAGTAAGTTTGCATAAACAATAAATTTGACTTGGTATGTTGGTGCATGACATATGAATATAAACACAATGCAGAGATAAGAACGATAATAGAAGATAATAAAGAGTCTGAGAAGAAATATGGGGTGCAAAAACTGACTATATGGCAGTATGGCATATTAGCAGAAGGTGCATATATATACATATAGATAGACATAAACATTTCACTATGAAACAAAAATTCATGACATCGGCAGAAAAGTGAGGGGAAACGGATTCATCCTCTGGGGTTAAAATGAATGAATGCAAAGATATTTCAGTCTGAACTGAACTGGTTTATCAAAACTCCAGATTCTGCTGATGCAATTAATATCAATGTGAGACACAAACCTGCTCCTGTGCAACAAAAACAGTTGTTTTAAAGAGGAAAATGAAAGCAAATTGAAGCAAATTCTGTGGAGAGTGGACTCTCCAGCTACCAGTCCACTCTCCACAGTTCAAGTCCAGGTCGGACCAAAATGTGGAGAGTGGACTGGTAGCTGGAGAGGTGCCAGTTCCTCCTCCTGGGCACTGCCGAGGTGCCCTTGAGCAAGGCACCGAACCCCCAACTGCTCGGGGCGCCTGGATAAGGGGCAGCCCCCTCACTCTGACACCTCTCCTCTAATGCATGTGTTTGTTTCATGACTTGTGTGTGTAATGTGCAACTGAAAAATATACATATATACTAACAAAGTGAAAAAATGTAATTTCCCTCATTGAGGGATTAATAAAGGAATTCTTCTTCTTCTTCTAAATGATTTTTAATGATTTTAGGAGATTCTCATATCAGGACAAAAATGTGAAATCTAACAGAAAAAGAAGGAGTAAGACCAGAGAGAAAGAGATGAAAATTGAAAGAGAAAAAGTCAAAAGGAAGAGAGGAAAGGAAAATGTAAAGTGAGAGGAAGACAGAAGGAGAGCGAGCTCAGCTCCAGTTGGATATCCAATCTGTGCTCTAAAAACCATCAAAGCTTGAGGTTTGGGGACTCAAAAGTCGGTTCAATCTCCAACCATTTCCCACAGCCTTTCAAGGGCTGCCAAACGTTTATTTGTTTTGGATTAATGTAATTAACCCCCCCGTTCCCGTGTCGCAGTGAAAAGATTACAAAGCCTCTGCTTCTCATACATCCAGCCCGACCAGCCCGGCACAGTGGCTCACAGATTTCATATCAGTGGATTAGATTTGGTTTCAGCCTGACGTGTAAATCGCCCTCTGACAGTTCTCACGAGCGCATCGGCAACCACTGGAGAGGATGAATATCAGCAGACGAATGGATAATACTCTGCTCGTTCTCTTTAACACCTCCAGCAGCTGTGAAATGTTTCTAGGTTTGATAAAAAAATGAATCCATCTTTAGAGCTGTAGTACATTAGTGGAGGGTATCAGCAAGGACTTCACAATACAATACATATCGCGATAGTTGAGTCACGATACAATACATATCGCGATAGTTGAGTCACGATACAATACATATCGCGATAGTTGAGTCACGATACAATACATCACTGTGATATTCTATGTAGGTCACTGAGAAATTTAAAATACAGCCTAAAATACAAGTTGAATGTACAGTATGTGTGTATTTATGTACATATGTGTACATATATAGATATGTTAGCGCTGTCAAAGTTACAGCGTTAATGTGGATTTTTTTTTTTTTATTGTATTTTTTATTTTAATTTGTATTTTTATTGCTCTGGATTTACAATCGTCCCAAAACATGACTTTCTGGTGGAAAAAAATTAATGTTAATAAATTAAAAATCAATATTATATGAGAAAAAAAGTATCGTAATATATTGCCATATCAGTATTTTTTTTCCCACCTCTACAGTACATAGCATTATGTTGTGCCCCAATTTAAATAATGATATGACAATATGACGAAATATTTCTTATGATAAGATCCCGTGTTTCACCATGAAACAATTTATCATGCAGTGTCGAGTCATATGTAAGTATTCTGTTAAAAACTCCCTGCTGACTTCTTGGTCATATAATGCAGATTCTGAGTCACACAGTGTGTTTTAAGTGGCTTTTAAAGGTCCTTAACTGGGATCATAAAAGTCAATAAGAGTCGGCATAAAACATTTCAACCAGGTTTTCCCAAACCAGCTCATCTGGCCTCTCCGAGCCGTAACTCTTCTGGCGTCAATATTTTTTCACATGACAGAAGTCACAGTAAAACTGATGTGTGAGTATGTAATACATTAGCGTTCCAGCCATAGCAAAATGTCCCATAAATCCTGAGGGGTTTCTGTTTCATACGCTAGGAAGCAAAAAAAATGAAAAAGTATTGTGAAGATTTGGCAATCAAACCCAGATGGGACCAAATCATTTTTCAAAGTCTGGCACGATGAATAATGTGCTTTCTGATTCCACTGTTGGAATAATGAGAGGTTTTTCTTTCAGGCTGCAAGATGCCAGTTATAGTTCAACAACAATTCAAATGGTGGATCTCAGAAGTCATGATGCATCTAAAAACATCCTGTAATTAAAACACTTTGTCGTGCTTTTTCTGGCTCTTAAGTGTTTTTTTTCACCAAATAAAAAATTTAAACTTCACCAGAGAAGTTTTCTTTAAACACAAACTACACAACCTGCCTCATCTTTCTGCTGTTTTCATGTGGCGTCGCATTAATTTCCATGTTGTTCCTCAAGAGGTCAGCCTCGCTCCCTGAACTGATGACCAGCAGAGCACAAACCTCAAACTCTGTACACTTTTTGTGGTGTGCAAACAGAAACATGTCTATCTTTGGACGTGCATGCCATTCATGCATTGATCTCTTCCCTTTGATTGTCTCGTTTCAGGTCATTTCAGGGAAGTTAAGGAATATAAGCTCTTGTCCTTCAATAAAAAAAGTTGTGACCACTGAAACAGTCTGGTTCTGTTGTGCACAAACCTTTGACCGACAAAAATAATTTGTAAAATTAAAAATTAGAAAACTCTGATGCTGCTAAATATATGCTTGTTTTTGTTTGTTTGTTTTTCCTACAGCAATAAATGTGATGCTTGTTTATGTGTAAAAATGTGCTGTTCAGATCTATTCCGTGCAGGCATTCTGGGAGTTGTAGGAGAATGTGAGTGTTAGATGATCTGAGTTTGGCGTTTTACCACCAATATAGATCAATAATTGTGACTGCTATTACTGTAGTTTTAGGAGAGAACAAAATGGAATAGATAAAATGGACAGAAACATGTGGAAGTATATCTGTGCCATCTGATTTTGAATTTGAATTTCTAAAGCTGATTTTTTTAGCTTTAAAATCTCACTTCATGCATGCATTTTTTTATTTCTGTCACTTGTTTTTTTCTCAATCGTAAAATAAATTTAGTTTAAAAAAAAACTCTCTCAACATATTCAGTCTTTAAAAATTCAACATAAAGAAATTCAACATCTAAATATTTGGTGTGAAAAAACTTCAAAAATTCACCTGCAAAAAATGACGGTTGGTTACCTTGACGACATCAAGGTAACCAAGGAGACACAATTATCCAATGTCTCAGTCTCTTTTTGCACTGAATTTTTTGCAGGTGACTTTTTAGCCGCAGAATTGCCTTATATTGAATTTTTAAAAACTGAATATTTTGAAACATTGATTTTTTTTAAAACACTGAATTCATTTTATCATTGAAAAAAAGAAATAAGTGTCAAAATAAAAATGTGTGCTAGAAATTCAAAGTCTGATTTTGATGCTAAAAAATCATCTTTAAAAATTCAAATTGAAAATCAGAAGGCACACATCTGCTTCCATAGAAACACTTTTTTTTCCAAAATGAGCGTGAAAAGATGGCCTCTGCCAGCTCTCCGTGTTTCTCTTAAAGACTGAAGTCTTTCCATTTCTGCTGCCAGTTCATGAAGAGAGAGAAAAAGCTGCCAGGATGTTCTCTTTGTCCTGGACGACACTCCCTACGTTTGACCTTGGCTTCAGACGAGGCTGTTCGGGCTCTTTGCTCTGCTGAGGAAATTTAACGACATCACCAAGAGCCGCAGGATGAACAAATACTACATCTCTGCCTGTGATGACTCAGGACTGTAACTCCTCTTTCTTTTAAACTTTAAATGAAAAACTTCTCGCAGCTGCAGTATGACGACTGTTTAGGATTAGAAGGAAAAAACTGTAGATTAAAGTGCTGTTATAGTTTAACCAACATGATGTACTTTATCGTTGGCAGAATTACAGCATTTCTTTTCTTAGTCTTGTTAAAAACCAGAGTAGAAACCATTATCCGCTGATTGATGCATCATATTCTGGGCTTCATGTTTGACATGTTTCTCTGGTCAGCAGCTTTGATTATTTTCTGTGTTCATTTAAACGCTCTGCACACTGTTTTCATCCTCTGGTCAGAGTTTTTCAGTATCTTCACCTTCCTGCAGAATCATCTGCATCTCCAAACAGCTCTTAAGTCTGTGCAGTTCTGCAAAAACTTACTCATCTGCGAAGTTTCTCCATTTCAGATTTGTTGAGGAGTTTTAAAACTCAAAAACATTCTGCGGCACTATTGACGACGTGTATTAGTAGTGATGTATTTCCAGGTTTGTGTGGTTGTTTGATGTATTTATGTGTTCTTGGTGTTGAGAAATTTCCAACATCTCAATATTCTTCTTTCTTCTTCAGTTTATATTAAAACTTAAAATGATCATGTATCATGTTTTAACCAGCCAAAAGGGCACTTTAGTGCATGTTTTTGCCTCCAAAGAGGGTATTTTAGCACACGATTTTCAACAATCAGGGTGCAACTGTATTTAAGTGATTTATGAATAATGCGAGGTCATAAGATTAGTTAGATAAACTCAGATTCTGGCCACTTTATAATGAATTTGTCTGCACTTTTTTTGTACGTAAAAAAAAAAATTCCAAATTATTTAGGGGGGCTTGAGAATATTTTAGGTAAAATAGGCCTAATGACGCTACGGCTAACAGCTCAGTAATATGTAGAATGTGTTTGTGTGCACGTGCACGCATGTGTAGAGCAATAGTGCACGTGTTTGCCGCATCCATGCAGATGTCTGTCTGCACACATGTGTGCATGATCCTGAATCCTTGATCTTTAAGTGCATGAACTGGCATGGAAACACACACACACACACACACACACACACACACACACACACACACACACACACACACACACACACACACACAGAGACTCACACACCCACTCCCCAAACCTAAACAATGATCCATCACAGGAATCCACATCCTCCTCTGGGCCACATCAGTCCCTCTGCTGCGGAAAAACTGATCCCAGAATCGGCTGCTAACTGTCAACTGCAGGACTCCAAGCCGCCCACTCACCACTAGAAAGAGACCACTGTGGACGCACGCATTTAATAGGCCTGCCATCCCAGTAAATGGAGGCTTAGTTTGAGAGCGCTCTGATCTCTCTCTCTCTGGATTTGTGACGCTCCTCTTTTTTTCTAGAAACACCCCAAGGAGAGCGAACACAATGGTGGTGTTGTCAAGGCTGTAATTGTGATTTTAGTTTTAGTTTTGCTGCTTGTCATCGTAGGTGAATTGTCTGGCATGGTTTTTGCGTGCGGCGTGTGCGTGCATTCATGTAGACTCTGGTGTTTTTCCTGCGAACACGTGCAGCCATTAGGTGGCTGTCGGCAGACGTTTGATCTGGATTCAGATGCCAAACACGCCACCTGGCTTAAAACGAATTCACAGTTTAAGTGTTGAGAAAAAGGTGAACGTACAAATCAGACATGTTGGAAAACACTAAATGAGCTTCACATGGCTTCAGTCTGGACGTGGCCACCCACTCTCTGCCCGGCTCTACCATTTATATCAAACTCCACACATAACGGACCATCTGGGGACTGGATGTATGGCTAACTCATTAGCATCACCACAAGTTCCTCCTTGTGCCAGTTACAAAGTGATTTCCTTTTTTTTCTTATTTCCACGACTCCTGGCAGCCGAGTCAGCCAAGGTGGACGCAGCGAAGATAAATGTTAAGATTTGGTCCAGTGATCATTTTAAACAACATGGTTTTCATGGGAAGCTCCGGACAGGGAGCGAGTGTGAAGCTGCTCGTGAGTTTATCCTCAAAGCACAAAACACAACAAATAGAAGAAAATGTCGGGAAGGAAATATTTACTGTGACCCTATAAATATTTCATCTGCTCTTGAAGCACGCTAATCAAATTGTTCTCGTTCTGTAAAGAAAACAGAGACAAACTGTTTTATATTACAACTAAAGAAAATGGGTGTGTCGGAGGAGAGCGATCACGTTGCAAAATGTGCCACAACCATCAAACATTTAGTGTGGTCTCACCATTGGAAGCAGATGATCGTGTGCTTTGCTCTGCTGCTGCTGTTACTGCAGCTTTCAGCTCCATTTTATTAGACTTTTTATCATTTTATTGTCTTGCATGCAACTTTCTGTTTTCTGTTGTTTTCTGTTGTCGGTCGTTTGTGGAGCATCTTGACCTGCACGAACCTGTATGAGGCGCTGTGTTAGTCAAATACGATTGATGATGAGTATATTAGATACCAACACCAACAAATAAGATGCATAAAAATATGAAAAACAGCTATAAATAAATGGGACCGGAGCTCTAATCAGAATCAGACTTTGATTGTCAACATGCCAACATTTCCTGCAGCGTGTGGCGCTCTGCTGGATGAAGCTCTGGGCGAGTCGGGCCTCTCTAGTTGTGGTGAACTCACTGACCACTAATATCAGGTTGGTTCAGCAGAGGAGGACAACAGCACGGCCACACTAACCAGACAGCTGCAGCTTCCCGAATCACAAAAAGCTGGAGGAGAGGTTAGCCACTCAGCTAGCACAATAACAACAACAACAACAACAACAACAATACTGATGACACTGGTGCAAATGATTAACATGTAATTGCACTAAAGCCACTTCACAGCTACAGCTACAGCTGCTACCGTGCAGGAGATTAATATATTTTATTTTTAGAGCATTTTTTAGCCATTTATGGTGTTTTATAGAGACTAAAGAGATCAGATACATTAGACAGTAAATCAGAATCACAAACAAGTTTATCGCCAAGTAAGTTTGCACAAACAAGGACTTTAACTGACTTGATGCATGACATATATAAACATTAACCAATATACATAAAAACATGGAAGCGTCGTGCAGAGATAAGAACCAAAGACGATAAGGTGACTAAGAATACATATAAATGCAAAAACTCTGATTAAAGAACATGAAGATGAGTTACTCACACACTTATGACCATGTTTAGCATTCTGTGCTAATTAGCACAAAAGACAAATGCTTGGTTTTCTTCCTGGATGTGCATCTTTAAATGAGCAGAGACTAAAACAATGGTATTAAATCACAAAAAACCTGAAGAGGCGGAGAGCTGCACAGCACACGTCTTGTGTGGCTCTCGTTAAGTCATATTTGGTTGTAATTTTATGAAGAAGAAAATAAAATTCATGAAACCAGCCACTTCAGAGGAGACATTTGACTTTGTGAGAGAAATGTGAGCATTTATTCAGTGTTTTGTTGAGGAATTTTTCAGGAGAATGCTTTGAACTTTGAGGAGGTCGTGGGATCTAAAAGCCCACTGTGGCAAATTTCGGGTCCTTAACGATGATGGACATAAGAAGCTCAATATACCGCATGTCATCCATGAAATCACTGGTCCTTCCAGTCAAATGCATGCATGTACTCATGAGTACGAGAGCTGCATCTAGTACCATCAGTACAACAGAAACATGACATGAGCAGCGAATCACCACTGATGGAAGAAACACATTTACTCCACTGTACTTAAGTATTCACGTATTGAGATGAACTTAACGTTGTGTAAATTAATTTATGTTGATAGAACCTAATACATTTTGCTACTCCAGAGCAGAAGGTGGCAGTAGTGAGCAAGCTGAGAGTCTGCAATTAAGACGCAAAGCTAAGTCCTTTACTCAACTTATAATAAGTTTGACTGAAAAATAAACCACTGCACGGAAATGTCACATGACTTTTTTTATTGTCCACATAACTTTCCATAATTTTTTGTATGTTCACTCAACAAATGATTATTATGTTGGATTTACCCCTCCTAATTAAATAACACCAACACCTCATGTTGACCCACCATATTTACATTTATGTCACTCAACTAAACAATTTCCTGCTAAATGAGCGTATTATAATTTATGTTCACCCGATAAATGATTATTTTGAGTGCAAACATGCAGACAGGGGAATCATTTACTTTTTACTGTACTCCGTTAAAAACATGATGATGCAGTATTGAAACTTTTCTCCACAGTGGAGAGCTACAGCGTTAAACTGCAGAATAATACAATTTTCTAAAAATAATATAACTCATACTTTTCATCCCGAATGTGTCTTTGGCTGCTGTTAAATCTGCACTTTAATCTGAAGTAAAGTTTAATCAATAATCTGAAACCAGGATATTTTCAGAATAAAGTACTTCTGTTTTCATCCCAAACAGGATGTGTATTTGGATTTATTTTACCACCAGGGATCACCAAACTAAAGTGACAGAGGAAGGAACAAACATGTTTTCATGTGGAATAAATCACACAGCTTTATCTTTTAGAAGGTTTACATGTTTATTTAGCTGAAGGAATAATGTGTGTTGTCAAAACCATAATGTTTTTTTCCATTTACTATTGTACTATGATTATTTCAGAGTTCTCTGTGACTAAACTGTGAAACAGTCTGATGTACAGAGGGTCAGAGGGAGGATTAATTATATAACTTTGTCTCAAAATGCATCAAACCTCACAAACTCTAATTCCATGTGCAAATTTTTCATGTACTGCACCTCATAAACACTCTGATTTGGATTTCTAATACCACTACTACTGTTACCAGTGTGATTAGCATTAAAGACCTAACTTCACAAACTAAAGGAAACACTTTTTCCTCGCTTAAATTAAATGGTGTGGACCTGATTTTACCACACGGGTGGAAATGTGCAATGGAAAAAAAGTTGGTTTCCATTGAGCCAAGCTGCAGCGTTGTGGTTCATCAGCGTATGAGCGAGCGTAGCGTCGGCTGATTCACATCTAATGCATCAAGCTTTAAATAGCAGCTGAGGGGAGGTGACACTCTTTTCAGTATTTTCTTTCTCTTTTTTTGCAAAAGTGTGTCTGCAGCGTGCATGTGCACATCCTTGTTTGTCTCTGTGTACACATATGCATGTTTCTGTCGTTCTGCAAGTGTGTGTGTGTGTGTGTGTGTGTGTGTGTGAGGAGTGAATGGCTTGGCTCCACATCAAAGGCCCCTGCGAGTTTCTGCATTAACGAGGCCCTTTGTTCCCTGCCTCCCAGATTACAGCACGTCTCTCCTCACACTGCCAGTGAGCACAGTGTGTGTGTGTGTGTGTGTGTGTGTGTGTGTATAATGGGCACAGTAACTTGCAGACCAAAGGCCAAATTCTGCTCCTCCTCCTCATCATCATCATTTTTGTCCAGTCTAACCAAAAACAAAGCTAATCCAAGAACACTAGTTCAATTTCTGCTCATATATTTTTGAATAGTTGCATCATGGTTGCAGATTTACTGTTGTGCCTCCATGCACCACCTCATATCATGTAATTATCCCCAATTTATTTATGTCAGTTAACTCACTGAGAACCAGCTGTTTTATAAAACACAAAGTGTCTTGTTCCAGTGTTTTTGTCCATTTTGAGTCATATTTCTAGACCCACTGTAACTGGTTAATTGATGATGGTTATTAACGTGTGTCCCATACAGTTTTTAGTCAGTAATAATTATAAACAAACTGTCATGAAACACGTTTCAGTCTTGATGTTTCACCTGATTGTGTGTTTGTGTGTCTTTTCCAGTCACTATCAGCCCTGTTTTTCATCAGCTGGGACATGATTTGTTAATGCACGTCTTTAAAAAGTTCATGAACTGAAGATGGAGCTGTTCCAACCACACTGAGCACACAGGCTGCGTGCAGCCATTCAAAGGGTTTTTTTTGTTCCAAACACAGATATGTGACATGTTTCAAACACCAAAAGACCTGAAGGATGGTACAGAGTGAAAAAGAGATGACACTTCAGGAGATTTGGTGCAATTAAATCCTAATTTGCCAAAGACAAGAGCTGTTTATTTCAGTTTGTCTGAACAGTGCTGTATATTCGCATATATTCATGTTAAATGTATTTTTCAAAAATATTTGATATAATGAAACAATGACAAATACAATCCACACTCTTTTTTCTTTGTTTCCCTGTATGCACATAAGTAAGTAGGTATGAATGCATGCACATATGCACACAGACTTAAATAAACCTGCACATATATAAAACAAAACAACCCAAGCAAAAGAACAATGTTTTGATCCTTTGCTTTTACTTTTATATGATCTGCTGTTGCTGAACTTACTCACGTTCCTCCAGATGGAACAACATAACTTACATTTTTGCACTGGACCTAAATAAAGTGTTTGCATCTCCGTCCACTGATGCTCCGCTGAAGACCAGCAACGTCTTTTCAAAGCTCCACTGTTTGTGTTTGTTGATTTCACTCCCAAAAGCCCTCCGCAGATTTGTGATATCAGCTCATAAATGTTTGATAAGGAGCTAACGAAGAGGTAAAGGGACGGCATCAAAAGAGACAAGACATTCATATCGGCAAACACTCAGCAAACCAGGACTTGGAGGAGCTTCATTATGTGGCACAACATATCAAGTTTTATTTGGGTTTATTTTGCTGAGCCGGTATCCTCTGCTGTCACGCAGCTGCATGAGAAGTGAAACCGCTGAAATGTTTGAGAGAGGAAAGTGCAGGTTGAGGGCCGAACCACTCTCCCGTTTCTCCTTCACTTTCAGACTGATCAGCTCTCTGTTTCAGGATCCATAACCTTTATTCCTGTGTGTTTCTACTTCTTAAATAAGTGCTTGAAATCAAAATGATTCAAAGGTTATTCAGCCTCCTGCATCCGTGGCATCCTGTCAATGTGCTTCAAATGAAAAACATTTCAAATGCTGGCTGTCACTTAAGACACAGCTCCGTTAAGAATAAGAGGATAAGTAAGGAAAAACTATCTATCAGCTGAAGGATTTTCAGACTTTTTAACCCTCATGCTGCTGTGCCTCATTTGAACATCCTCTTCAACCTTTTAATGTTTGTTTTTTTGCATGCACTTTGGTTGTGGTTCTCTGCAAAACAATTAAGTCATAATCTTTAATCTCACTAAAACCACTTTGAATATTTGATGTTCAGAGTGAAACGTACAAAATAAAACTGCTGAGAAGACGTGTTGAGGTTCCACATTGCCGGCTGGATGCTGCCTCTAAGGACATGGTTTTGATTGTAGGAAAACTACCAATAAAAAGCACACAAGTGGTTCCAGTTAAGAGCTGTTCGCTTGGATGTGGCTTAACCCCAATGAAAGGACATGATTTAATTACTCTGCAGCTTTAATGTGCCTGACGTTTCTTTAGAAAGCACAGTATATAATCTTTTTTTGAACCAACTGTGATTCATGTTTGTAAAAAACAAAAACTTTACGTTAAAGAAGACATGTTTCCTCCACCGCACGTCGTGTAATGGAAAGGTTGGAATGATCTTCTTATATTAGCTTCTCGACACACTGAGAGTGGAGGTGATGTTTGGGTATTTTTGCGCTTAATGGCCTCGTTTATTTGCTCTGTTTATTTGAGTTCAAGTAAAAGAAGAAGATGTTTCTCTCTGTGTGTATTTCCTCTCACTCGTCACAGGTTGCATCACATTTAGAGTAGGGGTGGGTGTTAGCAAGGACTTCACAACACGATACGTATCGTGATACTTGAGTCATGATACGATACGTTATTGCAATATTTTGATTTTGTGACATATTCTACATAGATCAGTTTAGTTTAAAATGCAGCTTAACATATTACATATATTATATATATACATACATATGTATATTAGGGCTGTAAAGTTTTTTTTATTTCACTTTTTTATTTCAATGTGCAGAAGTCTTTCAGCCCAAACATGCCTTTTTTAAAATCAAAAATCAATATCATATAAGAAGAAAAAGTGGCACGATATATCAATATTTTTCCCACCCCTAAATTAGAGTGTGTTATTTTCCTTGGTTTGTTGGGTTAACTTTTAAGGACTTGCTGCGATAACAAAAAAATTTAAATATAATATATAATTTTGTAATTTTTAACATCAGTACCAAGATGATTTTCTCAGCTTTAATTCAGATGTTTTGGTATGTTTTTCTTTGTTAAAGATCAGTAAAAACTAAAGCCTCTTTAGTGGAAGCACGGTCTTTGCACCCTTCTGTTTTCTGTGTGGGCTGCTTATCTTTTCCTTATTTGGCGTTTCCTGTCGGCAGACGACACGTGATGTCATCAACTTCTGAGATGTGAGATAATGAGGAAGGACGCTTGAGGTGTCTGCAAGTCACAAAAACTCAGGGCTGATAAGGCAGAGTGATGGGAACTTAAAATATGATTCTGATCTGAGCAGAATGATCAAACAGACAGAGATTATGTATAAATATATATATATATATCTAAAGACAGAGCAGACTGTGGGTTCATGTGTCAGACTGTAGCCTCAGGTGAACCTGCAGCCCTGTGATGAACCATAACTTTATCAGCTCACATATGAGGAGCTGTGGAGGCGGCGTGGACGGCACCGGAGAGGTGCTGCCTCTCTGGAAAAAAACAGCTGTCTATATTTAATCAAGGCGAATAAACAAGGAGTTTAAACAACTCATTTATAATTTAGATTTGCATACATTAAAACCGCTCATTTTAATCTTTTTATTAATATGCATCAACGATATTGTATAAATATGCAGTTTTATGCAAATACCGGCCCCCGTTTTCTGTTTGTATTTAATTCTGTTCCCCAGCTGTGGATCATCATTTTCATTCAAGGCAACCGACTCAGATTAAGTCAAGTATTAAGTCACAGCATGGGAGTGTATAAATATTTCTCAATTAAAAACTCTGAAGACCAGCGATGCTACTGTATCAGCATTAAAAATGCATTGGCATTGGGAGGAAAATGGGGGAAGGCAAGTTAGGAGTTTGATAAGACATCAGAGCTTCGAGTCGACATCTTTGAACTGTGTGGGGTTTTTTTCCTTCCCTCCTCAAATCAAGTAGTTGCAACAGCTAACACGTTTTGCTGTTTTTGGAGGCTGTTACAAAATCTGGGGGATGTAAGGACCAGTCAGAAACATGCAGTGCATCTGTTACTGATGAGCATGAGCCGTGCCTTCTGATGTTTTTCACAGATCGTCCTACATTTTGCAGTTTCTTGTCTGAGCTGTCACTTTTCTGTTCATGCAAATGAGGAGGGTTTTGTCCCAAAATGTGAAAAACTACCAAGTAAAGAGTGCGACAGCAGCCGCTACAAACGGAGTAAAACTCTCAATGCATATAAAAAACAGTCACGACTGATGCCAGTGCGGCTACATTTCTGTGGTTAAAGGCGTCGCTGAAAGTATGCTTGCTAATGAGAAAAGGTCGACCTTTAAATCCAGTGCTCATCATAAAATACATGTTTAATGTGAACTATGGCAATATATCACGATACTTTTTCCTCTGGTATAATATTGATTTATAATTTGTTAGAATCACTTTTTATCCCCCCAAAAAAGTCATGTTTTGGGTTGATTGTAAATCAGAAACACTTCCGCACGTTGAAATAAAAATTTAAATAAAAATATAAATTAAAGAAAGTAAATAATCTGTATAAACGTGGTAACTTCAACAGCCCTAATATATATATGTATCGATAAATATGTGTGCATACACACATATATGTACATATATATATATATATATATATATATATATATATATGTATTTTAAGCTGCATTTTAACTTTCTCAGTTATCCATGTAGAATATTGCTTTATGTTGGAATATCACAATATCACAATAATGTATCATATCGTGACTCAGGTAATGCGATACGTATCATATCGTGAATTCCTTGCCAACACCCAGCCCTTCTGTGAACCAATCAGGATAAAGGAGGGCAAAGTTTAGCTGCCCTCAAAGCACACAAAGTCAAGTTTATGTTTGTTCATTTTTCATATTCAAGCCGCCACAAGTAACATAAATAAATAAATTCATGTTTTTCTACTATATGTGTTTTTATTTATTTTATATTCACTCATATATGCTAGATTTTTTTCATGTTTGTTAGATAGATGGACAGAAGAAGCATTTAATAAAATGAACCTAACATTTGATTCCACAGTTAATATTCATGAATGTTTAAAGAACAACATGCAAAGATTTGTTATACGTTTAACCAAAGCGCATTTATGTGAGGAAAATGATCTTCCCCATGTTTGAATGTAAAAAAATGAATTTTACCTCCTCAAAATGGATCATTGGCAGGTGGAGATAATCTGATTTTAGACCAGTTGATGACAAATAAAAGTGTGCAAACTTTGCTTTGGGATTATGGCTAATCTCCAAAATAATGAGGTAGTTATTGTCATTCTGAATATTGTAAATAAGAAATAAAATCTGAGCAAAACGGAATGTGAAAATAACTGTGAGAGGAGGAAGTAGTTAGATCATTTTCTTCAGTAAAAGTAGAAATAATAAAAATTAAAAATAAAAATACTTACCTTGGTTATTTAAGTGATGGTATGAAAATACTCCAGTAAATTATGAGTACCTCAAACATGGTTCTCAAAGGTGGAACGTAACCAAGTACATTTACTTAAGTACAGTTATGAGGTACTTACATAGATAGTATTTATATTTTATGTTACTTTATACTTTTATTCTACTTCATTTTGAAAAAATATATAATTTCAACCATAAGAAAATGAAATACATGATAAAGTACTACCACAGGTGAAGTGATGGACACTTTCATCACAATTATAATTCAATAATAATAAAGAGGTATTCTGAATTTCTGCACACTGAGTGTTCACTTTTGATCCTTTTAAGTATATTTTGACACTAACTTTACTTTGAATTCAGGACTTAAGATAGAATAGAATAGAATAGAATAGAATATGTATTTATTGATTTCCCATTGAGGGAAATTTGCCTGTTAAGCATCATGAAACAAGTTGTAAGAAAAACAACAATACAACAATAAAATATGAAATAATACAATAAGTAGACATACTGTGTACTTTATTAATGCCAAAAGGGAAATTCTGTGCTTACTTTTCCATTTATTCATCAATAATATTGACTAGTTTCAATTATTTAACCTCATCTACTGTATTCTTTTTATGAGTTTTATTAATTTGCAAAGTAAGCCGTTAGATAAATGTATGAGTAAAAGTATGAGTAGCTCAAGTGTATACTTAAGTACAGTGGTGGAATGTAAAATGTTCCTATCGTGATAGTAATTATAAATATTTACAGTTTGTACTAAAAAAAGAAAATGTTTCATGGCTCATAAAATGAAATACAATATTTAGACTATGAATATGACATATATACCATGAAACACAAAACAGAGAATAAACCAGTTGTGATTATTTAGTGTTTAGATATTTACCCGTTCACCATATTTGACAGCAGAGAAAATGTCCTGAATTACATTTTTTGTGGTATTTTCTTGTTGAACTTGTCACTTCTTAGGCTTTACATGTTCTGTCTTTTTGCTGAAAATAGGTTATAGCAATAGTATTTTCATTTAGTATTTCTTTCTTGAATTGAATTTCCCTTTGGATTAATAAAGAATCTATCTATCTAGTAGAAAAATATCTATTTTTTATGTAATTAAAACACAGAGAACAGGTGCAAAATAGATTTGGGGTTGATATTTTCAGTTAAGTTTTTTGCACCTCACCTTACAAATGGTAATAAAAATGCATTTTATTTATCTAATAACTGTGTTTAATTAACATCTCATTTGCAATTAAAAATATATATTTTCATCTCTTTTATTTAGTAGCCTACAGATTGTAAATATTACTATTAATATTATTCATGATATTATTTCATTGCTGTTGTTTATTGAGTTTTTGTGGGGGATAAATAAAAAAATATTCTATTCTAAGCTTCTTTATTTTAGTGGTTTAATGGAAACAGATGACCCTTAGGACAAGTTTAAAGAAAGTTATGATGACACAAGGGTTAAAAAATGGACTTCGGTGAATTCTGGTGTCTGCAGCCCTGGGGACCCTGGATTTTGTTAACACGCCCCTGGAAGTCATGAATAATGCCCGTTGAGCTGAGCTCAGGGAGGTGATGTCTCTTTAAGAGACTCAGCCCTCTGCCGAAACAATCGGGTACAACCCCCCAACAAGTCATCGGACCTGTCAATCATCCGGTCGGCGCCCTTTGATGTCGGGACTCCTCGCCTTGTCTCGAGCTCAAATGAGCTGTTTGCTGCCGTAGGAAACATTAGTGCTCCAGCGGCCAGCTCAACTTTTTCCTCCGTGCATGTGCTGGGGGTTTGTTCACTTTGGAGGCGCCTCGGTTTAACAGGAGGAGAAAAAAAGTCCCTTAATTCTTTTATTTATACTTTTTGTTGTTTTTGAAGTGAACAGCATCGATAGGGAGGAGGGAGAAGCGGACAGACATGCCTCAGCTCAGCAGCGGCGGTGGAGACGACCTGGGAGCGAATGATGAGATGATTGCGTTCAAAGACGAAGGAGAGCAGGAGGAGAAAATACAGGAAAACGCGTTTACGGAGAGAGACCTGGCCGACCTCAAGTCCTCTCTGGTGAACGAGTCGGAAATAAATCAAAGTCCGAGCGCAGCGGTAGGTGGCAAGGAGCGGAGCGGTGGATGTAATGAGAGGAAAGCTGCTTACTGTGAATGAAAATGTCTGTAAGAGTTGAGTTCAGGGTTACAGGTGGGAGTTTGGCTGCAAAAACTAGTTAAAAGTGCGGTGAGGCTGCTTTAAATCACACCTGTGTGGCTGCTCTGCCTTCACGTTCCTGCTGTGACCTCCGCGTTGTCTTGCAGGCGGTCAGACGGGGACAGCAGGGCGAGCAGAGGGGCTTCCCGGAGAAGCACCGGGAGCATCTGGACGGAGGTAGGGAGAAAATACTCACTCACTGCTGCCTGAGAAAGCACCATAACCCCCTGCTGTGTCAGAGTAAGGAGCGGGACACGTGTTGCAAAGACTTGTTTTTAGGTGGACACTGTAAAAAGATGTCCTCATGTCTGCAGCTTTATCTCCAGAAAGACAGATTTCTTGTGTTACTGTCTCATGGTGACATTAAAGATTATCTCCTTTAAATATCAATAGGATGAGACCTTTTCACACTTTACCCAACTTGTATCAAACAGTTTGAGGATATTTGTGTTAAATGCATTTTAGATTAGCTGTTATTTTTAGAGTATTTATTTTTTTTATTATTATTATTTATTTTTGTGTGGTGTAGCTTTGCCAAAAGTTGGGTCAACCAGAGTCCTTGAGATGTTTATTATTTTTTTCCTACCTAAAATGAGGCAGATAATGCTTACATAGCAGTTTTAATTTAGTTGTGTAACTCCAATTTTAAAAAATAGGAACATATATGTTCTTATATTGGGTTAATTTTGTGGAAAATCTCCTATCAAATGTGGATTTTCTATTTAGGAAAAAAAATGTATGTATTATTCTATTTTTCCATCACCTTGGTTACGGGCCACCACGTTAAATGTTCCCGGCAGCGTCGATGACAGGAGGATTAAAAGAAGTTTAGTGGTCGTCTGTGTGTCTCAGCTCCAGCTGACCCTCACAGGCCTCTGTTGCTTAATATGGCTGCTGGTGGTGAGAGATAAATTAACACACAGGCTACAGGAGTTCACGCCTCTCAGACGAGGTGATGCTTGTAACGCTTTTGTCTCGAGTATTGTCGTCTGCCCTCACATGAGGATCTAACATGTAGGAACTAGAACACTAGTAAAAGCTGACCTACTTTGTTTGCACGTTTATGTTTGTTCTGAGGCACGCTGATAAATATTAAAGCAGCACTGAGCCAGTGAGTATCACTTTTTGTGTCTTTTTTTTTTAATAGTCTGCCTGTGTATATTATTTAATTCAAGCTACTTTTACGTTAATTTAAATTAAATGTTGCTGATAGTCAGCCTCTCAGACACCAAACCAGAATATTTTGCTCAGAAAATAAAATAATTTAGCTCTCATTTTTATTGAGTTTTTAACCGTTGTTCGTTGCTCTTGGCAGTGTCGAAGCAGCAAGATGGAGGCATGTACAAGACGCCGCCCTACCCGGGGTATCCCTTCCTGATGCTGCCTGACCCCTACCTCCCCAACAGCTCCGTCTCTCCATCTGTAAGTCCACTGCTCTTTTGATTCACACGCCCGCTCTTTGTTTTTCCTCCTAATAGTGACGTCTTTTATGTTTACGTCAAACTTTGGTGGAAGTTTGTTCACTTCGGCTGCTGTTTTCTCTTTAACACGATGAATTTCTATAAGGTCAGTGGATGTTGGTGAAGACAGAAACGTAAACTCAAGGACGGGAATGTTTCAAGTCTTGTTTCCTCTGGCTGGTATTTTTTTAATTGATGGAAGCAAACAGATCCTCAACAGCACTTTCTGGATCAAGGCATAAACATTTCTCACGGATGAATAATTTGCATTTAATTTGTTTTGCGTCTGATCTTGCAACTTTTATAAACTTTCGCTTACATCAGCCTAAAAATGTTTTTTTTTCCTATCAATACAGATTGAGTATTTCAGCAGAAATATTTTTATGTGTATATACAGATGATTTTTAAATGTCTCCTTCATAGATATGCAGTTCTAATTAATTGATTATTGAGTGATTACATGACGTTTCGCCTCAGAAACACTTCCGTCGCCTGTTCAAATAGCAGAGCAGAAATGGTTGATTTGTTGCAGTGATGAAAGGTGTCTGTAGTTTAATACGACGCTCTTATGAAATGAAGCTCTTCAGCCTGGTGAGGGAAAGCAGAAGAAGAGTTTGTTTTTGTTTACGCCTTCGCTGAAGTCAGAATGTGATCGATGTCGTCATCGTGAAGCAGTTCTCGTGATATCTTCCGTCTGTTTCATGCCGTGCGTGAATGACAAGAGGTTTGTTAAACCGCTAAAACAAACATCAGAACGACTGGTGGAAGGATTTCAAGTGTGCAGTATCACTCCTGCAGCCAGACAGCCCTGAAAAATCTTCACATCCCTTCAAGTCATCCATACGAACCAATATCCACGGATAGGCTAATTGCACCAAACATGCCTAATTCATTTTTCACATGCTGTGTAATCCTGTTGCCTGAATTTACCCCCTGCTCCTGCAGACAAGACGTCGCTAAACGGCACAGATGCATGTTGATGAGATCACACGTGCCGTGGGCTGATCTGACAGTGAATTAGGAATGGGCTGTATCACAAAATCACAAAATAATTTGTGGCGTGAAATGTGATTTTTATTTTTTTTGCACCCTGCTGTCTTCTTCCAGGTGTGGGTCGTGACCCAGCGGGTTAAAACGGGTCACTGAAGGGTCAAAATGAAGATTATTCCTTTAAAATACCTCAACCATCCCATGTATTTTTAATTTCAACATCTTCATCATCTGTGAAAGTTTTTCATAACTCTACGCTGTGATTGAGAATAGACTTAGTATCATCTACTGGTCGTGTTTCCTTAAACGTCTGTACACTCTGTTTTGTGTAACGGCACATCCGGTACTCATCACTCGCTCATCACTGTATCTCCACTTCTTTCACCTTCGCCTTCTTCTCTTCTTCTCTCCATCCTGGAACCACAAAGCCTCTCGGCGATTGTTTCTCGTCGAGGATGGGGGGGTTGGCGGCGGCGGCAAAGATAAAGAGCACTTTCTTTCCCCGTGTGTCTTCTAGACTCCACACAATGCTCACTTGTTGCTGCCTCCCTTGTAATTAGCCCGCTGGCAGCGAGGCGGTAGCGGCGTATCGGGCTCGTCTACCTGCCACTTCACTGTTCATGGAGGTTTAGAGGAGGGGGAAGAGATGATGGGAAACTACAGGGCTGCAGAAAAAAGGTGCGTTTGGTGTTTTCCCAGTGTTGAGGGACGAGGCGGTGCTTGATGCTCCTTTCTGTGCAGGTTTTGTCTCCGTTGATCCTCCATAGTGGACTGTTTTTGTTTGTTTTTAACCACATAGTCGGAGCGTTTGCACCCTGTATTTATCATTATTATTCTCTGCACTGCAGTTATGTCTTCCTATCGCATGCACTTAAACACCAAGATAAATTCCAAACTTCCTTGGCAATAAAGTGATTTTACGTCTCTGCTGTCCTCTGAGTTTCACTCCTTAAGCTAAGAAGTGAACTAACCTGATGATTATGTTCCTCACCAATCATTTAATGTGTGCTGATGTTTAAAATGTGAAGACATTCAATATGAGCACGGCATAAAAAGCAGAAGATTTATACACCGCAGCTCTCTATAGATATACATATTTGTTTCGCAAATCCATTTTATTTATGTGCCAGTGGGGAAGGGGAGTTCCTATAAGTATAAATAAAGTGGGGATTCTTATTTCATATATTTTAATTTTTTTCCTTCTCTCTTTTATTTTTGTGTATTATTTAAACTTGAATAAACACATTAAACACTAAAAAGCAGAAAAAGCTCACGTTGTTGATGGTTTTCAGCACTAATATTTAGTTTTATGGGTCAGCCTACGTGTTCAGCTCCTACACTTCATGCTCATGTCTTGAAGGGTCATAAATTTCAAATATAAATATGTATCCTGTTCGGCTCGTCTTGTCTGGGTTATCTTTGAAGCTATTTCTGATTTGTGCACCGCAGAGAGATTTTTTTTTTTTTCTCCAGAAATAATCAGTCAGTAAATGGATTAATCACCAGTTTCTTAAATGATTTGCTGTTTGTAAATTGAATATGTTGTTCTTGAGATACGTCACTGTGTGATCTGGGAAACTGTCAGGAAAAGTTTTAATAATCAAGAAAATAAACAGAAAATTAGCTGATAATGGAAATAGTTGGAGTCCAGATTACTGTTGGTTTCTTTGGAAACAATAAATATCAACTCATTGTTCCATATTTATGAATTATTTTCTGAGCCACGCTGTTCGCAGCATTGAGATGAACAAACAACAACTTCTCAAAACCTGTTTTCTGTTCCTGTAAATGGCTTTTAACTGATCGAATCATTATGAGGGCATCCGCTGAATAACTGAAAGTCAGATATTAATAGTAATATTTGTCTGTATCTTCCCCTCCACTCCCCTGGGAGCGCTGCATGGCCCTAAAGTGAAGCTTTGAATGAGAACTTGTCCAAAGGCGTCAAATGATGGCGTTTTATTTCACAGAACGGGAGTTTAAAAAGATTTACTTGTCCTGAAGAGATTAAGACGTTATTTTCGCCAAAGCAGATTGTCTGAAAGGGACAAAAAGAGGGATAAATCCCTCCCTGTATTATTCTGCTATTAGTGTTAACATCTCTAATCTCTGCTGCTCTATTCCCTCCTGGTCCCATTCAGTGCTAATGCTGCTATTACAGCATTTCATGGCACATTTCACTGTTGTTACACTCATGTAGATATGACAGGAAGTGGCCAAAGATGCAGATTTGTGGGATTCAGAGATATGACTTAAGTCCCCCAGCTTGTTGTCTTTGGATTAAACTTTATCTGGAGGAGTGTGTGTGTGTGTGTGTGTGTCTTCTGATTTATTACACAATAATAATTTGTGTGTGTGGAAGGTTTGGGCATGTTTTGTGTGCGTACTCGTCTTCATCTGCATGTTTTCTCCTCTAGTTTGTTGCTGCAGGCTTGTGTTTGTATCCCAGGTTCACGGTGTGTTTTGTGTGCTAATGTTTGGTGTGTGTGTGTGTGTGTGTGTGTGTGTGTGATGCTGTGGATTACCAGCAGACTGTTCTTGAAGGGATCACCAGTCTTTTGTCGTCTCCAGGAGTCGAACCCCAGCGGAGGAGAGATAAATAATGCTAATAAAACAGTGTTTTTCTCTCATCAGCATCCACCCATCTTTCTCCTAACTCCTCTGTTTGATTCACCTTCTCCATCTCTCTGGTGTTTGTTTGCTCCAGTTCATCTTGCTTTCTTTGTTTTCCTACTGAGGGAGATAACTTCACAGCACTGGTTATGAAGCGTAGAAACAATAGAATACAGTTTAGTTCCAACTTCTATCTACTGCTGAGAAACTGTACATTTTGGTGCTGGATTATAGTCTGTGAAGAGGTGGATGAAGAATCAGCATCTAGATGAATGCAGTGAAGAGCATTAGGGGTGGGAAAAAATATTGATTATGGTGATATATCGCGATATAATATTGATTTCTTATTTAGTTGGCTGTCATTCATGTGAAATTGATTGACGATGTTTTGACAGTGCATTCAATAAATTCTGAATTTCTTCAGTATCACAGATATAGTAATAAAATTTCTTGCACTATATTGATTATCGCAGAATGGCTATATCGTGATATTATCGTTATCATGGGCAAGATATCGTGATCGTATGTATCAAGGTACTTGGTGATACCTAGCCCTAAAGAGCATGAAGTGCATTATAATAACGTCCATTTTGCTATTAATCAAACAATGATTTATGAGTTGGCTTCCATAACTCGAGCTGCACTTCCTGCTGGTCCTTCACAATAAAAGCCTGTCAGTGTTGTGCTGAAGGAGGGCTTCAGGACACACCGAGGATCAAAGCAGGATTTGGATGATGGAAAAAGTCGCCTTGTGTTATTGGAGATCAGTGGTGCTGCTTTTTTTGGAGAACCCACTAAAACAAATACAGAGTCTGTTCAGGGACTGATTGATGGTTACATGTCGAGACCTGAGACAAAAGACGTTCATCAATAACCTTTACCGACCATCGTTTTATGAGTTTTTTTGGTGAAGTTTGAGTGAACTCAGTGAAAACAGATTAAAAGGAGACAGCAGTGATGTCTGAAAACTGAGACGCTATTAAAGGTAGCATCTTATATTCAGCTGATCGAGACGCTGTGAAACTCCCTGTGATGTGGAAGCTGTGGTCACACGACGACGTCAACGTGACGCCGCTCTGAAACCTGGACAGCCGTCACTTTGGGATGGCGACATGATGTTTGTTTGTACAGCAGCTCAGTGCGCTGTGTCATTTTCTTGTTTGGGGGGATTTCCTGCACATCTGACAGACTAAAATTGAAAATCTACAGCTGAGAGATTTTAGTTCACGTTTGGGAAGAGGAGAGGTGCAACATCGGCCTTCAAAATGTCCCCAGAATTTCCAAATCACGCCAGGAAATAGCAGTTTAATGATATTCAGCCGCTTGTTTATTTTTGCTTTCTTTATTATTTGGGTGCAAAGTAGTTTCACGTCTTTTAGCCTGTAAAACTTTAGATAGATGTCAGCTGTTGTTGCTAACGAGCTCCCCTCCCCGTCCTTTTTTCCTCCCAAATAATACAACGTCGATCCTGGAAGATCAAGGGAATGGCATGTGTCTGTGCGACTCTTTAGGATCTTGCCACTTCCTTGTTTCCCATTGTGCTGCAGCGTCGACAGGGGGGTTGTTCATCCAGCCCCTGGTCTCTTTTCAAACAATGGCAGCAACACAGGCTGAGGCCGCCCTAATCCCCCCTTCATACAGACCCAGGGGCCGGGATGAGCGGCACGGGGCCTCCCTGCCTCTGACTGGCTACGATAAGGGCCCCGCCGCTCACTTTTAAGAGGCCTAAAAGAAAAGCAGCTTTCACTAGAAGGCAGCAAAAGCTCTGGTCAGAAGGAAAGTCACGCATAAGGACTGTTTGCATTTATGAAATACACACATATGCATAGATACTGGATGTAGTTTAAAGTGACATCTCGGTTGCTTTCATCCATGAGTGCTGTGGACAGTGGAACTGGCAGAGTCGGACTTCTCATTGGTGCGATATGAATTCAGCGATTGAGTGAAATGAGGCTGGTTATTGGACAGCTCATCTCTCCACTTTGACTCAACCAAACATGCAAAAATCTCTTTTCTTTGTGTCGAGTATCAGAGCACAGGACAAGTTTCCTCATTCGCATCGCATAAAAATAAAAATATTAGACAGTATTAGGTGTTAATTAGGATTCCCACACATCCTGGAAAACCTGCAAAGTGGTTGACCAATTTTCCAGTCATGGAAAATGAGGAAAAAAGATCAAATGTCCTGGAAACTGTTCAGTTATCCTGGAAAATGATTTATGCAAATAGGTTAAAAGTAACTTAACCAGGACATTTGACCTTTTTTCTCATGACTGGAAAATCAGTCAGTTGTTTTCCAGGATGCATGGGAACCCTGAATTAATACCTGTGATATGTCTAATATTTTATTTACTAACACAATGAATACAAAATGGGACAACAATACAAAATCAACCTGGAAAACATGGGAAACCTGGAAAATGATTGAACAATTTCCCAGGCATGGAAAATGAGAGGAAAAAAGATCAAATGTCCTGGAAACGGTTCAGTTATCCTGGAAAATTATTTCTGAAAACAGGTCAAAAAGTAACTTTCAACCATTTACATTCACTCTCAAGACATGGTGAGGATGAATAACTTTCCAGGACAACTCAACTGTTTCCAGGACACCTGACATTTATTTTCATTTTCCATGTTTTCCAGGACTAGAAAATTGGTCAATCATTTTCCAGGTTTTCCAGGATGCGTGGGAACCCTGATTAATGCCTACAATATGTCTAATATTTCATTTTTGAATGTAATAAATACAAAATGGGACAATATTACAAAATTAGGGTTCCCACGTGTCCTGGAAAACATAGAAAATCTGGAAAATGATTGACCATTTCTAGTCATGGAAAACATTGAGAATAAATGTCCCGGAAAATATATGTTATCCTGGAAAATTATTCACGCAAATTGCTTAAAATTAACTTTTAACTCGTTTGCATTTGCTCACAAGGCATGGGGAGGATAAAAAAAAACTTTCCAGGGTATCTTAACTGTTTCCAGGACATTTTACATTTTTTCTTATTTTCCATACGCTTTCCATGACTAGAAAATTGGTCAGTCATTTTCCAGGTTTTCCAGGACGTGTGGGAACCCTGTTAATGTTATCCTTGACCATTCCACTTCATTTCAAAGGAATAAAGTTTATATTCTGAAGGACTTCCTTCGTTTCCTGACCTGAAGCACGTCTGTGAATGTCATATTCTGTCTGACCAGCATGTTAAAACCCAAAGATTGACATCAAAATGTGTAATAATGACACATTTCATTATAGTTTTCTGTCCTGTTCAGTAGATTGAGGCCTCATGCTGCTTCATACAGGACAGGAAACATGAGATGAAAAGAGTTGTGATGAAGTAGACTGTAAAGAGGGAGGGCTAGACAGGTAAAGAGAGCATGATAGAGGGAGGGGGAAAGATTAAAATACAACTGATCATCAGCTCGCCTTCGTCGTCCTGTCGGCTTTGAAGTAGCACCTGAAGAGAAGCCGTTCAGAGGACTATTTCAAGAGGCGGAAATGTTTGAAAGAATATCAGATGAAGAGAAAAAACCCCGTCAGATGGCCCCAAGGTGTTTACACCTGTAATTATTCATCCACTTATTTCTTTCCGGTGCAGTTGGAAGGTGTGACGGGGGAAAAACTGGAGGGCAATAAAAGACAGGTGGTGGTGAAGGAAGTGTGAGTTTGATTGATATTATTATGTTGAATACATGTTGAGTCTTTTTATTAACGCAGATCATCTCTGAGCAGAACGTCAGATTAATTGTGACGCTGCAGCTGGAATAAAAGTGAGAGAACATTAGCTCGAGACAGTTGGAAACCTTATGTGTTGGTGTTAGTGCGAGTGTTTCTGTAAATTAGGACCACATTTCCCATAATTCCTCCCACGCTTCCTGTCACCAAGAGGATGCTGGAGGTCAAACATGTTGGAGGGTGTTTTTTTTTTCACTTTTGCCACCATTGAAATGAACTCTGAGAGCCGTGTCTCTATTTCAGTGGCTGTATTTCATTTTCCTGCTGTAAAGTAACGTCCAGTTGTGCCATAAAGCAGCATGCCGAACCTGCTGTTATGGTGCTTTGGGCTTTACGGCACAACAGGAGCTGGAAAAGAAACAGTCGACACTAGGGATGGGAAAAATGTTGATACGGCAGAATATTGTGATACTTTTTGTTCTGCTGTAATATTGTTTTTTTATTTCTTAATATCAGTTTTTCTCACCAAAAAAAAAAAAAAAGTCATGTTTTGGGCCGATTGTAAATCCAGAGCAACTTCCACAAGTTGAAATAAAAATATAAACAAAAATTTAGAAATATATGTACATATATACGTGTACATACGTAGCTGCATTTTCAATTTCTCAGTGATCTATGTAGAATATCACAATATATTGCAATAACATATGGTATTCTGGCTCAGGTATCGCGATACGTATCGTATCGTGAAGTCCTTGCCAATACCCAGCTCTAGTTGAAATGGATTGACAGAAACAGACGGAGACAGAGGACAAGTTTTGACTCTTTGTTTAGTGTGTGTGTGTGTGTGTGTGTGTGTGTGATGTTGCACCCAGGTGAGTCATATCCCTGTGGAGTGAAACCATGCAGAGTTTCTCCTGCGTCGCTGTTTGCAGAGCGAGGCCTCCCAGATGTGTTTTCTCAGCCTGCAGTTAATGAATGACAGCACTGTCTGCCTCACACACACCACTGGGATCTGGAAATAACCTCAGATATCCACTGGTTCGCACTGTGCACACGCTACGTCCGTCATTTCAAAATATGAAAGCAAACGAAACAAAGTCATCCCTCTGAAAGCTTTTCTTTAATTTATAAGAACTGGAGAAGGAAAAGTTTGTCCCATTTACAGTCAGATCTGGTTTAAAAAATGTACGTAAGCTTCGCCACAGACAAAGTATAATACTGTTTAAAAAATAAAAAAAACATGACGGAGCATGTTTTTGATGTCCTCACTCACCATTAACTCTTTGAGTTCCACCTGTTTTATAAAAGTGTCTTGTTCCAGTGTTTTTGTCCATTCTGAGTCATATTTCTAGACCCACAGAATATTTAGTACTATGTCTCTGAAAACAGTGAATAGCTCAAATGAAAGAAGAGACTCTCTATTTCATCATGAAAAAAATGTTTGTTTTTACCTTGTTCCATTCTTGTTTTATCAGAGGTAGAGTAGAGGACACTTTCACCAAAATCACCACTTTTTCTCCACATTCTGTTTGTTTTGCTCTCTAATCTCGATCGTCTCCACTTCCTGTTTTGATCTCTGTGGTGTATACCGTCTCTTTATGCTCTGACTACATCTCCCAGAAGCCCCAGCATTACTCACAGGCTGCGTGAGAGCACGACCAGCAAATACGTCAATGGCTCCCAAGGAGTTAAACGTCAAAAAAAGTATAAAAATAATTGACTTTTCACTTGGAAATGAGAATATAAAGAGTTTAGTATTTGCATCTCCAACAACAAACTGATAGCAGCTCCCATTGTAGTAGTTTATTTTCAAATTGATCTCATCGAGGGCTGTCAGAGCAACACATCTTCACTACAGAGATATTTTTATTAGCATTAAATTGATAATAAATGACGGTTTCAAAAGGACCAGCAATAGGAACTCCAGCTGTCAGATTACTCTGTCATTGTTTTCATGTTTCCTGAAGCTGCTGGCTGCACAAATAAAACCAAAAAAGACCAAGTTTTTTTAGGTTAGTGGGTCACAACCAACATGTTGAATCTGTCCCCCCTCTGGTGACCCTGGTCAGTTTCAGACTAAGTACACTGTTGACTCAGAGCGGGTTAAATGCTATTTAAATGTCTGCATTCTTTTATTACACACAGTGCATCTATTTTGCACCAGTAAAATACATTTATTTCAGTTGAATCCAGTTCTGTCATTAAAAAGCTGTTGTCAATGGAAAATCTTCTCTTTCTGTTAGAGTGAGAGAGAAATCATGTGACCTATGGGGAAAAGTCTTCTTTCATTTCCTCTTCATTACTGTCAATATTCAGTCAGTTGAACGGTTTCACAAAGCAGTCACTGCCTCTCGAGATTAGTAGAGATTTACTCTCCACATACAGCAGCATGTGCGCTCACATAATCACCCTGTACTTTCCTTAAAGACAATTACAAGAATAAATGTCAGGTACATTCACATCACCAGAATTTTCCACGATGAGCTAAATTCACTTCAGCATTCATTTAATGTCATGTCGGGGGAAAAGTTTGTAACTTTAGTCGACATCTCTGCTGCTACATCCAGCAAACAAGGATGACTTGCATGATGCAAACTGTACTGAGGAAGTTAAAAAGTCAGAGGAACTGTGACACAGCAGAGAAGCTCAACATATGTGAATAAACGTGCACTTTTTTCACTCTATCATCTCTTAAAGCTGCACAGGATACAGTCATCTGCATATTGTTTTAGGTATGAAATGCAGGTATTGGTAGAGCTTGGGTATTGTTCAAAATTTTTTGATATGATGGCAATTTCTAGACCCTTTTTTCAATACCGCAATGAATTTATGTGTAATTTAGGCTTTAATCGTGGTCATCATCAATGTATTAATGTATCATTATTATTATTATTATCAACTCAGTTATTTTTGTGCAATTTGGTCTTTATCATGGTGGATATACAACAATGGTCTGATGATGATCAACAGTCACAGACTGCTATCAGTTCCTCTTTAGGACCCTGGGGAGTGAGAATTTGCCTTATGGTGTGTTCACTGGAAGTCAGAACTTGGAGCTCAGATCATCTTAACCTCAAAGTTTAGTGCTCCCAGTTCTTCCAGCCTTAACGGACGTACAGCAAAACATGTAGCTACTGTTTATGACAGTAGCAGATAGCATGAATTCTATGTCAGGTTGGTGAGATTCAAGGGGGTTCTGACTTAAATTCTGACTTGTAGCTTGGAAATTCTGATTTTCATGTACAGCTTAAACGCACCATGAACCTAAACACACAGGCTCTTAGTGCTGCTGCAGTGACATTAATCCTGTTTTACCGGCAATGTTTGTCTCCTTATGCTGGAAAGTGGGGGGACGGATCAGTGTGTCCATGAATCTGAAGGGGACATGTCCCCCTGTCCATAGAGACATCTGACAGCAGGGCTCACAGACACTTAGGTATTGGAATTTAGCACTGAAAAATTTTTTGATACTCGATAGGATCAGAGCTTTTCGGCCGGTGCTACAAAAGTATTGAAGCTCGGTACCCAGCCCTAGGTATTGGTGAGTCACATAATGTGCAGGTAGTCTGTACTGTTTGCAAACAGTTGGCGTGACGACCAAATATGATCCTACATGACAATTATCCATGAGCTCGGCCTCTTTCATCTGTCCCTGTGAGGAAATTTACACTCTCCTACTGAAAGGTAGGTGTGTTCCTAACATCACATCTCCTTGTGTGTCTGCTACAGGATGCCACTTTGATTCTTGTATGTGCTTGTCTGCAGTCGTTGGGTACTTCTCGTACCACCAGGAACTTCAAGGTTAGACCAAGTGATGTTTTCTACCATGGATGGATAAAGAGGAGTGGCTGCAGAGCTGAAGGCATGGCTCTGTTAGTGTTGAAGAAAGATACTCAGTGGTGCATGAAGCCAAAATGTTCAGCTTCTTGGTCGCCTGTTATCCATGGACACTACTACTGTTTGTTTTTGTTTTTTTTTAAATCTAAATAACATCAGCTGATTTACAGGCATCTTTTCCCATTGTTAGGATTCATATTTGTGGCCTCAGTGGCATCAGACCCACCTAAAAGAGTCCATTCTCATCTGCTGGCCTCACTCTCAATTATCAGAATCATAAGTTTACAATCAAGTAAGTTTGCACAAACAAGGAATTTAACTTGACATAAACTTAAATACGTATATAAACATGATGATAAAGTGACTAAGAATAAATATGCAGAAACTCTGATTATGTGGTGACAAAAACAGTGAAATATGGCAGATAAAAGAAAGCAAGAACTGCACAGAAGGTGTAAATATTCAAAAATTTTCCCTGTCTTCTCTGTAGTCTTACTTGTGGAGATAAATGTGGCAGATTGTACTGTGAGCTCATTAGTTGGTGTTTAGTTTACCTGACCACTGACTTATGAACAGAACATTTATTTTGAATAATGGAGGTAATGTCCACCATCATTTTGGGTTACTGATGCCCCGTGATGACTTTTCCCTCCACCTCACGCTCCAAACCTCAGCCTCCGCCGCTGACCTTTATCATCATTTTTAATGTGCACTTTATTAAAATAGTGTTGATAAAAATAGAGCCGACTAAATGAAACTCAAACCCCCGCCCTCCTCCTCCTCCTCCTCTTCCTCCTCCTCCTCCGCCCCTCTCCACCCGGTGCCCGTGGCTCTGCCCAGACCAGCTGGAGCCTCCACAGCCGCATGAAGCAGCCCAGCACACATGGCTGTGATCACACACACACACACACACACACACACACAGTCTAATCCTCCCTCATATGATACTCATCTGCTGAGGGAAGGAAGCAGCCTCCACCTTCATGCACTATTTATCTAGATATAAATCCATCCATGCTCCATAAACATCCATATAGATCATTATTACTGTGCTTAAATAGACGGAGAAATGTACAACACACACTATCATCCTCACACACACATCACTGTTCTTCACTTCCGTCTTCCTCTTCATGCACACTGACACACTAACATACATCCTGCACACAGTGTGCATTGTTCAGCTTGTTATTATTTATTATGTTATTGAATATTTATTCTTATTTATTGTCATATGAACAGTCAGGAAACACGTTTCCCTGCACAATGAAATACTTCCTTTGCTATCCACAATGAAAACCAAGAAATAAAGTGTAAAAAAAAAATAGATAAATAACAGCAGCTTAAAGACAATTAAGACAGCAATGTGATAAAAAGTTAGAATATATACAGTAACAAAATACAGGCTGTAAAAAGGTGGTGCAATGTGCAATATTAGGCATGTGCAATTGAGCTGATATGTGCAATATTTCACAACAAATGCAAATGAGAAAGTCAAATACAAAACCATAGGACACAGAAAAACAACCCAAAACTAAACAAACGTGCTGCAACATGAGGGAAGCATCAAATAAAGCAAACCTAAATTAGTGTCTTTAACCAACTTTTTCCACGTCTTTCATACTAAATATGTGGAAATTGAAAATGCTTCATTTTGGTTGAACAATCCTGCAGTTTGGAGGTATCAAGCTAACCATTATTTAGGTGAAAACAGCACCCGCACACTATATTTGACTTAGATATGGTTTAAGAAATATATCTCAGTGAACTATTTTGACATTGCAAGAGAAAGCCGCCATGTTGTTTCCAGTGTGAAAGCTGCAGTAGACCCTCACAGAAACACCAATGCATCACTTTGACCAGCCGATTGTATATCTAGAATGACTTCCACACGTAATAAAACAAAGAAAAATCTGCATTAACACAGGAAATTCGACAGCTCTAATACATATATGTATTTGTATATAACTGTGTACACATACACACATATGTGCATATATACTACTTAAGCTGCATTTTGAATTTCTCAGTGATCTATAGATAATATCACAATAATGTATCGTATTTTGAAGTCATTGCTAATATCCACCCCTATAAAAAGCGTTGGCAATGAATTTCATCATTGATTCGGTGTGTCGATCAATATGTCAGTCACCTGCTACTGATGCACACTGCCGTATAACACCACAGAAGAAGAGCAGAGTCATATGGAGTCTTTTAAACACGGTTCGCCGAATTTGTCTAAAACTTATACTCTATATATACTCTTCCCTCGAGGAACCATTTTTTGAGCTATTTGACATTTATAGCCATTTTTTTTTAAGTATTCATAATTTATAACTATAAGATCTCTAGGATGTTCATGCAGCAACCTGCACTGACAATTTGAAATAATGTCCTTTTTTTTGAAGAAAGAGATGGACAATCAAAAAAATAATCCCCCAATTAATTGATTCTTAAAATAATCATTAGTTGCAGCCCTTTTATGTATGTTATTATTTAATATCTTTTGTTTCCCATAAACTTCCCGACATCTTGTCATGAGGAGTAATAAATAGATAAAGTTCTTGTGCGTCTTTGAAGGTTTTAGATTTCCTGCTTCATGCTGTAAAACAGATTTCTCATAAGGTTTCTCACTGCATTTCAGGTTTTAACGTAGGTGATGTTTTACTGTCAAAATACAGCGCAGAAGGAGGGAGTCCCATGTGACCATGTTGCACTGTCAGAGGTGTGTCTGCTGTAATCAGTCTGTCGAAGCTCATGTTTTTGGCACCGCGTTCATGTGTTAATGTCATTTTTAATCCAGAAAAGGGAGAGGGAGGAATTCCCTCTTCAACAGGTTTCCTCACAAGGACCCCGGCCATGCGTCAAATTGATTTCCTACCTTTGTTTTGCCCAGTTTCTGTAGGGTAGGGAAAGACACCCGTGCCCACAGTTGGTGGCCATGGGAACCTTTTCTGTTGGTCCACAGAGAGCGATGCAACGCTCAGGATCAAACAAGGCGGACACGCGATGAGAGCGTTTGTTTCCCGACGACCTTCGTTCTGTGATGGAGAGAGAAGACAAAGACACGGGAGAAAATGTAATAATCACGCCAGGATTTCAGAGAAGGGGTGGCCTTGAGGAAACGAGGAGGGGTGATGTTGTCTCGAAAGAGGAAGGGAGGAGAAGAAAGGGAAGCCGAAGGAGGCTAAAAGGAAGAAAGAGTCAAAACAAGGTGCTTTAATGACAAATTCAGATGCAGAGTTACACGACTTAAAACGCTCAGTTTCAGGAAGTAACGGAGCTCATGGAGCATTGTTAATCAGTATTTTGAGTGTGTGTGGGTGTGTGAGAGGGTACTGCGGTAAATCGAGTGAACATTTTTCAGGGCCAAAAAAAAAAAAAAACTAGAGCAACTGTGATGTGCACTGCACTGTGGTCTGTGTGTGTGTGTGTGTGTGTCTGTGTGTGTGTGTGTGTGACGGTGTGTGGGCGTTCGTGACGGTGTAGGTGTTGCACATAGTACAGGACATGTATGTGGGAAACACTGTATGCACAGATGAAAGGGAAGGGGTGGGTGGGCAGGAAGTGAAGAATAAACGAATCACATTATCTGATTTATCAGACGCTTGATCAGATGGAGGAAAAAGACAATGGAGAAAGAGGAGAAAGTGGTCGCAAAATGAGTGCGAGTGAAGTTTGAAGAGGGAGAGAGATGGATGGATAGATGAAAGAGTGAAGGAGGAGAAGATGAGTGCAGCAGCGGAAGGGAGGCAGCAGTAAACAATGAGAAGCGCTAACCGCTATCTGCACCTGGTGAAGCTAAACCACAGCGCTGGTTGAAACAGACTCCGACACCTTAAGAACACCTTTAACCGTTTCAGCACCGCACTCAAGGAAAAGCAGCACAAATCCAGGGCTAATTTCAAGCTTCAAAGTTTGTTTTAAATAGCAGGAAGTAGATTTGTTTGAAGAAACCAAAGTGGGCAGCAGAGATACCACAGATGAACTCATTCAGGCTGAATCAATGTTGTTGAAGCTGAGTGTAGCTTCTGTTGTTTATTACACAAATATCTGACTTTTTACTAAGTAAAAAGATTGCAAACAGCATCAAACACCACCAATTAGGAGGACCTTCCCCTCAGCTAACACGATTAATCTGCAATTAATTAATTTGTGGGATGGTGTCTCTACTTGGACAACAACATTTCATGCTTAATTTCCTTGATTTTTTTGAATGGAGTTCTGCTTCATGACCTGCCAGCACGTCTCTGACAATGCATTTCAGGCAGTTGTGCTGATTAAGCGCGTTAACGCGATAATTTCTCCAGTCCTAAATTCATCCTGCAGACAGTGTTGGATCTTCCTGCCTTAGAGGACTGATAAAACATCTGAGTTTGGGTGGTGTGGATGTTAAAATTGCCTCCCAAGGACTCACAGCACTGTTATTCTTTATATTAGAAAAGCACAAAGCTGTAAAGGTCAGTCAGGCCTTGACATGCAGTAGTTTTTCTAATGTGAGGAGAACTCAGTAGTATCTAATAGTGTTGTGAGTGTCCTTGGGAGGAAGAAAGATATAATAGATAACCAAGTTGTGAATACATTTTGGTATGAGTCCTATTGATCGAATGGTTTCTGTATAGATGAATACTAGGCTTTTAAAGTTTCCTGTGTTCCTCAGGGTTACTAAAGTGCAGAAAAGTTATTTGTTGTCTCACATTATCCAACTGCATGCTCCACACTAATCCAACACTTAGAAAATCAGTCAAAAAATAAACAGGTAAGCTAACAGAGTCTGTTTATGTCGCCGTTTGAATGCTGCCGTGTCAAAAATTTCAATTCACATATTGTGTTGGGTCACGCTGATTATTGAAACCTCAAAGAAATGTTATTGATGAAGAAACAATGAATTTGATGATTTGTTTTGCTGAAACTCCACCCTCCATCATTGATGAGGCTTTGTTTCTAATTCAGAGGGAACAGAAGACAGACAGGCTCCATCCATGACGTTTTTATGGTCCCTCTGCTAAATTTACAGCAGGCAACGGCACAGTCGGCCTATTGTCAGGACCCCAGAGGACTGGGGACCCTAATTTCTTCTGTTTGTCTTTTAAAAGTGTACCCAGGGTCTTAATGCTGCCAATTAAAGACGGCCATAACTCTGACACTGTCACAAACAAGCAGCGCAGAGTGAGCGCCAGCTGAGGGAATACTGCTTTCAATTAAGCATCCATTAGCCCAGCGTCAAGTCAGTGGTATGCTGCTTTGATTAGAGGAAACAAGGGAGGTGAATGTTGATTTTTCTCCTTTTTTTCCACTTTTGTTAAATTCACCACAGGGAGAGAAAATATCCTCGGACATTTAGTTTATTTAGAAGAGATTGCAGATGAGATAAAGTGGGGCTGACATTAATCACAGTGATTATTAGCATTAGTACAATGTAATGAAGGTGTGCATGCGTCTGCATTCTGCTTTTATGTTTTCTTATCCTATAAAAATGATTGAAATAAATGTTAATCAATGGTTTGCAAATATAGAGGGTTGTTTCTTTCCTTAACGAGTTTGATATGTATGCAAGGACTTCAGGATACGATACGTGTCATGACACTTGAGTCTCGATACGATACATTATTGTGATCTATGCAATAGATTGTTATTTATATTATATTCTACGTAGTTCACTGAGAAATTAAAAATGCAGCTTAAAATACAAGTTATGTGTGTTTACACACATTTACATGTACATTTATATTTATAAACACATAGCTATACATACAGACATATTTATATTAGGGCTCTGGAGGTTACCGCATTAACGTGATCAATCAGCCTGAAATATGACTTTTTGGGGAAAAAATGATATTAAGAAATTAATAATCAATATCATATCACAAGAAAAAGTGTTATATATTTTATTGTCATATAAGTATTTTATAATCTTCCTTTTTTTCCAACCAAACTCCATAAATCTCCCTTTGTCACCCAACATCAAAGAAACAAATAGTTATGTCACAGCAATTATGATATTCTTTTTAAAAATAAATTGAGGTTTAGTTCTTAAGATACTTCAAAACTTTAACACAAGAACCGGTAAACTGTGCTGTCTATTATTTAATTTTGTTGTTATTTATTTATTATTCACAAGAAATCTGGTTTGGGTAGGTCTGCTTGGTTAGGTTTAGGCCACATCACACACTTTTTGTTTGTATTTTTCTTCAGAAACCAAAATAGACTATTGCAAAAATTATAACGAGGGTATTACAATAATTTTGCCAACTGTCACTGGAGCTAAATAAAAAAATCACTTATTAACTGTAAGTGATATTTGACGCTTATTGTAAGAGCAAAATTTCGTCTCAAGGGTCGTCTTTCTCTGAAACGCTGCTCTCTCTCTCTCTCTGTTTGTTGTGTACAGTTAGGCGAGGTTTAGCTTGTTGTGGTTTACCATGGAAAATAAAGGCCTCCAGTGTCATTGTCACCTGAACAACACACACATACAAACACACTGCGCCTCCATAACTGTGTGCTGATCTGTGTGTTGGTGGAAAATTTTAAAAAGCTCAACAGCATCTCCTTTTTTTTCCTTTTACCGCTTTAAATGGAGAAGAAGTTACTGTCTGCTGAAGCATTTGATCTACAGTGGAATAATACCAAGAGAAAGCTGTAAAGAGAGACGACAGATGTTGTAGAAAGTGTTTTAATATATCATAAGCTTCTTCGGTGCAGGTGTTGGACGTGTTGCATGAGTGAACAGATAAGTATAGTAAAGAAGTCCTGGTGCACGACATTAACATGTTGGCTGTGGATGAGGTGTTTCGTCATGGAAAAATCATTCAGTGAAGTAATGAGATGAAAGATCTGTTGGTTGTTCACTGCAGCATCACATGCAGTAGCTGGAGGGAAGGAGTCCAGGATGGGAGAAGAGATCTCTGGTTTGGCCTCCGTCGAGCTTTTTGGTTTCTCACCATGTTTCTTTTGGACTGAGATCAGACGAGTGAAGGAAGGAAGGAAGGACACAAGGAAGGAAGGGAGGAAGTTTCAGACTAAGAAGCAGATAAATACAAACAGAAACAGCAGGACTGATTTTCTACTTCACACTGAATAATGTCTAAAAAGTGTAGCGTAGGTGTTTTTACTTAATGTAACTTAGTGCTGATTGACTCTAATGTGTGCTTTCTTTAATTCTTTGACTCCCAGGCAGCCTTGCAGACCACTAAAAAAACACCAAAACACCTTTTTAGAAAGTATTTCCACTTATCCTCTCCAAAGGTACAGAATCATAGATGTTTACATCTCAGGGTCCCTTTAGCAGGAGCTGACGATCATATCTTCAACTTTTAAATTTTAAGTCAAAGTGGACGACAAGTCCTAAGTGCTCAGAGGAAAAGGTCATGTGATCTGATGGAAAGCTCCAGGACAGCTGCTGTTTGCAAGGTCAAGACTCAAAGTGTCCCCAGAAGCTTTACAGCTGAGGTCTTTGGGATCTCTTGATTATTTTTTTCCATTTGAATGAAACATCAACCGCAAAGCAGACCTCAAATATGGCTGCCAAATGCGGTGTTATGCCACCTGAAAGCTCTCTGGACTTTAACCAATCAATAAATGAATAAACATGCGTCCTTTTGGAGCGTTGGCCGCACTGAACGCTGAATCTTGAGCGGAGACCGTGGGCTCCATCGTGGAGCCTGGAGGCGAAGCCGTTAAGGGCTGCTGATGGTTAGCCGCTTAGCTTGGGTGGACCGGTGCCGAGAGAGTAGAGGCCCGGGAACAATTATGGCTTAGTAGGAGTAACGTAGCCGAGCCAGGCAGCTGCTGGTTGTTCTCTGAATATGCAGTGTGTGTGTTTGTGTGTGTTCAGGGGCGTCCGGAGGGAGCGGTGCTCTCGCACACAGCCACATATTTACATTTACAAATCACGACTAAACAATTTGGCCGACCACAGACGCGAACATCAGACGTATTTATATAGACGGGATGGATAAGAATGATGGAGGGATGAGGAAAACAAGGGATAGATTTATGGACGAGTGACGAGAATAAAGCAGCCAGTGTTTTTTTTTTTTTTTTTTTGGACTTGAATGCAGAGTGTATATTTTTACTTTATCATTACAGGCATCCATTGGTTTCACAACATGAAAATCAATTAGCAGATGATAAACCTGCTGATTATTTATTTGACTAAATCGTTTGGGCTATAACTTTTCAGAAAGTAATAAAATATGCTATAGTAAGAAGAAATCCTTTTTGTCCAGAGCCAAGTGAAACATGTTGCTTATTAAAGCCACATTTAAAAAGCTGCAGTCACTGAAATTTTTTTTTGTCGCTCATATAATTGGATAATTCTTTCAGCTTTGCATTTATTTTTGTTAGAATCAATCAATTAAATAAGCTACCTTCAAATAATAATATAAATGCAGTAAAATTTTTGGTTTTTGTTCCCACCACAGTCATGGAGGAAGATTTTAGAGAAATGTGATGAGGACCTGACAGAAAAAAAACCAGGCAAACTGTGTGAGGATTTCCTCTTTAAGGTGCTCAGAGTGAAGTTTTGTCCGAAGCAAAGAGTGAAGGAGTGAGCAGATGACAAAAGCTGATTTCAAGGCAGGCGGCCCTAAGTAGTAGAGCCAGCCACTTTATTTTGGGGTGAAAATAACACACTGTGGGCGAGTCACCATGTTATTAGTTCAGATGATCGATAGCAGAATATCAACCCCCTCTGTTAGCCAAGCGGCCAGTTTGGCAGGAGCTCCTTAAACCACAGGCCTGCCCTGAGTTTTCCTCTAAAATCCTGCAGGCACACATTCCCAAATAGACTGAAGGACAGAAATGGACACACACATAAACACAGGAGCGTGCACATGCAGTTCAAACACATAAATACATGCACACACATGTTCCGGCAGCGAGAGCGCTGAGAGATGCCGAGTGGTTGACAGGCGGTCTCTCTCTGATGCTGCTGCGCAGCGAGGCCCCCTGGGCCTGTGCATGCAGCTCTGCGGTGGAGCGCACCAGCGCCGGCTCGCACTGGGCTCTGGACAAACTCCACATGTGGTCAGCTGGACGGTAGCGCCCTCGCTTCGCTCTCCCAACGTACACAGATGACTCCAGTGGAGCAATGCCATGTCGAAATCCTCCACGCAGTTTATTGGGCCAAACCGAAAGTCTCTTTTTCCTTGATGTTTTCTGTTTAAAACAGATTTTTTAATTAAAAAAGGCTTCCTGATTGACTATTAGGGTTGGGGAAAATATTGATATGGGACTATATTGTGATAGTTTTTCTTCTGATGTAATATCAAATTTAAATTTTTTTTTTTAACTCATAGAGTGTCAGCCATTTTATTAAACCCAAAGTGCCTTGTTCCAGTGTTTTTGTCCATTTTGAGTCATATTTTAAGACCCGCAGAATATTTTCTACTATGTCTCTGAAAACAGTGAATAGCTCAAATGAAAGAAGAGACTCTCTATTTCATCATGAAAAAATGTTTGTTTTTACCTTGTTCCATTCTTGTTTTATCAGAGGTAGAGTAGAGGACACTTTCGCCAAAATCACCACTTTTTCTCCACATTCTGTTTGTTTTGCTCTCTAATCTCGATCGTCTCCACTTCCTGTTTTGATCTCTGTGGTGTATACCGTCTCTTTATGCTCTGACTACATCTCCCAGAAGCCCCAACATTACTCACAGGCTGTGTGAGAGCGCAATTGGCGACCTGCTGCTGAAAAACCACTTTGATCTATTATTATGGCATTCAAAGTGTTAATGTTTTTTTTCCACAAAAAGGTCATGTTTTGGGCCAATAGTAATTCCAGAGCAACTTCTGCACGTTAAAATAAAAATGTACTCTACATATGTGTACATAGTGTATGTACAAGTTTGTATTTTAAGCTGCATTTTAAATCCCTTAGTGATCGATTTAGAAAATCACAATATATTGCAATATCAGAATAATGTATCGTATCGTGACTCAGGTGTCGTATCATGAAGTTCTTGCCAACACCCATCCCTGTTGACTCTATCATTTTATTATTTCGGCACATCTGGAAGACGTTGGGACCTGCAGTTTGAGTCTTTGTGGTTAAACCTGGTGAGGAGTGCGTTTCTTTCCCAACACCTCTTTGAGTTCCTGGAGATAAAAGCAGCTGGTGCTACATCAAATCAATGAGCCCATCAATGGGAACATCTCCTGAAGATTAAAGAGAAATTCACTCAGAGACAGAGAGGGAAGCTCAAGACCTGTCCAGTGGGAAGACATTTAATTGATGTGTAGATGGATGAAAAGGTGAGGGCTGACCATGTTGTAATGGGCAGGTGTGAGTGTCTTTTCTTTGTATTCATCCATTAGTGGGAGTCCATTTGTCTAAATAGGTATGAGTTATGTATCCATGTTTTAAGCAGTGCTGTATTTACCTGCACACCTGTTCATCATCCTCCAACCTGTCAGCTTCCTGTTGTAGTTTTTGCTTCCCATCTGCAGCTCTGCTTCCTTTCATCGTCCTGTTTATCTGCTTTAGAGGAGAGATTCACATTCATTTATTGCCCTTTGTCATATCGGACCTTGACAAGGATCATTTAGATAATCCAGCAGCAGGGCCCTGATGATGTGCGTAAATAAACAGTATTTCATACAGCGCTAGAACTAGTTTCGCTGCTTCATTTGATGAAGATTTGTGGTTCTGTTGGGAGAACAAAACCACAAATCTTGCCACAAAGCTGCGACGATCAGTTGAGTGACTGATGGTCGAATAAAACAAGCTGTTTGAATCGGTCATATTGGGAAATTATAGCGGCGTTTTTTCATTGTATTATTAGCCAAACAATTTATCGCTTAAATGAGGAAAATAATTGAAAGATTAATCAAAAATCAAATCACAAGCCTTTATTGTCATTATATGACAGCGCATACAACGGAATTAACAGCGCAATGTAAAAAGCTTAAAGAAAATGAAATGCAAAAGACAAATGAAGTTTGTTCGAAAATAAGCTAATATTTGCAATGCTAAGGCACATTTAAACAAAACCTCCCTCCTCTCTGACATTGATTAGTTATTCTCAGTTCTTCCCGACTCGTACCAGAACCCACCAGAACCTTCTGCCTCCAAGTGAAACCCCATGATGCATCACTTGTCACAGCCACCACAGTCCTGCACCCCCCTAAATGAGAGCAGCATGTGGGGGGATGGAGTTAGGAATTTAGAAATCTTCTTTCATAGCGAGCAGACCACAGGGGCTGAGCTGGTCTGTGTGGTTGTGGGCCGAGGTTCTTACGCTCCCTATCTGAAGCCACATCAGAGCCCTGAGCCCTGGGTAATGTGATCTGGATGGGCAGAGCAGGGTTCCCCCTTGGATTCAGAGGAACCGCCGCTGAGGTGGAACGAAGGGACGGGCGGACGGCGATGTGAGGCTCTGCACCAACAGTGTGATGCCACCATGATGGTGATGGTGATGTTCTGGTTCTGGTGGGTTTGGTAACTCTTTGAGTGCCACCGTTTTATAGAACCAAAAGTATTTTATCGTTTTTGTCCATTTTCAGTCATATTTCTAGACCCACAGAATATTTTGTACTATGTCTCTGAAAACATTGAATAGCTCAAATGAAAGAAGAAACTCTCTATTTCATCATGAACTAGAGAAGCACTCAGAGAGGGCAGACCTCCGCCAAGGAGGTTAAGATTTCACCGGGGCTTGTTTGTTTGTTGGTTTGTCGGTTTGCAAACTAACTCCAAAAGTTATGGCCGGGAGTGGCCTAACTTAAAACTGATTATTTTTTGGTGGTGATTGGATCCGATTCAACATCACCACCAAAAATTAATCAGTTTTAAGTTAGGCCACTTCTGACCAACCCTGAAAATTTCGTCAAATACTGTCCACAGCTTTGAGTTACTTTTTGTCCAGATTCAGTTTGTTTTGCTCTCTAATCTCGATCGTCTCCACTTCCTTTTATTACTCACAGGCTGTGTGAGAGCGCCCTCTTGTGCTAACATTAAAAAAAAGTAATGTTTTGGGGCGTTCAGACACATGTAGTACATATTTATGTATATATGTGTATATATGTATATGCAGTATACAGTTTTTTCATTTTGGCTGTCATTCACATGAAATTGACTGACAATGTTTTGTAATTCCTGGATTCAGTGCAGTCAAATTCTGAATTTCTTCATATATCATGATTTCTCATGGATGAAATTTCTTGCAATATATTGATTATTGCAGAATGGCTGTATCGTGATATTATCGATATTGTGGGCAAAATATTGTGATAGTGTCGTATCACGAGGTGCTTGGTGATACCCAGCCTTAATGCTTCTTCTTCTTCTTTTTTAACCATCCTCCCCTCCATCTCTCTTTGCGCTCTGCATCCCATTCATCTCGCTCTCTCTTTGCGTTCCCTCTGCTTACTCAAAGTCTTGAACAAACAAACAAGCAGTGGGTGGCTCGGGTCTCCTATCTATAATTCAAGCCAGTCAAACAGCCAGGATGTTTGCCAAGCGCATGAAGTGCGTCTCTCGACATCGTAGAGAGGAAAAAAAGGAATATGTTTTCCCATCATGGCTCCGGTTCAGAGAATCCCAACATTCGACTGAAAGATTACAATTAAGTTTACGGCGTTTCAGCTTTGTTTGGATAGAAAGCACACCACAGAGGGGCAGGGATGATCGAATAGAGAGGATATTATGAGCTCGTCTTAAGGGAGAAACTCTACATTTTAACAGGTTTCTCATGGAAGAAATAGATCTACTTCTTTGGTACGTCTGAGCTTTACTATCACCTCAAGAAAGAATCTGAATATGAATATATTAAATAAAATGTCCCTTTTATAAGAAGAGGAAAAGCTTTTTTTTTTTTTACTGATGCAGCTGTGTAACAGTAACTGACTTCAAGCGTTATCCGTCACACAGAAAAGCATCATCTCCCCCTCGAGACCGAGCCAAACCACTTGTGGCGACAACCACTTAAAACCATAAATGAGAGTCGAGAAGAAAACCGAAGCTGTTTTTCCAGGTGTTTGGATGAAACTCCAGAGTGAATTTTTCAAGTCCATCGAATGTTTTCTGGCAAAAGGACTCTTGTAACATTTAATTTCTTTCTTTTGAGGCTTTCGAACACATGACTACACACATTCAGAGAAGAAATAACGTGTGCGACCTTTAAAATTCTTTGGCTTGATCTGTGAAATAGTTTTATTTCGGTTGAGCGTACGCAGCTTTGTGGTCACAGTCGCATGCCTGACGCCTGTTTGGATGGTCGCCATGGTCACTGATGGGCTGTGTGTTGCCCTCTAGTCCAGTTTGACTTTGAGTTTTCTGGTTTGAGGTTAAATATTCAGATGTCTCTGATGTCTTAATCTGCACATAAAATCAATCATTTGACATAGCACCAGTTCTTTGTTTCCACAACCCCTGGTGCTTAAAACTGGAGCCAGGTAAGCACCAAGTCTTTGCTGGTCCAGAGCTAAGCACTGATTACGTCAGGGGCTTGGGACGGGGTTACTGAGACCAACAAGACCGGAGTAAATACTACCTGGTTGGATCACAAATATATGGAAAGGATTCCTGGGACACAAGGAATTTTTGCACAAACTGTTGCTCTGGAGTTTTTGCAAAGCCTTGTTTTGATTTCACACGGCACAACCTTTGTGGGTGAAAACAAAAATGCAGTGGCGTACTGACGTTTTGCAGTGACGTTATGACGCAAGTTGAACCAACTAAGCACCAGCACTGAACGAGCACCAGGTTCCTTTTGGTGGAAATTAGTTAACTGTGTCCCACGGCTGAAGTGATGCTGGGGTTGCCATGGTTACGGCATGCATAGCTGCCGTGTGGAGAGGGGACCGGCCCAGCAGGTGGGCTGAGAGGTAAAGAGGAAGGTACAGTAGAAAGAAAGAAAGAGGAGACATCCATGGGTAAATAAATTAAGACATGAAAGGAGAGCAGCATCCACCATCTCCCTCTGCTCTTCCATCCATCCCTCCATCCTCTCCTCTATCAACACGTCTGTGTTTCTTTTCTTCTCAAGTAATAAGCTGATCAGCCATCGACAGATAAGGTTATTGGTCGATCTTTTAAGCAGAAACGGCATAAATTCATCAGTTCCAGCCTCTGTCCCGGTTTGAAGACTTCTATGATAAGAAATTGAATATCTTTGGGGTTTAGGACTGTTTGTCAAACTAAACAAGCTGTCTTTCATCTCTGCATCATGACGTGTGGATATTAAGAACATTGGCTTCAGCAAATCGACTGATGTTCTGTGTTCTGCAGGGACCTTGGGTCTCTAAAAACCTTTCAGAAAAAAAATCTATTTCACAATAAATAAATGTAGGAGCGCTCTGAAGGACTTCAAGTCACAGTTTTGTGATGAATGAATGAAAGTGGAATTTAAGGATGAATTAAAACCAGAAGGGAACAGAAATTAAGGGTCAAAGGTCACCGTAGCGTCAGCGGCGTTTGGTGTCGGACCTCGGCTTTACCGCCGGTCATTAGTGCTGAGTAATGAGCGGCTCTCACAGGCGTCGTGTTGCAATGACTGTAATCTTTGGTGAAGGATGGTTTTAAAAACGCTCCTGAGTCGGACTGCTTGATCTCTCTGACAGACGATGAAAGGAGCGAGCCGATTGGACGGTGGCCTCAGGGCTCTGGTTTGTCTCTGTTGTCATCTGACGACCCTCCTCCTGCGTTTGTATGTCTTCTGCCTCACGTCCTTTTTTCCTTCACTTTTAGTCAATTAGTTCACTGAGAAATTATCTGCAACTCTTTTGTTAACAGAGAAATTTAAGCAAATTTTAAGCTTCTCAGACATGCAGATCTGCTTTATTTCTCTTTTTTTTACATCATTGGTAATAGGTGGTAGGTATTGGGAAGGACTTCACAATACGATACGTATCACGATACTTGAGTCACAATATAATATATTATTGCAATATTGTGAAATTGCAATGTATTCTGGTGTTCTACATAGATCACTGAGAAATTTAAAATGCAGATTAAAATACAAAGTTGTATGTACATATATATATATATATATATATATATATATATATATATATGTATGTACAGACAGTACATGTATGGGGGGTGAAATTGATATTAAGAAATTAAAAATCGATATTATATCAGAAGCAAAAGTATTGGAATATATTGTTATATCAATATTTTTTCCCACTCCTGATAACCTTTTTTGGCTATTTGTTAGATAAAATAAGACTTTTTCTTCACGTTTCATAGAATAAACAATTAATGGAAAACCTGAACAATGCCAAAACAGAAAGTACAGTAAAATTATGGAAATTGTTTTATTCAAACCCAAATAAAAGTGTACATTTTTCTTACTAGTCGATAACCTCTATCAGGTGGTTTACAGTCAAGACCAAAAGAGGAAAATAAAAAAAAATACATGATAGATGAGAATATTTTTACATGTGTCAGTGATACACATGAAGCAGGATAATCTAATGAAGTCAGTTGATAAAGTTAACACAAATATTGTGAAAAGAGACCTGCTGTCGTGTCAGCTGGGCCAGTTTCTTAAGAAGTGATGCAACATTGAAAGAATTTTAAATCTGCCTTTAACCTTTCCTCTCGCACCATAGAGCCATGTGTGCAGATTATTATAATAATATGAAAAAAAAAAGTTGCATCCAAAGAAGTGTTGCTTTTTGGGTTCGGGGATGTTCAGGTCATTCAGCACACTCTGCCCTGCAGGCGTTTCTTTTGCATGGCCTTCAATGCTCCAACAGCACACAAAGCGCCCAGGGGTGAGATTATTTTGATTTCTTCCAGACATCAAAGCGGCAGATCAGACAGAAAGCAGCGTGCACGTGAAGCGAACTGGTGGCCCAGAGGGCAGAAAGCATGGAGGCTGATTGAGTCGTCTGCTTCTGCAAGAACTCAACCATGTAGAGTCGGTCATGTCCGACCACCTCGGCTCTGCCCTCATCGCTGAAAACACTCACATGCTCTACTATTTATTGATCAAGGTGTAAATGCCGTCGTCACATTATGCATGTATATTATTATTCTTTGAAGTGGTTTTCTCTCTTTCCTAGTGGACATTAGACCATTACGATGCTCTGGAGTTTGGAAATACAAGAAATAATGTGCTAAATGATTTTCCAGATGTTTCTGACAAACAGTTGTAGGGATGCGACTAAAAAACATTTTCAATATTTTTATATTTTTAGTAATTAAGCTTTGTTAAAGCTCTTGAAAAGTCCACAAAAGGATGGAAAAATGACCTGATATTAACCCTTAGGAATCAGTTTAATTTACCACCCTCTTGTGCCTTTAAGGACAAAAATGTCCACTTCAAAAACTGCTGTAAAAAATAGTACAGATTAATATTTTTTTCTGCTTTTTTAAGTTAAGTCTTTTAATCAACTACAGTCCTGATCAAAACTATCAAATATTGAATAATTATCAGGACTTAAACCCTTTAAATGTCAGTTTGATTACATGAGGCTAATATTTTTTATGGAAAATGAGTTGTTTTCCAGTTAGTTATCAGTCTTGGAGATGTCAAAGCTTTGCCAAAATATTGACTTTAATGCATTATTATAAATCCCATCATAACCACCTATTTTAATTTTGAGATGAAACATAAAAGAAAATCAGCTGGAAGCAGCAAATATTTATTTCTCCTCAAGATAATAAATAATTATCTGCTGATCCATCAATTCTTAAATTGACTATTTGTTTCTGCTTTTTCCAGTTGTAATGGAGTCGACAGTGGAAAATTTAGTGGATATGCATGCAAAAAATATTTTAGAATTGTCAAAAATTTTAGGAAAAGTTTTCGTCTTAGAACAGAGAGGACTATCCAAACTGGATTAAGTAGCATTATCTTTGTATTTGTACTTTAACCATGACCTGTGTGGTTCTTTTCTTGTGGTATTTGATGGACATATCTGTGTAAGAAATAGAAAGTGGCACACAGGAAACGCATCACAGCTTGGGTTTTTTTTCTTGTGTGTGTGGCGGCATTTCCCATTTGGGCGCATGGTCTGGTATTTAGACTGAGCCGATGAGTGAAAGCTGGGACGGTTTCACAATGACTGAGCGACAGACATGCTCAGTCATCTCAGCCAGGGATGGGGTCACATGACCTCCGGACAGGAAGTCAGTTACCCCGGCTTATCTTTAAGCTCCCTGACGCTGCACAGTACGGAGGAGATTCACCAAAAGGTCATCATGAGGCCAGAAACTTCCATCCCAACAGATAAATCAGGTCAGATAAACAATTTGACATTTCACACTGGAAACCATCCCAGCTGGTTCGTCTGAGAATAAATGAAGACAGTCAAACATGACTGCGGCCTGAAGTCGTCCTCTGTGTTGTTCGAGCAAACCAAACCCTGGAGGAAGTGTGCCTCAAAGGGGATTGATATCCTCCGCGGTGTTGATATTTTTGTTTCCCAAATGTCACAAATAAGTTGTTAATTGTGGAACTTTCTGATAGAAACAAACAAGTGGACCATTAATGAGCTCCATTCAGGACCAATCATTAGAGGTCATTTCTGCAGAGCCAGACTGTCTAGAAGAGAGTTTGCTGCTCGTCTGTGTCCGTCCACTCTAAATACCATCACAATGATTGGATCTACCACTTGTACTACAAATACTACTACTACTACTACTACTACTACTGCCATCACTTCTGCTGGCCATCGTCTGCTACTGCAGTGCTGCATCTCTGTTGTTGTTATTCACACCAGCAGGACTAATTAATGGAAGTAATGGCATATATATAATAATATGCATATTTAAAACATATGCATAAAAACTTTTTTCACAAATTATCTGTAAATTACTTTTAGCAATATGAAGATTTAAAACGACCTTGGAACAACATTCGGATAAGTGTTGAATCCACTGTACTTCTGTTTATTATTTCCCTAAAAGAAATAAAGTTTAAATAAATCGACTCTTGATAAATACTAGAATGTTTTTATAAAATATCTAAAAAGTGCAGTATTCCCTAGAATTACTGAAACCTTAGTGCAAATAGAAAATAATGTCATTCATCCTGATCAGATCAGTGGTCAGATTATGAACAAATGTGTTTATTTTAGGACTGTTGAAGTTAATCAGCGGTTATCAGCAATAACGCGATTAATCAGCATTGATGTGTTATCTTGTGCGATATTAAGCTGGCAGGTCATGAAGCAGAACTCCATTCAAAAAATAAAGGAAACTAACAACACAGTCATGACTAATGCTCAAATATGCTGATAAAATTAGATTAACCATCTTTTCTGATTCTGTCCAAGTTTCTCCTGGAATTCAGCAAACAAATAATCCACCAAAGAGCATCATTAAAGTAGTAATTTATCACGTGAAATGGACAAAAAGGAAAAGATTCTTTTCACAAACAAAGTTCTTCCTGGTGTTGATGTGATTAATGCATGTTAATGTCCTAGTTTACTTTCTATTTATTTTATATTACATGTTTATTTTACTGAACGTTACACTGGGCTCTACATGCGCAGTAATGCGTACACACACATGCAGTGTTTCTGTCTGTTGGTAACAAGCAGTGGTTACTGATTCATCGTGGCCATGGCCCAGATGTTCCAGTGGTGTGTGGCAGCAGTGGACGGGGGTGTGTGTGTTTGTGTGTGTTTGCATGCACACCACTGGGCGTGTCCTTGCATACATGCGTTCATGCATGCATATGAGCATTTGTTAGTGTGTGTGTGTAATTGGGGAGTGGGCGGGCTTGTTGGGGGTGTTTGGCCCTTTTTTTAAACATAGCTGTGTTGTTATGGTTGCCTGAGCTTTGATGTTGCTCAAACCTCCCAACTAAGAGGCTCTTATTTTGGGCTCCTGACTCTGGAGAAGCCAATGACTTCCAGATTGGAGACCTCCTCACAGGGCAGGTCACCTTGGTAGTTCTCAATAAAGCAGCGTTAGGAAGAGATCCTAGTTTTGGTTCAGTATTTTAAAAGTTCATGCCATGAGCTTCAAGACTACATTGACCCAGAGCTCTGAGTATCCTGAACAGATCCATAAAATAGATAGAGCTTTATGCATTAATGCTGAACAGTTTGCTGATATGTATGTTAACTCTTTGAGTGAGAGTGCCATAGACGTAGCTATATGTCAGAGTGTTTTTTCTGCAGCAGGCACAAGAGGGCGCTCTCACACAGCCTATGAGTAAAGCTGGGGCTTCTGGGAGATGTAGTCAGAGCATAAAGAGACGGTATACACTACAGAGATCAAAACAGGAAGTGGAGACGATCGAGATTAGAGAGCAAAACAAACAGAATCTGGAGAAAAAGTGGTGATTTTGGTGAAAGTGTCCTCTACTCTACCTCTGATAAAACAAGAATGGAACAAGGTAAAAACAAACATTTTTTCATGATGAAATAGAGAGTCTCTTCTTTCATTTGAGCTATTCAGTGTTTTCAGAGACATAGTACAAAATATTCTGGGGGTCTAGAAATATGACTCAAAATGGACAAAAATGCTGGAACAAGGTGCTTTGTGTTTTATAAAATGGCTGACACTTAAAGAGTTAATGACCAAAGTAAACTACGAGGTATTTTATTTCTCAAAGGATAAAGAAATTAGATGCTTCAGACGTTTCAAGAAAACCTACACTTTCTGCATATTTCTTTGTCATTTTTGCAGTTTCTCCACACAAAACCGAGAAGGCTTTCTGGCAAATCATCATAATCCTCAGAAATCAAATGACATCCTATATGTCCTTTTTCCAGAAACATTTTCTCTCCAGAACCATATCAGCTTTTTCTTAGTCATACAGGCCAGTTTGTACCCAGTGTCAGCGAGCTGTTCAGGTATTTCCCACGGAGGTGCCTTTTAACTTCAGATACATTAACTTCCTCTTTAGAGTCGATAAAATCAGCTCTAATGTCGATAACATCTAATATCAGACGGATCTGGGCCAAAAGTTTCCACAGGATCAAATAGATTCTCAGCTGCCAGCTCATTTTTTCTGTCTCTTTCTGCACTTCTTTGTTTCGCTCATTCTCTGTTTTGCTCTTTGTCTGCATGCATGTTTGGGGAATTTTAACTCACTCAGTGTTGGAGTTTTTTCCCCTCTGTTCACCCATGAATCCCAACACTCACTCACTGTGAACATAGTTTGTTGACCCTGCCCTGTGACCTCCACGATGAAGCTTTGTTGCATTTCCAGCAGTGCATTTATGTCTTCTAAAGGCGACTGAACAGTTGCAAAAAAAACATTTCCACCTCCATCTACCTTGACGTTTGACATGTGAAAAAAAAAAAATCAAATAATCACTGATGAATTTTTCTCCATGTTGTGCTTCAGTGGAGTGACTGCATCCACAGTCAGGCTTTGGACACCAGTATCTGATCTGATTTTACGCTAAATAAATGGTTTATAAATTGCTTGTTTCTATTTGTTTTTGGCCGACGGTTTATTAAGTGCGACCTTGGTTCATTTGATGACAACATATGACGCCGTCGAGCTCCGAGGAAGCTCTTTCCTACAAAGCGTTTTGATTGGAGCCACTTGAAAGGACTGCAGAGGGCAAGGTGAATCTACCATTAACTCCCAGCCACTGAGTGTGTTATTATTACTGTCTTATTATTTCCTCCACACCGGGGCGACGATGATCGTGAAAGGAAAAGAGCGAACGAGTGTTTTCAATGTGGCATCTCTGTGAAATTTGAGATTAAAGACATTAGACTGAAAAGCACTCTGGAGGAAAAGGAACAAAAGAGAGGACGCTTTAATTTCCGCTTCAGATATAAAAAGAGACGGATCTACTTAGTGTGCATGCATGTGTATGTGAAATGCATACATACGTGTGTGTGTCAGGGTCAAGGTGGAGGGCCGTCATTACAAACAAGTGATGTCTGAGGCCCCATTAACTCTTGTATTCAGCAGCAGATTTCTGTTCAAATAGAGCGGAGATAAAAGGCAGCAACAATGTGCTGATGAATCAAAGGCCTTTCAAGTGAAATTAAACTACAGAGAGACTGAGAGCGATTTAAAAAGGTGTTCATATCTAATTGAAATTTTTAAAGTAATGGCGTCTTTGAAGTAATTACATCTTTGATGTAATCAACAAACAGGAGATTTATTATTCAGTGTTTCTCTGGTGTTTAGCAGTGGGTTTCTTCATGTTTTACGGCTGCTTGCATGATTAATTAATGTGTGTGCGATGATACGCAGTCTGCTGTGACCCTCTCAGTGTCGACGGTTTTCTCTTGAATGGTTATTTTTACGTTGAAAAACAAATTTTAAATTGTGTATTGTTGCATTAGGGGATGGAATCACCTGACACATGACAATTTGATTCAGAGGTCAAAGATTCAATTCAGAGGTTAACGATTCAATTCAGAGGTGAAAGATTTGATTCAGGGGTCTTCAATTTGGAGGTCAATGATTCGATTCAGAGATCAACGATGGAATTTACAAGATCAGTGTTCCCATTCAGAGGTCATGCGATTCGATTCTAAACCGATTCTGGATGCAACAATTTTGTATGTGTATTTCCATGTGGGATTTTTAAAGATGTAAATATGTCAAATATGAATTTGCGACTTTGCTCATCACTTCCTACTTTTGTGACGTCCCTGAAAGAAAATCAACAGATGAATTCTTTCATTGGACAAAAGGCTTTTCTTGTCATAAATCTCGTCGCTTTCCTCCTGACTCAGAGTGGTATCAGAAAATGTGGTTTCGCAGATTTGTAGTGTTTCCAAAGTATTTACTTTGCTTTCCACACACCTTCCACATGACGTACTGTAGGTCTTGACGTAGCCACCTTCTTCTCCACCTCAAAAAATCCAAAATGGTGCTGAGATTGATGCTATTAAAAAAGGTGTTTCCTGCAGAGAGGATTTAAAGGGGAAAACCACCAAAATACTGCTGAATCCAGAGTGACACGAAGGATGACACAGCAGGATGATGATTCATTGGCTCATTGATGTTAGGGGTGGGGGGAAAAATATTGATATAGCAGTATATTGCAATACTTTTTCTTCCGATATGATAGTGATTTTTAATTTCTTAATATTGATGTATATGTACTGTGTATATATATAAATATGTGCACATATATATATATGTACAACTTGTATTTTAAGCTGCATTTTAAATCTCTCACTGATCTATGTAGAATATATCACAACATATCACAATACTGCAATAATGTGTCTCATCGTGACTCAAGTATCACAATACCATACCAACTTTATTTGTAAAGCACTTTAAAACAACCACCGTGGGCCAAAGTGCTGTACAGAAGTAAAAATACAAGACAGATTAAAAGAACATAAAACAAGAACAAATATATATATATATATATATATATATATATATATATACACGCACGTGCACATACATACAAAAAAAAAAAATAATAACAATACATTCAACATCTCACATGATGTTAAAAAGCCAGGGAGAAAAGATGGGTTTTATGTCAATATCCACCCCTAATTGATGCTGGTCATTAAAAACAAAATTCACATTAGTCACGAGTCATCCCTGGAGCCTAGTTTTTGCTGTGTCATGATATGCCTTCACCTCAGCGCTCCAGGACAGCAGCAGTTCTATCACTCTATCCTGCTCAAAGCGTTTGTTAATGTCAGAAATTTAAAAAGCAGGGAAGCAGATCTTCCATCAGAACTTCTGGAAGAGTCCATATCAGCCTTCAGTCATAACCCCTGCTTCCATATGAGCCCTCTGGCATGTTATTTTTCTATTAAAAACACACATAAATCAAAGTTCAGTGGGTCACAGCTGAAAAAATCCTGTATTTACCATTGATTTGCACTGTGAATTTATTCTCTGACGATTTATGTCAGCCTGCAGGGGTGGGTAACTCTACTCCTGGAAATTAAAGGGTGAGTTTCCCTTGTGTGTGTGTGTGTGTGTGTGTGTGTGTGTGTGTGTGTGCGCACCTGAACATATGTGTTACTCCTCTTTTACTAAAAACATTGCCAAATTTCCGTTTCAAAGATGCCAAAGTGTTATTTGATCTTTGTGTGTGTGTGTGTCTGTTTCGGCTGAGGTAATTATGTGTAAGTTGTGTGAGTGTATGTGTGTGGTGGGGTGAGGAAGAGGAGGGGGGGATTTTTTTAAATACAGAGGGGTTGATAATTATGGGTTAAATGAGTGCTCTCAGTCAGCCTCCCTGAGTGTGTGTAAAAAAAGGAAGGCGCAGCGAAAGCCACTTCAAGGCCAGCTAATTACCCCGAGGAAGAGAGGAAGCATAAATGGACGATTTTGCGGCTATAATGTTTCAGCATAACGGCTACATGGACCTCAGCACGTGAAACGGAGCCACAGCTACTTCTGAAGGCTCCTGCACAGATGTTTGCATCCACATGTGCAGAAGCTGTGGAGAAGCAGGTTAGCTGTGATCCAGTGTGCTCATATTCACACAGGTCATGATCGATTTCCAGTGGTGAACATGGAGGTTGCTAGTAGTGAAGAAAACGTTGATTTGGCATATATGGAGTGGCGATTTAAAAAGTGGGTATTGGCAATGACTTCACGATACGATACAGTATGATCGCGATACTAGAGTTACGATATGATTAATTATCGTGATATGTATCGTATTGTATCGTGAAGTCCTTGCCAATACCCACCCCAATTGTTATTGGCAAAAACTTCATGATACAATACGTATGGCGGTACTTGAATCACGATACATTATTGTGATATTGCGATATATTGTGATATTCTACATAGATCACTGAGAAATTAAAAATGCAGCTTAAAATACAAGTTGTATATACAGTATGTACACGTGTACATGTATTTATATATGCAGAAGTTGCTGTGGATTTACAGCTGGCCCAAAGCATTACTTTTTTGAGGGGAAAATTGATATTAAGAAGTTAAAACTCAATATTATATCAGAAGAAAAAGTATCACAGTATATAGCCATATTGATATTTTTTCCCCACCCCTAATTACCAGTGGACAGATTGGATTTTAAACTATGTTTCTGCTAAGTTGTATCACAGCATCCAGCATGTGAACACATCTGATTTAGTGCTGAATGAATCTTTTTTTTTTTTATCCTGCAGTTTGTTTGTTTAATCTTGAGTCATTTTGTGAAGCGAACACTCCCAAGCAGTAAATATCTCTCCCGTCGCTCGCCTCCATCCCTCATGACTGTTGTGTTACCATGACAACGTGGACGAGTTTGGTTTCCCCCTTTTTATTCTCAAACTGTCAAAATTTTGTCAACATCTTTGGATGTTCCCTTAACCTGCAAGACTCCTCCTCCACCTCTGAGGGTTTTTTTGGGTTATAATGAATGCACACCACCTTATCTTAAACTTAACCCCCTCCTCCTCCTCCTCCCTGCACCTCCTCCCGTACAGAGGCAGTGTGTTTTGTTTTCGCGTCTCTCCACATTAAAAGCGGTTTAGCAGTTTGATCTTAGCTCTACGGCTAGCTGCATAGCATGCATATGAAGGTGTGTGTGTGTGTGTGTGTGTGTTTGGCCAGTGAGAAGGACTTAAAGGTGTTGATGGATAGGAAAGGAGCCGTCGAGTGTGTGTGTGTGTGTGTGTGTGTGTGTGGAAGCTCTGCCTTTAAGTGATAAGGTATTCACTTTGTAACGCAGCAGGAGGCTCCAGATCTGCCCCTCTGTAGTGCTGATGTTACCCCCCTTATCCCCCCCACGAAATAAAAAAAGATTAAAAACTTCTTAGATATATTCATATACATGAGAATCTGCCTCTGCCAAGCTGTCAAAGGCTCATAGAGCAGGGAGACACACAGATACTGTACATCCATCAGTCCTCCACACATTCACATATGGCTGGGTTGAACCAGTGTTTCTGCGTCCGAGGCTACCCGGTTGGTTGCGTCCAACTTTTGCAAACCGCCGTGACGTATCGCGTGTCAGCCGGCATGCTGCGAGCATTAGCAATAACTTATTGAAAGCCATTTGTAAACAGAAACATGAAAGCAAAACAAGCTCGCACGCAGTCTCACTTGATCATCAAAGGCTTATCGATCAAATGGGCCGCCTCCTCCTCCTCCTCCTCCGCCTCCTCCTCCTCCTCCTCCCTGCTCCAGTGAAAACCAATGAGAGAAAAGTACACCCCTTCTTGTTTGTCCACATTTCTTTCTTTCCATCTTTCTCGTCTCGTACATGATGTTGGTGTCTTTTCAAACATCAAGATGGTCTTTAGTTTATCAGCTGTTCTTTGTTGACTTTATAATCCCTCATGTGTTGGATTAAAAAAAAAAACAAGGTTGTGATAATAAATCAGTTTTTTCCTCCTCGTTAACACTTTAACATTTCAATTAATGGCTAAGAAATGTGAATATAACCCCTCTGAAGGTGGAGTCATTTTTACTTCCTGGTTCATATTTGACCCGTCACGACTATAATGAGTGTGTCGACCTTAAAATAACTGTTGGGTGTAATTTCTGTCTGTGTTTGTGACTCACCTCGAGCAGATTCAGTGTGAAACGAGGCAGGAAATGGTCTAAATAGATTCTGTGTCTCTTCAACAGTCCAACAAAGTGTCGGTGGTGCAGCAGTCTCATGGGATGCACCCGCTGACGTCCCTCCTGCCCTACAGCAACGAGCACTTCAGCCCGAGTCCTCCACATCTGCCCACGGACATGAGCCAGAAGACAGGTGACACACCACACACACACATTCATATATATATATATATATATATATATATATATATGCACTACAGGCCAAAAGTGTGGACTTCAAGTTTCTGTTCACAATGCCTTTATATGTATTTTAGGATGTATTTACTGCATAATCAGACTTTGTCTTCATTGATATGAACCATTTTTCTCAGTTTACCTTCAGGTAAACATTGATGTTTCCACACCAGTGATGACAAAAGAAAAGAAGGGCTTAGATTTAGGGACCAGAAGGATTGCAAGAGTCACAACTTAAGTGCAAAAGTTAAAAAAAAACAAAAAAACATCACTTTGGCTTTTGTAAGACGGAGTATTAAGGCCACGTTGAATTTCTTCTTTCTTTTTAAACAGACTTTGAGATTGAAGTCATTATTTACAAGATTTAAGCAATTATTTATGAGAATGAAGTCAATATTACAAGAATAAAGTGGTAATTTTATGAGAAGAAAGTCATAATGTTCTAATGTGTTGTTGTAGAGGAGGAGTTGGTAAAAACTTTGGTAAAGTTAATATATATATATATATATACGTATATATATACATATGTATATATATATATATATATATATATATATATATATATATATATATATATATATATATATATATATATACATACGTGTATATATACATATGTATATATACACGTATGTATATATATATATATATATATATATATATATATATATATATATATATACATACTTCTACACATGATGATTTACAACTGTAATTTATTTTACATATATGTATGTATACATATATATTCTGATATTAGAATGATAGTTTACCTGCACACACACTGAAGTTTAGAAGTTTATGTGGAAACACATAAAAACTGCATAACACACACACACACACACACACACACACACGTATGTATGGAGGCACGCACACAGTGTGTGAAGCTCAGTCAGCCTGTGGCGGTTCAATGGCTGCTCTGAAGTGGCCTGATCCTCTGAAGGGACCGCCAGCCACACACACACACACACACACACACACACACACAAACACACAAAGATGGAAACAATTAGAGTGACAATCGCCCAAGCCATCGCTGCAGCACACACACGGTTCTCCTTAGTGAGCGCTGTGCATACAAACACACTGCACTCTTATTTGAAAGTCACAAACAAACACACCCTGACATTTCAACACTGCACTTTAGTTTTTGTTTTTTTTTTGCCTTTCAAAGAAGTGGAGCCCCGGTCGGTCCATCCGTCGCTTTGATCCGGTGTGAGATACCTAAACTGCTGGACACATGTACACGCTGTTGAATTTGCTGAACGTATTCATGATCCAACATCATCATCGCCTTTCGTCTGGTCACCAGTCGAAATCTGAGCACTTTGACGTCCCTCAGAGGACTAAACATTCATGTATTAAAGAGGAGCTCCACTGATTTTACACATCAAAGTGTGTTTTTTGGAGTCTTTTTTGCTCCAAAGGGAGGCAGAGTGTGATGAACTGGTTGGTTGGAGTTTGAAAATAAAATCTGCAGTTTGAAGTAGTGACTTTAACCCAACCAGCAGCTGCAGGCTACATTAGCCGCTACCAGCTTGAGCAACAAGCTGCAGCCATTTACTGCAACATCTGTAAAACTATTGTCAAAACACCTCAAAGGGCAAAACTTTCCCAAAACCAAAACATGCGATTTTTGATTGCTTCTTGTCGGTTGCATGACATCATCGTCGAGTCTTTGGTCGGAGCTTCTGTCGTAGGTTCAGGGAAAGACGCTGGAGCTCACGGTGCTGTGGTTCTGCACAACGAGGGGGTAAAACCAGAAAACAGCCTTGCTGGCGTACGCTCTGGATGAGCAACTGTCAAGGAATGAACGGAACATCCAGCTCTCTTCATACATCCAAGAGACAAAACCTTTTTATTTTGAACCATTCGTAGCTTTTCCATGAAAATTATAGCACATTTAGCGCTAATTATTTCATAAACACCATTTATGAACTACATCCCAGCACGCTGTAACGAACACACATTTTATCAATTAAAGGATTATTAAGCAACAATGTTCGTCACGGTTCACTCAAACATGGCTCCTCAGCGAACTAATGATGGATTACTAACAGACGATTAACCCTTAAACACCCACGCACACTTTGGATTATCATAACTACATAATGGTTTGTGCTTTCGGGAAAAATCCAGCTGTTTCTGAAAGCTGAGATGTTTCACTTAACAGCTGAATTATGGTGTCATTACTTCTGATTTCATTACTGCATCTCCTGGAAGCTGGAGAAGCAGCCTCTTTAGTTAAAAAAAACACCTGTGTATACAGTAGTTTGCATTTTATGGCAGATTTTTGCAAGAGACAAATACTCACAAAAAAAACTCCCACAGTTCCTTAAAAAGTCTTAAAATGTCTTAGATTAAAATCTGGGTAATTAAGGTCTTAAATTGTCTTAAATTTTCCATAAATTTACTGTAGGTATTAAATTTTCAGATGGTGCGTTTAAAGCCAATAGGAAAACACAGCTTTCAGAGATTTACTGATATTTTGTTCACTTCTTTGTTCTTGAGTTGTGAGATTAAAGTTGCAGAAAAAAGTGTTATGCCTTCAATTTATATCATTGTTGCAAGTGTGAAAGGGCTGGAAAAATAATCATAAAAAATATTTTCGGAGACTAATCTGTTACCAGATTTTTTTTTCCTGCAAAATATCGATATCAGCAAAAAACTCCACATTGGTCAAGTCCTGCAATCTAATTACTTTTTTTAACATTTTTTTGGTCTTAAAGTAGTACAATGATAAAGTAGTAGAACGATGAGTGTGGGCAGCTTGTAACTCAGTTTAACACAGTTGACGATCATGAAATGGAGCGCTGATATGCTGAGTTTACAACAGTTATGATGGTGAAGAGGAAAAAATGAGAGGAAAGAAAAGAGGTTGATAGCAAAAGAAGAGGAAAACACTTGAACTGAAGTCTTTTCTCTGCTCTGATTAGATATTGGAGTTTGACCTCAGGCAATCTGCTGCTTGCTTCGTCTGGAAACCCCCTTTATCCTTCAAAAACACTCCCTGTGTCTGGTCTAGACTGTGTGTGTGTGTGTATGAGTGTGTGTGTGTGTGTGTGTGTGTGTGTGTGAGACAGATGCTAGCACTCTGACTCAGCCCTTAATGACAGACTGGAGCCACCTGCTAACAAACCCTTACAGACGCTCACACACTGCTGAACATGACGCTTCTCACACCATCTCACCTGAGTCCTGACTGTCAGGAACATCTCACACACACACACACACACACACACACCCACCCCTTACCTCACCCCTCATATCATTCGTCAGCTCCTCACAGGTAGGGTTTGCCTCATCAATGATGTCATTTTTAGCACACCTATCTCCTCTCCTGTCCTCACGCTGTCCTGCTCAACGTGGATCAATACAGTTTTATGGCTGCTGGCAGAAAATCTGAGGATTAAAGCTGAAGTAGGACGAGAAGTGCGTTGAAAGCTAAAAAAAAACAAGCGGTCGTATGTGATCTGAACATGTAACATACTGTAGAACTAAAGACTGATTTTGTTTGACAGTTTGACTAAAACTCTGCGATATATAAAATGTCTACCGTAGGATATAAGGCTCTGTCGTTTATATCATAACTACTTGGTTAGCTCTGTTGCTACGCTAACGTTAGCGTTACTCTGGTTGTGCTTTGGATATGCTGTGTAAAGTAGGGGTGGGTATTGGCAAGGACTTCACGATACGATACGTATCGCGATACTTGAGTCACGATACGATACATTATTGTGATATTACATCATGTTGCGATATTCTACATAGATCACACACCGCGTGCACATGGACAAGCTTAATCGTGTAATAAAGGCATCTAAACGTATCGAATTCATGTGCACATGCTAAGGATCGTATTAATATTATCTGATATAAAGAAGCTCCATGTGCACAGGGACTTTGGGACAGACCACCCCGCCGAGTTGCAACATCGGATTTAGCGAAATCCAGTATGATGCTACCATGTGACCGCAGTGACTGACAAATTTAAAATGCATCTTAAAATACAACTTGTATATGTGTACAGTACTGTTTTTTTAATTAACTTCTTATTTCAACACAAGCAAGTCGTTCTGGATTTACAGTCGGCCCAGAACATGCCTTTTTTGGTGAGGGGTAATCCTAAGAAATTAAAAAGTGATATTATATCAGAAGAAAAAGTATCACGATATATTGCCATATTGATATTTTTTCCCATCCCTGGTGTAAAGCACAACTTAACGTTGGATAATCCAGATGCTTTGTGCTAGCATGTTTACGGCATGTTGAACGGACTGGTTTACGGCGCTGGTTGCTAGGGAGGAAAGAGAGGTAAAGTATCATGGAGAGAGAAGTGGAAACAGAAAATAATATTACATCAGAAAAAATACTATTTTGGGATGTTTATCATTATCAGGATATAAAACTAGCTATATCAAGATAAGAAATTTTGTCCATGTTTCTACTATATTTGAATTATTAGAATTCTGAAAAGGGAATTTCTTTTGTCTTTCATGATTTTTTTTTTTACCACAATAGAGTTTGAACAATTGCAATTAAAAAGTACAGTTTTATGACGACCTGATTCAGTTTCTTTTTTCTTTTTTTTGTATAAACATACTAATATTTTTTTCATTTATTTATTGCTTTTCTACGACACAAAATAAAAGAAAAAACACAATACTATGATTCACATTTTCATCATGTTCATCAGAGATGTGATAACTGTTTTCTCCTCTTTTTTTAACTTTTTCTTGGCCTTTTGTGTCCCTCTGCACACCAGCGACGTGTGAAATACCAGGTTTTTACCATCAGTGTTACAGTTCAGATGTCGTCATGTTGGTGAAGGCTCATAGTCACTGTAGATGGCTGCAGTAATGACTGTAATAATCAGGCAGAGTTTGTGAACAAGTAATGTCGTGTCTCTGCTCAAAGCTGACACCTTTATCCTCCTTTGTTGTGCGTCGAGCTCTCACTTTATTCTCACTGCACCGTTTACTTCCTGTGTTGTTTCCATCAGCGCCCACTGTTTGTTTTCACTGCTGCCTGGAGGAAGTTAAAGGAGGACCGTCAGCATTTCAGCTTTATTAACCCCAAAAACCTTTCCTTTACTAGTGAAAGTGAAAAACAAAGTATGTCAGTGCTCTCTAGTTATTAGATGGATGGATGGACGGATATATAGATGAATGGTGGATATACAGATGGATGATGGATCGATGCATATATGGATGGATGGATGATAGATGGATGGATATATAGATGATGTGTATGTATAGATGATGGATGGATGGATGGATGGATAGGTACAGAGATGGATGGATGGATGGATGGATGGATGGATATATGGAGGATGGATGAATGATGGAGATATGGTTGAGGGATGGATGGACATATGGATGATGGATGGGTGGATGATATATGGTTGAGGGATGGATGATATATAGATGGATGGATGATGCATGGATATATGGTTGAGGGATGGATGGATATATGGATGGATGGACGGACGGATGGATATATAGATGATGGATGGATATATGGATGGATGGATGGACCGATGGATATATGGTTGAGGGATGGATGATATATAGATGGATGGATGGATGAACACAGAGATGGATGATATATGGAGGATGGATGGATGGATGATATATGGATGTTAGAAGGATGGATGATGGATTGATGATATATAGATAGATGGATGGATGATGGTTTGATGGATATATAGATGGATGGATGGATGACAGAGATGGATGGATATATGGAGGATGGATGGACGGATGATATATGGATGATAGAAGGATGGATGATATATAGATAGATGGATGGATGATGGTTTGATAAATATATAGATGGATGGATGGATGGACGCAGAGATGGATGGATATATGGAGGATGGATGGACAGATGATATATGGATGATAGAAGGATGGATGATATATAGATAGATGATGGATGGATGATGGATTGATGATATATAGATAGATGGATGGATGATGGTTTGATGGATATATAGATGGATGGATGGATGACAGAGATGGATGGATATATGGAGGATGGATGGACAGATGATATATGGATGATAGAAGGATGGATGATATATAGATAGATGGATGATGGATGATAGAAGGATGGATGATATATGGATGGATGGATGGATGATGGATTGATGGATGTATAGATAGATGGATGGATGATGGAATGATAGATAGATCAGTGGATAGACTGATAGATATACTTAAAAATATCTTAGCATGTTGCACCTGATTTATCAGATCAGATGAAATATCTTTTTCCACTTAAATTTTATTTACAAAGCACTAAAACCCAAAGACACTTAACAAACACAAGGAAAAAAAAACTTAAGAACAGACAAAAACAGTGTTTCTACCATCACTACACCAAACTAGGTATTAATATTATTCAAATAAATTAGGTTTGGTGTAATTATAGTTTAGAAATGTTCACGTTTTTCAGTTAAGACTGTTGCCTCAGATAATAGAAATCCTCATCTTCTGTCTGTCTCTATTTATATACCGTATATCAAGGACTTTTTTAAATTAACATCTCAAGTAGGAGTGCCTTCTTTTATTTATGTTATTGTGAGCAGTTTAAAATATGTTTTAGTTTCATTTTCAAGCTGAACATTGCTTCAGACTGGAGTTCTTGAAATTAAAGTTGCGCTAAAGTGACGACTGATTATTCAAGAAAACAAATAAAAAAAGTACCTTGATCACTCTTCAGATGAGTCAAATAAAATGAAAATGTGCTGAATAATAAGAGAAGAGTCGTATTAGACACGGTTTTTGTACTCTTTCGTTTTACACTGTAAAAATCTGACTTTTGCTTTGACTCTGAGCTCTTAACTAAAGTAAGTGTCCCTGTCTTTGAGTAAAATTCGTCAGCCCTCATTACTGTAACAAAACACTGCAGGGTTTCTGCTGGTCTTGGGCTCTTTTATGTACACCACATCGGCTGCTTGTCAAGTCATTTAAAAGCTCAGATGCTGCAGCACTTTCACTCTCAGTGGTTAGAAACACCACAGCACATTATCAGCGCAGGGATACTATTTTCAGCTCCTCCGGTCTCGCTTGAACTCGATACCGAGCTCATGCAGAGCCAGCTTTGACTCAGTTTCCCTTTTTAAGATGTTTCCCGAGACGTTGACATGGAGACCGTGAGATAGTCATTAGACGGCTTTGAAAAGGGAGATTCCAAAGAAAACTGCCCCGTTACTGCCGCTAATTTCCCCCTTCAGGTTTCCCAACAACAAAACAGACCTGCAAAAAACGTGACTTACAGAAACCAGCGTTGTTTCCGTCACATTCAAGTGTGACAGATAAACAGTGAGAAGAAACTTTTGAGTCTGATTTGTGTTTTTGAGCTTCGTCTTTTCAGGGAAGTATGAACACGTGTCGTTATTAATGCTCATTTATATTCTCAGCCGGTAAAATGCATTATGGATGGGTTAACGGGGCAATCTCATCTGAGACTGAGTCAAAAGCAATTTAATTTTCACTTTTATGCTGTACAATTTAAACACAAACAGAAAAATCCATATAAGCCTGAGGGCACATTGAGCGTTCAGATACTCTACACACCTCTTTTTATTTATCATGGACGTCTCAGTGCCGACCAGGTTAAATGCAAAAGCAGCACAAGACGTTTTTCCTCCATTCTGCATTCTTGTCTCACATTTTTCTGTCAACTAATATTCTGAGAAATCAGCCTTTTGTCTGTCAGGCATGGTTCAAAACAACTACAATACCCATGATCCTCTGTCACTGTTGCTACAAAGTCAATTAGAGTGTTAAGAGAGTTAAAAACCCACCGTCATCATTTCTGAAATCTTTCAAAATTCATCCATAATTCATTTTTAAGCAGCATATTTTGTCTCCAGGAATAATCTTTAGGGCTGGGAAAAATATTAATATGGTAATATATCGTAATACGCTTTCTTCTGTCGTAATATTAATTTTTAATTTCTTTTTATTGATTTTTTTTTTCCTCAAAGAAAGTCATGTTTTTGTCCGAACAACTTCGGCACCTATATATGTATTTGTGTGTGTGTGTGTGTGTGTGTGTTTATATCGCAATATGTCGCAAAATCACAATATCGCAATATTGTATTGTATCCTCTCCTAGTATCTGCCTCTTGGTTTTGCACGTGAAATAACTTAACTCTCTGTAATTGGATGATTCTTGGCAAAATGCACCCTGGGAGTCGTAGTTTAACAGCCTCTTTACTTTATATGAAGGCACCAGGCCGTTTAGAGGTCAGTGATTTTTTTGTTTATTTATTTGTTTGCTCCGTCACCCTGCTGCTCCAACTCATGTAAATTAAAGAGGAGTCTGTGTTTTGTCATGCAGTCCTGTCGTCAGTCTGAACGCAGCCTGAGGCTAAAGCCTGTGTTTACTAAAAGTGGAGTTTACTCTGATAAAGACCTCTGTTTGGTGAACCTTGTTCATGTGTCAGTTTCATACATCAGACCAGTGATGGGAAGATGTTCCAGCAGAGACTCGCCCTCTTTTAGCGCTCTGTTATCTCTATTTGAACACATGAATCACACAGAGTCTGTAGGGTAACACAGCGTTACACAGCTGGCTTTGTCTGTCTCATGAACATGCTTTTCATCGCTCTCTCATATAATATCTGTTAATGTGTCTTAGATTTATGCACAAGCAATAGCATTTTAAATATTGTGTTGCTCATTTAGGGTGCTTAAACTGGTGCTATTTTTGGAGGACTGAAAACTTTTGTTCACATAAGAAGACGAGAAGGGTAGGCTTTAAAAAGTGCTGTGAAGGACGAGAGAGAGGGATGGGAAAAGACGAGTAAAAGGTAAAAGCGAGGTGAGGAGGACAGAGGAAGGGCGTGGTGGGACAGACGAAGGACTGGAGTGGAGAGACAGGTCGACTGACTCAGTCGCATTCCTGTCGTCCAGATTTATGGCGGCTCGGGGTCCTGAAACAGGCCCGGAGCCACGGCCAAATTACAGTCATCCAGAGCATTCCTCTGCTGCAAACACAGGTTAGCAGCCGGGCCGCGCTAAGTGCTAGGTGCTGCCTGTTGACAAATGACTTCCTTTGAAGGACACAAAGACAGAGACACATGGAGAGAGGCTGGGGAGTTACTGTCTGCCTTTCTTTTGTTGGAAAACATCTCTGCTAAAAGTGGAAGCAGAGAGCGACTCGGCGCTGTTCTGCATGTTTGGGTGTGTTGAACAAACCAGTGAAACCTACCGGAGGGTCCCACACACTCCATCACACTGAGGCATGATGGGAACAGACGTGTGTGTGACCTGTGTTAACGGTATCTGAGTGTTTTAATAGCAGGTTCCCAGCCTGCTAATACTGATAATAGCCCATCAGACCTGAGGCCAGGGCTGGAAGTGTGTGTGTGTGTGTGTGTGTGTGTGTGTGTGTGTGTGTGTGTTATGATGTCTCTAATGAGGAAAGAGTGATTACATGATGTTCCTGTGTGTGTGTGTGTCCTCCAGGCGTTCACAGGCATCAGTCTCAGGACCTCTCAGGCTACTACTCCCTCCCTCCAGGCGGCGTCGGCCAGATCACTCCCTCCATGGGCTGGTGAGTCTCCGTCCCACGCTCACCTCCGAGTGTCCCTTCTGGGGTTCCTGGGCCTCTCTTTGAGAACCACTGATATATTATAACCTGTAACTATTTTTTGGTAATCATCCATTTTCAGTAAACTCGACTGCATTTTGGTCAAACAAAAAGGACTTTATTTTGACACCAAACATTTAATCGTTGAGAATCTAATCTCTTCAAACATGCCTCTTCTTCTTCTTCTCCTTCTGATTTTTTTTTGCACCATTAACATGTATTTAATCTGACCCCTAACCTTCAGACATTCATTTACCTCACAAACACCTTCATCATCATCTTCTTCATACTCACTGTGACCCAGGTCAGTGTTTCATACATCACTGTCTCACCTGCTGTCAGCGTCGCTAACCCAGGACCCCGTTGCCATGGAAACCACCTCCTTTGGCTCTCTTGTTTAGGACTCTCGGGTCAACTTTGTCGCCTTTGGTGAAAACAAAAGGAATGTGGACAATATTTAAAAGTCCATCTGTCAGAGTTTTACTGCCTAACATGAAATGATCGGTGATTAAAGGAGTTAATAAGGTTTGAAGCAGGAAGTTGTTGCCAAGAGATTGTCTCAGTGAAGGTCAAAGGTCATGTGTTGGTCAGATCTGAATATGTATCTTGCCATCTTCTTCCTGTATGTGGTGGATTCAGGAGAAATCAAGTAGATTCTGGCTTTATATGAACTAGCAAACAGTGTGTTTTGGGCTTTTATCCGCTTCATTGTGTTTTGGTGAAGCAGCAGAGAGCTGTGTAGTGTGGGACGTCTGCAACATCTGCTCCATATTTAGTCATTTCTTTTAGTTTCCATTGGTCCTGAGTGGAGATGTCACGCTGCTCGATTGTGAACTTATAATGTCAGACCTCCATTGATTTATGGATCAACACAAATCCATTTATTACAACCTACAGTATCTGTGCCTGGACCAAATCCCCTGCAGGAGCAGTTAAAGGCTTACATCAAATGTCATGGAGATTTGAAGCTGAAGCTTAAAAACTGTGTACACATACGCATGTGTTTAGGGCTGTTTTTCATGTTTCTGTCCGCAGACATTTCTCAAGGCATTTTATCTTTTTCAGACCCTTCACTGTGGAGTTTCACAAATATTAGGAGCAGCTAATCTCCTTTAACCCAGATTATCTGCTTGTTTTGGCCCCCTCTGGTATGCTTCTTTGTCCATCGTGGAGAATGAGCAGTTAAATGTCAAATCTGTTGTCTTCGCTGGTCCATGACCACCTCCACACGTCCCCCAGGTCTGAATTATTTCACTTGTGTTTTATTGTTTGGAAGGACACAGTAGAGTCTCATAAACATGTTGGATTATTAAATAAAGTGTGAAAGCAGAGTGAGAGTGGAGCCTCCTCCTGTAAGGAGCAGAAGCTCTGGATTATGTTCAGAAAGAGCCACGTAAGAGATGCTATGATAACAGCTTAAATTTTACACCTGGAAAAACAGTCCATCAGTTTTCAAAGTCATCACCTTCTGTGGGGATGTAACTTCTTTGTTGTGACTTGAAGTCAAAATGTAACGAGGAGAATGAAACGAGGCCGCTTCGCTTTTCATTTCATTCCCAGCATACCTCTGTCCAGCCATGCCTGTCACACCGGAGGTATTTCAGCCTGGCTGTGTGATGCCGTTACGAAGTCTGGTGTTTGAAACATCGGACCAAAAATATGCATCGATTGGGGTGTGTGTGTGCAGCGTCCTGCTGAAGTAAAAGCAGATGGATTTGTGTTTTTTAACCTGGGTTAAAGCAGGATTACAGCATGAGTGGTCCTCCAGGAGTCCATGAGTCTCTCCTCACTGTCTGTGCAGCGCTGCCTCCTCCTGGGGCTGAAGCGTGAGACGAGGAAGTGTGTGATAATGAGGACTGTAAAGGTGATTTAAATGCTAGATGTGGATTGGAGCTCGTGTGTGTGCATACGATGAAACCTAAGGATGAGTCGGGGGGTTGTCGGCTCTCGGGAGGCAGAAGTGTGGTTTTCTACATATCAAAGGCTCTAGCTTACATCCCATCCCCACCCTCGACCTCCTGCCGAGTGTTTGTGTTCCCGCTCAACCAAGTGTTGACACACAGCTGTCAACAGCTGATCCAGACCCTGTGGGGGTGGAGGTGTCGCCATCAGTTCTCTACTAAAACTCAAATTATAAATAAGAAAGAAAATGAAGTGTTGTTTCTATTCCATGCATCTTTAATATCTGTATCACAGCTGATTAGCTCATTTTTACCAGTGTTGATTGATGAATAATGAAGGTTGGAGTAAAATGGTAGTTTTTCTGCTGTGGCAGGCAGAGCCAGCCAGTCTATCCCTCTCTGTCCCCCTGTGGATTCAGGCAGCCCTACTCATCCAACCTGTCCAGCGCCGCCTCCTACTCCAGGTATCGTAGCCTGCTGGTCGGACCGAGCCAGACCGAGCCGAGAAAGTAAAAGCAAAAAAAAAAAAAAAAAGACAACGCTCTCTGCGCTCTGCATCATCCCCTCCTGTTTACAGCACATTGAAAAAGCCTGAGTCCTATTGGAGCCAGTGTGCTGTAAACAGTGTCGCCAAACTGAGCCGAGCTAAGCCGAGCCGAGCTACACGCATCAGGATGTTAACTGCTTTTTGTCTTTGCTATTGCTTTTTTATTTTCAATATTGTGTGAGCTTGAACAGTAAAAAGAACTCCTGCAGCTACAGTGTCCTCACATCAATCAGCCAGCTGTTTTTAATCGTTTTGATCAGATTATTTGTTCCAGCCTCGCATATTGTTTGTTTTAGACCTGTAACAACTTCTGGATCTTCTTCATGTCACGCCTTTAACTTGGTAGTCTTTATACAGTACGTGCATGATGTTAATTCTGTATTTCTGTATGACATTCAACCCCGTCTGTGAACAGTTGCTCCACGCAGGTTTGACAACAAACTAATTTTGGGTTTTTATTCGACCCAGACGCTCGCTCCAGCAGCAGCTGATGCTTATTGCTGCTTCTTTGTCCGTCAGCCTGTTTTCTGTCCTGCTTTATGTCCACAGTGGTGCTGAGACCAACCAAAAACACCTTCCGTCTGCTGGATGAAGCGTTAAAGATGATGTTAAAGAAAGGAGGGTTTTCCTCTCACAGCCGCTCACTCTGTGATGCTCTAGCGCCCTCTAGTGGCTTTAAATGGGCACGTCTTTGCTGAATAAAACAACCAAACGGCACATTTAAGGCCACCATGAGGCTTTTTTTCAAGCTTCAGGCTTTAAATCTGACGCTCCCACTCAAAGCAATACTCTGGACTAACTAAAGTTGTTTTATTTTCTCTTCTCCTCCTCCACAGGTTCCCTCACTCTCTGATGCTCGGCCCATCGGGCATGCATCCGACAGGGATCCCCCACCCCGCCATAGTGCCCCCTTCAGGCAAACAGGAGCACGAGCAGTACGACAGGGGCATGTACATGTAAGCATCACCTGATCTTTGTACACTACTTAATTCATTTTTACCTAACTTTATGTTTTTTTATTCTTTACTGTTTTTATATTTGTAAATGAAAATAAAAGTTTTTGATTTGATTTATTTTAGTATTTTTTTGTATATGTTTTTTAACTTGATACTTGAAATCACTGCTGTTTTGTGGCATATACCTTAACCTAACTCAGAGTTTATATTTCTGCTCTCCTGCACCAAGTATTTTTCTGAGATTTTAGTTCTTGATTCAATATTTGCATTTTAATTAATCCAGCCTAGTTTATTATAGTGTATCCTAATATTACAAATCATAAATTTATGAGGGGAAAAGTTTAGTTAGCTTAGTTTTAAAAGATTAAACATTAACTATTGCACAGAGCCAGGCTAGCAGTCTTTATGCTAAGCTAAACTAAGCTAAGTGTCCTTGCTGTAGCTTATTTAACACACAGACATGACAGTGCTATTGATCATCTCATCTAACCTTCAGTAAATAAGTGAATATTTACATTTACGTTTATGAATTTGTTAAAAACTGTAAATAAGCAACACTCTGGTCAAATCATTGCACACACAAAGTAAAAGAGAAAACTACTAACTCTGGTTGTTTCTCCATCCTTACCTCCATCTCCTCCTCTTCCTCCCTGCTCTTCCTCCCCCTCCAGGAAGCCACATGTGGAGGCCAAGCGGGAGAAGGAGCCCAAGAAGCCGGTCATCAAGAAACCCCTGAACGCCTTCATGCTCTACATGAAGGAGATGAGGGCAAAGGTCATCGCAGAGTGCACATTAAAGGAGAGCGCCGCCATCAACCAGATTCTGGGACGAAGGGTGAGGAAGAGGAGCAAACACACTCCAACCAAACACACTCAGACTAATCCTGTTTCCAGGTCAGTTTGTAATTTCACACATGAGGAACATGAGAGGACTGAGGTAACGTGAACTGTTCTCCTCTCATACTGGTGCTGCTGGGATCAGAACAGTTTGTTTTTTGAATATGTGTCACAATTTGATCCTATTCTTTAGAATTTATTTTCTCTGTATAATTTATTATAAGATCATAGTGTTGTTATTTATGGTAAATTGATGTAATTTGTTAAAACACTTAAGAACAGTGGTATACACACAACGTTATTATCATTATTTATTATTTATTAATAATATTTTTACGGTAAATTCATGTAATTTATTAAAACACTTAAGAATAGTGGCATACACAAAGTTATTATCATCATTTTTATTATTATTATTAATAATGATATTATTATTATTAATAATAATAATAATATTTATGGTAAATTGATGTAATTTGTTAAAACAAAAATAGTGGTATACACACAAAGTTATTTATAATAATTTATCATTTATTATTATTATCAAAGTTATCAGTGTGAAAGCAGAAAAGGTGATTAAAATAAAAATGGTTTGTCCTTTTTTTTCCTCTTTCTTTCTGTCTTAGGTAAATATTAAAAGAGGAGCTCAGAATAAGATAAAATAAGTCAGGCCTTGTTTTCAGTTTGAGGTGAATTCTTCCAGCACAGAGTGAACATGACACCCCTAGAGAGTGACTGTGGTCTCACTTCCTGTCTGCAGTGGCACGCTCTGACCAGAGAGGAACAGGCCAAATACTACGAGCTGGCCAGGAAGGAGAGACAACTCCACATGCAGCTCTACCCGACCTGGTCCGCCAGAGACAACTACGTAAGATCTGCTCTCCTTAGCCTTTGTCTTTCCTCCTCTTCCTCCTCTCTATCAATCTGAAAAAAAAAAAAACAACCAGACGAGTTTTTAAAAAGTGATCAATTTGAGGAGGCACTCTGGGGCCATGTCTAGAGAGAAGAAGTCACCTGGTTACCACTGTTTGTTTAAATTATTACGTTAAATTATTTAACAGCTGCTGCTTACTAAAGGGTGTGCTTTTGAACTTATTATGCAAATATAATGATATTAGATTATAAGCATAACCTCAAGGAACATTGTTTTATACTTGGAATAGTTTTTTATTTATCCCCCATTGGGGGAAATTCACCCATCACAGCAGCACAGACAAATTACAGTAATGAAAATACAATAAACAACAGTAAAATACAGAAATAAATAAGTAATAATAATAGAATAAATGTACTAAATAACAAAGGAAGAAAATATATTTTAAACTAAATGTTAGTTAAACAGAATTATTAAATGAATGAAATGCACTTTTACCATTCGTTATGTGGAATAAGAATATAGTTTACCATTTATTCCTTTTCTTTCCTGTTGAGAAATTTATTTTAACGTTTGAATTTCACAATTCGTAATATAAATGAGCACCAATATATTCCCTTCAAAACAAGGAAACTAAATAGGGGTATAATATTATGCCTTATGTGTTATATTAGTAACGACACACCTTAATTTATGCAGATTTTTACTGAGCTGCTCTTGAGAAAATTACAAAATGTTGAAACATTTGATGGAGCAAACACCTTTAGCTGGTCAAACTGCTTGACTTCTTTCTCTCTGGTTTGAGTCCCTGTAAAAATAATAATAATAATAATAATAATCTGGATCCATTTATTCAACCAGAACTGGTTGAACTGGGTTTGATCAGATTTCCTGTCGTCACCTCAGAGCTGAAATGAATCAGCTCACTTCTTCTACTGGCTACTGCATGATCATTGTCAAAAAAACCTATTAAAAAACATAACGACAGGACTTTGATGGCATGAAATGATGAAACGGGTTTTCCCAGAATACGAGAGGAAGTCAAACCTGTGTGCTGCATGTGTTGTACTCTCATGTTTTGGGGTGATGTGCTGTGTCTGGGCTGCTGTGTGCCTCTGATCTGTCAGTTTGCTGTTGAACTCTTGCAGGAGGCGGGCCTTAGCGGGGTCGCAGGGGAAAAGAGTAAAGCTGATTGGGTAGGGACACGTCTTATGGTGGATTTATGCCTCTGTGGTGGGAAAATATGAGTCTGTAAGAGCTGCATGAAAGGGGTTGTGGGTATTCCTGTGCAAAGTTTGCATGCACCTTCCAAAAAAAAAAAGCAACACACAGAATGGGGCAGTTTTTCAAGTCTTGCACGTTGCCATGGTTACAAGCGCTAGTCAGCGAAGCTGTAAAAAATCACACAGAGGTATAAATCAACCCGTTTTGCTCGACTAACTAGCAGAGAGCAGCGCTGCATGGCTGGCCTCGCTGCCACTGATACTTTTAGTCATGTTTGAATGTTTCCCAGCAGAAAAACGATGAGCAGGATGTGTCAGGCTTTGGTTGTCAGATAGCGTAACTATGGTAACCTGCTTCTGTCTGCTCCACTGTCTTGTTTCTCATGGCTCATGTTATGGGCTGTGGTTTATAACTCCTGAACGAGTGCTTCACGTCACAAACATGCACACCGATTCAGCTCTAACGTCACTCATCATTTGGTTTTGGTCTCAGCAGTTTACTGAGCAGATATTTCAAAATAAAAGCCCTAACCCCATCATGATGTTGTGACTGTGTTATAAACCAGAGCTCTAGTAAACTGTGACCATAGGTGTGGGAGCTGCTGCTGTTTGCATGGAGCTTTGAGTCTAACAGTGGTTCATCTGGACAGAAGTCATGACTGAGAGCTGCTGTACATGTCAACATCAACCACATGGTGTCAAGTCATGTTCGTGACTGCCATGTGATCATTCTGCAGTAGAAAGGTGGACTTATTGTTGTAAAGAAACCAAAAAACTCTCGTTCTGATGAAAATGTTGAACTAATTATCCCACCTGTCCTCCAGCATCATCTGATTCACTTTAACTGGACTCTTTATTCCTCACTGAGTTCAGGAGTGAGGAATTCAAACTGAATTCACCATTTTAGACCAAATTTGAGCCAGAACACGTTGGAAAATTAATCTAGAATAAAAAAAAAACAACCACTAAAACAGGAATGACAGGAAATAACTGCAATTTAACATCTCAGTCTAAAAATAAAAACGTGCTTTGATATTTTTTCTGCTTTTTTTGTAAAACTATAAATTTCCAAATACCTGGATAACAATAATTGTATTTTAAGTTTGAAGGTTCTTTATTAGTACCATGGTGAAGTTGTTGCACAATCAGGGAACTCAGCAATCCCAATATAAAATAAATAAATAAGAATATCAAATAACAGCCACTCAACAGACATCATGACACAATGACATCACATAATAATAGAATAATAAAATCTAAAAATAACATTTTGCATTAAAGATATCATTTTGTTTAAAGAGCTTGCACATAATGCTGGATTAACCATCACAGAAAATCAGTAATTCTGTTAATTTAGTGCAGAGATGGTGGAATAATACATTTATTGAGCATTTTATAAACAAGCATTCAGGCATTAAAATATAGTTTCAAAATATCATCATCACTGGACCTAGTAGCAAAACAGGAAGTGAAGTCCCACAGCTGTGGAGAGTCCTGAAAACACACACACACACACACACACTCACTCACTCAGACGCCCACAGAGCGCTGCAGTTGCAGGAGGACTTGTTTAACCACACAGACGATGCTGACAGCGAGCCGAGGAGGGCAGACGTGGAGGCGTAGGCGGTAGATCTCAGTTCCCACATCCTTCATGTCAACCCAAACACGAGGCCTCACTTCATCACCGTGAAGAGCTCTGATGTTTACCTCAGCACGTCCACATCACAGTCACACTGGAGGGAAAGAAAAGTGACGACAGAGATTTTTTAAGCATCATCGATTTCTTTTTGGCAGCAGCTCGTCGGGTTTTGCATGAATGAAATGTACAGTGACATTAATAACAGAAGGTATTTTCTTGTCTTGCTTTTTTCTGCTTTTGTAGAGCTTTAAAGATGGTTGCCTGACCTGGTTGCTGCTTTTAACTTTGCCCTTTTTTTCACTTTAAATGAGTATTTCATCACAGAGTTTGGACTCGACGGTGGGAAATAAACATATTAACTAATTCTTTTCAGCGCTTTCAGACAAAATCATACACACTGAATAATAATATAATTGAAATAAAAAGCTCTGAGACTTCTCCAGGCACACAAAAGACTCAAAAACCCTGGTCACAGATCAGAGCCCAGCCTCACTACCTGACAGGTGTGGCTCGTCCAGATGCTGATTAGATTTCACAGGCAATAAATCCACAGTTCACAGTTTATAATAAAGCTCTTTTTTTAAGGCAAAACTGCACATTTTCATCTTTATCTTGATGAAATCACTCATCCAAACACATTTGAGACCAGAATGTTAGAGAAATAAATCTTTAGTGTGTAGAAAAAGCCTCAGATCTTTTATTTCACCTCCTCAAACCCTTTATCTTCACAAACGACAGCTGACATCTGATCTAAGAATAAACCAAATGATGGCTGACGCCGTCTTTTCAGCAGCTTCATTTAATTGCGTCTCTTTTGTCTTGTTTTTTTTCTCCCGCAGGGCAAAAAGAAGAGGAGAAAACGGGAGAAGCTGCAGGACTCCAGTGCAGGTAAACACAGAAATAGCCTCCCTTCCTCTGTTAGAAAGAAGTCAGTGGAAGCTGAACTCGCGTTGGCGTTCGTCGCACGACATGACGGCGTCTTTGAGGCAGGATGTGTCTCTAACGTCAAACCACCCACCCACTCTGCTTTCCACCTAACCTGAATTATCTACAGTTTAATCCCCACTGCACAAAAAACAGAACTTTATCCTGCTCTTAGTCGTCAAAGTTTGAGATGTGCGACGTCATTTTCCATTTTCCCACAAATCATATTAAGGAAATTATTTTATCTCCTCCACTAGAGGGTAAAAAGAACATGCAGATGCTCCACAGCTAAAGTATGTTAATCTGAAATGTCCTGTGTGTTAGAAGCAGAATAATGTTAGTATGCAGATGTAGCCTCTCCAGGACCAAGGTTTCAGGATTTTACAGTCCTGTACTAACGCAGCGTCTCAACAGTTTCCAGGTCGTCTGACTTGTTTTTTCATTCTGGTTTTTGGAAGCTGCTACTAACGGTGCTGGTGCTTTCTCCTGCCTGACATGCTCTTGTGTCTCTTTATTCCTGTCTGTCCTCACCTCCTCTAACCCTCCTCTTTTTTCTGCTCCTCTTTATTCCTGCTTTTCCGCTCTCTTGTTACTTGCATGCTGGGCACTGCGCTCAGACCCGGGCTCTCCTAAGAAATGCCGGGCTCGCTTCGGCCTCAACCAACAAACGGACTGGTGCGGTCCATGCAGGTGTGTAAAACGAACGTCCGCCCGCTCCGTAGCACCGCTCCGCCGCCGTCCAGCTTCAACCATTTAACCACCCATCATTCAAACATTTCCTCAAAGGTGGAGCTCCTCTCAGCCTGATCAGTTTATCATTTCATCTTCCTCCTCACAGGTTATGTCCAGGAGCTCCACCTTCAAACAATGTTTGAAAATCCTGATCTCTGCATGCAGTCTGTCACTCTGTAGTGTGTATACAATGTGTGTTTGTAGTTATTAGGAATAAAATAAATGTAGTACAGGTGCATTTTCATAAAAATGATGAGGATTCAGGCAAGATTTATTCATTTATTGATGTAGTTATTGACCAAAACTCATTCTTCTGTGTCATTACTGTTTGTTTGTCGCCGTAAAGGGTGGAGCAGGGTCAGACTCAGCACTGCTGATGTGTTTTGACGTAATTAAGAATTAATATGAGAAACATAGAGGCGTTATGATACAAGTCAGGCTTCCCATGGTTCCTTAAACAGTCTTAAAATGTTTTAAATTGAAATCTGGGTAATTAAGGTCTTAAAGCCAATAGGAAATCACAGTATTCAGAGATTTACTGTATTTTGTTGGCAGAGTTCACTTCTTTGTTCTTGGAAGTTGTGAAATTAAAGTTAAGTCTTAGGCCTTCAATTTATATTGTTGTTGCAAGTGCTGAAAAAAAATCCTAAAAAAAATATAATCAGAGGTATTTTTTTTCCTGCTAAATATCGATAAATAAATTAAATAATAAATTAATTAATAAAAAATAAATTTAGAGAATTTTGATAAGTTGGTATGATATTTTTGGGTTGTGAATTATATTTGTTGTGGTCTTAAAAAGTATTAAGTCTGACTTTAAAAATGGTGCAGGAACCCTGCCAGTATCCTCCTCCTGTTAGGACAAATTGGCTGTTAGATTAAAAAAATAGTCCCATCAGAGCTCCAGCCCACCTTCAACCTGAACACAGATCAGATCAGATCATCCAGAAATAAGAAAATAAGTTGTGAGCAAATGAGGCAGCTGGAATAATATTTTGAATATTCTAAAAGTAAAAACATGAAAGGTGGAGTACTAAGTTAATTACAGCTCATATTTATTTATCTGCCAGAGGTTTATCCAGGTTTATGTGCTACAACATGGACCTCAGATTTAAGTTTCTCTTTGTTAAGACAGACATGTGGTGATGTAACAGTATAAATGGGAGGCGTGTCCTTCACCTCCTCTTGTTTTAGTCGCAGCAGGAGTCAGAGTAGATGAAGGAGTCAGGAATCTGCAGCATCCCCGTCGTCTTCCCCACCGTGGCGTCATGGAAACCCAAGAGTGTGTGTGGTTAGAGCGACTCCTTATCACCACCGCCCAGCACACACACACACACACACACACACTCTCTATCCCTGCAGCTTCGTTCTCATGCTCGCCTGCTTTCAACTCGCTCCATTCATGCGATGTGGTAACGAGACGCCTTTTGATGGTGAACTCTGACATTTAGAAATCACTTTCTATCGCACTCTTCCTGCCTCTCTAAATATGGCCCTGCGCCTTTCCTTGTGGTTAAAACCTGGTGACTCATATCACATTCTGGTAATGATCATGGGATCCTGTTAACTGCTTTGATGCTGCGCTCAGATCTGTCTGATGTTGATGATGAAGAGTAACACCTCGCCAAGCACAGAGCGTCACTGCCGGATCCAGACGAGGGTCAAATAGTTCAGCATCAAAATGGAAGTAAAACGATATATTTATTCTATATTCTGCTCAAATTGAGGACTTGAAAACAGCCCGACTCCCTACAAAGTCAAAAAATACACCTACGTATTTAGTAACAGCCGAACTCCAGGAAGTCACCACGTCCACATGATTTTGGACTGGATTTTGGACAGAGCCGGGCTAGCAGATCCTCCCTGCTTCCTGTCCTTATGCTAAGCTAAAGCTAAGCTAAGCTAACTAGTTAGCACAGACACTTTCCCATTTATCTCTCAGCAAGAAATAAAATGAGCATGTTTCCCCTTAAAATCACATGACTAGGGGTGGGTACCGGCAAGGACTTCACCATACAATACGTATCGCGTTTCTTGAGTCACGATACATTATTGTGATATACTGTGATGTTCTACACAGATCACAGATAAATTTAAAGCATAAAATACAAGTTGTATATATGTACATATATTTACGTAAATATGTGCACATATTTACGTAAATATATGTATTTTGCCGCCGCCGTGCTCACTGAGCAGCGAGGTAGCGGTGCAGCGATGTGGACGTCATTCTGGATTTACAATCAGCCCAAAACATGACTTTTTTTTGTTTTTTTTTTCAAAATCAATATTTAAGAAATTGAAATTTGATAATATATCAGAGGAAAAAGTATTGTGATATGTTGCCATATTGATATTTTTCAATAAAAAAAAATAAATTACTATTATTACAATTATTTTTCCCTTTAAAAGATGGTGACTTTTGCTATTGAAAGATTTCAAATATTTAAAAAATAGTTTCTTTTTCTATCTAGAAATATTAGTTGGTTACTAAATGTATTTGTGATGGTAGACCCGCACTAATCCTCTTGTCGTTCTCCTGTTTGTTGACATCACTGTGAACGATGCATCTCCATTAAAGCCTGCTGACGTTTACCATCCACACTTTATTCACAGATAACTCTCTCTGACTGTCCCTAGGAGGAAAAAGAAGTGCATTCGCTACCTTCAAGGAGGAGGCTGTCCCAGCCCAGCTTCTTCAGATTTAAGTGCTATAGACTCTCCTCCCTCCCCCGCACGCCACCCTCTCTACCAGCAGCTGCCGCCCTCGCCGGGCTGTTCCCCGCCGCCGCCCGCCTCCCCATCAACACGCCTCCCCTTGTCCCCGCCAACACACACGCGCTTACCGATGCAGCAGTCTGCCGGCAAGTGTAGCGACCTCCGTCATCCCACCACCAAACACGCCCACTCACACCCGGAACTGACCGGAAAGCTCGCGCTCGGCTCGACGCCGCCGGCCACCAAGACCTCAGGACTTTCTCTCAAAGTGCTAGCAGAGTCTCAGTGATCGCTTCGGCCCAGTCCTCCTCCTCCAGAACCATCATCACCATCATGATCTATCTAAACCCTGCGCTCCTGAGGCCAGGTCTCCGTTCAGATGCTGGATCCTCCACAGTCTGCGTTATAGACAGGACCCGTCATGAACACGTGGGACTCAGCCTCCTTTAGGTCAATTATTTAATTAAGCATCCAGGCAGAAGTGTTTTAATCAGCAGCCTGGCTATGTTCATGAGTTTTAACAGTAACCTCAGCATGACTGAGACTCTGTGAGGCTAAGCTGTGGTGGTCTGAATGATGGTCCACGTCTCTGGGAGGATCCAGCCTCTGATCTGGGGACTGAAAGCCGTCCAGGTGAACAGAGGCAGCCCTGCGCTGGAGGCTCAGTCCATCTTCTTTGGCTCCAGATCAGCTCGACTAAAGCGGTTGGTTTAGTCTGGAGGACAGCTCTGCCTCTGGACAAACTATGTCTCTGCTTTATTTTGTCTTTTCTTTTTTTCAAAGCCGGCCCTGCGCTGTGACCTCCATGACAATCACAAACCAAACGGCTTGTAAATGAGCTCTTTGTTATCACGTTATTCACCAGTATCACTCAGACCAAACCAGCGACCAGCAGAACCTCAGCTCAGAGGGACAGATTCAGCTTCCTTTCCAAACAGTTTGGTTACTACCTACCTGTGCAGCAGGTAAAAAGTGGCCCCAACTGCAAGTTACATTATTTCTTTTAGGCACTTTTAGTCTCACTATATCAACCGTTACATTTTTGTTCTGTTTTCTTCTAATCCTGTTTTTTTTCTGTTAGCATCTTGTGATGTTTTTCTGGCGAGGAAACCCTCAGAAACACGAGAGGGATTTTATTTTTTATTATTATTCTCTTGACCATTTCCTTTGACTGAACGTTTCGCAGCTCCGTAAACTAATCTGAGACCAAATGGGTACTGTTATTATGATATTGCATTGTGTTGTAAAGTTTTATAAATGTTGGAATTCCCTATTATAATTAAACTTTTATATGTTTTATGTAAAAAAAAGAACAAAAATGAAATAGCTAAAAAAAGGGGTTCTTTTAGTTTCTTAATGCAATACATTTTGTTTTTGTTTTTTTCCTCTTGTGCAGATTTTGACTCGTTTTGTTTCTGCAGCAGCATTCAAATGACATCCTGTGTTCTCCGTCTGCATGCTCCAACTTCAACGCAACAGTTTGACTAAAAAGGCTTTACTGTTCTGCTGCAGACGAACTGTAAAACTGAGCTTTTGTCCAGCAAATCTGTTTTCCTGCAGCAGGGAGCGCTCTCGTGCTAGAAATAGCTTATTTTTATCCTGAGGATGTTCGCGGCCGTAGTGAGAGCAACCAAGATGTCTTTTTATTTTTTTTAACGCCTCAAATGTATTACTGGTTTTTGTTTGATGTATTAAAGTGTTTTGAATATCTTCTCCACTCGTCACATTTGAGATAAATTACTTTTTAAATAATTTAAAGGTTGAAATGTTTTTGTATCTTCAGGAACAAAAAGACACACAGCAGCCTTTTTAAGCGTTTTATTTACTCCTCCAATAAATGTTTGATCATCCCAAAAGTCAGCATCAGAGCTTTATCTGAGAAAAGTTTCCAATTCAAAACAACATGAATTAGGAATGAGTTGCTCGACGCTGTGTGACGACACAAAAGTACTTCTGAGTCCAATGGATGTTACTCTCAAAAAAAACAAAAAACTCTTCCTCTAAAAACCGCCCGTCTTCTCTGAACATGGTTTCACAGAACAGATGCATTTACAGAGCAAAAATAAAATATTCACCCTTTCATCTCCTTTGTCAAAAAAAACATTTATTTAATCAATTAACCTAAAAGAAAAAAAAACATGTCCAGTAAAAAAAAAAAAAAAAGAAAAGAAAAAAGATAACCATAGCGATTGACAGCAGGGAAATGCATTCTAATTCCAGATTATTTTCTTTTTATGGGAATACACAACATGAGTGAGAGTGTGTGTGGGAACACAAACGTTTAAATAATGACAACACACAGGCAGGTTAAAATGGTCATGCTATGGATGCAGAAATCAAGGGAGGGAAGTGTGACGCTCTAAATATACTAACTGTAAATATTGACAAGTATGAACAACACCAGTGCAACCAGTTAGCAGGGACAACTCCTCTTCAGTGTGGTAGTGTTGGCAGGATCTTCCTCTTTACTTCTCTTCACACCACTGGTTCTCTTTGCGTACCTGTGCACAAGAGGACGAAACAAAATCAGGCTGAGTTACAAAGAAAAACGTGTGAACAGACTCAGTGAAACGGTCCGTTAACTACCTGGGCTTCTTCCTCCTCTGTGAAATCATTTTTGATGTTGAACGTCTTCCTGATCTCCTCTGGGGTTTTGCCTTTAATCATGTTGGCCACCGTCTTGCAGGTGACATCTAGGAGACCTTTGATGTCCAAATAGTTGGCGGCCTGAAAAGGAAACGATGGCATGAAGAAGATTAGAGGACGGGGCGGACTGACCGGCACTTAAAGTACAAAACTTACAAGAATAATGCACAAAACTACTGCCAACATTTAACACTGGAAAGCATGTTGGCAGAAAATTAAAAATGTTCCAGTTATGGTGATTAACTAGTGTCCCATTTAAAACCGATATTAAGAAATACTTTTTGCATAAAGTGATTGAATTGATTGACGTTGACATTAATATCCAGATCACACATTAATAGAGTGTAAATAGGGCTGAGTAATATATTTGAAGGCTGCTAAACTGCAGCCGTTCATACTGACCACATTTCAAAGCCACCAGTTTAAACATCAACTCACATCCAGTAATACCTGTTTAACCTCACATACAGGTTTGGTGGCAACGCCCTGCATTCATTTTCATTTGGCATACTGAGCTACGTCCACCCTTCCCTCTGCATCAGTTCACGTTGTGCATGTAAAACACATTCAAAACAGCTGGAGGTGGTGGGGGGAGAATAAAATGACGGACACAGCGAGGTGTGTTTGACTTCCTGGAAGTCCACAGCTTGGCCAACGCCTATGTCCCTAATCACTCCTGAGGTTAAATTTCACCTCGGCTCTGGTGCAGCTTGAAATGCGTCCCAGGGTTAATCAGATTAAACTCATGAGCTCGCTCTGTGGTTTATCTACATGAAAAAAAATGTTTGTTTTTTTTTACATCACTCAAGCAGCAATCCTCTGTCAGTGGTACTGAAAAGCTCAGCTCTCTGAGCACATTAAACTGACTGCAGCATCACAAAGATATGCTCATCATAAATATGTCAACAAGAAGCACTGAAGCACTTTGTAACATTTTCCTATAAAAGGTGTGTCAGTCAGGAAGAGAATGTATGCTGATGTAATGTATTGTAATATTGTGGAAACTGTATTTACCAGAATGAGCTCAAACAAAGTGCCTTGGTCCACTTTGAGGAACTCCTGGTCCCATACAGGAATATCATCGGTCCTCTTCTCCTTGTTCTCATCGTCCTCAGGAGGAGGAGGGTCATCTTTATGATGGGTGCACCACTGAATCACCTGAGAAAAAACACACAGACGAGGTAACGCATACAGTAACCATAACCATCATCAGCAGGGAATTAATTACACTGAGTGGATCACAGGGGACTGAACATCACCAGTGTCCAGTATTAATGTCTTTCCTGTTTCTTTCTCTTCAAAATGATCATTAATCTTGACTTGATGAGGCAACAACATTCATGTGTAGCACAGATGACCAGTAAAATGTGATCATCAACAGCATGTGAGGACAACTGTTCATCTTTGGTACAAAAAACAATATTCAAAATGCACCATACAATAGATCATGTTCAACATTTTGTCCACCCCATTCACAACAATGCTGGTATACTATTAATCATTTCAAAAACACATTCATCACATCACAGTACCGTCAACAAAATCAGTCACCTCTCCTAACACAGTTAGGAGGATAAAAAGAGGATAAATGTGTGCATATATACGAATGTCAGCATAAATTATAGTTGAAGCAGCATCTCAGTTTCCTCCACAAGGAAGTTAAAAAACACAAGCTTCAATCACTAACTTACAGCTCTGGACCACAGCAAAATCATTAGTTTTGCTGGTTTTACTATTTACAGGTGTGCGTTTGAGTAAAAGTAACATTTTTATTTCACTCTGTAAAGTGCTGACAACATTTCTCTCAAATTTGAAATATAAATATTGCCATTTAGAGCATTTATTGGCAGAAACTGGTCAAAATAACAAAAAAAGATGCAGTGTTTTCAGACCTCAAATAATGCAAAGAAAACATGCTCATATTCATTTTAAAGAAATCATTATTAGTGGGATAATCTCAATCTTTAATCACAGCAGTTATTTTTATAATCTTCCTCATAAAAATAAGCTTTCGTTCAGGTGATCACCTGATCAGTGTCGGAGTCCAAAATTCCATACTATACACTACATACTCAATATGTGTATGATCATTCAACATACGTTTGAGCAAACAAATGTAGTTTGCATCTTTTTGGACGCACTGCTTACTGCGGAAGTGACACACTTCCTGAGAGCCTCTTGCCGGTTTGATTGGAGAAGCGTAACCGTGGTAACCCATGCCAACCTCACATCTACTGGCAATCTGCCATATTAACGCATCTAATAATGACAATAATCTAATAATACACCCTAGATATGCTATTATATATGTTAATAACCACCATCGTCCGTTGTGTTGTTGTTGTGATCACCGCTGCACTGCATTGTGGGACATTTATGCTGGCGTAGTGTCCAGTGTCTGCATACCATTTGGGTTCATACTAAGGTTTCGGAGACACTAAAAGAAATCTCACATACTCTTTTAGCACACTCAATAGCACATTAGTATGGCATTTTGGACGCAGCCCGTGTCTCATTAAGTAGAATATGAAGGCTTATACACTGGAATGGAGAGGCTGCCATGGATGTAGAGATGTTTACATCTGTGAGAGTTCTCTTAATTTTTTCCAAAGCTGTATACTTTCAACTGAATTCAAGGAAAAACACCCAAACTACTGTTGGAAGAATTAAGGTGACACTGTCAATGTAAATCACTTTGTTTGTTGTCATTTAACATAAATTGTAACAAGTCAAGTGTGTGTGTGTGTGTGTGTGTGTGTGTGTTCTGTACCTTCTTGAGAATGGCAGCGTTGACATTAGGAAGGGGAACTGGGTCATCATCTCCTTCATCATCCATACCCAAATCTGTCAATGAATTCATGTCATACATCAGTCTGCAGTATATATATCCAAAATATTCCCATTTAAGTCACCATGGAGTCAAAAGTTTGTCCTGGTACCTTCTAACATGGTCTTGATGGTGACAGACTGTTTTGCTATCTCAACATCCACCTCGAAGATTTCCCCATCAGAGCTCTGTAATTTTATTGTGGGCATTATCTGTGAAGGAGAGCATTAAAAACGCATTTAAATTACATTTACATCAATAAACATCGGTAGAAAATGTGACGCTAATTCTCACCATTACTGAGGCTGCAGCTAGCTGAGCTAATGCTGTTTGGACGTGTTTGCTAACTGACAACATGTCTGTTGTCACCAATAGTTAGGTAGCTACAGAGGTAACGACACACCTGTATAGGTTTAAATGGAGTTTGTCGTTAGCTAAGCTGTCGTAGCAGCTTCAACTTAACACGACAAGACGGTTAACGCTACAGCTAACCAAAGCTAGCCACCTGTTAACACAGGCTAAACGGCGATTATGTTAACCACATAGCTGACATTTAGCTTATTAATTAATTAAAGCGAAGCTCGTTAATGCGTATAACACCATATGAATTGTTAAACGCTGGATACATAACACACCTGGTCATCAAAACAACCATATAAAATTTGGTTTACAGTGAGCTAACCGGGCAGCTAGCATTACCATGCACTACGCTAGCATGCTAGCTTGGCGTTACGCTAGCGCCTGGCGATGTCAGCAAGGCCTCAGAGCAGCAAACAAAGATGTAAACAGAATGTAAAAGGTGGTCGATTCGACCTCCATGTCCAAAAGGTGAGTGATACAAATAAAAGGCAAATCACGCTTAGAGAAGCGACGTACCGTAAATGTTTTAGCGCAGAACCAGAGGTGAAACTCCTCTGTAGTCAACAGCAGGGCCTGACAGACGCGGATGCACCGACAGCGGCTGGAAGTCTCTGGATGGAGCCGGAGAGCTGAGCCGGAGATATGAGCCTGGAGAGGTGAGCCTGTCGAGCGGGAGGGAGGGGGTGGCTCAGCCTCTTTAACACACATAATAAATGCTCTGATATGCATTCAGCCTATAATTAATACGCTATTGTATTTTTAGGAAACCATTCTGATTATTCTTTCTCTAAAACTAGACTTTTTTCATGTTTAAATTAAAACCACTAAGGTGATGTATTGCATGTTGCTTATGTCATAATGCATAATCTATTTGTAATACTGCTAAACTTATTACACCAGTTGATCCATTGTGTTCTAATTTTGTCCACTTAGTAGTGGCATACTTTTTATATTGTTTACTGATGTTCTTATCTTTTTAAAAGCCCAAATGTTGCACTATTCAGCATTTGCAATTTATATGGGATTATCTTATCTTATCTTGTCTTATTAAAGGCATATTTTTCCTGTATTTTTTCACTCACCAAAACAGTGCTCTAGTGTTGAAACATACATTGGAAGCATCAGAAGTACACTTTTGCAAGTTATACAATAAAACAACAATAGTGAAATAATAAATATTTACATTATGTACATAAAAATTCCAATGTTTTGTTTATAGTCTATTACCGATACATTTTTGAATGCAAATCAAATGTATTGAAAATTGCTACAAACATTTGAAAGCAATTATGTTAATAGAACCCTTATGGTGAACTGAAATGTAACTCAAATTACAGTCCACCTGACATTTTTCAATTTTAAAGTAACAGTGGTAAAAATGCACTGTTGATCACATAGAATTTGTATACTTTCAATCTGTTTTCAAGTACACAGTAATGTAACAATGAATGCTATATATACTTTATGTTTTTAAAATGTTCACTAGTATATGTTTACGTTTTATTTTAGCTGAGTGCATGTGCAAAATTTATTGTAAAATAACTACTCATTAATATAGAGTGTACATGTTTTTTGGCACATATATTGCCCTGTATTAATTAACTTTTTGGAAAAAGTTATGCAATATTATGCAGGGTAAAGGTGACTCTTAGTGTCAGGTTATAAACTACCTCCAGGTGGCGCTTTCTCCTCACTGTAGATAATATCAAGCTGATTTTAGAGAGCTCTCTTATAATTTGGGAGCACATTTGATCTATCTATTTATAAATGACGCATCGTTATTATTGCTTTGTTTGCCATTGCTCTTATTTTATTTGCATTGTCAAGCGACACAGCGCTTTAGCTGCGATGGGACAGCATGTATATTTGGTATAATTATGAATAACGAGAATGATGTATGTTGTATAATTGTACTGTAATTGTAATTATTTATTTACTGTTTGTATTTTGTATCATCTAAGTTATCAATTAAGTGTATTGGAGTAAAAAGTGCATCTGAAACGTTAGAGCAGAAGCAGAGAGCAGTACAGACACTATTTCTATGAACTCAGTCATTTTACTTAAGAGCATCTCTTATCTATTAAAATGTGCTATGTGTGTTTGCTAGATAAAACTTCTCTACTTTTACTTCAGTAATATTTTAAATTCAGGGATTTTACTTGCAATGTAGTATTTATAGACTGTGGTATTTCTGTTTTTTTTTGTATAACAGTGTTTTTGTCACAACATCGTGCTCGTGCTTTTATTTAGAAGGTCACAACCGGAACTGCGGTGTTTTATTGCGGAGAGTTCAACACCAGTTTCCAGGGTGGATCTCCAACTGACGTCTCTCTCCGCAATTTCGGTCAGTCAAATCTTAGCGACCTGTCGGACTGAACTACATGTGTCTTCTCACCGGAGCGCAGGTAGCACCGTCTGTAGCCGTTTGCTAAGCTTCAGAAAAAACGAGAACATCCGGGGAGTTTCCTCATAACCCGAAATCTGCCAACGGACCCGCCGAAAACACAGAAATGGACGAAAAGGCGTTTTCGAAAGAACTTGATCAGTGGATCGAGCAGCTCAACGAATGCAAGCAGCTGACGGAGGGACAAGTGAAAGCACTCTGCGAAAAGGTGAGGTATTTAAGAGGGAAAAATTCCTCCTTTCAAACCAACTTATTCTGCCAACGTCTTCTTCCTCCTTAGCGACGCCTTCCAGACATTCTTAAAATGGCGTCTATAGTGTAACGTTACATTTCACTGCGCCGTGCCTTTAAGTGTCTTAAGCGATGTGGCTTTGGACGTTTGAGTCGTTGCTTGTCTGAAATGTCTGAGGAGTGATGAATTGCAGGTTTACTAGCCTGGAAGGGGTCAGCCATACTGTAGAGTCAAGTCACGGACCTCACACTGTCCTGACCTGTAGCATCTCTTTTAGCTAGCTAGCTAGCTAGCTAGCTGTGGCAGTAAAAGTCCAGTCTCCCTGACCGCTTAATTACTGCACTTTATGCACACTATGGTGTCAAATTAACCCCAAACATTTCTTTCTATAATCAATTATTTCACCTACATGTAATATACAGCACGTTAAGGCCATGAAAAGGTTGGTAAACCTGAATATCCAGCTTAGTTGACACACAGTTTATGTTTTGTCTTACTTGACCTCTGATCCCTGTCCTTCATCTCTGGCTTCTTATTTACTTCTCCAGTCAGTAAGAAGTGAGACTGACTTGTTAACAAGGCAATTAAGTTGTCAAATTTCAAACATAATCACGTTATTTTATGCTGTCTCAGTTATGTGTGTTTAAGGACAGGTGGAGGACTTCATTTGGGAATTTTAATGCAAGCAAATGAAATGAGTGACTGAAGTTTATGGCAAGATTTTCCCCCCTTTGACCCTGTCATCTTTGAGGCCGCAGACGTCTTGTCATCGGTCTGTGGCTTTGACCTTTCAGCCTCTTAATCAGTGGTTTTACTTGTTGCTGAGCCATGGTTTTTATCTTATTTTAACTGCCTCAAGTTATTGTAATTACACAAATTACAAAGTGAATGCATAGCATGTACGGTGTTTTTCAGTAGCTGCATTGTTTTGCTTTGATAAACTGACTCCGCAGACTTTCGAGCAGGAGATTAACCTCAGTCTCTCCTCAACATCCCTCTGCTCAGACCACCTGCTGGTTTCTAGTTTTAGATGTTTGGACCAAACACAAATAGGTCACCCTTTGACTTTAGGCGTTTTATCATGAATCTTTGTTTGCAGTCGTATCTAAATTGCAGTTTCTTTGTTTAACCCTTTTTGTTAATCTTAAACATGATAACAGAGGCTAAATTTGGATAGAATTTTTTTTTGTTGTTGTTTTTGTCTTTACCATGTTTGCAGTGTTAACGGCACACTATATTCAAGTGGTTCATCATTCCCAGCCTTTGCTAAAAAAATGTGTTGTTCCTAACTGTGTGGGTCAGTATTGATATATTCGGTGCCATGTTTGCGCTAATCAAGATAGCCCAGGATTAAATGGAGGTGACTGTCTTATCTTAAGGCTTTTTTCCAGCTTATATGCCTTTGACATGTCAGTGCATCCATCGGTCCTGTGAAGAAGCTATAAAATGTATGAAAATGTGAAAAATGACCAGTGTTTCCCAAGATGACATTCTCAAATATCTTTTTTTGTCCACAACTCAAATATATTTAATTTACTGTCCTAAGGGATTTAAGAAACCAGAAATGTTCACATTATATGAAGCATGCTAATGCAGCTAAGCAGACAGATGCTAACAGGCATCAGGTTCTGCAGACGATGAAAGTGTGGATGGAACTGTAAAACGTTAACCACAGTGCTTCATCAAGTTTCAGCTTCATCGTAGTCGTTTTGATTGTTCATACAATCACTAATCTGAAATGCAAAATAATAGAATTTTAAACATGCAATAAAATGATTGTGATTTGCAAATAATTATAATTAAGTAAATATACTTTAAGAACATAATAATAACAAATAAAATACATAATACAGCCCTATATTAATTTAATAGTTGACAACAAATCAATGAATTGTGGCACTTTTTAACAAACGGCACAAAATAATGTGGTGGTTTTTGTTTTGTTTTTTCATGTTGGCCCTCACTGTTTCCTGAGTGCAGCAAAGACGCCATAAAAATAGTTGTGAGGAAGAAGGAAACCTACACAGTTTCCTCCTGCTGAGGTTGTTTCGTTGTCACAGTTCAGCTGCCGTCTACCTGCTCGTACACGCATCCACCGCCTGTGACTTCAGCTCATACTTCCAGCAGAATGCGCCCACACAACCTCCTCCCTGACTTTAAAAATAGCACAGGATATGATTGATTTTGAGTTACATCACTAGTGCTCTCAAATCCATTGTTGCTAAGGGGATCAGGGTGAGTGACTCAGGATAACACCGTTCACGGTGAGTCAGAGCGGCTGTGTTTTGGGATGTTCGGGGTGTGGTGGAATGTGATGTTCTGTGTAGTCTGCCCTCAGTAAAGACTCAACATGCCGGAGTTTCTGTCTGGTGCCTTGTATGCAGCGAGGAACGAGTTTAAGCTTATTTATCTGATTTATCATAATCAGTGCTTCAGTTTTCAGCATTGCAGTATTCCCTCCCCCTTCTTATGGCTCTAGTTGTGTTGCAATGAAGCCTGCTTGCTCATTTAATTATGTTTAAATTTTGCACAGCTCCTGTAAATTGAATTAAATGTGTAACATGTACCTCAGACAGACGTATCACTGTCAGGACTTTTTTCTTTCCCCCCACCTCTGTTTAAAAATATCCTGGAAGTTACATAACCATTCAGACATGGTTTGTCTTTAAGCTCTCCATTCTATATATCTTTGTCTGAGTCCTTTATGAAGCAGCATCTGCTCACTGTCACATGCAGTTCATTTGTCTTGTCTTGACTTAAGTTGTCTTTAATCTTGTCTTTCACAAAAGGCAGTAAATGGTGGCGAGAACAGCAACAGAGCAGTAAAGATGTAGATTGTGAGTTTCTCTTCAAACATTAACACTGTATGACCTCATCTGAAGTGTGTCAGTGTCATGTAATAATTTTTGGTCATGTGGCAATAGTAGGCCTACTTCCTCTTGCTGAAGTCATCTGTTTGACCTCTGTCAAAACCAGTTTGAAGCAGCTACGTTTGCCAGCTGAGGTCACGGTTCTGCTGAGAAAAATGAGTCGCTTAGAAGGACTTTTGCTTTGTTTTCCTGTAACATCACCTCTTATAATAAAGCTGAAACCTCTAGATAGTGTTCTAGTGATATCACAAAAACAGCACAAACTGATATGAAAAAATGTGAAAGTGTGCAATAATGCAGTGATGTTGAAAACCATAAAATGCATTTCAGCACTGTTCACACAACTTGTCCTGGTGCTGATTCTCACACTCACTCATTATGCTGCTGTCAGGAAGATGCTGGAAGTACCACCGACATCTCCAGTGAGGTCATTGTTTGTGGTCGTTCTTGTGCCGAGTCGTCAAGCTTAATGTCTCCAGGAGAACCTTTGGTCGTGTTAAACTCATTTTAATGGGATTATATTGCGGCAGCCGTTAAAATGCTGACTTCACTTCTCGGCACTCGGCTAAGCAGTTTGTTGACTGCGTGACGTCTTTGGCACAGATGTGATCTCACCTGAGGGTCTTTCCCTGTCGTCAAGCCGTGGTGTTTCTGCTGCAGGCGTGGTGTGTGCTTTGGCCAAAGACCCTCAGTAACCTCGACCATTATCCTGTGTCATTCACCATCATCAGTGGTACAAACTGTGGTCTGTTGGATAAATAGGTCTGTTACAGGTTAAAGAAAAAAAAGCTCATTTAGGACAGATAGGTCAATGAACACAATACTCATAGAGTTCAGTGTGAGGAATGTGAATAGTTAGCTTAGTCTGTGCTTTGTATAACTGCAGCAAAAAAGATGTCAAGAAATCTTGATGTTTTGGCTTCATACTACTTTAGTCGTCCAAGACAGTCTTTTTCCATGATTTCTATTTTAGCATATCGTCCAAAAATCGTCATGGACCATAATGAGAGATGTCAGGATTCAGTGTTCACTCAGTTCAGCATTTAAAGACAGACCACTTAAAATTATTCTCCTTTCATTGTATCTCTCAAAGAAAGTCAGAAGCCCTGTAGTCAACCTGTTATCCACAGCCCACTCTGTGTGTAAATATATGTATATATATATATATATATATATTTGTGTGTGTGTGTGGGTGTAATGTAGGTCAGCATTGTGCAGCGCTGCAGTCTGTCCTCCTGCTCTCTCTGGATCTGTCTCTGTCCATCCCATCTGCCTGCATGACAGGTCAACTCTTTCTGTGTCATTCAAAGGGAATCGTGAAATGAAAAGATGGCGGCTGCTCAGATTGACCCGCAGACAAAACACCAGGCAGTTTCCAGTGCCTTCCTTTACATTTTGCAGATGTCTGGCTGTCCGTCTTAATGCCTCATATCCTCTGTGAGCGTCAGGCATGTCTGGTGGTCATTCAGCTCAGCCTCAGACTGAGGATTTGTTAGCTTCAAAGCTCCCTGAAAGAGCTCATCCAGCCGACTGACCAGCCTGCCACGCTACACTGACCCCAGAATTGTGGCCTCGTTGTGGGTCTCCAGATTTAGTATTGGTGCTGTTTAAAGTGTTCCCGTTATAGTTTTGTTTAAATGGGACATGGGCTTCTAAATGCTGCGTCATCATCGAGCACCTGCTCAGTGAGAAAGATCAGCAGTGGTATCTATTTGCATTTAAAGACTTTTTAGAGTTTTGTTGTGTCATTAATACTCCCATAAGTTAACTGTGCAACTCCAACAGCGACATGTCATGTTTGCATTGAATCAGCAGACGACGACTAGTGTTTCCTTTAAAAGACATGCAGCTATAGGCGACCCACTGAGTCATATGCTGCTGCAGCAACGGTTAAACTGCACCACGATGATCTGGGAGAATGAAGACAAGAAAAAACATTTTGGAAGGTTCCACTTTTAGATTGTTGTGTTGCCAGCCCTGTTAGCTGTCAGACTGCTCTCAGAGCAATAATCTGAGGAAACCAAGTGTTTCGTCTGCAGATGCTAGCAACTGTTTTCCACTCTGTTCTTGGCTTTTGGAGCATCGCTTTAATTGATTTCAGGAAATCTTGCAGTACAACTAGAGCCAAGAGCTGCAAGGCTGGAAAGCAAACACACACTCAGTAGGGGCTTATTTTCTTGGAGAGCTTAGATGTTTGTGATTGTGTTGTAATCACTGTGTAGCATCTAGATTTAAACCCCACTGGAGACTGATGTGGAAACTGCAGAGATGATTTGTTCCTGAAATACAGAGAACAAAGGCTGACGTAGAAAATTACAGTGTGTGGAGTGTGTGATTACACAGCAGGATGTTCCTGCATTTCATTTATTTACCGCAGTATAGCTGCACACAACATTTATGACAAAATGTGGAACTCAGCCCAGTCGGTTTCTGTATTTTACAGTTTTCAGTTTTCACTCCATGAACCACTGTTAATGTTTTGTTTCTACAGGCGAAAGAGATTTTGACCAATGAGTCAAACGTCCAGGAGGTGAGATGTCCGGTGACGGTGTGCGGCGACGTGCACGGCCAGTTCCACGACCTCATGGAGCTGTTCAAGATTGGAGGGAAATCTCCAGACACAAACTATTTGTTCATGGGAGACTATGTAGACAGAGGGTACTACTCCGTAGAAACCGTCACTTTACTAGTAGCACTTAAGGTAAGTCATCCTTTTAAAAAGAATCTAACATTGATTTGCTCCAACCCTAAAATTCTTTTTTTTTCTTTAATGGAAATAACATTAAGATTTAGCTCTGTTTGCTCGTGTTTCAGGTACGCTACCGTGAGCGCATCACAATCCTCAGAGGAAACCATGAGAGCAGACAGATCACACAAGTTTATGGCTTCTATGATGAGTGCCTAAGAAAATATGGCAACGCCAACGTTTGGAAATATTTCACAGACCTGTTTGATTACCTGCCCCTCACTGCCCTGGTAGACTCTCAGGTGAGAATATGCATTGGTTGGTTTCACATGTGTGATAAATAGATTGAAGAACTGTGACAGAGAGACGTACTTGTATTTACTTCTTATATTGCCATTTTCCTGTCGTTCCTTCCAGATCTTCTGCCTTCACGGAGGCTTGTCTCCATCCATAGATACTTTGGATCACATCAGAGCACTGGACCGTTTACAGGAAGTACCACATGAGGTAAAGATAATGCTTCATTTTGGTGTTCCTAGTCTTAAAGTAGCGTATGACTTTGCTTTTGGACATTTTACACACTTTAAAGTACAGTAAAACAAGGATCTGAACAGAAAATAACATGATTTAGTTGTTAAAATGTGCTCCTCTTCCTTCTTGTCGTCCACAGGGTCCCATGTGTGACCTGCTGTGGTCGGACCCTGACGACCGCGGCGGCTGGGGCATCTCCCCTCGAGGAGCCGGCTACACATTCGGCCAGGACATCTCCGAGACTTTCAACCACGCCAACCGCCTCACTCTGGTGTCCCGTGCCCACCAGCTGGTTATGGAGGTAGAGTAGTTTATTATTCATCCCCCATTGGGGGGAAATTCACTTGTTACAGCAACATAAACAAGTCATGCATGTGTGTCTGTCATTTTACCAGAGTAAAAACTATTAATTTAAATACAGTTCAGGTTACATTTGCAGTAAACAGACTTCTCTACGAGTAGCACTCGTTTTCTCTGATGAATAATGCATCTGCTTCCTCCAGGGTTACAACTGGTGCCACGAGAGGAATGTGGTGACAATATTTAGTGCTCCCAACTACTGCTACCGCTGTGGCAACCAGGCAGCTATCATGGAACTAGACGACACCCTCAAATACTCATTGTAAGTATCACTGGAAAAAAATACATAGTTGTAGAGATGGTGCTCCAGGCTTTGCAAAACTCAAATTATGTGAACGCTAGTCTGTCAGATTGACCTCAGATTTAAAGCTAATGTGAAGATACAGGTGAATACTGTCGTATTATTAGAGAAAATAGATGTTGATAAACTACATAATTTACTGATAAAAGTTTTCTCTGATGAACAATACTTGATATTATCATTGCACTATTAATGTATGATTCAGTTTACAACAAATGTCTTTTTTTTTTTATTTTTTCCCCCTCCTTTTACCCAGTTTGCAGTTTGATCCTGCGCCTCGCAGAGGGGAGCCCCACGTCACTCGCCGCACCCCGGATTACTTCCTGTAAATTCTGACCTTTGACCCTTGTACAGTCAGGTCCAGTATTGCCATGATGTCTGACCTTCAACCGGATAACAACATGAATGAGGACGGGGAGGGGGTGGACTTACACACATGTTCACACAAAGCCCTATTTAAGCATTTAGCAACAAAAAAAAACGAAATGTCTGTGTGTCTGAATGGACCAAAAGGTGTGTGCCATAATCATAAGAATATTCATTGCTGAGGACTTGTATAGAAAATCTCCCTCCGCCATGTTAACAACAGTCAAACTTCCTCATCCTGTACCTGGTGTTGCTGGACCGACTGATCCAAGGTCTGAGAAGAAAAGAGGGCTGTTTGATCCCCACATGCCATGGCTTATATTTAGATCTGAACGTGATCTGTTTGCACTTTTGTAAATCTAAACAAATGTAACATATGTCAGAAGATGAAAATTATTTCACACTACAGATGTTTTTTTTTTTCCTTTTTGATTTTTAAAAAATGACAAATAAAGCCCCCATAAGGTACATTTTACACAGGGTGTAACTTTTAAGGAAAGCCCTTCTTATGCAGTCCCAAAGCTTGGTGTATATGAAAGACAGAGGATGGATTGTTCATCCACATCAACTCACCTGACCTCTGAACTACAGTTCAGTTCTGTTAATCAAACCATTTGAATAATAAAGACGAAAGGTGGCTCCTTGATGTCAGTGTGCTGTTTTCTTTCTTTTCTGTCTATGGTACTGAAAAACATTTGAGCTTTAACGGGTGATTAATTTTCAACCAAACCACCTGGAAGTTCGCCACCCAGCGAGCAGGTCGACCACCTGGGCAGCAGGTTGTCTGGCAGTGCTGCAGGTGAGAAATTACTTCATGATGTGTGCTTATCAAAGAAAATATTGATTACATTTCTGATATTTTGTGAGCGTTTTCAGCAAACTTTTTCCCAGCAGGCACTTTGACTTATAGTAGAATAAGCCGTTGCACTACAGTACATTCAATCTACATATTTTATAATTTCTGTATTTTGCAATACCCTGTATTCCTGTGTGTGTTCTTATTACATAGGCTGCATTGCACTGGTTGGATGCAATCTGCATTTCATTACATTTTACTTGTGATATGTGTAGTGACAATCATAAATTGAATGTGACAGTTCTTCAATCCAGGTGATTATACACACATACTTATTTATATTCAATTTGTGTCCACAAATGTTGAACGTCATACACTTGTTCATTTATCAGTGTTCACCTGTGCGTTTTCTACTATGAAAGGTCTAAATGTGACTTTTTGACTCCTTTCACTGCTATTAGAAAACTGTACTTGACTATAAGATTTTGTCGTCTTCACCTTTCGGGTTAAATACATATATGTTGTAATTATGAGTAATTGCTCCTGACTCAAAGTGATCTGCTTACATCCTGAGTTCTTTAAGTTCAAATACATTTATCCACATTGAATGTGTCATCTTTAAAAAGAATGGATGCTTAACAGTCTTCACTACTTGTTTCTAGTGGTCATATTTCCTTGTAGTGGAATAACAACTAAAAAAACTGCTCTACTTTTCTTTGTGTACACTTTAAAATCCGCCATTTTTGTTGTTGATGCAAAAAAAATTCCCTCCATTTCTGAACAACCCAACTTCCGGTCCCTCTCTGGTTGAGCGTGTCTAGCTTGACGCATGCGCAGAGCGACGCCCCAAGACGCAAATAGCAACCAGAGACCGATGACGGCAGCTCTGTGATTGGTCCAGAGCTCTGCTTTCTCTGCGTCCTGATTGGCTCTCCGTCTAATAGAGAAGTTACCACACACAGAGAAAATACGTCATCACTTCCTGCTGCATGTTTTTTTTTTTTTTCTTCCTGCTGCATGTGCTGAATTTTATGGTGTGGCAATGATATCATTGTTTTACTTGGAGCCTGTAAACTAAACGATACAGAGCAACCAATCCCTTCATATTTGGTTCAGCTTATTTTTATGAGTCAAAGTTAATCAATGACTACAGGTTTATGCTTTTTATATGTAGGCTATAGTGTGTATGAGAAAAAAGGTTATTGTAGTCAATAGAAGTCATGATTAAAAATAGGTTAAAAAATGTATTCTGTTGTTCAAAAACAATTAAAACCATTTGTTATTCCCACAATTTGTCTGAAATTGCTGTTAATAGTAGAGCTGCAACAATAAATTAATTAACTGCCAACTATTAATTGCCAATTTTCAAAGAAAACATGGCAAAATTCTCTGATTCCAGCTTCTTATATGTGAATATTATCTGGTTTCTTCACTCCTTTATGATAGTAAACTGCATATATTTTGTTTTAGACGAGACATTTGAGGATGTCATCTTGGACTTTGGGAAACTCTAATTAACATAAACCAAACTACTAATAGATTCAAGAAAAAAAAGTCAACACTTTAATAAATAATGAAAATAACTATTAGTTTCAGCCTTATTTAATAGCACCATGTGTGACTTAATCCGTTGCTACAAGTAGTTCAATATTCCACAAAGTCCTGTTCGTTAACCTTTTGGCTTCACTGTTTTGACAGGAAGCTTCACAAATTTTGAAAATCCAAATAAGTGGAAATTAATGCCCATATGGTAGATTTTCAAATGTGCAAATTGTCTCAGAAAATGGCCTGAAAGTTGCACCAAACATCCCATCTCAGCACCTGAAGCCATCCTGTCGCCAGGCAGACTGACAGAGGTCACTTTAAGACGACTTAGAAAGTAAGAAGCCATCACACTCTGGTGACTCTGTATGTGTCTTTTCTATATTTCCTTTTATATTTGGCCACCATTCAACGAGCAAACTGCCACAAACAAAAAGACGCCACACATCAAACAAAAGCAGCAATCAAAGACTCTCAAAGGCTGCTCTTTTCTTTCAGCGCTGCTCACTGAAGCTCAGCTTAATTAATAATCATTGTATCTTAAATTAAACCTGTTCGGTCTCTTTGTAAACACAATGAAAGAGGGAGACAACCGGTGGTGGCAATGTGCTCGAATTAAACAGGGAGGGAAGATAAATATGAAGGTGACTTTTGAAGTGTGCAGAATATTAATTATCATCATTTTCTAACCATCAAACATCAGCTCAAGAAATAATAACACCTTCAAAACAGTGGACTGAGTTGAGTTATAATTTGCTTGCAGATTACAGTCATTATCTTTGTCCTCAGCACCACAGAGAAGAGCATTATCCCTGCATCATCCACATTTTCAAGAGAGCTCAAGAACAGAAACCAGTATACCCCTCTGGATCATGATGATCGGATCATGCTTTTATTTATCTCTATTCTGTCAGTCATTAAATAAAAATATATCTGCAGCTTTCCACTTTGTATTCTACGTCCGTCTGACTTCAAAGCTCTTAAACGGTGACCCTGTGGCCTATTTTAGGTTATGATAAGCAGCCTCTGGATCGTTGTTTTCCACATTAACATTTCATCACCAGGCTGTCTGACTGTTGTGGCCCTGACCAGAGGAACCAGCCCATTCATTCATTGGAAAATGCATTATATGGAGCAGCTCTTCCTATGCAAAGGCTTTTCTTGTTTCTTCCCCAGTTTATGCAGATCCAAGCCTTCATTTATGAGCGTGCATGACTGCCACTGCACAACAAAGTGACATAATATTCAACTTGTAAACAAAACTGAATCACAGAGAAAGATATTTTTAACAGTTGGGTTACATAATTTTAATCATGCCGTGTGTCTGTGTGGCATCCAGATATGGGAGTGACAACATGTTGACTGTCACTGGGACAAAGACGTGCAACACAATACAAGAGTTTAATCCAAAGTAACTCAACCCTGAGGCTGGACGGAGCCACCGTGAGCTCCGACATTAAGGATACATCATTCTCTCATCGTCACCAATCAAGCCAGTTTGTCAGTGGACGTCAGTCTTTGTTGTGGAGCTGTTCAGGTACCTGCTTCTGCTGTTCAACATCTAAATTTAAACTCTCTGAGTGTGCCAAGGAGGTCTGGATAAAAGCCCTTAAATCCAGGCGAGCAGATGCAGACGCCAAGCTGTCATTTCAAAAATGACTGATGCCTCTTTTAAATCAAAGATATGTGTTTAATTTATATTTCACAATCAGTGAGTTGTATAACAACAGCTTATCAGGTGTGCATTTCATGTGATCATCACCCTGGAATAACCTTGAAAAACTCCAAATAAGGAGACAAAGACATGTTTTATTTTATTAATCCAAATGTCTGTTTACTATAAATAAGACGAGTTGATGCTTTTAGTGTTGTTGCAGACAGGAAAAGGAGTGAAAAAGGTACATGCATGCATTATATTTTCCATCACCGTATTAATTGTATCTGTCATAACCAGATTTTTGTCCCTCATTGTTTCTCCATCTGTCCTTTGGAAACAGATATTAGTGATGTTTTTACAGACTAATTATAGAGACACAGAAAAAAAGGAGCAACAACCTCTATCTCTGCCACTCTCTCTTTCCACCAATTAGCATGCAGTATTGTGTCTCCCGGATACCTGAAACCATGACAACAGCAGGTTATAAAGTTCCCATCTGGTGTCTTGAGCTCCATCTGGTGTCAATAAAGAGGAAGGGCTGCTCGTCCTCCAGAGCCAGAGGCCTTATTAGGTTGATTTTTATTGAGCATGTTTTGACTGAACTGCACTTTATAGAGTCAGAAATTGGATAGTTTGATATAATAACCATACCTCCAGGTCATCTGACTGTTTTTGTCTAGATTTTATAACTAGCAAATGGCTCTAACCCTCACCATCTTCAGTCAAGCGTCTGTCTTTGTTCTTTAAAAAAGGACAAAGACCATGAGATGTGGTTAAAAGCACTTTTTTTAATGACACATATTTAAATATCGTGTCTTACAGTGCCTTGTTTTGTTCCCAGACTGACCTGTGCATCAGACAAACAAACACTTCCTCCTTTTTTCATGATGGAAACAATAATCCAGACCTTGTTAGAAGTGGAGAGCCCAGAAGGAAACACTTTGTATTTACTGTGTGAAGCTGAAAACAACAGTCAGGTTGAAATGACTCTGTTGCCACCCAGCCTTTGTTTTCACGCCTCACTGACACACACAGTGCAAACATATTGCCACAAAAACTCCATTGTTGCATCAGTGATGAATAATGAGTAGAAACTCATTGCAATCCACAGTATTTGATATTTGGTTTGTGAAGCGGTTGTGAGAAACAAAAATAAAAACAGGAGCAAAACAGAATCTGTTCAACTCGTCAGTGATCTGTTTCACCCAAATCAACAAAAAGAAAACATAACTGCATGGTGCAAGAGCAGATCTCCATAGCTGGGACTTCCTCCAACATGCCAGTTACATCATTATATCTTAAACCTCTCACTATAGCATGATTTAAATGTGTTCATCCTTTGCTTATCTCTCTCTCCTGTCTGTATCAATTAATAGGACATTTTATTTGTCGTGGTCTGAAAAAAAAGACATGTATGTGGATTTTCTCTTCATCACTTCCATGTTTTATATTATCTGCAGCTACATGATAACAAGAGTGAAGGTCTGTGAGGCTGCACATTTGACCCAAATACTAACGTCAGCATGCTACCAAACTCTCAATGACAACGTTAACAGGCTGATGTTCAGCGAGTATAATGCATGCACAAAGTACAGCTGAGGCTGATGGGAAACGTCCTAACACCTGATGATGGTGCCAGAGGGGGAAATTAAGGGATCATCAAAGTTATTACAGTTCATCCATGTGGGAGGACATGACTCCAGCTAATAACCGATCTAATGAATCTTATGAAAAGATTTGCTCAAATTTTGTCCACATCCAACGTCGACAGTGATCATTTTAATATGAGCTCCATGACCGCTACTGAAAGTGTCGTCGCCCTTCACGGACGCTAAATTTCGACCGAGACGCAGACTTGACCGACCGCCCAAACACTCAAACGCCAGCCAGCAGTGTAATTAAATTACCACCATCACCCATGCACATGTACCGAGACATTTGAGGTCGAATGAGACAATTAGCTCGTACCACCTCAAAACCTCGCTTCTCGTTAGCGCTGATGGCAGCCGGGCATGCTGATGGCTCCATTACAGCCCCACCCTCACACTCAGACTGGAGCCTTCCAGCTGCCACCAGCAGGTTTCTGTGGAGACTAATGGGTCATTAGAGTGAGGCTGGTGAGGCCTGAGTGACCTCTCCATCCACAGAACATCCAACTGTTCTTAAAAGATGAATATTAAATCCAAGGATCAATCAGAATAAAAATGGACATTAATATCAGCTCGATTTTAACATACAGGCGAGCTTTGCATGTCATTATAGGTCTTCAGTAAAGTTTAAGATGACCAGGTGTGTCATCAAATTATTCTGCAAGTTTCTGACTAAATCAGTTTTTCATCATTATTCATCAGGCTCCCACAAGAGGTTTTAGTCTAAGATTCATTCAAGATTCAAGAGTCTTTATTGTCATTTTTCGTGCATAACATCACATCATAACAAAGGCACGCATCAATAAGAAATAAAACTAAAGATATAAAAGATAAATATAAAATATAAAACACCTGAATTTGCAGAGGAGATGTAATATTTGTAGGAGAAATGTAATATTTACAGCAGAAATGTAAACTTGCAGAGAAAATGTGGAAAAAGAAAAGCCGTGTTTGAAGTATTTCAGGATCTTTATAAAGTAAAACAATGCATTGCTTCGTGCATTAAGGAACAAAATAAATTATGACTTTCAAAAACATCAACAGGAATCATATTTTATGACAAGAGTGGAACTGTATCGTGAGCATTTAACAGTTCAAGCACTGTTATAACTTCCCTCAAATAGTGTTTCGGATGTTGGTATATTTCTCTATCAGTGGAGAGAGCAATGCACCATTTTCTCTGCTCTTTCTATTAAAAGCACCTGAGCTCAGCAGTGATCCTCTCTTCCTGGCTGAACAAAATGAAAATAAGGAGAACATGAGCTTTAAATCTGTTCTATAGTTGATTTAAAAACATGAGGATCACCTCAGTCTGTCCCTGTTGATAATATCAACTTTACTGGTGCTGAAAAAGCAAAAATGAACCCGTTTCCTCCCCCAGAGAGAGCGGCTAGCAGCGTATCATGTAAATGTTGTGTTACATAAAGAGCATGCTCTCCATTCCTGCAGCCCTTTTGTCTGTGTGTGACCTACATTCCCTCTGTAGTGAAATGCTAACAGGGCAGCAGGTCTATTGATAGCTGCAATCTGGACTCATTCAGGGAAACGGTCATGAGAGATTAAAGTAGATTAAACAGACTGTGATATTTGCTGGAGCCCTGCAGTGGGACTTTAACTCACTGTTGAGCTGCATCATGTGATTCTGGTCTTGGTCGATATCAGAAACATTTTCTGCCATTTAAATTCTAAGAAAAAAGACAATGAGGTGCAGGAACTTGCATGTATGCTGTAATGTGCATACTATCAGTGATCCCATAAAACAGTGTAATAAAATGTCTATAAAGGTTCATTCTCCTATTTTTCTGCTCTAGGCATCATGTTTGTTCAAGTGCAAATACCAAAACTACAACAGAACACATTAAGGCTGTGACTAATGATTATGTTCACTGATTAAAAACATCTATTACCTGAAGCCTGCAGCTTTTTTATTTGAGCGACCATCCAGAACCTAAAAATCTGGAGTTTATTATCACAAAAGAAAAACAACAAACCGTTTGTTGTTTGATGTTTGTTGACTGATCAATTATCAAAATAGTTTCTAAACGACTATCATTTCATTTGCAGAACACATCGATGCAACCACAACTTTACATAATATGCATCATCTGCAAAATGTAAATTAGTTCCCACAGTCTTTTACAAAACATGAGAACTTGTTGCTTTGACCTGGAATAAACTACTACAAGAAAAAAAATATTCTCAAAATATTATTAGTTTATTATTATAAAAAAAAAGTATAGATTCCTGTTATATTAGGAAAGTTTCAGTTAATTTAATATGTGTGAAACAAGACAGAGCAGCCCTGCCTCCTGATAGTGTGTGATACTTTAAATCAGCCAAACATTAAGTCTATTTATTCTATATTATGGGAAAGAATAAATGAAAGTGATTTTAAAGTGTTTTTATATTAGATAGGATGTTTTCCCTATAGGACCCTAATAAACTGCTCCTTTTATAGAGCACTCATTAAAAATGAAAATGGTAAATGATTACATGAAGCTGGTGGGAATAAATTCATTGATCAAGTCTTAAAAAGAAAAATTAGAATGATAAAATAAAGCACCTGTAAGATGTGTCAAAGAGCATCGACCTGTGGGGTTTAACTACAGGTAAAATGAACATGATGATCTGGACTGACAGCAGGTCGAGGCCATTTGATTTCATTTCTTCTGCTAGATGTTCTTGTTTTAATATTTGACTGATGAGTCTCTCTTGATGTCTTCATTTGTCTATTAGTAAAATCTAATCACATTTTCAAAGCTTACAGAGTAACATCAACAGGTGAAAAGTCCCAGTACTTAAAAAGTCAGTCCATATTTTTGCTGACCTGATGTTAATCAGTTTAAGGCCGACCCATCCAGGCACGGTGCATTAGCTGCACATGGATTACGTAGATTTAACATAAGCCACTTACTGCCGAGTAGATTATTAGAGTGGTGCACATTAATTTCCATGTTTCCACATCTAGAAGTCAAGGTGGGGTGAGAGTGTCAGGCGGATGACAGGTTGCATCGTTAACAGACATGACTGATACTGTCCTTTCAAATTAAAACACTCTCTTCTCCACTGTCACTGCTTTATTAACCTCACCAAATGTTTGCAGCTGTTTTATGAATGACATTGATACCATGACAACAGATTATGTCACATACTGAATATATACAGTATATCGATTTAATAGGTAGATATGTGTGATAAATATACAGTAAGTCACTGTGGTCTGCAGTCATATTGTAATGACCTCTGGGAATATTATGGGAATATCACAGACTAGTGTAACATTACAGAAGTCCTTCTTTTCTTTTAAATGACTACTGTGGACATTTTCTTTGGAAAGACAAAAGAAAAGTCGAAATATGTGATATTTATTTTTGAAATATATTTGTCTTATATTTGGACACATTGATGGTTTCCTATAATATTTTGTTATATGGACCTGCTTCACTCATAAAATATTGAAGTATTATATTTCAACTAACAGCAGAGGCCAGGGGTCATTTGTCTCAAATATACTGTATGTCTATGAATCATTGCAGATGCAAAAATGTACCATTTAGCATCATGATATACCTTAAAGCTCAAACTCTGTACTCCACACTGTGGGACTAATAAAATAATATGTGAGCTGCATGGGATTAAAAATGACAGTGACACCCACCCTTCTCCTGCATCCCTTCAACAGTTAAATCATATTTAATATAAAATATTGAACATTATTGTACTTTTTCTGCACAGTTATGCTTTGTTTTTACTGTATCATTTATTTCCATTTTTTGATAAATTGCACTTTTAATGTTATAATAATAAAAAGACAATAAAGCACATATCACTGCACAGTGCACAGGTACTGTATATTATGTATAAAACATGAAATTAGAAATTTCCATCAAGATAGTGTCTTTATGTTGCTTTGTTCAGATATAGAAATCAGAGACGGAATACAACAACAAACATTTAGTCAAGTGCTGTGCTTCTAGTACTTCATACTTGTGTAAATATTATAAGTTTTACTGCACTACATTTATTAGATACTTAAAATAACGTGCCTTTATTTGCCAGTGATAAAATCAAAGTATGATATTCTATATTCTATATAATAATAAAATATAATATTGAAAGGAGATACTCTGCATACTATTTTTTATTTTGCTATTAGATAGATAGATAGATAGACCGATAGATAGATAGATAGATATTTTATTTGTAATGGAGTACTTATAGACTGTGGTATTTCTGACTTTTTACTGAAATACTTGCTCCATCTCTGATTAAAATGACTGCAGGTTACTTGCAGGCTTGCAGTATATGAAAATAGTATTTTTGTGATTATGAATCAAAGTCAGATGTATCTTATATTTCAAGCCAGCCTAAATATAGTAGTATTTTATTCGTTTCCATCGACATGTTTGCTGACATAAAGGGGCTGTACCTCTGCTGGCCTGCACTGTGAGCTGCTGACGTCACCAGAAGCAGCTAGCTGCTAGCCAGTTGTTTTGAGACAAGAAGAAAAGGGTAACAAGCGGAAGAAACACCGGGTTTGGTTTCAGGTTGTTCTCGATTTGTGGTCTCCGCTTTAGTTTTTTTTAAATACATTTTGAATAATGTCGACCCCGGCAAGAAGACGGCTTATGAGAGATTTTAAAAGGTACCGCAGCGTTTTGGCATCTCTTCTGTTTGTGTAGCTAGCAGCGTTAGCCGACGGTAGCTAGCCCAGTTAGCCTAGCATTAGCTTCTGATGCAGGGAATACGGTATATAAACTGGAGTTATAACTGGAGATAAACCCGCTAATTCATGTGGTTTGTTTTTACACATAACATGCGTATGATGGAGTGAAGAATGATTGCGTCTTGTCAGTGTTATTTGACGACAACCGGAGAGGGCATTTAGCTTTTTATGCAGTGGTTCCTACCCAGGGAATAACGTTTAATCTTTGCAAATTTTCCTGTTTCCTGATTGTTTGTTAGCGTAGGTGCTAAAGAAGCTAGCTGATGTGGCTTAAATGTAGCTGGATAAGAGATGCTACACACCCGTTGTGCTGTTTTAACTGGCCCTGATAAGAAGCTGAATGTGCCAGGATTTATCCTAATCACTAAATGCTGTCTGTAGGCTGTGGGTTTTAAATTGTGCTACTATTGATGCAGCTAAATTCAACAACAGTTGTGTTTACAACTCCCCAAGGGGGGTCTATTTCAGTGTTAAGGATGTATTGATATGTGTGTGCCATCTCTGTAAAATGAGTGTCTTTAAACTATTGTAATGTCCCTCTTGTGTACATGTTTAACTGTCCAGGAGAGTCACACCTGGTGAGGGGCTGTTTGTACTACCTGCCGTCCCCAGCCTGCTGCCATACCCCATATGGCATCCTGCTGTACATGTGTGTTATTCACATACACACACCTGTCTGTGGAAACAGAGCCTAAGCTTTTCTAGTCAGAACACTCGTTGAAGCAGACAGATAAGGTGTCACCGTAACTCTACTCTGCTGTGCCGGTCCCCAGGTGGTAAAGGGTAACGCTGAGAGAGGAAAGGGTTGGCTGATTGGACCCAGCCTTGTGTGATAATGTCTAACCTCCCTTATTTGTTCTGTATGTCAAATTATTTGAAACTGAGCAGCGCAACACTTCAGTCTGATTGTTTTGGCTCACTGCCTTCGATGTGAAGCAAAACATTGGTGATTTCTTCAAATAATGTTGCAAGAGATGAGATAAGATAATCCTTTCTTCATCCCACCAAAGGTGAAATTTGCATTGTCACAGCAGCAGTGGATAGTGCAACATTACACTAAAAAGCATCACCTTTATTAGCCCTTCAATGCCTTCTGTTTGGGTTTCTATAAATGTTATTTTCAGCTTTTCACAGCATACAGTCTGTAGGCCCGTCTGGTTTGAGATGATAATAACAAACTAGAACAATATATTTCCAGACCTTGTGTGTGTGTGTGTGTGTGTGTGTGTGTGTGTGTGTGTATATATATATATATATATATATATATATGTTTAATATTGTATAGACAGCATTGAGTGTTTGACTTTCGTTTGTTTGTCATCCTGTAAGTCCAGACGTTAGCTCCTATGAATACTAATTACTGAATAATTGACTGCATTGCATGACTACACAGTCTTTGGTGCTGCAACTACATATTTGATTTTAAAATCTAATTTTCATTTAAAATTCTGATGACTATGTTCTTAGCCTTTCAAATGCTGAAACAATGTACAATATATGAAGATATACATCATCAAAACAATATAAAATGTTTATTGTGTATATATTATTCTATATTGTTTCTGTTGCAGTACATACTAGACTTATGTTAACTGAAAACTGTCGATTCTGTACTCATTTGTTAAGTTTTAAGTTCACACAGGAGGACACAGAAATAAGCATTAGCATGTATACCATGTAGACAAGAAAACAGGCTATATCATGATTCAGTATATATCATCAAGATTGTTGAAGTTTTGGCCATATTGCGAATTTTCACCCCAGAATCCAAAATCCTAAAATATGTCAGACCAACTGTCCAAAACCGACTCAATTTATAAGGATCTAAAACTGAGAAAAATCCTCTTTAAAATGAGTAGACATGCTCAATAATCAATAAATCAGCTGGTTATTTCACATTATTATGTTGAAATAAACCGTCACACACTGCCCACTACTTCTCTGCTGTCTGCAGACAGATAAAGTAATCCCTAGTTTCCAAAAAGCAGTGAGCATCCATCAGTCTGGAGCAGCTTACAGTGAATGAGGTTAATTGCAGTGGGTCTGTCAGCAGCCATGGGGACTTCAGACATGGATCTACATTCCCACACAAAAACCAGCCTGCCTTGTTTTATAGCTGGGAGCTCGTATTAACTAGGACTGGTCTTAAATTACTGAACAGTCTGGTTGTTGTGGACCTGGCCCACATGCCCTGATGATCTTTTGACCTTTAACGGGACAAAATAACGCAGCAGATGACAGCGAATTAGTGCCTTTTATTTTATTATCAATAGCTGAACAAACCGGAGGCTGCTGTGGGAAAGTTAATTTCAAATGTTGACCTGCGACATCGGTGTGTTTTCATTTGTTGACGTCTTTGTTGCTAGGCAGGCGTTGCTGTTTGCACTTCACAGACAGCTCTGGGCTGTTTCCTTTGTGCCGCTGGAGCTGATCATTGTTTGCATTAATGATTGATCCATTATTAATCATTTGAACTGTACGAAATAACAATGAATCAGTTGGTCATTTAAAAAAAAAAAATCATACTTTTTTTTTGGAAGAAAGATCATTAAACAAAAAGTGTTTTTGTGAGAAACTCAGTTTGACAGATTTGTTTCTTAAATCAACTGATTGATTAGTTTACAAAATATTTTTTTTTGGTCGAGGACAGCCCTGGATATTGTTTATATTTTCAGAAAATAGAAATGCCATAAATATGCATTTCTTAATTACTCATAATCATCCCAAATATTTAACTTTTAAGTTGTCAGAAAGTGATTACCATGTAGAATCATTTTATTTATCGAGACAGTTCTTTATGACACATAGTTTGCTGCTTTCTGCTCCTCAGAGGCCCAGTGGTTCATTTGCTGCTTTTTCTCAGTTTTCATTCTACTTGGTTTTGGATTGTTGTTGTGTTCATACTTACCAAATTATTCAAAGAGTTTACCCTGGACTGTGACAGTAGGACAATTCTTCTGTTTTCTTACATTCAGTGGATTCATTAGTTGATAAATATGATAGACTGATCAACTGTGAAGTTAATACTTGTCAGTTGTAATCCTATTTTAAGCACCAATTCCAAAATTATATTAGCATAAATCAATTTTAGCGATCAACTTAAGGCCTGGCCGAATTAGGGGAAAAATATTGAATTGCATTTCTATTTTTTACTGATGTTGTGGTATGATTCACGTTGTAAGGGATTTTACATTAAAAGGCTTTTTACCAAACAAAGATTTGAGATACTAGATAGAATAAATATTGTGCCTCTTTAGAGTCTGATATTGCACCAGTCCATATTGCAATTTTTTATAAAAGTTCAGTTTAATAGCTGTGAAATATTGTTTTTTGTTTGGATTTCTCTCTCTGTGCTGTTAACTACCCAACTCTTCCATTTATTCCAAACCCACCGGCGTCCCTGCTGTAAATGTAGACCTGATCTCCTCGTCTGCACCAGGTTATTTTTGAGTTTCCAGAGCTTTCATGAACTGGGCTCCAGTTCTTCCATATTTTTCTTCATTAGGCTCAGTGATGGAGAGGAACAGAACAAACACTGATGATAGAGGAACAGCAGGGTGCCTCTCCTCTTCTGTCACAGTCCAGATGTTAGCCAGAGGTCGTTGCAGGTGAAGGTCGATTAAAGTGGCTTAAGTTGTTTTTTTAAGAGCTCTGGTGCTTTTCGGATAAGTGTTAATGGTGCTGCTAATGCTAACTGACAGTGACAGCAGGACGGCCAGCTCATCCTTCAGGCCTGGCTGTCTGAAGTCATGTTGCTACAGCAGTTTGTGTTTTGACTGATAATTATCCTGCAGTCGAGGTGTTAATTAAAATCCTCACGCTCTCTCCCATCTGTGTTTTGTTTTCCCCCCCCTCTGTTTCCATCCTCTTTCTCTGTCCTCTGTCTCTTTGTTTTTCTTCCTGTCTGTCTCTATATCCTTTTCTTTCTCTGCGCCTTTTCAGGCTCCAAGAAGATCCTCCCACCGGTGTGAGCGGAGCGCCATCAGAGAACAACATCATGCTTTGGAACGCAGTTATTTTTGGGTGAGTCATGCTCTAAATCCAACTCCTCCCTGCTGTCTTTACTTTGCCGCTGTGATTGTGATGCACAGATTCCCTCCACCCAGCTTCCCCTCTGCGTTTCTCCTGCTTTTAAAGAAAAGACATTTCTGATTAAAGCACAGAACAGTCTAGAAAACAGCATGTCGAGACAGAGTTTAGACGTCAATGAAGAAAGGAAAGAAGTATTGATTGATTTCCCCTTAAGCTCTAAACTGTCAGGGACTGAGATATGAATATTGTACAAATGCTGCAACGTATCACATTTTTCTTTTTTTAACTTATTATTATTATTATTATTATTTTAAACTGTGTGATTTGAACATTTTATTGTCTAATAATAATAATAATAAAAAAAGATGTTGTACTGTGCACTTCTGATATGATACCATTATTGCAGCTTTGAGTGTTTTCTGATACTGATATCGATCCGATATCAGCAGGAATCATACTGACATTTATTACTTACTTTGTAGTATGAATGTTAGAAAAGGATTGATCAAGTGGTATTACTCAGAGAACAATAGTCAGCAACAGTAGATCTGAGAAAAACTGACCCATTTATTATTAACCAGTGGGTTACATCAATTTAACCTGAAACATAAGAATATTCTAAAATTGAATAAATAATAAAAAAAAAATAATAATTAGCAACTCTGGAAAAATAACCCCAATAAATCTAATAAAAATATATATTTTAAGTCCAAAATAACTACTAGTTTAACCTTAAAAATAAATGTATTCTACAACTGAATAAAATAAATAAAAGAATACCCTGAAAAGTAACCTCAATAAATCCAATAAAACCCAAAAAATATATTTTTTAAGTTCAAAATAACCACCAATTTCACCTTAAATATAAGCATATTTTACAACTGAATAGAGTAAATAAAAATAATCAGAAGACTCTGAAAAATAACCTAAACAAATCCAATAAAAACAAATATATTTTTAAAGCCAGTAAAATATTTTTAAAGTGCAAAATAAGATGGTAGAAAAATCAAAGCCCAGCTGAACAGAGAACGAACACAAGAACTAAAAACCTGACAAGACGAGGTGCAACAAAAACAAACCAGAGCAACAGTTTGGGGTTTAAAATAGGACCTGCTAATCGTTCTTCACCTAATTCAAAGTCAAAGGGGAACCTGCCAGACATGTGAAACACACAGCAGCTGTTTTAATTGGCACTTCACACACACACACACACACACACACACACACACACAGTGTGAAAGTGAGGAGCTGAGTAAACACAGAGCTTGACGGGGAGATGATAATAACACTGGGGGTTTTTCAAAATAATTTGACGTCTCTGTTTGTCTCCTGCAGGCCTGTGGGAACACCGTTTGAAGACGGTAAGCTCTCCATTTTCATTCATCTCGTACCGTAAAGTGCCGCCTCACTTTATCCAGTTCTTTAATTTCACTTCCTCCTGCTCTGTATTTTGTGGCGGTGCATTTATTACAGCCTTCTGAGCGGTGTGTTGTAAAAGTGATGGTTACAAACCCGAGCGATCGATCTCAAAATCACCCACTCAAAAAACGCTCCCACACCTATAAATACACCTGTCACAAACACCTGAATGAGAATCTGAGAGGGGCTTTAAGTTCTCTTAATTTAAGGCCTTAAAGAAACAGTGCTGGTGCTGACACAGGTTACAGCTTCACACACACATATTTAATATATTTTATGCATCATCTCCCTGCTCTATGTGCAGTGGGAACATGTTACAGACTCAGATGATGCACATCGATAAGGATATTTTCTTAAATTGATAGATATCCTCATACAGCAAATGCACATAAAACCACTTAAAATAATGCTCAAAGCAAAGTGTTCAAGAATCGATGAGAAGTGAAGTGAAGTGAAGTCCAGGAAGTCCAGACAAAATTTCAAGCTGTGGACTTGAAGGATCCACTGACTAGTCCTGGTAAATGTTTTGATATGATCTGGTTCCAGAACAATACTTTTTTCCCCTCAATACCTCATTAAGTCATTTTTGTCTAATATGGGCTTTACAGTTACAGGCTGCTAAGGTTGCTCTTTAGGACCCTGGGGAGTGAGAGTTTGCCTTATGGTGTGTTCACTGGAAGTCAGAAATTAGAGCTCAGATCATCTTGACCTCAGAGTTTAGTGCTCCCAGCTCTTCCAGCCTTACAGACGAACAACAAAACATGTAGCTACTGTTTACGTCAAGAGCAGATAGCATGGATTCTGTGTCTGGTTGGTGAGATTAATCTGACTTCATGGAGGGTTCTGAGTGTGAAAACTCTGACATTCATGTGGAACTTGAACGCACCATGAAGCTGAACACACAAACACTGAGCTCCCAGTGCTGCTGTAATGACATTAATGCTCTGTTTTACCAGAGATGTTTGTCTCCTTATGCTGGAAAGTGGACGGATCAGTGTCCCTATGAATCTGAAGGGGACATGTCCCCCCCGTCCATAGAGACATCTGAGAGGAACAGTGTACAGGTGCATGTGTCGATGCAGGACGTTCATCATGGTTCAACTTTAAACCGTTAAATGAGCTACGGTTCCTACCTAATCTGGATTTTTAACATCATTAAATGAAGTCTTCTGTTTCACCTCTGTTCATAACAGACTATTTTAGAATAAAACTGCCACATGATGAAATCAGAGCTCTTTATTCGGTGATAACTTTAGTCAAACAGACAGGAGCAGCTGTTATATTTCTTTATCTTCAGGTTTTACTCAGCGTCATCTGTAACTGTGATGCAGCTCTGCACTGTAATACCTGCAGCACAAGAGTACATTCCTGCACTTTTTTTTTTCTTTGCTTGTAATTATGACTTAGGCCGGGCAGCAGAAGTGCTGACTCAGGGTTTTATTGTTTTCTCTCGTTAGGCTTCTCCCTCCTTTACTCTCCTTTTAGCCTGCAGAGTCGACATGTCCGCCTCAGTGAAGGATTAGCTTCTCTCTCCCAGTCGAGCCTGTTTGTATTTTTAGTAATATAATTGTGTCTTTCTCTGACCTCCGCCATGCTTCTCATCTGTATTCTCCTCCCTCCTCTCTCTGTTTCTGCAGGAACATTTAAGCTGCTGATAGAGTTTTCAGAGGAGTACCCAAACAAGCCTCCGACAGTCCGCTTTGTCTCCAGAATGTTCCACCCAAATGGTAAATTCACAGCCAACATCTGCAGTCTCCATGAACTGGTGTGATGCATGTGACTCTCCTCATTCATCTCTTCTCTCAGCCCATAACTGAAATGAATTTAGTCAGTACACTCTAAATGATATTTATTTTTATTATATATGCATGTAACGTCAGCATAATGGGTTTTCAACCAAACAGCGTTGGTTGGGTTTTATTGATTTTAATGTGTGCTACAGTATATTTGCTGATTCCTCTGCATCATAGCAGCTTTATTTATATTTTTTTTTTGCAGTGCTGCAGTCAAGTAAAAACACAGCAAACATGAAATGTACTGCTAGCTCCAGAAACTGGATTCATCTTCGCCATCTGTGTTTTGTCTTATAATAACTGGTGTTGTGATGTTGATCTCTCCACCAGTTTACGCAGATGGCAGTATATGTTTAGACATCCTTCAGAACCGCTGGAGCCCCACGTACGACGTGTCGTCCATACTCACCTCCATCCAGGTGGGTTGATCGACTGCCTCCACACGTAATAACAACTCCTGACGTCCATGAATCATCATTCTTTCATATCATCAAAATACATGTGATTCATAACTTATTTATCAAATCAAGAAGTGCTGTTTCAGTTCAGTATTCTGTGTTTTTACTGTAGTTAAATAGTTTTTATTCATCCCCATAGGAGGAAATTCACAGCAGCGTAAAACAAGTTTACAGCAAGAAAGAAACAATTAACATTGTTAAGAAATTATAGAACTAGTAAAAATGATAGTTACACATATTTACAATGTGTACTAAATAAAAATGAAGAAATATATTTATTAATGGAAAATGAAATGTTAATTAAACTCAGCAATATAAAATGTTTTTTTGCTATTTGAGCTATGGATGTGAAATTATGTATAAAAATAGACTAAAATGAAACAAAAAAAGCAAATTTGGTTATGGAAAAAATGAGCTGCAGTAGCTCCTTCTAGCAGGGTGTGAAAAATAAATAACTAAAATAATATTCCTGAATAGTTAACACAGAAAGCTGGGTTCCCACAGTTCCTTAAAATGTTCCTTAAATTAAAATCTGGGTAATTAAGGTCTTAAATTGTCTTAAATATACTGTAAATTTGCTGCAGGTATTAAATTTTCAGATGGTGCATTTAATGACAATAGGAAAACACAGTATTCATTCAAGTTATATTGTTGTTGTGTGTTCAGGGGCTGAAAAAAATCATGAAAAATAATTTCAGAGATCAACCAGTTGTCTGAATTTTTTTTTTTGTTTAATTTAAAAAAAAAAAAAAAATTAAAAGAAAAATTGTCATCAGCCTCAAAAACTCCATATTAGTCAGGCTCTACAATAAATGGATAACTTTTATAAAAAAAAACAAAGACATTGTTATGACATTATTGGGTCTTAAATGATATTTGTTGAGGTCTTAAAAAGTATTAAATTGACTTTTTAAAATGGTGCAAGAACCCTGGAATATATGGGCTTGATGCTTGTGTACCAAGAGAAGAAACATTTTTGTTTTGACCACAGATGGAATATTTTCCTGTGAAAAGTTAATGGTGTTTTAGGTTGACTCCCTGGTATTTCCATCACTCTCCCTGCAGTCGTTGCTGGACGAGCCGAACCCGAACAGCCCGGCCAACAGTCAGGCTGCACAGCTCTATCAGGAAAACAAGAGGGAGTACGAGAAGAGGGTGACGGCCATTGTGGAGCAGAGCTGGGTGGATGTCTGAGCTCCTGTCGCTCTCTACTCCCTCATCTCCACCACCATCATCCCACTACTTCAGTCTTTCATTTTTACCTCATCAAGAAGAGGAGGAAAAAAACAGCATCTATATCAGAAGAACTCAAGTGCCACCCTGAAAAAAGGAAGATTAAAAAAGAAAAACATCCAGAGAATAACCAAACTAGAATGGACATTAACATGCTTGCCAACACATTTTGAGGAAAACGAGGGAGGGCAAATCAATCTTATATTTGTGTTTCTTGTCCTTAATTTTACTTTTTTTATTGCATGATGTGAAATAAGTTATTGCTAACAGAATGTGTAATATATCTTTGTTGTTTGGTTGGATTGATGCAGGTAGTGTTTGAGTTTTACAGATTTGTTTGGACATTTTCTGCCTTTTTTTTTGTTTTCTTTTGTAATGTCTGCTGGTGTGTTCACAACTTGGCTGTTAGGAGAGGACGAGTTTGACGACCAAATCGAGCGTAAAAGACCCACAAAAGGCCTTTGACAGTCTTTTCTCATGGTTATTCAGCTCATAAAGATCCCAGATCAGTTATTTTAAGAGACCCTGTAGGTTTTGACTCAGACGTCACAGGCTCCCATGCACTGATGAATCATGACTCCCCTTTTATTCCAGTCATTTCTGCTCCGAGGTGGACGAGTGTGAAGGAGAGGGAGTGTTTTGATAGCTGTGATGAGCCAGGGGAGTGTTGCATTCATTGACACTTCATTGTAAGTGCGTCTTCCCTCTGTTGTCTTTCTTTACGTTATCGATATGTCTGTGAAGCATCCTCAGGAGTTCAGGTCCTGTTGAATGGTGGTGCTGCTATGTTGTTTTTATTGTGGTGCGTTCATGGACAGCAGCAGCCAGCTGGGAAGGTTACAGGCAACTAGAATCAGACTCAGGATGGCAGAAATATGATTTACTTCCACAATGAGTTCTCTTCTATTCTGCTCATTTTCTATAATAGCTGTCACAGTTAATAGAAGATAGCTGTTCTGTGGCGCCCACATCGATTCCACAGAAAGTAAATGACTTTCGAAATGCTTTGTTGCCCGTGACGTGTGTCGGTGCTTTTGATTCTTTCTCTTAAAATGACTCAGCTGACATTTAAATTAACATGTTCTTGTTTTTTTGCTCTAAATGAAAAAAGTGTTAAGAAGATTGACAGAGCAAAAACCACACTTCCATGCAGTTTGAATCGTGTTTCACCAATGGCTCAAGTTGCTTTCACGCCTGCTTTTGTCTCTTATTTTATTTGTATGTAAAACCCAGTTTAAAGAGCACCCGAGTGTGTCGTCATGAGTTAACGCTGCCCAACTCCAGCTAAATAATCCATGAAAGACAGTGATCGTAAAACAAGAGTTCCACTTTTCTGACACAGCAAAAGGTCACAGCGATCTATTTCACCTAAAAAGCAGAAGGGATATGTTACAAAGATTTTGTGAATTGAACAGAAAAATGTATACTTATATAACAATATGCTGTATAAACATAATAAAACACATTTTTCAGAGTTGGAGGCCGTAGGTTTTTTTTTTTTTTTTTTTGCATGATTGCGAGCGACTGGAGAAAAGTGCTCTTTTTATTGTTTTAAAAAATCTTTTATCTCAGTTTTCTGTTTAACACCAGCTTCTCTCTGTGATCAGAAATTATTTCATTGTCTTTTTACGAAGGAAACTAATCTGCCTGCAGATCAATACACCACATTCAAAGAGCTTTGAAGTGGGTAAAAGAGAAAAGTTATGGTTTATTTTTTCACAGAAAATTTAGGAGCAAAATCACTCTGATCTGTCTCTTCAAAGACAAAGAAGAAAATAGAAAAAAAAAATAAAGACAGAACATAATTTATTGTGCTTTAGACATTTGGACACGATCCAGTGTCTTCCATCTGAATTTATTAAAAACAACAAAAACAATCAGTGTTAAAAAAAAGATAAAACAACGGTGTAAAATCATTAAAGAGGTCTTTGCTGTCTCTGTACAATTCTCGGTCTAAAAAAGGATTTGTGATGTTTGCAGTCCCATCATATCCATGATAAAACAGCAGGGGATCGTAAAATCACATGAAATAGCGCCGCCTGTACATAAACGACACCAGAGCCGGTCATCGACCCTGTGATGGAAGAGAGACAAAAACATTAAGGTTTTTTTTTTCTCTTAGCTCATCTCTGTGTTTAACTGGTGTGTCCACAGACGTACCTGCTGCTTCTTCATAATCTCATCTCTAGTCTTGAAGACCGGTGCGTCCTCCACGACGACGCCTTCAGCCATTTCCTTCACTTTGTCCAGCAGCTCTGCGCTGTACCTGCCAGGAGTGATGAGAAATGTTCTGTTAATATTACAACACACGATTAATCAGCTTTATGATGCCTGTTGTTTTTGGACTGTTTGCTGAACAAAACAAGCAATGTGAAGACATCATCATGCACTTTGGGACAGTTGATAATCAAGAAAATAACAGACAAATGATTTGACAGTAAAATAATCATTATTTGCTGCCCTAAAGCAATGTATTCATTTTAAAAGGGTGAAAACATTGAGCTGTTTCATCTTAAGAATTCTAAAACGGTACTTTTTTCTTTTAAAATCAATTTTTGAAATTCTTGAAAAACTAATTTAATGCAGCGTTATCAAGACAATCCATTCATGTAAATTGGACTCATCGACCTTGAATCAGTCCGGCTATAAAACAACAACTTGTGAAAAAAATTACAGGCCTGTGCAGCTTTAAATCAAACTGATACTGATGCAAAAAATTATTTCTTAACTCTAATAAACTCTAAAGAGAGCTATTGTTGTATATGAATGTGTTCTTAGCAAAGACATATCTGATTGAAATAAGGAGGTTTACGATTATATTATTATCATTATAATCAGCTGTTTTATTTGGGGTGAAAAATGCAGCAGCAGTTCATTTGTTTGTCTTCTTCCAGACACAGGAGGCATCAGTGAGCAGGAAGACTTAAATCAAAACATCCGTCAACACACAAAGGTGAGCTTTAACTTATCATAAGTTCCATTAAGACAATACGTTACACTTTTAAAAGAAAAAACTTCACTTGTGAGCACTAACTGACGAGCTTCGCTCATATATCGGAGGGTAAACATACACGGATCCACTAAAGCAGCCAAAGAGATAGCTAGCTAACCTGTTAGCCTAACAGCTATAGCACCATGCTAGCTAAACACTGGGGGTGTGAAGCAGACTTTACTTTCTTTTTTTAACTTTATCTCCTCCAAATCAACACGAGAACACGTTTTGTTTACGCACCGACAGCCGAGGAAGACGTTGTTGGCCCAGACCATGGACAGGGAGATCAGGTGGTCCAGTTGCGGCTCCTCGAAGTCGCCCATGTTCCGCAGGATGAACTCCCTCCTGGCCTGCCAGTGCTTCTCGCTCTCCCAGTATCCTCGAAACTTTTCCACCTGGTCCGCCAAAACTCTGTTTTGTTGGATAAACTCCTCCACGTCCAGGTTAGCCATCTTGGTTTTCACAGGGTTAGTCAACAAGGGGTCACTTCCGCTCTGCGAAGCGGGACCCGGAAGTAATTTTTCTGGTGTTTTAAAAACAGCGACACGCTGCGGCGGAGTGGAGCGCTGCATCTGTGCACAGTACCGGTAGTGCTTCAGTCAGTCTGATTTTAAATCAAACAACAACAATAATGAAATAAATGACACATTAACATAAAGTTATATGACATGCCAGACCTGTCAATATCACTGACTGAAAAATATAATAAGAATATAACAATATAATAATAATAAAATAAATAATACCATTGGTGGAGCAGAAAACACACAGTGAACTTCTCAATATCTCTGACTGAATTGTCAAATAATGATACTTTTTAGCTGGTTCTTGATGGTAGTCATGTTAATTCTTAAAAAAATAGAAAAATTAAAAAGAATAACAACGATAATTATTTTGTAAGAATAATAAATTTGCAGCAGTCGCCCCTCAGCGAACACAGTTTTGTTCTTCTTCCTACAGCTTGATGTGTGTTTCTTGCTTTGCCAGAAAATATAAGATTCACAAAGCCAGTATTGTGGTTGTGAAATGCCTGCAGCGCACACACACACACACACACACACACACACACACACACACACACACACACACACACTTTCATTTTTCTGCCTTCTTCTCACTTGAGCGACATCTTTCTGTCTTTCTTCACACTTGACCAGCTGGACAGGAATGTGATCAGACAGAAACTCTGGACTTTTAACATCCAGCCAATGCAAAGAGGCTCATGGATTCGTTCATGTAAACGCACAAACAAACACACAGTACAGAGTTTGGGGCTTGTTTTGACATGAAGTCATTGATATGCAGAGGGATTCCAGAGAAAGACAAGCCAACAAGTCAGACAGTTTAGTTCCCGCAGCACAGAGTTTACCTGCAAATGTTGTCATTGTAGAGATACAATAAAGACAGCGACCTTTTAATTTTACTTTAAAGGAAGGAATAAAATATCAACAGAAATAAATTTGTCCTTGTTTATCCAGTTATATTCAGCACAGAAAAGTGTCCATTAAAGAATTATTTATGGACTATTTTAACATGACTGCAGAATGGAAATAAAAGAACCACAGTGAGGAGGTGATCATTATTAGAAAAAAGGTTTTTCGTGATTGAAAAAATATGCAGATGCTTTTAGACATACAAACACAAAGCATCCTCCTGCACAGAACATGAATTATGTCAACAACAAAAAAAAACAGTGCAAACTCCTGTGGCGTCTCTCACTTTATGTACGACCTGCTAGTGTCAACAAGACAAAGTTAAAATAATATGTATCTATTAATGTGACATTTGACAACATGTGCACTAAGTGTGTTTTCACACTAAGTGTGTTTTCACACGTATGCTGCATGTATGCAGACTTCACCTGGTCTGTTGACAGAGGATAAACCTCTGTCCACAACCTCTGTCCTCTGTCCACAAAAGATGGATCCGTTGACTTGTAGGATCAGAGGATCAGAGCTGATGACCCTCAGGTTGAAAGGTGTCCACTCGACCCACTGAGCTACTTATTCACATGTTTTTCTGATTATGTTTGTCCACTGATGTTCTTATTTTTTAGATTAGCCTCGTTGTAATGTTGCACTGTAACAAAGGAAAATTCTCAGTTTGTGGGACGAATAATGGATTATCTTATCTTAGCTTATCCTATCTTATTTTATCTTATCCTGTACTGCCCTTATCTTGTCTTATATTGTCTTATCTTATCTTATCTTATCCTGTTATGTCTTATCTTGTCTTATATTGTCTTATCTTATCTTATCTTATCCTGTCCTGTCTTATCTTGTCTTATATTGTCTTATCTTATCTTATCCTGTCCTGTCTTATCTTATCTTATCTTATCTTATCCTGTCCTGTCTTATCTTGTCTTATATTGTCTTGTCTCGTCTTACCTTGTCTTATCTTATCTTATCCTGTCCTGTCTTGTCTTATCTTATCTTGTCTTACCTTGTCTTATCTTATCTTATCCTGTCCTGTCCTATCTTATCTTGTCTTATATTGTCTTGTCTTGTCTTGTCTTGTCTTGTCTCGTCTTACCTTGTCTTATCTTATCTTATCTTAAAGCTCTGCAGAGAGCACAGATGAAAATACATTGAATATTGTAAATTAAAAAGTAAAAAATAAGAAATAAAAGTCAAAATGTGACACTGATATGTTTTCTTTTACACACTTTGTCGTGAATCAGTCGCAGGTTTAATTTGACCTTTGTTACATGTCCTATCCCCCCCTCTCTACTTTCTAACGTCAAATAGAAACAGTAAAGAAAAGAAACATCACTTTCACTGCTCTTATAAAGAAAAATGTGGGTTGGACCAACAGTCCAACACGCAGAGGTGAAATAATGTCCGAACACATGCAGACAGGAGTTCCTTTAATGTTCAACCTGATGAGCTTCAGCTCTTAAACTTCCCTCAGTTTCCACGGAGCTCTGAACATTGTCATTTGATTTCCACAGTGTCAGTTTCCTCTCATAAAACTTCTTCCCGACAGGTCAAACTCTCCTGAATCAAGAACAATCTCAGCTAACAGAGATGTTAACACCATGCTGTCTGAATATTCCCTCTGCACACTGCTGAAAAAAAACACACTATTTCTCACATATTATATGCACATCTATGCATATTTAAGTAAACACACACATCCACTTCTTCAGCGTTAAGCTAACCACTAAATGCTCTAAACCACAGACGTTTTCAGTCCAGGAAAGACAAGAAGATGTAAAAACACACTTTCACCTCCTTTCAAACTCCCAGAAAAAGCAGCGGTGACATTCCTGACTATGTTATATTACGAGCAGCTTCCAAGTCATACAAGTCCTGGCTTTATTGAGTGAACAAGCCATTAAGTTTATGGCCTCCCTGCTCCCCACCTGAAATACATGCTGATGCTGAAATAATACACTTCAGCCGGTTCTGGCAGACGGCCTCTTTTGATGAGTCACCTAATGTACGCTTACTCAGGAGAAAAGTATAATTGGGAAGCAGGCAGACAACAGGTAGCTCTTTCAGAGGATTAAGCCACTCTGTGAGGGATATTAAGGTGACTGCAGGGAGAGAAAGATCATTTCAAACCTGTTCAGTGGTGGAGAAGATCACCGTCAGCTCTCAGTGATCTTCATCCAGGTGATGCTGTGAGAAAACGTCAAGGTCAAGGAATGACGTGAAGGAGAATTCATAAGGTTTTATTCTGTCCAAGACAGAATTAAGACAGCGATCGATGTCCTTTCCTTTTGTAAAAGAGAGTAGAAAAGAAGCACCTTCATAGCTCCCACTTTTTATTTTAAGGTATATTTAATGCTCAGCTTTTGGTGTCAAAAATTGGTAGATTTATGTCCAAGAGACAAAGCCCTCTGACGTCATTTTATTTATTTTCAGAAACAGTGGCTACAAATACGTAACTTTAACCAAGTCATTATTTCAACCCAAACCATGATATTCCACAAACTTAAATAAAATTGTCTAAACTTAACCAAACCTTACTGTGAGACTACATTTTTAAATGGCATTATACTGTAAAAATGCTTCCTGTTCCCGTTAACACAAAGTGTCTTGTTCCAGTGTTTTTGTCCATTCTGAGTCATATTTCTAGACCCACAGAATATTTTGTACTATGTCTCTGAAAACACTGAATAGATCAAATGAAAGAAGAGACTCTCTATTTCATCATGAAAAAAATGTTTGTTTTTACCTTGTTCCATTCTTGTTTTATCAGAGGTAGAGTAGAGGACACTTTCACCAAAATCACCACTTTTTCTCCACATTCTGTTAATGTTATTTCCTGTTTGCACCCTCTCAACGAGCTGCTTTTCATCCCATTGAATGTGTGCAAAATGAGCAACAACTTTAACATTAATCATAAAAAAATCGAACAAATAACATTCATTTTCCTTCTGTTTTTTTCTGTTAATGTTTGTTTGTTGAACATCAGTGTCTGGGAGCTTCTTGTTAAATAAGCTACTTCAACCAGCTGCAGTTATGAAGTGTAAAATAGGAAATACAAACCTTTAGTTCAATAACATCTGTGTGAATCAGCTGTTACAGCTGTGCAGGAAAACTGACTCATTATCCATCCAGGGAGTGAATATGAAAAAATAACACAGCAAACAAACAACAGAACGATGCAGGAAGAGCAACTCTTTCTGGAAAAAAACAGTTGTCGTTTTCAGCAGGACTGTGAGACTTTGCATTGACTTTTGCTTCCCATAGAGGAGTGGTGCTTGAATTTTTTTAGTGATAAATGTAGCCTGCCACCCTGGGACCCAGACTAATTAAAACTACTGCTTTTGACATGCAGGGATGCTGGAGCAGCTCTTCCAGGTCCTGAATCCTGACCTATTGTTTAAAAAATGAGGATAAGCACGCATCTTTCGGACTAATTGAAGCCAACATCGTGCACGAATCTCCTCGGTAGGCCTACTCCACAGCAACACAGCTGCCTCTGGATGAATACTGTCATCATCTCTGCATTCACATGTTGATCTAATTTCCTGGAATGTGTGGTTATGAAAATCAAAAGCAACCTATGTCATGGAAAAACAGTGTAATGTTGGCAGATGCCCTGTGTGTGTGTGTTAGCAGTGGTTGTGGTGGTGGGAGAGTGATCGTGATTAATATTACCAGCAAGTTACACTGACAAGAGTTTATGTCCCGGGAATAACAAAAGAAGAAAAAGACAAAAATGTTTGGATCTAATGAACTCGGCTGCAGGACTTCAAAACAAACAGACTCCAAAGTCCCGATTCGACGAAAGGAGCCGAACGTGAAGCGAATCCCATATTTTTTTATTTGTCCTCTTTTTGTGCTTTTTGACACAGCTCTGTCTTTAAGTCAAATATAAGGTGAAGAAGAAGCCTTGAAATGTGCTTAAATATTATGACGATGGAGGCAGGCAGCTGTGGCTGTTTGGGATAATGCACCAATGTTACAGTAATAATAATAATAATAATAATAATAATAACAACAACAACAACAACAACAACAATAATAACAGTGCACTGCAAACTACAACAATATACTTAATAAACATTTAGTCACATTAATGTCTCTCTGACAGATCAAAACTGAACATTATTATTATTATTATTATTTTCGCTGTTATTATTATTATTATTATTATTACATCTCAGATTAATTGATAGATAATGTTAGATAATGGCTCAGAAGTTAGTAGCATAGCATCACGTTGATGTTAGCCTAGCATACTTTGATAACGTTATTTTACTGTCGTACTGCAACTTAAATAGTGAGTTAAGAAAATCATCACTAAGTTAATTTAACTAGAAAATTACTAATAATAATATTTCTCGGCTAATACTTTAGCTTGAGGTAAATTTTCAACCTAACTACCAGAAAATGACTGCTGTTAGCGAATGTAAGCTAAGCTAATGTTAGCTTAAAAGATGTTAGCCTAGCTTTAGCTCTGAGCTAACGCAGCTTAATAGCAGCTGAAGGACAGTAATGTTGGGTCAAAATGACCCTAAACTGTTAGCTAGCTGTGAATAAAATGCATTTTATGTGTGTCTGTATCATTGATTTCTTATTCTTTATTATTATTCTTTTCTATTTTCCACCATTAAATACAGTTTGAGCTTCATTTTATTTTATTTAGTATATAATACCTTTTATCTAGCTGCATGTCTTTGACAGCCACAGTTATTTTTTCTCATTAATCTAATCTAAACACTCCTTCCATACCTTTATATATTTATTAAAATTCAACCTCCAAAAATGAACGGACGCCTCACCACAAAAAAAACAACAAAAACAGTCCAGTGTATATGTAGATGACATACATATGTTTTTTTAAACTTTATTTTATTCATACAGAACAACAAAGACAAAGCATAAAAGTTACTCCTGCTCTGGAGGTTTTGCTGATCATAATACTATATTATTCAAAGATATTAACTACATAAGAATCTCACATTTTACACACAGAAAAGTCAAAGTATTTCTACAGTTTAATCTAATACCACAACCTTGCAATACATCATACATTTGGTTTGAGACTCTCAAATAGTTGTTGCCCCAGAGTTGTGGTGATTTTTGGTGCTATAGCTTGATATAGTGTTGACTTAATGTAATGGTATTAAATACACTCATATTTGCTGTATACGCTGTCAGTGAGGGCCTCATTAGTTGCTGCTGTTTTTAATACTGATAGATGGAGCAGAGTGGAGGTGGAAACGCTCTGAGAAACTGCTGTTTGACCCAGATCTGGGTGGCTCTGCTTCCTGAATAAACAATGTGTGCATCTCATCAGACAGTAAATTTCATTAGCTCACATTAGAAAGGACCATGCAGAGGGTCACGGGCTGTTTCCTCAGGGGACGCCGCCTAACCTGCATTATGTGGAGGAGGAGGACAAACTGTGGCATGCTGCTGTTGCATTTGAACACATGCCAGAGAAATCCCTCCTGTGTGTCCTTCACCGCCTCATTTCGCTTTGTGCAAAACAGCATCGCTCCCTCCTCTCCTCCCTCACTCCTCCACTTTCTGAGTGACACCTGATACAGCTGATATGAGCAGTTTGTGCACCACTAGTTTAATGCATGCAGTCTGTGATGCAAAGAGTCACCCCAGTCGTCCATCCGAATGACCTTAATTTAGTGTGCCTCCTGGCTCTGCGTCTAGTATTGACCAACAGTTGAGATGATCTGCTGTCAGGAGATGGAGTCTTTGTACAGATTAGTCTGCGCAAACATGTAGAGAAAGTGCACAAAAATGCTTGATAACAGGCAGAGGACAGCGATTTAGACACAGTAGATTACGCATTGATCAAACACCCTCCTCTCCCTTTTTAAATATAGATTTTAGAGGAAATGTGAAGGAAGGTAATCTACTCGCCAACCGTTTCCTTTGGATCACTGCGAGCAAATCAATCAGCGGAGGTGAGATATTAGATATTATCACTTACAGCAAAGTGCAACGACAGGGCTTCACTTTGAACCAAATGTTTTTGACACTGCTGGTGGTGAGGGCTAATTAAAAACAATTAAAAACAGGTGGAGGTCTCTCTCTCTCCCTCTCTCTCTCTCTCTCTCTATATATATATATATATATGTGTGTGTATATATATATATATATACGTATATATGTATGTATACATTTATACGTATATGTATACATACATATATATATATTCATACATATATATGTATGTGTATATATATATATATATATATATATATATATATATATATATATATATATATATATATATATATATATATATATATATATATATATATATAAAACAATGGATAGTTACTTATATGCATTATTACTAATAGTAGTAGTATTTTTAGTATTATTATTATTAATAATATTGTCATTTGAATTAATTTGAGAAATATTTCCTAAAAATGATGTCACCTTAAAAATCACTTATTATTATTATTATTATTATTATTATTATTATTATTATTATTATTATTAATAGCAATAATAATAATTTGAATTAATTTGAGAAATATTTCCTAAAATTATTTTTTCATTATTTTTAGGAAAATCATGTCACCTTAAAATCACTTTGTGTTTAAAAACACAAGGTGACATAATAATAATAATAATAATAATAATATTGATAATAATAATAATAATAATAATAATAATAATAATATTTAATTGATTTTAAGGTGACATAATTTTTAGAAATTTTTTCTCAAATTAATTCACTTACCTGTACTGTCTTTTTTAGAGGCTTGAAAATACAAATTCTAATAAATATACATTTTAATAATTATTTGAAAGCTGCTGCACTGAGTCCTCCAGTAAGAAATAATTATTAATAATTCATTAATTTCCTTTTTAAACTGGTGGCTGCTGGCCTCATCCGGGTGCAGCAGCTTGTCATGGCCCGTTGGAGCTCCTGAGGAGCGGGCAGGTGAAGCTTCAGTCCCCATCCTCTCCTCTCCGAGGCGCAGTCATCTTGCATTTCAGCAGAGGAGGAAGTGCAGCTTGCGGCAGCAGTGAATTGAAAGTACGCCATAAATATGGCGCCAAAAGAGTTTTCAAGCTGATGATAAGAGCTGATTTCTTCTTCTTCTCTGTGTTGTCTTTATTTCACAGGGTTTTTTTTGGGTGGGGGTGGGAAGGTGGTGGAGGTTGAAGCACCAGACCCGCCTGTGAGCTGCACGTCCACCGGTTTGAGGAAGCGAAGCAAGGCAGCAGAAAAGAGCAATGTTTTATTTTTGAAGGAGGGACGTTGCGAAACTGGCAACTCGCAATCTTTTCTGACTCATCGTTTGGAAATAAAGCATCCTTTTATTTTCTTTTTTTTTTTGTGGTAACCTTCCTCCTCCTCTTCCTCCGTCCCCTCCTCCTGTATCGCTGCTGGCACCACGCAGGAAAACATCGTCAGGATTTTTTATTTTTTTTTTGGACACCACGTTTGTGCTTTTTTTTTTTGCAAAATGCGACATGCTTTCCTGTGAGCGCTGTGTGGTGCGCACCTCGCAGCCTGCTGCTACACCGTGAACACACAGCAGCACCGCTGGGGTTTGTTGTTGTTGTTGACTTGTAAGAAAACAAACAAACAAACAGAGAAAGACGGATTGCAACTTAGCCTGGCTGCTACTTTTGGATTTTATTTTGGATTTGGACTCGGTGGCCGGTCTGACGCGCTGTCAACACGGACCGTGAAGGGGGAGGGCAGGGAGGGAAGGGACGGTCCTGTCACCCAACGTGGATCCAGACTCGGGGCTGTTCAGCTCGCAGCCTGCCAGGGCACAGAGTGGGCAAACTGAGCTAAAATAAAACTACATGTGCCTGGCTCCCAATGATCTCCTAATCTCCAGGAATCGCCCGCCGTCCAGGACCGTGGACGCCTCTGCAGCCGAAGCTGACTGATCAAGGTAAAGAAGCACCACTAATGTAAGAAATGTCATGTAAATGTAAAAGTGGGAGTGTTGCGAGTCCTCCCTGCCGCTGCTGCTGCAAGTGCTACACCAGTGCTAGGCTAGCAGCTCTGCACGCACTTTTGCAGCGGGCTCGTTAGCCTGATCGGTGCATGTGGGTCAAGCTAATGATCGTGCCGCGGTGCACGGAAACAGACATGTTTTAAAGCCCGTGCACACGAAGCGAGCCGGGTAAAAACTTGGCCGTGTTGTGGCTGCAAACGGAACGTGAACGCGCCCCCGGTGGGAATCAAGTGTACGAGCATGGCGCTTTGGAGAGAGTCCAAGTGTTGGTTATTTCCTCTATTTACTGCGCGACAAATAAAAGGCAGTGTGCAGCAGCAGAGTAGGGGGTGTGAGTTTGCAGGAGGATGTTAAAGGTGAAAGCACGCATTTATGGACGCATGGAGGGTTATTATGGGATGGAGTTGTGTAGGTCTGGGTGGAGGTTTTGCAGGTTCACCCCTCAGTAGAAAGGAAACCAGGGGGAGCAGCACTGCTTTTAGGAAGGCTAAGCACGCAACCACACATAGAGAGAATTAGAGCAACTCCTCTCTGCCTCCTTCACCCTCTCCTCCTCCTCCTCCTCCTCCTGCTGGTGCTTCATGCTGTGCAGATCTAGAAGAAGGGGGGAGTGGCTGTTGTTTACCTCCTCAGAGTCAGAGCTGGGTCTGTATCCCTGGGTTGAGGTGTTTAGTGTGTTACCTGTCAGGTGTGACTGTGAGGCCACCTACTCTTCAGGTGATGCTCTGGCTCAGCTGCAGATGACGAGACGTTCATCTTTAAACATTTTTTTTTGTTAATTTGCACACGTGAAGCTGACACTAGCTGTAGCTTTGAATCAATTAAACTGGAATACTCTGGGGACTTGTTAAATGTTCCCAGTTGTGACAGCAGCCTCTTCCCACCTTCACACACACACACATCATCATCATCATCATCGTCATCAACACACACTAAACACATATTCAAGTACAGATGCACTAACACACAGCCCTCCTCCTGCTGGGTATGAAACCGGAGATGAGTCATGGTGTGGGGGCATAACAGCTCTGCGTTTATCCCCCCTATCTGTCCTGATGCAGTGCTATCTTGTTTTCACTCATCCATCCCTCCCTCCCTTGAGGCTCGCCTCTCTCTCGCCTGGAGACGCTGGATGTTTACAAGGCGAGCGAACAGGGACCAGAGCTGTTTTCTCTTTTTATTATTCTTTATTTATTTTCCTCCTGTGACGACAGCCCTCCTGCCAGCCAGTCATCCACGTTTCAATCATCCATGTCTCCTTCCTCCTCCCATCGCTCCATCTCTCCCTTCATCATCTCCTCATCATGTGACTCAGCCAGGAGGAATGTGTGTGTGCGTACAGGACCATATATCAGCTACTCCTGCCAGTGTGTGTCATGTGACACCAGAACACGCAGACCTCCTTAGCTTCACATGTGTACACATGCACACGTGTGTGTGTGTGTGTGTGTGTGTGTGTGTGTGTGTGTGTGTGTAGTATAGCGTGCCTATGTGTGTTTGTGTCTCGCAGCGTGAAGCGCTGGGCTCTGATTGGCTGGGAAAGGGGGTAAGGACCCCCACGTGGTGCGTTGCATGGCATTAGCAGTTACGTAGTGGAGAGGAGGAGGAGGAGGAGCGTCGTTCATGAATGGACTGCTGACGTCACGTTTACTGTACCCTCAATCCCACACACACACACACACACACACCATGTGAACATACATGTTTTTACACACATCGCAAAAGGCTTCAGGGCAAGTGTGTGTGTGTGTGTGTGTGTGTGTGTGTGTGATGCAGAATTACGTGTTGGATAAGAAGGAACCAACTGAGCTGAAGGATTTATGTGTGTGTGTGTGTGTGTGTGTGTGTGTGTGTGGTTGCCTGCAGGCTGTTAGCTGTCATCAGCTCTCTGCTCTGCTCACTAACTAACCAGCATGCTAGCTGACTGTGTGTGTGTGTGTGTGTGTGTGTGTGTGTGTGTGTGTGTGTGTGTGAGAGTGAAAGCGACCTAAATTTCTGATCCAATAAATGCTGTTTTATATGATTTCTGTGCTTCGACAATGTAAACAAATCGATTAAGGACGAAATAAATGGTATCATATCATATATATACTGTACTTTGTGGAGCTGCAGTGATTAATGGATTAGTAATCAGAAGGTAATTTGATAATCCGTTTGAGAATTTTTTTGTGTTTAATCTTTGAGTTGTGGCCAAAACTAGGGCTGGGTATCGTTCACAATTGATACAATACTTTTTTTTACCTCAATAAGTTATTTTTGTCTAATTTGGGCTTTAATCACGATCATCATAAATATTGATTTCTTCTTTTTCTTCTTCTTCTTCTTCTTATTATTATTACTGTCAACCTCATAAGTTATTTTTGTATAATTTGGTCTTTATCATGGTAGACATACAACAAAGTTCTGATGATGATCAACAGGGGCAGGCTGCTACCTGTTTCTCTTTAGGACCCTGGGGAGTGAGAGTTTGCCTTATGGTGTGTTCACTGGAAGTCAGAACTTGGAGCTCAGATCATCTTAACCTCAAAGTTTAGTGCTCCCAGCTCTTCCAGCCGTACAGACGAACAACAAAACAAGCAGAAGCAGATAGCATGGATTCTGTGTCAGGTTGGTGAGATTCACAGAGGGTTCTGCTTTAAATTGTGAATTGGGGCTCGGCAATTCCAACATTCTTGTACAACTTGAACACACCATGAAGCTAAACTCACACAAACTGGGCTCCTAATGCTGCTGCAGTGACATGAATCCACTGTTTTAATAGCAATGTTTGTCTCCTTATGCTGGTAAAGTGGAAGGACGGATCAGTGTCTCTATGAATCTGAAGGGGACATGTCCCCCTGTCCACAGAGACATCTGACAGCATGGTTCACAGACACTTAGGTGTCATAATTTGGCACTGAAAAAATGATTAATTTAGTGATACTTGATAGGATCGGAGCTTTTCAGTCGGTGCTACAAAAGCATCAAAGTTCAGTACCTAGCCCTAGCCAAAACAAGACATTTGATGATGTCATCTTGGGCTTTGGGAAAATAGATCCACTGACATTTTTTTTCTCCATTTTCTGACAACTAAACAATCAACTCTACCAGCATGTTTTGGGGAACATGAAGTCGACCACGTGGTGGATTAAGCAGGTGTGTTTTTCTGCATTCACCTGTGTGTTTTCTCCGTATTTGCGCTCAGTTGATGACCCTTACGTGGCGTCGGCCCTCATTAGTGGTTTCTCGATAATGCTAACCTGCTGTTAAGTGGGCAGGAGACGACGTCAGAGGCAGGGATTCCATCTTTTACCAACCCTCCCTCTGCTCCACTGTGACTCAGCCTTGTTAGAAAAGGATCATTTCAAAATCGGCGCACCTGCACACCTGACCAGCGAGGAAGGAAACGGTCGACATATTTCACAGAGAGGTCTTTGCAGGACTAATTGGACTATGCTTCATAACTCCTCGTCCTGCAGAAGCTGTCCCTCGCTGACTGAATAAGAAGCGGTGGGGCGTTCGGCGCAGCAGATGGTTTTTCAGATAAAATTAATGGTCTGTTTTTTTTTTTTGGGTGATACTTCACAGTGAAGTCTGTGTTGTCACCACAGAGTTCACAGTGATCTCACCATGCTTTCATGTTTTTCATTTCACCTCTACCTGCTCTATGTTTTCTATTCAGGGTTCCTTAAAAAGTCCTAAAATGTCTTCGATTAAAATCCGGGTAATTAAATTGTCTTAAATTTATTGTAAATTTGCTGTAGGTGTTAAATTTTCAGATGGTGCATTTAATGCCAATAGGAAAAAACAGTATTCATGGATTTACTGCAATTTTGTACGTTATTTTGTTCACAAAGTCTTTGTTCTTGAAAGTTGTGAAATTAAAGTTGTAATTGTGTTATGCCTTTAATTTATATTGTTGTTACGAGTGTTAAAGGGCTTAAAAAAGTCATAAAAAAATAATTTCAGAGATTAATCGGTTAGCATCGACCTCAAAAACTCAATCGGACCAAACGATAAATTGACTATTTTCTACTTAAGTATTAAATTTGACTTTTAGTGCAAGAACCCTGATGTTATGGATGTTCGGGGTTCGCACAAATGGAGGATTTTAGGATTTTGTGTTTTTTTTCTGTCGTTGCAGTTGGAATTTATTTGAGTTTAGGACAAAACAACGTGCTGTTTTAAGTTTTTTTTTTTTAAATTGATGGGTGATTTGACGGTTTCGTCACTGGCCTTTTCTGAAAAATCTGTCTTTGTCAGTCATGTCAGACTTTATCTTATAAACAAAATAATCCAACAATACGTTTACATCCAGAGACATTTCGTCCGTCCATTAGATGCTTTCATATTTTGTCATCTTAAATGTCAGACT